>CM041295.1:18499792-19149174 GCA_023052935.1 Piezodorus guildinii | reverse complement strand
CAATCCCGGGTGCCACACCCGGTCAAATGCTTGCGTTATGTCCAGAAATGCACCCGAGCAGTACTCCTTGTTCTCAAGGGCAGAGGAAATATGGTCAACGACTCGGAGCCCTTGCTGAACGGTTGAATGTTGGGAACGGAATCCAAACTGATGGGAAGGAATAGTGTGGGATTCTAATAACGGTAATATTCGTTTGAGGAGGATTTTTTCAAAGATTTTTGAAAGGATTGGGAGTAGGCTGATAGGTCTATATGATGTCGTAGTGTTAGGAGGTTTACCTGGTTTTAGGAAGAGAATTATTGTGGAATGTTTCCATAAGAGAGGAAAATGAGTAGTGCGTAGAATGGAGTTGTAAATATATGTAAGAAATATAACGGCTTTAGATGGAAGCTGTCTGAGAATCTGAGGAGTGAGGAGATCGTATCCAGGAGATTTACGGAGTGCAAGTTTTCGGAGAAGATACTTGACCTCAGAGGGATTAACTGCTTTAGGAGGTAATGAAAGCGGGATTGGAGACTGAAGGAACTGTTCCACTACTGAAGTGTGGTTTGGATTGGATTCTGGATGAGGTGTGAAGACTTGGGAAACGTATTTGGCAAGTTCCTCGGCTTTGTCTTCATCAGACGCAGCCCAGGAACCATTACTACGACGGAGGGGATGGGAAATATGGTGGGATTTTAGAATTTTCTTGGTGACATTCCACAGGGAATTGTCACAAGCCGAAAGAGAAGAAAGGAAGGAACTAAAGGATTGGGAACGGAAGGTCGCCAACTCCCTCTTTAATTGTCTACAATAAAAGTTATAGGAGCGGCGATCTGTGGGGTGACGGGTGCGTTGCCATAAGGATCTGGATCGGCGTTTGGTGCGGATGAGGTCTATGAGGTGTTGTGGTAAATGATTTTGGTTATGACTTATCTGGGAGTGCTTGGGAGAGGAGGCAGTCCAAACAGCTTGTTGAATAGCGATGGTGAAGGAGTTTACGGCATCGTCAAGGTCATCTGGAGTTTTGAGTTTCACTCTGAGGTCAATATCACTGGTCAGGATTTGGCGAAAAAGGTCCCAGTTTACTGGTCCTCTGATAAATGACGGTGGGGTGGGTTTAGGAATAGGAATTAGGGATACTTTAAGGAGCAATGGACTATGGTCAGAAGACAGTTCATCAAGGCGAGCCACCGACATGTTTAGGGAGCCTAATCCGCTGTGAATGAAGAAGTCAAGGATGTCAGGATTACGGTTTGGATCAGTTGGCCAGTAGGTAGGGGAGTCAGGAGGCAGGAGGTTGAAACGTCTAGAGCTGAGTGCAGACTGTAAATTCCGCCCACGACAATTCGTGGATCTGGAACCCCATTGTTGGTTCTTAGCATTCATGTCTGCACCCAGAATGAAGTGGTTTCCTAAGGCATTGAGGAAGGATTCGAATAGAATGTTGGAGATGGAATGTTTAGGAGGGCAGTACGCTGATGCGAGGGTGATCGGAAAAGAAAAAGTCTTGATTACTATGGCGGTGCATTGTAGGAAATCATAGGAGGGAACTGGGAGTATATGGTGGGAGAGGGACTGGTGCACAATGACAGCAGTACCGGCATGGGCTTTTCCGTCTGGGTGGTCTGTACGGTATGTTACGTATTGAGGTATTTTAAAGAACTGTTTAGTGGTTAGTCTAGTTTCAGTAATAAGTGCTACATCAACGTTTTTGTCTTGCAATAAAGCTGTAAGTTCGTCAGTGTGATTTCTAACACCATTCGCATTCCAAAGGAGAATGGACAAGGAGTTAGGTGTAGTCATTTAAGGATTTTTTAAGGAAGGGATTAAATTTGATACGAGATTAGTAAGTAGTGATATTAGCGGCATAACAAGAGATTTGATTTCAGTGATGAAGGATGTCATCAAACTTGTAAGGCCTGTGACATTTGATGGAGGAGGAATATGAGAAATTTGATGCGGATGAGGTTTTTGAGGGTTGGGTAAATTTTGAGGAATAGGTGGTTGTGGAAGGGGTTCAGGATTTTGAGGTATGCGTTGTTCCGGCAGGGCCTCTTTGTTCTGGTTCCCCCTCCAAGTAGATGGGCAAATGTTACATTGGAATCAATTGTTTTTGAAGGTTGTCTTCTGCTTCTGATCGGTTCAGCTGTTTCATCCAGATTCTGAGGTTTTTGGTATCTGCTTTTGAGGTTCTTGTAGATTTGACATCCCTTGTAGTTAGCCGGGTGGTCCTCTAGGCACAGAGCACATACAGCGGGTGTTGATCTTAATCGTGTACATTTTTCTGATTTATGTTGCTCACCGCATTTCACACAGCGTGGTGTGTGGTGACAGTAAGTTCTCGTATGACCATATGCCTGACAATTATGGCACTGAACTATTTCTTTCTTAGTGTAAGGTTTCTCAACTCTTACACTAGTATAGTACAACCTATTGAGGTCGTAAATTTTTTCAACTCCTGCTGATGGTTCCAAGTCCACGAAGAATAGAGGCAGTGGAATTTTATCTTTTAGGACATTGGTCACTTGCCGCACTTTATAGCCTATCTCCGTCAGTTCTTCTTTGATAGCTGTAACTGGTGTCGAAGGGTGTAGGTTTCTAATTACAACCCTTAAAGCTCTCTCCTGGCGCAACTGATAGGTATGAAAATCAGCTTTGGTCTCAGTCAGATATTTCACTATTTTTCTGTAGCTTTCGGCGGTAGTCGGGGATATTTTAGTATCACTGGTTCTACTTATACAAGAATAACTATTAGGATCAGTTACTTTGTTTAAATGCACACACATCAGTTGAAAATTTTTAATATTTTTAACAAATATTGGTGGAGGTAGTGGTTCCCTGGGTATAGGAGAAGATTCCATGGTTTCTTTTTCATTTTGGAGGATCTGAAATGGATTCGGTGTAAAAAACGGCGATTCATCAGTTAATCCTTGTGATGATGTGCTAGGCTGTGGTTCAGATCCTAAAGAGGTAGCTGAAGCGGTCGCTGGTGGAATCATTTTTTTATTATTTTCACGGCGAGGTCTCTGTTTTGTAGGAGACGAGTTTGAACCTGCAGATCTAGATCTTTTACTTGTAGCTTTTGAGGACATAACTTGATGGAAATATCTCATTGATTAAAAAAAAAAAAAAAAAAAAAAGGACCAATAATAAATAAATAATGAGATGAGAATGAGAAGGAAATATAATAAAAGAAAGATAACTTAAAGAAAAGCAAGCCCGAGCTTGCCGAGCTAGCGGCGATCAGCTGATCAGTGACCCTCCTTTCACTTTTCGCGATTCTACAAAGTAAATTATAACTTTGCTTACCGATATTTCTCCAATATTCACTGCTGTGGTTTTCTTGAAGTCTAGTGATGTTTTCCAGACTGAACTCAAGCGAATTCCTACTGAAAAGAGCAAAAATCTGAGAGACGAAGTAACGTAGACTGTTATCATCGAGCGCATCAGCTGTTCTGGCAGCACTCTAAAAATATTGTAACAAAATATGGAGCATTGAGGATTTTACGACGGATTTTAGATTGAGTGCGAAAGGAATTCGATGGTTTAGAAGACCCCCATAGATCTATTCCAATAATATCTTATAAAATATTTTTTTTTATTGAGATATATTACAATTTGTTTCCATATGAAAATTAGTAATAGTGATATAAGATCTCATTCACACAATATATACAGTATACAATGATAAAGTCGAACTAAATAAAATATAATCTATATACAAAATAAAAAACAAACAACAATCTATAATTGAGATAAATACAAATAAATGATATATATAGAATTAAATAAGAATAAAAGTAAAAATAAAACAAATCAAAACATCAACCTATAAATGAGATAAATAAAAATTTGGCAAATAAATAAACATCATACAAACAAACATAACTATATACAATAAATACAACCGCTATAGGGACCCCAGACTGGGCTTTTCTCTCCACTTGTGGAGGAAAAAGCGGAATCCAGGAGATCTTAGCACCTCGCTCTCAGCCGCGTCACTGGTGTGACTCAGTGGAGGCCGAACTAGGGCGCAATAGCCACAAACCTTATAAAATATTAATAAAGAAAAAATAATTTTTTTTATAACTAATGAATAAATTACATATTTTCTGTTTTTTCTCAAAAGAAAAAAAAATTGTTTGACAGTTGATAAGTTAATGAAGCAATAACAGAAGCTGGGGGAAGTTGGGGGGGAAGAGAACGGTTGCCCCCCCCCCAAGTTTATTCAGGAGGTGAGGGTCAAGAGATCTATAGCCCCAGGAAATTCTGTATTTAGATTTGCCTTTGTTGTCTTCTCACTTGCATATGAAAGGGACCTGGCATTTATCCCCGTTTCTTTCGTTTTTATTCTACTCCCAAAATTAATTTTAAGGTCCATGAACTCCCACATCCAAAATTTATTATCTCGCTCTCTTATGGTCAGGTAAACCTGGGCAAAAAAAAAAAAAAAAAAAAAAAAATATATATATATATAGATATATATATATATATATATATATATATATATATATATATATATATATATATATATATATATATATATAAGATTAATAATCGCCTTGTATAAAGTTTATAGAATTATTTATTGTTGTTTTCATATTTATGGTTAAGTTCAATTATTTTCACATTTTTCTTTTCACATACTTTATATATACATATTGGGTTATGTCACATGAAATGTCCGTTTTCAAGATAAAGGAGTTTTATTAAAAATACGATATGAAAACAAGATAATTTTATTCGAAGTATTTACCTTCTTTTTCTACACATTTTTCAGAACGTGAAACCAACTTTTTTTATCATCATTTTCAAAAAGTTTTCCTTTGACGAAGTTGTCTACATTCCTGAACAGGTGGTAATCTGTTGGAGACAAGTCGGGAGAAAATGCTGGGTGCGGAAGAACTTCGTAGCCCAGTTCTTTCAATTTTTATACCGTGCAAAAAAAAGTTTAGAAACATGAGGTCTTGCTGCCGCTTAGTAAGATCATGAGGTACCTATGTATCGAGCTTTTTTACTTTCCCAATACACTTTAAATGTCTGGAAACGGTAAATGCACTTGCATTTAGTTGTGCTGAGAGTCCTTTAACTGTTTGGTAGGGGTTTCCTTCTACTGTATCTTTGAGGACATCGTTGTCATTTACGGACGGAGGTCTTCCTCGGAGTAAGTTTTCCAAGTCGGTATCCCCAGCTGAAAACATAGCAAACCAACGGCGAATGGTCCGTTCATTACCACTCCCTTCCCCAAACGCCTTGCAAATATTTCTAGCGACCTCAGCTGCTGAATGGCCGAGTTTAAACTCGTACAAAAATATTACTCGAAAATCGCGTGTTTCCATGTTCACATTTGGAGGTATACTAAAAAGATGGTAATTGATCGGAAAGCTAATGTTTATAATACAAAGGTAGAATATTAGTAACTGTTTACTTTAAATATGTAAACATTCGGAAGAAAACAACTGAGACCTGCAAAATCCTTTATGTATTTCAGAAACTATAAAAACGGACATTTTATGTGGAAAAAAAAAACAATATTTGTATAAAGCTAGAAACGGAAATACGGAGTCTTTTATATATTAAAAATATAAAAATTCTTTCAGATATAAAACGAGTATATTTGAAATTCATACAAATATATTTAAATTTTTTTGAATGTTGATGAGAGTGATGATGGTACGGAACATAAAGAAGATTTTAATATGAAGAATTGCAAAGGATTGATAGCTCAGTGATGTAAAATTTATCCTAATCAGCGATTCAGGGTGATCTACCTGGGGAGACGGGATAAGCTCAACATTACTGAATAAATATCTAATCGAATAATTTATTCAGTATTATTTTTCGAGTCATAAATAATTATATAGGTAACTTTCTCATCTAGTTTTGATTTTGATATGTTATTCATTATTTATCATTGGAAATAAATTACAAATAATCAATAATTTTTAAAATATATATTCTTTTCACCTAATTGGTCTCTTTATTATTTATTTATTTTTTTTATATATTTATTATTTTATTTATATTTATTGATTCAAAATTACCTTAATATATTATTCACTTTAACTAATATTTTTTTCAGCATTGATTATTTTTAATTATTATTAGCCAATATTATTTATTTTAAATTAATTTTGTAAAATGAATATATCTGGCTATGACAGTGATGTTTTGTATCATTAAAAGTAAAAACAACCATTCAACGAAAATCAGTAATTTATTGTGATTTTTAATTTATACTTAATCAATTTCAATCAGAAAGAAACATCATATTAAAGCCTATCGAATTTTACTCCGGTATATGGAGTTTAATCAAAATCGTTAGTCATTTTATAACCTTTATTTATAGCCACACGCATGGTATAAAGCTGCTCATCTGTTTCGCTGATATTACTAAAAAAGTTGCTGTAACATATCGGGCATACAACTGTCATACATTTTTTTTTTATATTATATTTTATTGTTTTTTACAACTGTATATACAAATACAATAAGTAAAATGGCTGAACTACAATAGCGTGCATGAATAGACATGTAAAGAATCTACCCAGTGGTAGTACTTCAAAGTTGATTTTATGAGCACCGTCTTTTCAGGCGCCTCGGAGGATTACCGGGAATAGATGTAGAGTGGTTACGGAAAAGCGGGTTTGAGTGGGCAGGTAGTTTGGAATTAAAGGAGGTGTATCTGTCGCGGGCCAAGTCTGCAACCAGTGGGATATATAGGTCTCTAAGGGTAAGTTTATTAGTTACAAAGTAAGGAGCATTGAGGATTTTGGATCGGAAGGATTGGATGCGGGAGGAGTTTGATAGTTTAGTGGACCCCCATAGCTCAATGCCATAGGTCCAAATAGGTCGGATAATCGTGATGTAAATGAGTCTTTTGTAGTAAATAGAGAGTTTTGATCGTTTGTCTAGTAAGTGTGTAGTAAGCGGTAGCTGCAGGCAGTTTCTTGTCGTTTCAGTCTAGTGTGAGGATTCCAAGTAAGGCGCTGTCATAAATATGAAATTTAAGTTTTACAAGATTCGTTTTCGACCTCGACTTAGCATACACAGACCTTTTCGCACGACTTGGTTTCACGGTACGCTAAAACATTTATTTCCGTTGAAAATTGGAATTCGAACTTTTTACAATCACAATACCTTTCCTTGTTATATTTATTTCAACACGGCAAACGTTGTTCTTCCATATAAACTATTTCTAGAGAATATTTTGCATTTGGTAGCAACACAACATAAAAGCTGTACGAAGTTGATAACCAACTAAAGAAGAAAAGAGCGAAACTATTTTTAAATATAATTCTTTCTTAGAGCGCTGCCAATGGGTAGCGTCTCTACATGCATTTCATGTCAGTTTACTATGTCCATCACATTTATTTCATGTATATAATAATATAGTTGTAAATATCAATTAATATGTTTTAAATGTAATTCTTGGTTTTTTGTACATAAGAACAGTATCATAGATGATGATATCCAGTTGGTAAGCAGAATATTTTAGAAAAAAATAAGTGTTGAATAGCTCATAAACTTATTACTGATTATTATGCGGATCAATTTTATATTGTTATATCATTTAATTTAAATCATATGTTTCTAAAAATTTATTCACTGAATAAATTTGTTTCAACTATTAGTAGTTTTTTTTAATAGATTTTAAAGTGATTTTAGGATCCGAGGTAAGTGAAAGTCGTGCGTGCACCAGATTTTTGTGATACGAATGATATTTTAATTATTTGTATTTTTTTGATACAAGTATACTAAAGTCGCGAAAAAAAATGGGAGAGTGGGAGAAATAGGCTAAACATTTGGTTTTATATGTATTTTTATATGGCGATCAAAACAACCAGAAATCTTTATAGAGACACCTCAATAATAATAACCATTATTTGTACATAAAATATAACAAAAAATATATATACAAAACTTCCTCTTTTGTTCAATTCAAATAAATGTGTACAAAATCAACCTTAAGTTGAGGTTTTTTTTATTTTTTATTTCGTTTGTTTGAACGTTTTAATAGGCTTATTCTTGCAAGCACACTAAGTAATGAGCCTGCCCCATCCTTTTCCATTCTTTCCTATCCAGTGCCACTCTCTTCCAGGTTGCACCTCCGCAGCTCTTCTTCATCTCCTGGTCCCAGTCTGTCGGTGGACGTCCACGCTTCCTTGTTAACTCCCTTGGGTACCACTCCATAAGCTGCCTGTTCCATGTTGTAATGTTTTTCCGGATAACATGTCCGGTCCAGGTCCACTTCCTTAGATGGACTTTTTCCATAATATCTAGGAGATCGGTCCTTGATCTTAGCCACTTGTTTGTTTTCCTATCTCGTCTCGATACTCGACACCCGAATCACCTATATTATATTTTAGGAACGATTCTTATGACACGAGATTAGATATATAGGCAAGTGAAAGTAAATAACACCTTAAAGCTATTTTTTTTCATTTAGGAAGAGATCGTAATGGTTATGTCCTGCTAATTTTGTCGACTTTGTCCCATTGTGCTACGGCAAGGGTGATGAATGAACCTCTCGCATTCATTAAGGAGATTGAGGGGGGAATGAATGAGTGAATGGGACGCGATAAAGATCGCGAGGGATTCCGATCGTTACCTTTATCAGCGCCTGGGCCCTTTCCCTATCCTAGGCCCTAACGACGGAACAGTTTACTCCAACACGATGCTTCTCCCTTCCAGGATCACTGATAGCCAAACGTCGATTTGTTGAGAACCGAGTTGTCTCATTATGTATCGACTTTAAACTCTCTAACCGAGTTGTCTCATTATGATCGACTTTAACTCTCTAATTCGAATTGATGATGCGACCAAGATAGATTAAGATACAGTTTGAAGAAGAAGTGCGAAGAAACCTGGTGCGAGAAACACACTTTCACTTACCTTGGCTCAATTTAAGGACTATTAAATAAACCTAATAAGCCATTCTTGATCAATGCAAATAATTAGATATATTTAATGCTTTAGAACGTACAGAATAAAAGGTATATTAGAGAAAGAAAATACCAAAATACGCCATTTAAGTCCTTTCAGACTACTTCAATAAGTATAAAACTAATACTATATTAAAACGTTTCAAATTTTACATCTAAATTTCGTTAAACAGTTTTTTAGAAAATAGTAAAAAAGTGCAAAATGCATGATGTAAAGTGGCTCTTCTGGTTCGCCGATTTTGATGAAAAAGTTACGATAAAATCTGGGGCATATATTTGTTTTAAATATAAAATTTCAGTTTTGTACACCTTTTTGTTTTTGTGCTGCACTTACCACATACACAGAACTTTTTGCCGGAACGTGTATTTCCGTTGGAAATGTGAATTCCAAAATTCTCAGAATACTTTTCCTTACTATATATTACATATATAGGTAAGTAGAGGTAAAAAAAATACTGTAGCTATAAAACCCATGTATTGGGTTCAATACTTAATTCAGGTTCGTACTGCTTCACGCCCAGCAGCCGAACAACGAAGTTATTACGCCTAGATGTGTGGCTGACGACATGCTATATGATGCTGACTTGCTATTTTTTTCTGTTTGCTAACACAATTAGTAAATAGAATAAAGTAACAATTGTAGAACAATATAAATATTGGAAATATACATAAAATACACAAGCCGAAAGTACACGTATCCACTTTTGCTTAATAACTCGCTTCCCTTTGAATTAGGAAGAGATTCTTGGTTAAGAATTGGAAAGAGACAAGTTGAGGAGGAGATGGATGGACTTAGGCCACTCGTAATAAGGCGCTGCCCTTTCATCTCTCGAATCCTAAGGAGCTACGCGTAGAAACTGCTAAAATTTCTCACGAGTATTCCATCTTTCTATTTCCCCGCCACTTCTTAACTCCAGCGAATTTTAAATTTAACATTGTAAGCTTGAATCTTCCTGCTATATGACATTTTTAAATTTAACGTGCCTTGTAGCTTTTAGAATGAGGCGAATCACTGTTAATATTTGTAGGAAAAATTCAGACGGAAATCTTTCAAATCGATTGTCGATCAATCTGTTGTGTAACAGTAATAATAATAATAGTCTTTATTTATGTGTAAATACAAAATTAATTTCTCTCCATTGTGTATGAAAAATCAAAACAATAAATTAATATTTACATGAGATATATTTACATATAGACCTTCCCAAAGAATAGGAGATTAGAGTCTTTTGGGCGGAGACTAGCCGAACCTAGAACTTGAGTTGCTAGTTAGTAAGAACTTAGTTTTCCACAACTTCCTGTCTTGTGCATATCTCATCCATAGAGAACCATCGCTTTTCCTCAATTCGTCGGCCCAGTTTTTGCGTTGTCGGCCTCTCCATCTTTTCTTCTCTATAGGGATCCATTCGGCAGCTCGCTTTGCCCAGCTATCTTCTTTTTTCCGCATGAGATGTCCTGCCCATATCCACTTCATTTTATGAGCAATAGCATCTGAAATATTTGTTAGTTTTCTTATTCTATTAGAGTTAACTTAACAGTGTAACAGTATTCATAATTGATTTATTGAGCCCTGTCGAACCCTAACATATGATCGATCTTTCCTAATCCGATCCTCATCTATACGGAATTTCAGTCCCTCATAGATATAAATAAATAAATACATATATATATATATATAATATATATATTATATATATATATATATATATATATTATATATATAATTATGCGTTGTCCGAAATATGAATTAAAAAAAATAAAGAAAGGGGCATAAACAACACGCTTGATGGCTATTCAAACACTGACTTTATTTGGTCTTCTAATCCTCTATATATACATTTCTATTGTTTACAAGAGGTGGTTTGGAATTAAGGCTGATAGTCTACCTTATCAGTCCTTAACTCCCCCCCACCAGTTTACGAACAATCCCCGTAAACTATATACAAAACAAAAGTTATGGAAATCCTCCATGAGATAAAATAAAACAATTTGACAAGACATACAAAAAAAAAATGACAAAACTCAGAAATAAAATAACACCTGAAAAGAGAATACAATAGATAAAAAAGAACAACACTTCCTGCAAACTGAACACCGCATAAAAAAAACTGACAACTTCACAATAACAAAAAAACAAAAAATACAAAAAGCTGAGGACACTCCAGCGTCCTAGGATGCCTCCATCGGGGGAATTTTCAATTGTTCTAGATGAACCGTACGCCGCTTCCTGGGTTCGCGCACGCTCCGATCGTGACCAAATTGTGTTCACGGATCACAACCACTCGGAAAGGGCCCTCATAACGCCGGAGTTCCTTCCCTCTGTTGGTTCCCACACGCCAGTAGACCACCGTACCGATTTTGACAGGTCCCATTAGATCCCGCACCCCAAGATTATGCCGCTCCACCCGGCGACGCTTTTCCCGCTCAATCCGATCGCGAACCGTGACCCACAGCTTCTTAAGCGCGAGACTATTGCTCACAATTCGCCCTTCATCATCCGCCGCACCGCGGCAATCACGCCGGCGACCCTGCAACCCGAAAAGGATTTCGTAAGGGGTAAATTCCGTGACCGAGTGGACGGAATGGTTATACGCGACGATGGCACGCTCCATAGCCACGTCCGGCTCCAACCCCTTCTCTAATTGAAACACCCGCAGGTGGTCACTCAACGTGCTGTGAAGGCGCTCGATACCTCCGCGACTTTTGGGATGACCCGGTGTGTTAAGATGCCACGTGACACCCAAAACCTTCATCTCCTCCCGGACTTTGGCGTTGTCAAATTCGCGACCACTATCCGAAGAAACCTTCTCGGGGACGCCATAAAACTGAAACCAAATCCACAGGGCCCGTAACACAGCCTCCGCCGTACGCTCCTGAACGGGATACGCCATCGCTACCTTGCTGAACAAATCCAAAACCGTGACCCACTTATAGTTTTTTCACGTAAAGGAATCGATTTGCAGATCAACCAGAGGCGCATCAGCGGTAGGGGTTTCCTCCTGGACGGCCCGAGGTGGATGACGATCATATTTGGCTCGCAGGCACACATCGCAATTTCCAATGGTCTCCTGAATGGTGCGCTTCATCCCCCGCCAATAGTAACGCCGCCGCAACGCACGCAACGTCTCGGTGAGGCCCCGGTGGTTCGTCTTCCCCTGATGATAAGCGAGCGTCACCTCCCTCTGCCGGTCCTCATCACGGATGGTCTCGGCGAGCATGGAACAACGGACAAACGACCGGTCAACTCCGATACGCTCCGCCCGCCACAACCGGTGGATCCGTCCCCATACCACGGCGTTGCCGACAAATAGGTGGTGGGTCCTGCCCGGCTTAGACGCGTCCGCCAGCGCCCTACAAATCTGGTCATCCCCGACGGATGGCTGAGACCAGACAGTGACGACCGAACACCCGCCGAAGCGTTGAAAATCAATCTTAAGGAGCCCCGACGTCCTCGTCTTCCAGATAATCTGGTGGCGCTTGTCGTTCACGATGTCGTCTATTTCCTCCATGTCCACAGGACGCCCCTCAGAAGAACGCTCGTCCTCTGACGACGCGGCCTCACCCGAAACTCCAGCCGTGCCAGACTGGGGTTCCTCCCCAGGAGTCCACTCCCTATGAAACTGCCGAACATCGCGAGAAGACTCGCCCCGTTCCTCCTCTACGGCGTTTACCATGAGCGCACGCGACAGCCAATCTGCGACAACGTTCTCCCTGCCCGGTTTGTATACAATCTCCATATTGTACTGCCCCAGGAGCTCTTTCCATCGTGTGACCCGTGCGGAAGATTCTTTCAGCCTCCCTACCCATTGTAGGGGACGATGGTCTGTATGGACTCGGAACCGCCTCCCGAAGACGTACGGCCGGAAATGGTCAACAGCCCATACAATTCGGAGGAGTTCCCGCTCCAAGGCGCTATAACGAGACTCCGCATCCGTAAGACGCCGACTGGCGTATGCAACAGGTCGTTCCCCCCGGTCACTGTCCTGAGATAACACTGCCCCAAGAGCGTATTCACTGGCGTCAGTCGTAATAGTGAACGGCCGTTCGAAGTCCGGAAACGCGAGCACCGGATCACGCTGTAAGTGTTCGATGCACCGGCGCACCTGGTCCGCAATATCTGGGGTCATCACGACTTTACACCCTTTTCGCAGTAAATTATTAAGGGGCACAAGATACGTCGCCATAGCTGGAACAAAACGGCGATAATAATTCAAAGCGCCCATCAACCGCCTGATCCCCTTCACCTCGGTCGGGATGGCCATACGCTGTAAGGCCGCCACCTTCTGAGCATCCGGCTTCACGCCCTCCGCGGAGATCGTATGGCCCAAAAAACTAATTTCCCGCTGACCCAAGATCGACTTCTCAGGAGAAAGACGGAGACCAAACTCCCGCATTCGACTAAAGGCATCCCGGAGATGCTGAACGTGGTCCCGTTCCGACCGACTGAAGACCAAGAGGTCATCCATGTAGACCTGGCACACGGACTCGTCCAGACCCCGAAGAAATTCGTCCATCAACCGCTGGAAAGTGATAGGGGCATTCTTTAGGCCAAACGGCATGCGGGTGAACTCATAATGGCCCCTCTCGAAGGTAAACGCGGTCTTGTGTCGGTCCCGAGGATGCATTCCGATCTGATGATACCCCGCCTTCAGATCCAAAGTGCTAAAAATTGTTGCACCCCCCAACCGGTCCAAAATATCGTCGAAGCGCGGAAGAGGATATTTTCGTCAACCGTATTCTCATTTAACTTACGGTAATCGATGACGACCCGATATTTTTCCGTTGTCTCGCCGGGGGCACACTTCTTCTTGACGGCCCACAACGGACTATTATACGGGGACGTGCTGTCCACGATTATACCCTGCCGCCGTAAATCGTCTAGCTCTTCCCGAATATGCCTACGAAGCGCCTGAGGATACCGTCTTTCCTTGACATAAACGACCCGATCCTGCTTAAGCGGAATTTCATGCACAGTCCGACCCGTAACCCCAAGGATATCCCCTTCCTTAAAAAATATATCACTGAATTCTTCCAGGATAGATGTTTTCCAATTATCGACCTGATTCAGCGCCCCAATACGCGCCTCGCCGCCCGCAGCTACGCGAGTACAGGTATACTTTCTACCTCCAATTCTGATAGCCCATTGGCCCCCCAGGTCCCTAATACGCGCGCCGATTTTCCCTAATAGGTCATTACCGATTATCGCCTGATACTCCCTTGGCATCTTACTTACTACATGGACATGAAACTCTCCGTCCTTTCCCCCCATGTATTTAAGCCCAGCTCGATTCCCCCTCCACACGACAGGGCCCTCCCAGGGTGATTAAATTACATTGGCATACCTTAACCTGGAGTGCCCTCTCTCCACCTTTCCACTTCTCTAGCGCCTCTCTGCATGCGATGGTGCACGAGCTCCCGGTGTCCACCAGGCATGCGACTCCCTCCACGCTGATGATAGGCAGACCGCCGCTCTCTCCCCTCGCATGGTAGCTCACCAACGTGCGGTTGCCACTCTGCTGATACCCGCCTCAGATTTCCTCACGGGATGACTGCGCTGCCGTTTCCGGTCGCCTCCACACACTCCTCCTGCTCCTCTGGCCACCTCCTCGAGCGGGAACGTCCGCCTCAGTCTCCGTTTCCGTTTCCTCAGACCCTCCGGATGATTCGCTTGCCGATGCTATATGCCTCCTCTGGAACCGTCCCGGTCGGACTCTTTGGGCATTTACTTCCATGGGTTCCGGTTGGTTCGCATCGCGCCGCCGGTACATGTAAGGGCAATTCTTGCCATATGTCCCTCCACTCCGCACTCAAAGCACCTAGTGCGTGGACATTGGGCCACCAGATGCCCGAGCTTGCCACAACCATGGCACTTGCGGTCCTCCCGCCTCCCGCTGCTTCTCGGTTTTGCTGGCCGTCGATCACTTTGCGAAGGCCTCTCTCTCCTATTCTCCCGAAATTCTCTTCTTTTCCAAACGGGAGTGGTCCTGGGCTGATGGTGCGAGACCCGTGTCCAACCATGTTCCTCCGTCTCCATCCGAGATTCTTCCTCGCGGGCACTGGCGTCCATCATTTCTTGAGCGCATTCGATGAACGAGCGCTCCCTCTGGAACCCTTCTCTTTTACCGGCTTCCTTCGCCAACTGCACCTTCAGAATTATCGCTAAGAAATCCATCCTAAAGTGGACCTCCTCAACACTAGCGGTCTCTCGCATTTTCTCTGTGATCCGATTAAATTTCGTGAGAAGTTCTCCCGCATACTGGCCATTAGACTGCCGCGGCTTCTTAGTTTCCCTTATTAGGTGAAACACATCTTCTTCAGGGGCCCATCTTCCCCCTCCGTAGGCCTTCTTTAGTCGCTCTTTCACGACGCTCCAGGGTGTCTCCTCGTCGGCTTGGATATGGTTCAGGATGCTCCTCCTCACCCTGCAAACCACTGCAGCCCTTAACGCCTCAGCATCTTCCCCGTCTAATAGTCTTTCGGACAACTTAGACTGAATCCTCACCATCAAGCGATCGCCCCCTTTTAAAAAGTGGTTGAGCTCACCAATCTCTCCAGTAAATCTGTCAAGGTCGGATGTAGCCTTCCTCAATTCCTGAGCTGTCGCTGTTTGGATCTTCACCCACTCCAGCGTCGTCCTATGCGCCTGCGCCAGTGAAACTTCCGGTAGTGGCGGTAACTCAACTGCCGCTGCTGCCGCCTGCTGGGGCACAGCCGGTGGGACATTCAGAACGGCTGGCCTCAAAACTACGTTTTCTGCCATGATATCGGTTTTTCACTGGCAAGAGATTAAATAATAAAAAAAATAAATGAACTCACGTACGCTGAGTATACAGGCAAGTACGAAAAAAAAATTATGTTTCGAACTTATCTAAAGGTCCCGGGTTTCGGCACCACTTATGCGTTGTCCGAAATATGAATTAAAAAAAATAAAGAAAGGGGCATAAACAACACGCTTGATGGCTATTCAAACACTGACTTTATTTGGTCTTCTAATCCTCTATATATACATTTCTATTGTTTACAAGAGGTGGTTTGGAATTAAGGCTGATAGTCTACCTTATCAGTCCTTAACTATATATATATATATATATATATATATATATATATATATATATATATATATATATATATTTAGCCTTTTGACCTTCAAATTCCGTCTTTTCAATTACTTTTTGTTTATCCGATTCCCTTCCCAAACCAAGCACTATCCTCGCTGTCAAACATACATATTTTCGAAGGATGCAAACGAATTTTTTACATTCTCAATAACGATGAACCACCTACCAGAATGCTTGGGCTATTTTCATAATTTGTTTATTAACTTTTTTTTCTTGAATCATAAATATACCTGCAACCTTAGCTGTTGAAATCAAATTAATAACTATTAAATAAATTTCAATTTAAAAATTTTAAGTAAAAGTTTCTCTAGTTTGGTTGGAAACATATGATTTAGATTAAATAATATAGCAATTTAAAATTGTATTTTTAACTACTTGGCAGTTGTCCTAGATGGACGCCAAGTGACATATTACATATTTGTTTCAATGTGCCTAAGATCTCAACTTTTATTTATAAATTAACAATACATATTTTTAATTTATGTGCCAATAGTAGACATGACTTTATAAGGGAAATTGTTAGTTATTGTAAAGCCGAAACTAAAACGTATTATTATTTAAATTAACTATTTTTGCATTTCTTATTTTTTTCCTCATTTAATTATTTGTCGTATTATTATTTTTGTTATTTTTTTCAGTTTTTTTAAATTTGTTTATTGTTTTCCCTCTTGTACTGCATTTTAATAGAATAATTTAAATGATGATTAATAATTGTACTCCTATGGAAAGTATAAAAAAAGCCCAGGCATGCTCGAAACCTTATTTATGTATTGTAAAATACTCTGTTTTTGTACATATATTTGTTAATAAACATTTCATTTCATTAAATTTTTATAAATCTATATTGCTGTTTTTATTATTAAAAAAAACAATAAAAAATTACATTAAAAAATATATATGCTTTCCTCCTGTAGTTGGTTACCACATTCGTCAAACGTATAGATTTAGTCGCTATTCATCAATCCTGATAAGATAAAATAGGTAATTCTTCTGAATATAGCATTTCCAAGTCAATTGTAACCTTTTCCAAGTCAAATGTAACTTTTTCCAAGTCAAATGTAACCTTTTCCAAGTCAAATGTAACCCTTTCCATTTCAAATGTCACCTTTTCCAAGTCAAATGTCACCTTTTCCATTTCAAATGTTACCTTTTCCAAGTCAAATGTCACCTTTTTTTTCACTTCTAGCCTTAAATATTCCGTTTTATTTATTTATGTATTGAAAAATAATTAGTTTAATTAACATTATGACTTTTTTAATAATTTTGGCATATAATAAATGATATTTTTTTTGGGTCTCTTAGATATTTGATATCAAGTTCTGTTTTTTACTAGCTAATATTTAAAAAATTAATTATCGTCTATTTAGTTTTAAGATAGTTGTTGATTTTGATTTTTTAGATAGGAGGGGTAGTTTTTTGGAATAATTAATGTGTTTTCGGGTATTATAATTAAATTTTTCGAGCTGTATTTTTGATCGCTCGCGTGCATTTTAACTCGCATTAAATTTTAATGTTTTTTATTGATATAGGGATTAATTAATGTGCTTTCGGGTGGTTATGATTACGTTTTTCAAGCTGTATTTTTTATCGCTCATGCGTATTTCAACTCGCATTAAATTTTAATGTTTTTTATTGATATAGGGATTAATTAATGTGCTTTCGTGTGGTTATGATTACGTTTTTCGAGCTATATTTTTTATCGCTCATGCGTATTTCAACTCGCATTTACTTTTAATGTTTTTTATTGATATAGGGATTAATTATTTTGCTTTCGGGTGGTTATGATTACGTTTTTCGAGCTGTATTTTTTTCGCTCGCGCTTATTTTAACTAAAATTTACTTTTTATGTGTTTTATTGATATAGGGATTAATTAATGTGCTTTCGGGTGGTTATGATTACGTTTTTTGAGCTGTATCTTTTATCGGTCATGCGTATTTCAACTCATATTTACTTTTAATATTTTTATTGATATTGGGATTACTTAATGTTCTTTCGGGTGGTTATGATTAAGTTTTTCGAGCTGTATTTTGTATCGCTCTCGCTTATTTTAACTAAAATTTATTTTTTATGTTTCACATTGATATAGGTGTTGAAAATTGTGTTTTTGGGTCCTATAATTATGTTTTTTTAGTTTTATTTATTTATCGCTCCCGCGCATTTTAACTCGCATTAAATTTTAATGTTTTTTATTGATATAGGGATTAATTAATGTGCTTTCGTGTGGTTATGATAAGGTTTTTCGAGCTGTATTTTTTATTGCTCATGCGTATTTCAACTCGCATTTACTTTAAATGTTTTTTATTGATATAGGGATTAATTATTTTGCTTTCGGGTGGTTATGATTACGTTTTTCGAGCTGTATTTTTTTCGCTCGCGCTTATTTTAACTAAAATTTACTTTTTATGTGTTTTATTGATATAGGGATTAATTAATGTGCTTTCGGGTAGTTATTATTACGTTTTTTGAGCTGTATTTTTTATCGCTCATGCGTATTTCATCTCACATTTACTTTTAATATTTTTTATTGATATAGGGATTACTTAATGTTCTTTCGAGTGGTTATGATTACGTTTTTCGAGCTGTATGTTTTATCGCTCATGCGTATTTCAACTTCTATTTACTTTTAATCTTTTTATTTTTATAGAGATCTATCCTTGTGTTTTCGCGGGGTTATGAAAATTATAAAATTTTTTATTATCACTCGTGCGGATTTCAACTCGCCTTTATTTTTGATATTTTTTTATTGATATTGGGATTGATTGTTTTGTTTTTGGTTCTCATTATAACGTTGCTGGAATATACATCGTTTAGGTTTTTTTTTTTTTTTTTTTTTTTTTATTATTATTATTTTATTAAAGGATTAGTTGTAGTTCCTTTTCTAGCGTCCTGAGTAATTTTTTCAACTAAATCTTTTGTAAAGGATCCGCTTCCTAACTTGGTCTTACAATTATTTGATAATTTAATTGAGGAATCGTTTATTCTATTTTCGGGTGTTCTGATAACATTCTTTGAACCAAATTTGTTATCGCTTTTACTCATTTTAAGTTACTGTTTCTATTTCATAAATATTCGATAGAGGGATCGTTTATAGTGTTTTCGGGAATACTAATAGAGTTTATGACATTTATTTATAGCTAGTGCACATTTTAACTTAAATGAAAAGTGATCTAAAAGAATGCGCAATCGCGATGTAACGTCCAAATCAAAAATGTAATCAGATCTTGCAAAAAAACAATAAATAATTTTTACATCATATTATAACATAATACCTACGGTTTGTAGAAATTCCCAAGCGCATAAAAGAATAAAGTTCAAAACACATTATGAGAATCCCCTAAAACAAAACCAAACAAAGACCACTGCAAATGCAAGTTTAAATGAGAGCAAGCGACAATAAAAACAGCTTAAACAACGTAATCACAAGACCCGAAAAGATAATTACAAACGTCTATAACAATAAAAAATATCAAAAGTAAATCCGAATTGAAATACGCATAAGCGATAAAAGATACAGCTCAAAAACGTAATCATAACCACCCAAAAGCACATTAATTATCTCTATATAAATAAAAAACATTAAAAGTAAATTCGAGTTAAAATGCGCGGGAGCGATAAATAAATAAAACTAAAAAAACATAATTATAGGACCCGAAACACAATTTTCAACACCTATATCAATGTGAAACATAAAAAATAAATTTTAGTTAAAATAAGCGAGAGCGATAAAAAATACAGCTCGAAAAACTTAATCATAACCACCCGAAAGAACATTAAGTAATCCCTATATCAATAAAAAACATTTAAAGTAAATGCGAGTTGAAATACGCATGAGCGATAAAAAATACAGCTCAAAAAACGTAATCATAACCACCCGAAAGCACATTAATTAATCCCTATATCAATAAAAAACATTAAAATTTAATGCGAGTTAAAATGCACGCGAGCGATCAAAAATACAGCTCGAAAAATTTAATTATAATACCCGAAAACACATTAATTATTCCAAAAAACTACCCCTCCTATCTAAAAAATCAAAATCAACAACTATCTTAAAACTAAATAGACGATAATTAATTTTTTTTAAATATTAGCTAGTAAAAAACAGAACTTGATATCAAATATCTAAGAGACCCAAAAAAAATATCATTTATTATATGCCAAAATTATTAAAAAAGTCATAATGTTAATTAAACTAATTATTTTTCAATACATAAATAAAATAAAACGGAAATAGTTAAGGCTAGAAGTGAAAAAAAAAGGTGACATTTGACTTGGAAAAGGTAACATTTGAAATGGAAAAGGTTACATTTGACTTGGAAAGTTACATTTGACTTGAAATTATTGACTTGGAAAAGGTTACAATTGACTTGGAAATGCTATATATGAAATTAAAAGTACTTTAGAGGAAGAAAAATTGAAATATTGTCATTTAAGCCATCAGACTATTTCAATCAGAACAAAATGTACATAATATTGAAACTTATTTCATTTTACATCGATGTGGTAAATTTAATCAAAATTGTTACAGCCGTTTTTGAGAAAATCGTAAAAAAGGGCAAAATGCGTGGTAAAAGTTGAATTTACGGTCAGCCGATTTTAATGAAAAAGGTGCTGTAACATCTCGAGCGTAAAGCTGTCTTATTGGGTTATTTCACATGAAATGTCTGTTTTTATGGTTTCTGAAATACATAAAGGATTTTGCTGGTCTCTGTTGTTTTCTTCCGAATGTTTACATATTTAAAGTAAACAGTTACTAATCCTCTACCTTTGTATTATAAACATTAGCTTCCCAATCAATTACCCCCTTTTTAGTATTCCTCCAATTATGAACATGGAAACACGCGATTTTCGAGTAATATTTTTGTACGAGTTTAAACTCGACCATTCAGCAGCAAAGGCTGCTAGAAATATTTGCAAGACGTTTGAGAAAGGGAGTGTTAATGAACGGACCATTCGCCGTTGGTATGCTGAGTTTTCAGCTGGGGATACCTACTTGAAAAACTTGCCCCGAGGAAGACCTCCGTCCGTAATAGCCAACGATGTCCTCAAACATACAGTAGAAGGAAACCCCTACCAAACAGTTAAAAGACTATCAGCACAACTAAATGCATGCATGCACAACATGATCTCACTGAGCGGCATGTTTCAAAACATACCGTGCAAAAATTTAAAGAACTGGGCTACCAAGTTCTTCCGCACCCACCATATTCTCCGAACTTGTCTCCAACAGATTACCACCTGTTCAGGAATTTAGACAACTTCGTCAAAGGAAAACTTTTTGAAAATGATGATCAAGTGAAAAGTGCGTTTTCAAATTTTGTTTCACTTCAAAGCTCATAGTTTTTCAGTTCGGGGATAAAAAAGTTGGTGTCACGTTGGAAAAAATGTATAGAAAAATATGGTAAATACTTCGATTAAAATTATCTTGTTTTCATATCGTATTTGTAATAAAAATCCTTTAGCTTAAATACGAACATTTCATGTGACACAATCCAATAAATATGATATTTCAGTTTCTTACACCTTTTACATAGGGGCCCTAAAACGTGTATTTCTGTTGAAAACTAGAATTCGAAAATTTTCATGATCGCAATACTTTCGCTAACTATATATTTCATATATAGGTGAGTAAAAGTAAAACGGATTTATAATTATTTTTCCTTTTAATTGTGCTTACCTATATATGAAACATATCGTAAGGGAAAGTATTGCGATCCTAAAAATTTTCGATATACACGTTTAGGGTACCCAGAGTCCAAATGACCAAGAACCGAAAAAAGGTCTCTTTGTGTACGTGGCTTACTACGTAAACTTATTTAGCGCAAAAACGATAAGATTTATAAAACTGAAATTTCATATTTCAGAAGCTTCTATGCCTGAGATGTTGTAGCAACATTTTCACTTAAATCAGCTGACCGAAAATTGTACTTTATACCATGCATTTTACACTTTTTTACTATTTTCTCAAAAATGGTTCTAACGATTTCGATTAAACTCGCTATATGGATGTATAATTTAATGTGCTTTGAAATAGTCTGACACGACTTAAATGCCGATATAGCGTTGATGAAGAACGGCTACATATGAAAGTTGAGAAAAGTGCAAAAATATTTTCTATACTATTATTGTGTTTTTGAACACTGATGTATAATATAATTTTGGAAAGCTAAAGATTTTAGAAAAAATATTATCTAATACACTGCATTGTAAAAGTTAATAGAGAGTGATGAAAATCCGAGTAAACTAACTGATTGTTGTAGATAAAAAAAAAAAAAAAAAAAAATATATATATATAATATATATATATATATATATATATATATATTTATTGATATTTACAACTGTATTATTATATAGAACAAGTAAATGTGGTTGACATAGTAAACTGACATGAAATACATGAATAGACGCCACCCATTGGCAGCCCTCTAAAAATATTTTTAACTAGAAGGTCTCGGGGCCGTCTTCTTTTCAGACGCCACGGAGGATTATCAGGAATTAGAGAGGATGATAGGATAAAAATTAGTGGATTAGAGTGGAAATGGAGTTTTTCATGGAATGATTGGTTCATGGTTCGGGCTAATTCAGTAACATATGGGATACTAAGGTCTTTAGGATAAGCTTATTCATGACAAAGTAAGGAGCGTTAAGGATTTTACGAAGGATTTTGTATTGTAAGGATTGGATACGAGAAGAATTCGATGGTTTAGTAGAGCCCCATAGCTCTACTTGGAGATAAAAATATAATATATTATTTAATAAAGCACATTTTTCTATCGAAACTTAATTTAATTTATTCTTTGTTTTGTTTTTTTGGTTTATTATTTTTTGTAGTGAACCTTTGAAATCGACCAAATAAAAAGAAACATTATCCCTCTCCTCCTCCCAAAATTTGAACGTTTCAAGATGCGTAAAATTCGAATAAAAAAATAATTGATAAATAAAAAAAAATACTAAATTAAATTTTCCACAAAATAAAAAAAGAATCATTGAAATTGGTTCAGAACTAGGAGATATAGCATTTTGAAATTAGCAGTGCTGATTGCCATTTTCTTTTGAATTATTTATAGCTTTTCATATTAGTTAATTGCCTGTAAACAGCTATATAAACAGTTATACCATAATATATTTTGTATAATTTTTGGAAATAATATTCAATTGTGTTATATTTTGCAGCGTTTTTCATCTCTAAGCCCTTTTAAAATTTCTTAAATTAATTTCAACAACAGAGGTAAGTGAAAGTCGTGCGTTGCTTGCACCAAATTTTTATTATTTACTAATTAAAACTACTTCACATTTTTATTAGCTATTTTTGGCGATCTCTTTCATGCTAGAACTGAGCATTTCCAGCTACCTAACTATATTTGCAATGTAAGATTAATCGTAGCAGTTAGCCGTAGAGGAGAACTAGGAAACCACTACCTCCATCTTGGGGGCCCCAGCCGCCCAGTTCCTCTCCACTCAGGCAGGCTTAATGTCCGTCCATCCTTCAACTATTTCCTACAACAGTTTCCTTCTTGGGCCTTCTGCTAATAGCTAAGAATCACAACTTTTTTTTTCTTGTTATTTTATTTTTTTTAAGGGGAAAATTTCTGTCTAAAACAAAAAAAAAAAATATGGTGCCCGCAACACACAACTTTCACTTACCTCTATTCTTAAAATTAATATAAGAACTTTTGAATAAGATTAGTGTTGAATAATTACATTGATTTTGAACTATAACATTTATTCTAGATTACATAATCTAACAATAAAAATTATTTTCGAGAACAATCACTTAGTCGTATCCATTTTTCATGACTTTCTATTACCTTGTTAAATAAAAAACCTGTACATTCACAACTCATGAAGGGTTTTCTGTTTGGTACTTATAGAGATTCGTAAGGTTTTTCACTACCAGGTAATTAGGCCTAAATCGCACTCGGTCCATGGTTTTTCCCCACTTTTTAGAGGCTGAGTGTGTCCCAGGAGAGTCTCTATACACCAGGCTGAAATAACAAAATAAATAATTCTGTCTCAGCCGGGGTTCGAATCCGGTACCCGGAGAAAAGTAGCCTAATGCCACCATATCCACTAGACATTTTATACTTTTTTTTTTTTGTTCTACAATCTTAACCTTTTCAACGTTATATTATATATCTATGTTAAATATTCTCACATTCAGATGTCCGAATCATCTTCTCAGCCTCAACCTCTATGAGGATTTTTCATACCAATGGCCAATCCTTCGAGTCTTTAGATATTACAAAGAATTTTTACGATTTTTTGCGTATGGGTGATACATAATTTTTTTCAGACAAACACTCCGAATCCAAAGTTTTACAATAGATAATTTCAAGAATTTCCTAAATCATATAAAATACATCTATTAGCAGGTTTTAGCAACTCCGAGCCATAATTAGATTTTTTGTATTATTTTTCCTGTATACTAGGACTTCAAACGTAAAATATAGGGAAGTTTTAGATTTTAGATAAATTTGATGTTTGACCACTGTGCGCTCGCCAATCGTGTTAAAATTAATTAGTTTTTAAAATTTTTCCTATAATTTTTGTAAATATTTCTTTCTGGACCTCAAAGGTTAAATATAAACAAGTTTCAGAATTTTGTCCACCTAAATCGGTCATATTGCCCACTGTGCTCCATATATTCTTTTTATTATTTCCTTCACCAAGATCTAAGACAGTGTATGGCTGAGTAACAACAATACGTTTTGAATATATTGAACATGTAGGAGCAAATTAAACAAGAATATAGGATTAATATTAGTTTTTAAATATATAACACTTTGCGATGTGTTCTGCAGAAGTGAAAACAATTCTTTTTTAAACAGGCAAAAAATTTCTCTACTTCATCAAAACGCCTAAAACCACATACCTGACCTGGGATGCATAACACAAAATAGCTAGGAATACAGCACTATATTTAGATAGCTTGGTTGAGGTTGGCAATTCATTATTGCTAAAAACATATTGTAAGTGGATGCTGAAACAAAAGGCCCTGAATCTTTCGTCAAAATGTTTATTTAATGATTATTTCGGAGATTGAGGGTCACCTTGGTACTTAATTTACAACCATTACACTCTCGCTATTCTACCGCCATCTCTAATTTCTCGCTAACATACCACCCTCCTCTAAAACCAACTATTTAATATTTCCTTTGGTTAATGATAAATTTCAAATTTCACAACACCTACTAAATCCATTAATCATTTATTAAAATATGAAAGAGTAATCTGCCATTAAGACAATAAATGAGTTATTGAATTAATACATTTTTATTATGTCATCATTTTAAAACTAATCGGCTGATATTAACGTGGAGGTATTAAAATGATCGTTGGATGCCCTGTTATTTTCAATACGCCGATACAGCAGATTTTAAAAGAATCGAGGAGTAGACTCAATGAAGAGAATTTCCAGGTAGCTACTGGAGCATAGGCGGTTAAAGGATGACTTATAATTCTCATGAGTCATGTCGTACAATCGAAAACCGAACGGAGGTGATCTACTGCGCTCATCGGACACAAATCCGAAAGGCAGCCAGGCGAATCAGTGACCGACGTAGCAGTAGCAGTCCGTTACACAGATGGCACTTTGATAGGGTCCAAAGGGTAGGGCTGGGGGTCCAAATGGTGGGGAGGGGGTCCAAACTCGACCGGAAAGCTAGCTTCAATATTTCCGCTCCCTTGAGCCAAAAGATTTATATCTTTGCGACTTTCGCTAGTGGCTTATAAATCTGCCAATGGCACGAAGGTTTGGTACAGGAACCTTCTTTGCGATACTGGCTCATTGATGTCATAAATTGAGACGTTGATTTCCAAAAAGTAGTACATCCACTTTATTAAACTGGATCATTTGTTTATTATCGGACCAATTTACTTTCTTTTTAGTTTTCCATTTTTAACACTGAATATTTGTTATCGGCAAAAAGAGAACAAAAAAAAAACCCTTCCCCTCAAATTTGAGGACTTACTTAAATAAAACCAAAAATTTTGAATTAAAAAATATTGGGATTGAGGTGACCCAACCAATGGACAAAAAAAACAATGGACCATACCGGTTACGGGTCAAAAGGTCATATTATTCTGTTTAATTGGTGTTTTATTGTCGACATCTGCAATCTCTGAAAACTTTGTTTATGATGTTTTGCATCACTCATTATCATTTTATCACCGCAATGAATAGTGATTACGGTGATGGAGGTCGATTGATGGAAATGTGAAAGAATGACAAGATATGCGAAACACCGCACCCTGTTTAGTTTTAACGTCATTCATCCCAACAACTTTGTTTATGATGTTTCGCATCACTCATCATCATTTTATCACCGCAATGAATAGTGATTACGGTGAGGGAGGTCGGTTGATGGGAATCGGAAGGAATGAAAAGATATGCCTAACATTGGGCGCGCTTTATTTATGGGAAGATAGTAGCTGAGGTCTGTGAGAGCTGCCTTTATCGCGCGTCAAGATTTAAGGCCCTACTAACAGCACAACCCGACTATTTCAAATTCCACAAATTCATTTCTCAAAAACATTGAAAAAATGGGATTTCAAGAAACCGCAAACGCATAACCAGAAAAAAAAAACCGGAATATATCAATATCAATACAATTTCTTACAATTTTGGGTAATTTTTCAATTATGAACTTTTTTAATCTACCGAAAAAAATTATCCATCTCAAAATTTGAGGGCTTACATTTCAAGATACGTTGAATCCGAATAACGAAAAAAAAATCCGTACGCCGTCCGCGGCATTTTTCCGAAAGACCGGAACGATTTTTTTGAAACTATCCTATCCTAACGACCAGAAGTTGATATCCGCCACCTTTCAACTGTATTTTGTAATACAACAAGTAAATATGTTGGTAATGATAAAATACATAAAAAAAAAAACATGAAGAGAAAATGCCCATTGGCATCACTCCACTAAGTAACTAAACTAGAAGGTCTCGAGGCTATCTTCTCTTGAGAGCCTCGGAGGATTGTTAGGAATGGAAGAGGAAGCAAGGATTGAAGCTTGTAAGTTAGAGTGGGAGTGCAGTTTGTCATGGAAAGGTTGAAACCTTGTTCGGGCCAAATCAGCAACATATGGAACATTAAGATCTGTTATGGATGGGGTTTTATTCGTGACAAAGTAAGGAGCGTTGAGGATTTTTCGAAGGATTTTGGATTGTAAGGATTGAATACGGGAAGAATTAGATGGTTTCGTAGAGCCCCAAAGCTCAACTCCATAAGTCCAGATAGGCCTTATGATGGTGATATGGATGAGCCTTTTGTAGATAACTGGAAGTTTGGAGCGTCTGTCCAGTAAGTGTTGTAGTAAGCGAAAGCGACGAGCAGTTTCTTGTCGTTTCAGTCTTGTGTGGGATTCCATGATATCCACCATCTAGTTTTAAAATGTTAGTCGATTAAATATGATTTAATTCAATAACTTAGTTATTTTTGAAGATAGAGAAAAAAGTATGAGTTTTTTTTAACCTAGAAACTGCGAATAATTATAAAAAAGAAAAAACAAATTGAAGTGAAGTGAGAATGGTTGACTGTGTGAGTAAGTGAGAGAAGTTATTTCGGGATGCAGTCAAAAGAAAAACTTAATGGAATCTGTACAAAAAAAAATTGAAACTGTACCTAATTACTAGTAACTTTATAAAAGTTAGCGCGCTAGTCTCCCACGCCAGAGATGTGAGTTCTAGTCCCAGTCCTGGCGGGACTTTTATAAGAATATAATTAAATGGGGATTCACTCACAGCCTCTCCCCCGGGTAGTGAGACCCGTCAGTCTACTGGTGGCAACTCGCAAAAATGGGCGTAAGGATTGATGAACCCTACCCTAAACATTTCATCGAGAAACGTGAGTATATTCTCCCAGGAGTCTACACCACGCGGCCAAGGGCCTACACGGCCTGTCGCGCCAGAAAAAAAAAAATTATATTTTACACGTAATAGATATGTAACTCTTTTTTTTATACTGTAAACATTTTTTAAATTTTATAATGTTTAACTTTTTTTTTTTATTGCAAAAAAAAATTAATTTTTTATTATCTAATTATTAAATTCATTTTTCTCGTTTGCTTCAATTATCAATATAATTTGTTTTTACTTATCCACCTTTATATATTGTAGGTTAAAGTGGCCCCGCGACCTTTTGTAAATATATTGGAGTTCTAGCACTGGCTAGATTCTCCACTCAATGTGATGTATGTATGAGTGTGTGTATGTGTATTATAGGTATGAGTGATTTCTTGAGTTTGTTATACTGATTCATTATTGTATATATATTTTATGCCGTGTAAATATTGTATGAATGTAGTATGTATTATATCTTTCACCACTACTATTGATGTCCAAATTGGGACATATTGTTGTTGGTTGAAAAAAAAAAATACTGTATTCCACTACCAGTTGTTATCTTTTGCTTTATAGCCCTCATGAAGGCCTAAAATTTAGGCCGAAACGTCGGCACTATTAAATAAGTTTTTACTTAATTCTGTGTTAATTTGACTGCACCCTCAACTAACTTCTCTAAAAAAAATTTAAATCGCCGATATTCCAAGGTAGTCTTTGTCTCTCATTTACCAGTAACCCTTTCAGTTTAATGCGGTCATCCATCTTTACTTAAAATGGAATTGACAAAATAAGCTGTATTTTATCCCTGTTATTATTTTTTTTTTTTTATCTCCATCCCCCAAGTTATCGAAAATGAACACTGAAGCGCAAAGAGATAATTCGACAGTTTAATGCCCTTTATAACTCATCCATATCGTGTGTGGAAATCGGATAAGAATTACAGAGCTGATGAAATATTTGCTTAATCTTATCATTATAAATTATAAGCTAAAGAATTATAGAACTTTACAGAAAAGTTAGGTTTCAGAGATTTTTTTTAAAATTATTGTTGCACTAGTGATAACTGGTGATAACAATAGGCATAATAATAAATATAAATAGCTTTACAAGTTAGAAACTTTAGTCCAAACAAACAATTTAGGACTGTTTTTATTTATTAAATTTAAAACTGTATTAAATAAATACAAAAAATAATTGTGAAGTATGAATACATGAAATGAAATTGGCTTATGAAAGCACTGGAATCATTAACATCAATTTGTTTACTTAGCAATTAGAATTAATACAAAAAGCAATTACCTGGCTATTATAAAAATAACGAACGCGGTATGGTTTACATTAATTAAATATTTATTTTCTCAATAATTCAGTATCAAATATTATTATTTTTTTTAAAGAAAAAAATGTAATATACAAAGTGTTATCTTTTAACTGAAATGCAATCAAAATCGACGTATCGTATTGTAAAATAAATAACAATTATGTTTCTGTTTTATAATAAGTAGCAGTGTACTGATTTTAAAACTATATAGATTTTTTTTTCATTCGTCGCAGAGTCCAAATCCCAAAACACAATACAATTTTTTTTTTCTCTCTTAAAAATAATTGATTTATAGGCGTATTAAAAGGTAAAATTCCAATTCTTCTTCTTCTTTTTTTTTTTTTAATTGTTCGCAGTTTCTTGGTTAAAAAACACAAATACATTTTTTCTCTATCTTCAAAAATAATTGAGTAATTAAATTAAATTATATTTGATCGGCCGCCATGTCAAAACTAATCGGGGGATATCAAGGTCTAGGTGTTAGGATCATCGATGGGTACGCTACTATTTTTTGCCGAGTTTAAAAAAAAATTGGTCCAGTAGTTTCGAAGAAAAGCCGACGGACGACGCGCAAACGGATTTTTTTGTATTCATTCATTTTTTTTTTGGTAGATTACAAAGGTTCATTATTGAAAAATAAACCAAAATTGTAAGAAATTATATTGATATTAATATATTCCAGTCTTTTTTTCTGGTTATGCGTTTGCGGTAATTTAAAATTTCATGTTTTCAATATTTTGGAAATATTAATTTGTGGAATTTGAAACAGTCGGGTTGTGCTGTCAGTAGGGCCTTAAATCTTGACGTGCGATAGAAGCAGCTCTCACAGACCTCATCTACTATCTTCCTATATATAAAAGCGCGCCCTATGTTAGGCATATCTTTTCATTCCTTCCGATTCCCATCAACCGACCTCCCTCACCGTAATCACTATTCATTGCGGTTACAAAATGATGATGAGTGATGCGAAACATCATAAACAAAGTTGTTGGGATGAATGATTCAAAACTAAATGAAAGAAAGATGGGCTAACGTAGACTCAATTCCGTTTCGAAAAAAGCTGGTCTTGAACTTAACATTAAAATGAAAAGATAAAATCGAAAGGAAATAAAATAAATACAAGTTTAATAAAAAAAATGAGAAAAATTTACAAAAAAATAAAAATCATTTGATTTATAAAAAAATAATAATTCCTTGATTAACCAAACTGTAAAAAATAAGTTTAAAAATTGGATTAGTGTGTTAGTTCTATTAAAATATTCAAAAAAAAAACAAAACAATTATAATGAGAAAAAATATCAAGGATAGTTATCTCTCAATAAATTCTTCGGTTCCGCACGACGAGTAGGCGACTCTGGAAGAATGGTGTTCTTCAAGAAGACGAGACGAAGTCCTGATCAAAATTCTTGATTTTACAGCGGAGGTGTAAAATCAAGAATTTTATTATTCTTGATTTCATTATCATATGTTAATATTTTACCAAGGGAGGTTATACCTCTGTTATGAGAGTTAATTGTATCAATCAAAGGACTGTTAAACAATTCTTTATTTTAGGTAGGTTTATTGTTAATTATGTATGTTATCCAATTGATTATTTTATGTCATACAAATTGTAATAATTAAAACTTTATTTTAGCATCGTTTAACTCCTGATTCATTTTAATTAGAAGAAGAATTACAAATTGTTTAACAGTCCTTTGATTGATACAATTAACTCTCATAACAGAGGTATAACCTCCCTTGGTAAAATATTAACATATGATAATGAAATCAAAATTAATAAAATCTTGATTTTACATATATATATATATATATATATATATATATATATATATAATGTCCAGGCTCAAACAGTTTTCAGTGATTGCAGATGTCGACAATAAAACACCAGTTAAACGGAATAACATGGCCTTTTAACCCGTTACCGGTATGGTCCATAATTAAGTATGGTGGGGTCACCTCAACCTCAATATTTGTTAATTCAAAATGTTCGGTTTTATTTCTCAATTAAAATCGAAACAAATTTCTTTACAACTACAAGACTTATGTAATGATAACTAAATTGGATTGAACACAAAAGGTTTGGAATGCTAAAGATTTTAGAATAATTGTCCTCTTACAAGCAAAGCTTAAAGGCAATTACTTAATGGATTGTTATTAGGTAATAATTTATATTGTTACCAGATTCTACCAGATATTTAAATAGTAAAGTAAACTATTTTAGAAGATTTTTTAGAAAGACTATCCATAGATTAATTAGTGATAGACTATTTGTCAAGGGTTCTCCCCAAACAAAAAAAAATTGGTGCGTGCAACAAACGACTCTCACTAAACTCCGTTATTTATATCTATTTAAATCTATTAAAGTCTGAAATTAGAAAAAATTGTTTTGGAAAGATTTCTCTAAAAGTTGATGATGTAATAAAATGTCTCAATGGTGATAACTGGTTGTCTGTATACAATTTTTGTAAAATAGCATGGCCTTATAGATATAGGCTTCTTAAAGAATTTAATTATAATTAATATATAATATATATATATATATAATATAATATATATAAATAAATACTTTCTAATATGTGATATTAATTGATTATTGTTATTTTTTTGTTTACTTTTGTTTTATTTATAATTTATATACAGTTAGAAGTTTAATAGAATCAGTAAGTGACCTGTTTTTAAATATTATATAATTTGTAAAACTTTACAGATCGGCTCCGGACTGACGGTCTAAAAGCCCATAGTTCTACAAATGTTTTTTATATTTATAATATTTAAGAATGTGTATTTATGTATTTATGTTTTTTATATTTAAGAATTTTTAAACAAATTTACAAACGAAAATAAATTGCTAAAGAAATATTAACATTGAATTTTAATAGAAACATGTGTTTTGATAGATAATCTATTTTATTGTTTTCTACGACAACCAGTTAGTTTTTTTGACTTTTCATCTCTGTCCGTTAACTTTTATAATAGTATGTATAAGATAATATTTTTTCTAAAATCTTTACCATTCAAACGGTATATTATAAATGTATATTACTGTTCTTAAGTTCAAGAACAAATAACTGCATTAAAAAAATATTTTTGCAGTTTTCTCCTTTCGTTGAACATCGAATTTGTTCAACATATATATATTCCTGTCTATTGGCCATGCTAATCATATGATACGGTCAATTTCATGAAATCTACAAAATTAAAGGTACTTTAATCGAAGACATTTGGAAATATTGGCTTTGAAGCCCTGACAGACTATTTTAATCAGAATAAAACTTACATGATATTAAAGCCCGTCTAGTTCTTCATCGATATACCGATTTTAATCAAAATCGTTAAAGAGGTTTTTGAGGAAATAGTAAATAGGGGCAAAATTCTTCATATAAAAGGGCTCTGCTGGTTAGCTGATTTTGATTAAAACGTTGCTGTAACATCTTGGGCTTATGGTTTTCTTAAATATGAAATTTCAGTTTCATAGGGCTTATCGTTTTCGCGCTAGACTTACCACACACACACACACACAAACAGACCTTTTGCAGGACTTGATCATTGGAACCCAGGAGACCCTAAAACGGGTATTTCCGTTAAAAACTGGAATTTGAAAATTTTCACGATCGCAATATATTCCCTTACTTTATATTTCACACATAGGTAAGTGAAAGTAATATTTAAAAAAAATGTATTTATTGATATTTACAACTGTATTCGTTGATATATCTAGTACATGAGCTGTGAGATAAAATGCATGAAGAGGCCCTTGGTAGTACTCCAGTTAGTAATCTAACCTAGATCTCGAGATCATCTTCTCTTGAGAGCCTCGGAGGATTGTTAGGAATGGAAGAGGAAGCAAGGATTGAAGCTTGTAAGTTAGAGTGGGAGTGCAGTTTGTCATGGAAAGGTTGAAACCTTGTTCGGGCCAAATCAGCAACATATGGAACATTAAGATCTGTATGGATGAGGTTATTCGTGACAAAGTAAGGAGCGTTGAGGATTGTTCGAAGGATTTTGGATTGTAAGGTATGAATACGGGAAGAATAATGATGGTTTAGTAGAGCCTCAAAGCTCAACTCCGTAAGTCCAGATAGGCCTTACAATGGATGATCATTTAGATGAGTATTTTGTAGTTAAGTAGAAGGTTAGAGCGTCTGACTAGAAATTGTAGAAGTATCCGAAAGCAGCGAACAGTAAATTATAATTATAAGAAATAAAATTTATGAATAAATAAATGTTGAGTACACAACGTTTTTAGGTTCTCACACCTTCAATCTCCCTGACGAAGGCCTAAAATTCCGAAGGCCGAAACGTCCACACTATTAAATTGAGTTAATTTTAAGTAATGAACCGTTGTAATCGAAAGAAAAAAAAATTACCATCCTAAAAACTTAAGGGCTTCCATTTCAAGATAAGTAGCTCCCGAAATATGAATTTAAAAGCTTTGTTTGTCCGCCATCCACCTTGCGTCATCCGCCGCCCGCGGCTTTTCTCCAAAACTCCTGGACCAATTTTTAAGAATTTTGGCACGAAAATACCAGGGCATCCAACGATGATCCTAACGTCTAGACGTTGTTATTAGCCGATTGGTTTTAAAATGGCGGCGATTAGGGTTAAAATGATACTTAATTCAATAAATCAGTTATTTTTGGAGGTGAAGAAAAAATGTATTCGTGTTTTTTAACGAAGTAAGAGCGAATAATTATAAAAGAAAAAAAAATCTCATATGGTCAAGAAAACAACTAATGACAAATGTCTCGATATCTCGGTTATTATTGATTGTAGAGAAACAATGTAACAATGTTCTTGAATCAAGAAATTTTATTTGAATTATTTCAACGATAATCGAAAGGAAAGAAAAATAAATAGTAAATAACTCTTATATAAATGCTTTTGATTTATTATTTTTAAGAACCTTTGTAACCGACCAAAAAAAAAAAAATAATAATAAAATCGAGGGTTTCAATATACTTAGAACCCAAAAACGTTGTGACCAAACACGTTCAGCCTAATAATAAATCAATACCAAAATATTTTACCAAAATAGTCTCATTTGTTCGAGAATTTACTAAAAGAATCATTGAAATCGATTAAGAAATAGCAGAGATATAGCGTGTTGAAGTTAGCAGTGGTGGTGGACCATTTTCTTTTGAATTATTTATTGCTTCTCATATTGGTTAACAATCTACAAATAGCTTTATAAACAGTTATGCCCCAATATAGTTATTTGGAAATTATAAATCATTGTGTAATCATAAGCAGCGTTTTATTATTTTTTTTTTTATTCCATTAGAATAGGACTCATTATAGGACAAACTTAAGGGAGAAGTACTGGTAGGTTTTCGAGTGCTGCAAGGAATTTCCACTAAGAAGCCGAGCAGTTCAAGCCCCCGTTGATTTATCAGTACTCTCATTTTAAAGTTTTCCCCTTCAGGTTTAAACTAAACATCTCGAGTTCGAAAATAATGGTGACCAAAAGCTGCAAGTAATCTCAAGTGCGCGAAGAAAAAAATATTTCCTCTAATGATCGATGCTTTCACGCCCTCTTACATAACTCATAGCCTATAGATTTCTTCTTCGGGATATTGGAGGGGAAAAGTACTAACTTTTGCCTCTAATACCGTATAATTAATTTCTATATTTATTCATAAATAACCCAGCCACAGAACTGTACCAATGCCATTTCTAAGAAAAGGGACGATGTCGGAAAATCAGTTATGATCCTTTCTCCTCAAATAAACGCTGATTCGTTCAATATTTATTTATTAATCTATTTTTTTTTTTTTTAAACTCTCTTAAGTAATTTTTTTTTTATTTATTAAGAGATAATACAATCTGCCGCCTACTGGGGCAATGAGTATTACAGCTAGAAGAAACCATTCATCCCATATGTACATCATAAAAAAAAATTAAATAAAAATAAAAAATAAAATAAAATAAAGAAATATTATATATAAAAATAAATAAATAATTACAAAAAAATAAATAAAAGATAAAAAAATACAAGAATAATTAATAAAGAAGAAAATATATATGTATATAAAATAAAATAAATAATATTATGTAATTAGAGATGTATAAAATCTAGTGGGCACAACACACTACTTTCACTTGCCTCCGTTTTTAATTCAATTTAAGAATCCTTAAATAATAATAAAAATAATAAATTATTTATTTATTCTGGTACAAGTTCCTTCAGAATAATAATACTGAAAAATTAAATTAGAACTCCAGTGTCTTAGAGAAAAAACATCAAACAACAGAAATAACAAATAATAGTAGCTTCTTATAATAATTTAGGTAAACAGATTAGGCAAGAATAAAAAAAAATGTTCATATATACAGTGAAAAATAAATTTATAATGCTTATGAACATGTATGAAATAAAATATATACATTTTTAAATACGATACAATATAAAATAAAAAGAATGTTCTTTTCTATCTGCTCTGTTAACCGATTTGTATTGAAATTTGCAAATCAGTTGGGAGTCATTTGAAAATTGGACAGACAGGAAGTGTTTGAATAAACGGGATTTGATGGTCGGAAGGGTATTGGAATGGCAGATAGAAAAAGGAATAGTATTTTATCCGAACAAGGATCGGATAAGGAAAGATCTGTCGAAAGCTTCGGTTCGATGAGGCGTCATATACAGATCTGAAGAACACGAACGAGTGTTGCGGGAGTGGAGGGAGGATTTAAATGAGAATATATCAGATATGTACGATGGCCGTTGAGATCGGAGAACTTGGAAGAGATAAGATGCAAGGAAGTACTTAAAACGGTAGGAAGGGTAAAGCCACTTTAACCCTCCTAGAATCGGGTTACTAAGGTGTCCCTGGATATCCCAAAGACGAAACGTATCAGGCAGTTAAACAATCGTTTTAGTTTAGCTTCAAGTTCCCCAATACACACTCGGAGAAGAAAATAAATTATTAAAGAATTAATTACATTGAGTTCTAATAGAAACATGTGTTTTGATACATAATCAATTATATTATTATCTACCACAATGAGATTTATCGGTTTTTAATACTCCCAGTTACCTTTCATAGTTTTGTGTATAAGATAATAATTTTACTAAAATCTTATTATTATCAAAAAAACGAATATTACATTTAAAAAAAAATATATTTTGGCTCTTTTTTCTTATAGTTGGATATCGAACTAGTTCAAATTTATCTCTTTTCTATCAATGGTAAAATACGATATGGTTATTTTTGTATAATCTACAAAATTAAAGGTACTATAGAAAAATAATATTTAAAATATCGGCATTCAAGCCCTGTCAGATTATTTCAATCAAAAGAATACCTACATGATATTAAAGCCCATTAAGTTTGACATTGATATAGCTCGTTTAATCAATATCATTACAGCCGTTTTTGAGAATAAAGTGCAAAATGCATGGTGCATGCATAACGTGGCTATTCTCGTTAACTGATTTTGATGAAAAAGTTGTAACATCTTGGGCATATAGCTGTTTTTTAAATTATTTTATTGAAATTTACAAAGTACAATAAGTAAATGAGCTATTTACAGACAATTGGCTTGAAAAGTCATGAGAAGAATCTACCCAGCGGTAGCACTTCAATGTTTATTTCTTCAGCAGGTCTCGAGGCCACCGTCTTTTCAGACGCCTCGGAGGAATATCGGAAATAGAAGTCGATGTATGGGCGGGTAATTTGGAATGAAAGGATGTGTATCTTTTTTGGGCAATTTCTTCAACTAGTAGGATATTCAGGTCTCTATGGATGAGTTTATTGGTAACAAAGTAAGGGGCGTCGAGGATTTTGGATTGCAAGGATTGGATGCAGGAGGAATTCGATGGTTTAGTGGACCCCCATAGCTCAATGCCTTAAGTCCATATAGGTCTAATAACGGTTGTGTAAATGAGTTTTTTAAAGTAAAGAGGGAGTTTTGATCATTTGTCAAACAAGTCTTTTAATAGTCGATATCTACGAGCAGTTTCTAGTCGTTTATGTCCAAGGTATTGTATTTGTTGTACAGTGATGAGTGGAGGATAGCTGTCTTAAATACTAAATTTCAGTTTCTTACGACTTTTCGTTTTCGCGCTAAACTTAACGCACACGGACACACACACATACACTTTGACGCAACTTATAAATTTGGAATCAAAGGACCCTAAAACGTGTATCTCCGGTGAAAACTCGAATTAGAAAATTTACATCTTATCTAATTGTCTTAATCTTACATAATTGTATACATTTTATATCTTATACAGTACAGTTGTCAATAAACCTTAACAACATTAAAATCAAGGAGCATAAATCATTTTTATCATTAGCAAAAAACAAAATGCAATTAACCATTTTTTTTTTTTTATTTATTTATTGCAATTAACCATCCCTACTGGGGCAATGAGTATTACAGCTTGAAGAAACCATTCATCCCATATATACATCATAAAAAAAATAAAATAATAATATATCTAAAAAAAAAGTAAATAAATAAATAAAAGATAAAAAAATACAAGAATAATTAATAAAGAATAAATAAAGAAGAAAAGATATATGTATATAAAATGAAATAACTAAAATATATGAAGAAAATAATAACAACTTTGATCTCATTCGTACATATTTACAATAATAAAATATAACCACAAGACAAACAAATTAATGTCATAAGCCATTTTCGTTTCATGTATTCTTTATAAAGATTAACTCGTTTTGTATGTTTAAAACTGTTGCAAATTAGTATGAATTAATTCGAAAATATACAGGTAAGTGAAAGTAATAATAATAATTTGTAAAATAACATGATTAAGTGCTTGACTGAATTTTGTGATGTTCTTAAACTATAACTAAAATCCAATAGATTATGAACAATATTCATTAAAAATAATCGTTAGTTTTTTTTAAATTACTATAAAAGAGGCACTGCTTAGATTGTTCTTTTATGCTGGTAATAGAAATGACGAGGGAGCTTGCTGACGTGCCAACCGGGTCTAAAATTGAGCATATTAAAAGACTCGCTTAAATGGTCAAATTAACTTTTTGAAAGGTTTGTGTTGCAATTAAAAAAAAAAAAATCTAAATTAAACGTGGCTTGTCGAAGAGAGATAATTATATATCTGATCTTGGAAATTGTTATTTGGTCAATACCACTTTCGTCCATTCGGATCCAAATAATTAAATGGGTGTAGACTCTTTAACGGTTCCTATTAACTGCAATTTCAGACGCAGCTGTGTTTAAACTCATTTAATTAAGCACATATTTATTTTCTAACTTTAATTAATTTAATTCAATTTTCCTTCAGTACTTATAACGAATTCGATATATGTTTCACTGATTCTATAAATTAATAGGTTCTGATTTTTTTTTTCTTTTCAACAATTTATTTTTTTTTTATATATAATATTTCTTATTTTAAATAATAACCATATTAATTTTGTCTGTAGGCCGGACATATTATATTATTTCATATTTCAATGTACAATCTGTTATTCTTAAGTGACAAGTGAATTCCCAGAATATTTTTTTTTCTATTCAATTCTATACATAAGAATATGTACAGGAAGCTCTTATTTTGTACGATTGGTATGTTGAAGTATATTAATTATAATAATAATAGGCTTACCGAACCCGAAGGTTCGATGCCGATACCACCAAATTCCGCCTGCACAGACTCCTCCAACGTTCACCGTTCAAGCCCAAGCCTCCGAGATCAGCCTACACGCAATCCTCCCATCGACGCTTCGGCTTACCTTTCGGACGCCTACCAGTCGGATCAGCGAATACAAACTTTCTCGGAATCCGTTCCTCACCGGGTCCAACAACTTTACTCGCCCATTTGAGTCTCCGCGATGCTATCAACTCAATTATATTTACAGGATACAAGTTCGGCAATTCCACGTTGTGCAACCTTCTAAACTCCCCAGTGGCCTCATCACTCTTCGGACCAAATATTTTACGCAGTACCTTATTTTCAAAAACCTTAAGCCGCTGTTCATCCTTCAAAGTAAGCGGCAACGCTTCACATCCGTAAAGAACCGTCAGAAGAATAATAGTTTTATAAATTCTAACCTTTAAGTTTTTAGACAGAAGCCGCGAGCTAAGTAACTTAGCAACTAAATAATAACACGCATTTCCCACTTTTAACCGGGACTTTATTTCTTCCTGGATTTAATTTTTTCTCGTTATCATTGAACCTAAATATTTGAGAGTTCTGCGCATGCGCATGTGTATAGCAGTCATCTTTCAAATCGGCTCTTAGATTTCATGCTTTTTCAGTTTGAATTCTCTTCAATGCAATCTTGAAAACATCACCAGACTACAGGATAACAACAGCAGTAAATATTGGAGCAAACAACAGTAAGTTTTGTTACAATTTACGGTGTAAAGTGAATGCTGGGTAACCTCTTCACATCAGCTGATTGCCAATAGCTCGGCAAGGCCGGGATTGGTTTTCTTTTCTTTAGTTATTGTTTTATTACCAACATCTAGTTATTTTCTTATTATCTTCTTCACATGAAATGCGATATTTTCACCAAGTGATGTCCTCCAAAGCATCAACTAAAAGATCTAGATCTAGTGGTTCAATCACGTCTCCCATAAAACAAAGACCCCGCCGTGATACTAATAAAAAATTAAATCTACAAGCAACCCCTTCAGGTTCTAATACAGAATCTGAACCACAGCCTGGCACATCGTCACAGGGGATGACTGACGAATCTCCGTTTTTCACCCCAAATCCTTTTCAAATCCTACATAATGAAAAAGAAAACATGGAATCTGCTCCTACACCCAGTGAACCACGGCCTCCACCGATATTTGTCAAAAATATTAAAAATTTCCAGTTGTTATGTGCGCAATTAAACAAGATTACCGAATCCACCAGCTACTACTGTATGAGTAGAATCAATGACACCAAAATATCACCGACCACCGCCGAGGCATATAGAAAAATTGTGAAATACCTAACTGAAACTTTTTTTTTTTTTTTTTTTTTTTTTTATTGAGATATATTACAATTTGTTTCTATATGAACATTAGTAATAGTGATATATGATCCCATTCACACAATATATACAATGATAAAGTCAAACAAATAAAATATAATATATATACAAAATAAGAAAACAAACAACAACCTATAACTGAGATAAATACAAATAAATGATATATATAGAATTAAATAATAATAAATATAAAAACAAAACAAAACAAAACATTAACCTATAATTGAGATAAATAAAAGTTTGCAGATAAACAAGCATCATTCAAACAAACATAACTATATACAAAATATACAAGTGCTATAGAGGGACCCCAGACTGGGCTTTTCCCCCCACTTGTGGAGGAAAAAGCGGAATCCAAAAGATCCTAGACCCTCGCTCTCAGCCGCGTCACTGGTGTGAATCAGTGGAGGCCGAACTAGGGCGTAATAGCCACAAACATACATTACATGAGTGGAGGATCTGACCAGTGTCAGAACTCCAATTTAAACGTTTACAATACGTCTCGCGGCCACTGCCGTTTCAATCTTCGAGGAGGATTGTAGGGATGGGTGGTACTGGATAGGGATTGTGCTAGAGGGTTAGGATGATGACTAAGGTTCTGATGAAATTTGGAAAATTTGGATGGTACCAGGTCTAAAATAAATGGAATTTTAAGGTCGTGGTGTAGGGTAGAGTTGGTAACGTAATAAGGAGCATTAACTATTGTTCGGAGAACTTTGGATTGGAATGATTGGATGCGTTTGATGTTAGAATGTTTAGCTGTCCCCCACAGTTCAAGTCCGTAGGTCCATATTGGTTTCAGTACTGTCTTGTATATTAGTAATTTGTTGTCAACTGTAAGATGAGATTTTCTTTTTAGTAGTCTGTATAACTGGCCGAATCTGCGGTTAAGTTCTTTTCTTTTAAGTCTTGTGTGTGGGTTCCACGTCAGTCTTTTGTCTAGTAAAAAGCCAAGATACCGGACTGTGTCAGAGGAAGGAAGCGGTAGGGAATTTAAATAAACCGTTGGACAGGATTTGCGTCGAAGAGTGAATGTGACGTGTGAGCACTTGTTTTCGTTCACCTTAATACGCCAAGCGTTACACCAGTCTTCGACAAGGGAAAGGTGATTTTGTAAATTAATCGATGCTACTTCAGGATCGGAATTGGATGACAAAATGGCGGTATCATCAGCAAATGTTGCCAGAAAGGTATCGGGATCGGTAGGGATATCGGCGGTGTAGAGGATGTAGAGGACGGGTCCCAAGACGCTGCCTTGAGGAACACCAGCCTCAACAATATAATGTTTGGAAAATTCTGAGCCACAGCGAACTCGGAAGGAGCGGTTTGATAGATAGGATCGGAGGACTAGGTATAAGGATTGGGGTAAATGGGTTTTGAGCTTAAAGAGCAATCCCGGGTGCCACACCCGGTCGAAAGCTTGAGATATGTCCAGAAAGGCACCCGAACAATACTCCTTGCACTCAAGGGCAGAGGAAATGTGGTCCATAACTCGGAGTCCTTGCTGAACCGTGGAATGTTGAGGACGAAATCCGAACTGATGTGAAGGAAAATTTTGAAATTTGGCTAGGATTCGTTTTAGTAGGAGCTTTTCGAAAATTTTTGAGAGGATCGGAATTTTTGAGAGGATCGGTAACTGAAACTAAAGCGGATTTTCACACTTATCAGCTACGGCAAGAGAGAGCTCTTAGAGTTGTGATCAGAAATCTACACCCTTCAACACCAGTTGACGCTATCAAAGAAGAAGTCATGGAGATGGGTTACAAAGTGCGACAAGTCACTAATGTCATAAAAGATAGAGTTCAACTGCCTCTATTCTTCGCTGACTTGGAACCATTAGCAGGAGTAGAAAAAATTTATGATCTAAAAAGACTGTATTATACAAGTGTAAGAGTCGAAAAACCTTATACAAAGAGAGAAATTGTTCAGTGTTACAATTTTCAGGCGTATGGTCATACCAGAAGTTACTGTCACCACATACCACGCTGCGTGAAATGCGGTGAACAGCACAAGTCTGTGGAATGTACAAAACCGAAGTCAACACCCGCTGTATGTGCTCATTGCCTCAAGGACCACCCGGCCAACTACAAAGGATGCCAAATCTATAAGGAGCTAAGGACCAGGTATCAAAAACCCCAAGTACTGGATGAAACAACAAGACAGGCTAGAACTAGAAGAGAACCCTCAAAATTAATCGATGCCAATGTATCATTTGCCCACTTACTTGGAGGTGGGAACCAATGTACTGAAGCCGAGGCCCTGCCGGAACTACAAAATGTACCTCAATATCCTCAATCCATTCCACAAATACCTCTTCCTCAAAACGTAATCAGTCCTAAAAATCCTCATCCACAACAAATCTCTCATATTCCCCCTCCTTCAAATGCCACAGATCTTACCAGTTTGATGACATCCTTCATTTCCGAAATCAAATCCCTTGTCATGCCCCTAATAACAATCCTCACGAATCTTGTATCAAATCTTATTCCTAACTTAAAAAATCCATAAATGACCTCACCTAACTCCTTATCTATTCTCCTATGGAATGCGAATGGTGTTAGAACTCACACTGACGAACTTACAGCCTTACTCCAAGACAAAAAAGTTGACGTTGCACTCATTACTGAAACTAGACTAACCACTAAACAGTACTTCAAAATACCTGAATACACAACATACCGGACAGACCATCCAGACGGCAAAGCCCATGCCGGTACTGCTGTCATTGTCAACCGATCCCTCTCCCATCACTTACACCCACTTCCCGCCCACGATTTCCTACAAGCCACCTCTATTATAATCAAGACCTTTTCCTTTCCGCTAGTCATCGCATCAGCATACTGCCCTCCTAAAAATTCTATTTCTATTACCCAATTTGGTTCCTTTCTCAACTCATTGGGGAATCACTTTATTCTGGGTGCAGACTTAAACGCGAAGCACCAACAATGGGGTTGCAGAACCACAAATACTCGTGGACGGACATTGCAATCTGCACTCAACTCCAGACGCCTTAATCTCCTACCTCCCGATTCCCCTACCTACTGGCCAACAGATCCTAACCGTAATCCAGACATCCTCGACTTCTTCATCCACAGCGGATTAGGCTCCCTGAACTATTCCGTAACTCGCCTTGATGAACTATCCTCTGATCATAGTCTATTAATCCTAAATGTATCCATGACTCCTATTCCGAAACCTTTCCCACCGTCATTCATCAGAGGCCCCATCAACTGGAACCTCTTCCACGAAATCCTCACCAATGATATCGACCTCAGAGTAACTCTCAAAACCCCTTCTGACCTTGATGATGCCGTATATTCCTTTACAACCTTGATTCAACAAGCTGCCTGGACTGCCTCCTTTCCTAAACAATCCCAAATTATTCCTTACAAATGCCATTTACCACAACACCTGACGGACCTCATCAACACCAAACGCCGAGCCAGAGCATTATGGCAACGCACCCGCCACCCAGAAGATCGCCGCTCTTATAACTTTTATTGTAGAAAATTAAAGCGGGAGTTGGCGACCTTTCGTTCCCAATCCTACAATTCCTACCTCTCCTCTCTCTCGACTCGTGACAATTCCCTGTGGAATGTCACGAAGAGAATCCTGAATACTCACACGATTTCCCATCCTCTCCTGCGCGGTGATAGTTCCTGGGCTGCTTCTGACAAGGATAAGGCCCAGGAATTTGCACAGCACCTTTCCAAAGTTTTCACTCCTCATCCTGAGTTGAATCCAAACCATACTTCAACAGTTGAACAGTTCCTTACTTCGCCAATACCACTCTCCTTACCTCCTAAAGCAGTTAATCCCTCTGAGGTCAAATATCTTCTTAAAAAGCTTCCTCTCCGTAAATCCCCTGGATATGATCTCCTCACGCCTCAGATCTTAAGACAACTTCCACAGAAAGCCATTACATTCCTTACATATCTTTATAACAGTATCCTACGCACTACCTATTTTCCTCTCTTATGGAAACATTCAACTATCATCCTTTTCCTGAAACCAGGCAAACCTTCCAACAGCACGTCATCTTACAGACCTATTAGCCTACTTCCGATCCTCTCAAAAATTTTCGAAAAGCTCCTACTAAAACGAATCCTAGATAAATTTAAAAATTTTCCTTCGCATCAGTTTGGATTTCGTTCTCAACATTCCACAGTTCAGCAAGGACTCCGAGTTGTGGATCACATTTCCTCTGCCCTTGAGTGCAAGGAGTATTGTTCGGGTGCCTTTCTGGACATAGCTCAAGCTTTTGACCGGGTGTGGCACCCGGGATTGCTCTTTAAGCTCAAAACCCATTTACCTCAATCCTTATACCTAATCCTCCGATCCTATTTATCAAACCGCTCCTTCCGAGTTCGCTGTGGTTCCGAATTTTCCAAACATTATACTGTTGAGGCCGGTGTTCCTCAAGGCAGCGTCTTAGGACCCGTCCTCTACATCCTCTACACCGCCGATATCCCTACCGATCCCGATACCTTTCTGGCAACATTTACTGACGACACAGCCATTTTATCATCCAATTCCGATCCTGAAGTAGCATCTCTAAATCTCCAAAGGCACCTTTCCCTTGTCGAAGACTGGTGTAAGGCTTGGCGAATTAAGGTGAACGAAAGCAAATGTACACACGTCACCTTCACCCTTCGACTTAAATCCTGTCCAACAGTTAAATTCAATTCCATACCGCTTCCTTCCTCAGACACAGTCCGGTACCTTGGCTTTTTACTAGACAAAAGACTGACGTGGAACCCACATACGAGACTTAAAAGGATAGAACTCAACCGCAGATTCGGCCGGTTATACAAATTACTAAACAGAAAATCTCATCTTACAGTCGACAACAAATTACTAATATATAAGACAGTACTGAAACCTATATGGACCTACGGACTTAAACTATGGGGGACAACTAAACATTCTAACATCAAACGTATCCAATCCTTCCAATCCAAAGTCCTCCGAACAATAGTTAATGCTCCTTATTACGTTACCAACTGTACCCTACACCATGACCTTAATATTCCATTTATTTTAGACCTGGTACCATCCAAATTCTCCAAATTCCATCAGAACCTTCTTCATCATCCTAATCCTCTTGCTCAATCGCTTTCCAGCTTCACCCATCCCTACAATCCTCCTCGAAGATTGAAACGGCAGTGGCCCCGCGACGTTTTGTAAACATTTATCTGGAGTTCTGACACTGGTCAGATCCTCCACTCATGTACTGTATGTTTGTGGCTATTCCGCTCTGGCTCGGCCTCCACTGGCATACACCAGTGAAGCGCTGAGTGGGAGGCGCTGGGATCTCTTGGATTCCGCTTCTCCCCCCACTTGTGGGGGGAGCAGCCGAGTCTAGGGTTCCTTGGCTGATTGTATATATTGTATATAGTTAAGTATGCTTGTATGATTTTTATTTATTTCCCAACTTGTATTTATCTCTACTACAGGTTGTTGTTTTGATTTGTTTCTTGTTGCTTTTTTTTTTGTATATATTTGAATTTATTTATTTCCGATTTTATGTAAATTGACTTTATCATTATTGGCTGTATATATTGTATGAATGTGTACTACATCTCTATTACTACTGTTCATTATGCAACAAATTGTAATATTTTTCAATAAAAAAAAAAAAAAAAAAAAAAAAAAAAAAAAAAATATTTGAATTTCTCTATGTGTTCAAAAGGTTGCCCTGATACATCAATATCACCAAGATCGCCACCGTTACTGCTACTAATCATATATTTCGTCTCGTCGGTATCTAATTCCAGTCCTATTTCTTTACCGATTTTTATTAACACACTTGTATTTAGTTGCATGGTTTCCGAGTCTTCATATAACAGTACCAAATCATCGGCATATCCCAAAACCGGAATATTGTCACCCATATTTATACCTTTCTCGGTACACATCACCTTTTCTATGACATATTCTAAAGCTATATTAAACAAAACAAGTGAAAGGGAGTCATCCTGTTTCAAACCCGATCGCACCACAAATCTCTTGGAGTAATTATAACCGATTCTAACTTTATGGAGAGTTCTGCGCAAGCGCTAGTTTCATTAACCACATGATATCTCGTCTCTCTAAAACTTCATTATTTCTTAGTGATATAGTTATCTTTCAAGTAATGAACTTAGTGTAATGAAATTACTTCATCTGTATTCTCATTTGAACCTACAATCTGTGAGTAATCACTTGATTATTAAGTTGTATTAAACAGCATAATAATAGTGTGTGAGAGTATTAGGCGGACGGGTACCTGGACATATTGGACTGCTCTCCCCATTCCCACGGGCAGTGTGCCTCCAGTGGCCCAAGAGGGAGGATACTCCACGTCTGTCATTTTTCTCCGCGCCTACGTAATTAGTTACGTCTTCTGGACAGTTTTATTTTATTTTATTTTTTTTTTCTCTCTCTATTCTCCGTCTTTTCATACACTATATTATTTCATCCCTCGTAGCCAATATGAAATGAGATATTTTCACATGGTGATGTCTAGTAAAACGACAAACAATAAACGAAGTAGGAGCTTAGGGACTACTCCTACTAATTCTCCCCCAAAACATAAATCTCGAATATCACAACGCAAGGGTAATAATACTGTAACACCCGGCAGCTCAGTAGAAAACATGGAGCCCCGACCTGGCACCTCTTCTCAGGTTACGACAGAAGAATCTCCCTTCTTCACCCCCAACCCGTATCAGGTGCTATCTAACACCCCTGAAGACAACATGGAGGCAGCACCAGCTCCCAGGGAGGCTAAACCGCCTCCAATATTCATAAAAAACATAAAAAATTTTCAATTGCTGTGTCAACAATTAAATAATGTTGCGGGTTCTGGAACATACATTTGTATCAGCAGTACAAATGACACAAAATTACTGCCAGACACTCCAGAGGCATACAGAAAAATTGTAAAATACTTGTGTGACACAAAAGCTGACTTCCACACATATCAGCTCCAACAAGATAGAGCACTTAGGGTAGTGATAAGACACCTGCACCCTTCGACGCAGACACCCTACAGATGCAATCAAAGACGAGCTCACCTCCATGGGATTCGAAATTCGACAAATCGTAAATGTCACAAAAGAAAATAGAGAGCAGACCGGTCAAAGAAACAAAATACCACTACCTCTCTTTTTTGTTGATCTTGAAAGATCCCCCGGGGTTGAAAACATTTATTCTGTCAACCGCCTCTACTACACAAGAGTTGTAGTAGAAAAACCATATGTCAAGAAAGACATAGTTCAGTGTCATAACTGCCAAGCTTACGGACATACGAAGCGGTACTGCCACCATTTATCACGCTGGGTCAGATGTGGAGGACAGCATAAGACGGAGGAATGCACTAAAACCAGACAAACTCCTGCAGTTTGCGCACTCTGTCACCAAGGACATCCAGCCAACTACAAGGGGTGTCAGACCTACAAGATCTTAAAGTCAAGACTGCAGGTAGCACCTCGTCAAGACGTAGTCCCTAGACCGCTAAGGAAACCCTCTAGAACCGTCAACTCAGGGGTCTCATATGCCCAAATGCTGGAAGAAGCTGAGACACAACAATCTCTCGCCCAACCGCCGGCTCAACCTCAATCCCAACCCCAAGATTCCTACCCTCAATACCAACATCTACATAACCCTTCCACACAACCTAGGACCGATACCCAAAAGTCCAGTCCACACCGAATTTCCTATATTCCTCCTCCTACCACCTCTACTGATTTAACTGCCACCATGAATACATTCCTGACTGAGCTCAAATCCCTTATTACCCCTCTCATCTCCTTGTTAACAAACTTAGTATCCAACTTAATCCAAGTCCCCAGAAATCCATAAATGACACCAAAAAAGTCCTTTTCCATTCTCCTTTGGAATGCGAATGGAGTTCGAAATCACGTTAACGAACTAACTACATTACTACATGACAAACATATTGACATAGCCCTTATAACTGAAACACGACTGACCAACAAACGATTATTCAACATCCCTGACTACCAAATATACAGAACAGACCATCCCGACGGAATAGCTCATGCCGGCACTGCGGTCATCATCCATAACTCCCTCTCCCACCACTCATTTCCCCTACCAGCTCATGATTTTCTTCAAACCACTGCTATAAAAATACAAACCAGTCATTTTCCTTTAACAGTGGTAGCAGCATACTCCCCGCCTAAAATACCAATTTCCACAATCCAATTTAATTCCTTCCTAAATTCTCTGGACCATCATTTCCTTATAGGTGCAGACTTAAATGCAAAACACCAGCAGTGGGGGGCTAGAACTACGAATTCTCGCGGGCGAACCCTGCAGTCTGCACTCTGTTCCACCCATAGTAACATCCTCTCTCCCGACTCTCCTACCTATTGGCCCACCGATCATAGCCGTAATCCCGACCTACTAGATATCTACATCCTTTACACTGCTGATATTCCTACACATCCTGATACATTTCTGGCAACTTTTGCAGACGACACCGCCATCCTATCATCCAGTTCCGATCCTGAAGTAGCATCCTTAAACCTTCAGAGACACCTTTTCCTTATCGAACAGTGGTGTAATAACTGGCGTGTAAAAGTGAACGAAGCCAAATGTAAACACATAACTTTTACTCTTAGACGAAAATCCTGTCCGCCAGTTTATTTCAACTCATTACCAATTCCTCTCACAGATACAGTCCGGTATCTTGGCTTACTGTTAGACAAAAGATTGACTTGGAACCCACTTACAAGACTTAAAAGACAAGAACTCAACCGACGCTTCGGACAGTTATGCCGACTACTCAATAGAAAATCTGAACTTACAGTTGACAACAAATTATTAATCTACAAGACAATACTGAAGCCCATCTGGACATACGGACTTGAACTGTGGGGGACAGCTAAACGTACTAACATCAAACGCATTCAATCCTTTCAATCCAAAGTCCTCCGTACAATAGTAAATGCTCCTTATTATGTCTCCAACTATACCTTGCACCATGACCTTAATGTTCCATTTATTTCAGACCTAATTCCATCCAAATTTTGCAAATTCCACCAGAATCTCATTCATCATCCTAATCCTCTAGCTCAATCCCTATCCAGCTCCACTCATCCATACAACCCACCTAGAAGGTTGAAACGGCAGTGGCCCCGCGACCTTTTGTAAATATATTGGAGTTCTAGCACTGGCTAGATTCTCCACTCAATGTGATGTATGTATGAGTGTGTGTATGTGTATATAGGTATAAGTGAATTCATGACTTTATTGTATTGATTCATTATTGTGTATATATTTTATTGTAATTTTATACTGTGTAAATATTGTATGAATGTAGTATGTATGTATGTATATCATTCAGCACTACTATTGATGTCCAAATTGGGACAGATTGTATTTTTACTCAATAAAAATTGTTGTTAAAAAAAAAAAAAAAAAAAAAAAAAAGATATCTTCATCCACAAAGGCCTAGGACCGCTAAATCATTCTGTCTCCCGGCTCGATGACCTATCTTCAGATCACAGCCCTCTTATCCTAACTCTTTCATTATCACCTATACTAAAACTCCCTCCTCCGTCATTCCTAAGAGGCCCAGTTAACTGGACCCTCTTCCGTGAAATCATAACCGATGCAATAGACCTCAGAGTATCCCTTAAAACTCCTCAAGAACTAGACGATGCTGTTAATTCCTTCACCACCCTCATCCAACAAGCAGCCTGGAATGCATCTTCACCTACCCCTTCCCCTCTTCACTACAAGAAGAATCCTATACCCCAAGACCTCCTAGATCTAATCCACACTAAGCGATGCTCCAGAATCCTCTGGCAAAGAACCAGGCACCCAGACGATCGGAAATCCTACAACTATTATACCAAATTAGTTAAACAGAAATTAGATTCCTTTAGATCCAACTTCTACAATTCCTACCTCTCCTCATTATCCGTAACCGACAATTCTCTCTGGGGAATAACCAAAAAGGTACTTAACCATCATACCATCACACATCCTCTCCGACGAGCTGATGGTTCCTGGGCTTCGTCAGAGGAGACTAGAGCAGAAGAATTTTCCCAGTACCTATCTAACATATCCCCCCCCCCCATCCCAACCACAACTCCACTCATATTGATGGCGTAGAAGAATTCCTCTCTTCACCAATACCTCTCTCTCTACCTCCTAAAGCTGTTAACCCCTCTGAGGTCAAATTCCTTATAAATAAACTAAAACCTCGTAAATCTCCTGGCCATGACCTCCTCTGCTCCAAGATCATTCGACAACTGCCTCAAAAAGCAATTATATTCCTTACTTACCTGTATAATTGTATCCTCCGCACAGCCCACTTTCCTCTGTTGTGGAAACACTCCATTATTATCCTCTTTCTTAAACCTGGTAAACCTCACAACAACGCCTCATCCTACAGACCAATCAGCTTCCTCCCTATCCTTTCAAAAATTTTTGAAAAAATCCTACTTAAGCGTATCCTACAGTTAATTGAAATTCCTTCCCACCAGTTCGGATTCCGCTCCGGGCATTCCACTGTACAGCAAGGTCTAAGAGTGGTTGACCATTTATCCTCTGCACTTGAAAACAAGCAGTACTGCACTGGTGCCTTTCTGGACATTGCTCAGGCATTCGACCGGGTCTGGCACGATGGCTTGCTTTTCAAACTAAAATCCGTATTACCCCAATCCCTATATCTAATCCTAAGATCCTATCTCTCTAACCGTTCCTTCAGAGTCCGCTGTGGTTCAGAGTTCTCCTCTTGTTACCCAATCGAGGCCGGCGTACCTCAAGGAAGCGTCCTAGGTCCTGTCCTCTATATCTTGTTTACAGCTGATATACCTTTAGATCCTGATACCTTCCTAGCATCTTTTGCCGATGATACTGCCATTCTATCAACCCATTCAGACCCAGAACTAGCATCTTTCCATCTCCAAAGACACCTCTCCTTGATTGAACATTGGTGCGATAATTGGCGCATCAAAGTCAATCAAACCAAAAGTAAGCACGTCACCTTCACCATCCGACGTAAATCCTGTCCACAAGTTCATTTCAACTCTATACCACTTCCCTGTTCCGACACAGTCCGGTATTTGGGTTTCCTACTAGACAAAAGACTGACCTGGAACCCACATACTCGACTTAAAAGACAAGAGCTCAACAGAAGATACGGACAGTTATACAGACTACTGAACAGAACATCACAACTTTCCGTTGGAAACAAACTATTAATTTACAAGACAATTTTCAAACCTATGTGCACCTACGGAATTGAACTATGGGGTACTACTAAATTTTCGAACATCAAACGTATCCAATCCTTTCAGTCCAAAGTCCTTAGAACAATAGTCAATGCTCCCTATTATGTTACAAACAAGACCTTACATCATGACCTCAAGATCCCTTATGTCCTTGATCTCATCCCATCCAAATTCTCAACTTTCCATCAGAAACTTACTCTTCTTCCTAATCCTCTGGCACAATCTCTATCTAGTACCAACCATCCTTACAACCCTCCTCGTCGGTTGAGGCGGCAGCGGCCGAGAGATCTCTTAAAATACGCAACTGGAGTGCTGGCAATGGCCAACTTCTCCACTCATGCCTGAGAGTGTGTGGCTCTAGCGCCCTCACTGTCTCCACTGACTAGATTGGTGACGCGGCTGACTGAGAGGCGCTGGGATCTCCTGACATTGTGCTTCGGCATCCATTTCTGGATGCAGAGGTTCGATTCGGAGTTCCCAGGGGCAGTATGTAAATATTGTATATAGGTATGAATGTGGCCAAGATTATAATTATTTTATTTTATTTCACTTATTTTATTTTATTTTATTTTTTTTTTTCATTTTTTATTGAGGTATTTTATTTTTTGTTTGTTTTACTTTGTACATATGGAATGAATGACTTCTTTTATCTCTAATACTTATTGCCCAAGATAGTGGCAGATTGTATTACTTCTCAATAAAGCAATTTAAAAAAAAAAAAACTTTATGGAATGCTTCCGACAAACACATCTCTACTAGGTTTACTAACTTTCAAGGTATTCCCTGTCCAATCATGATGTTATATAGCTTCTGACGGTCTATAGCCTTTTTAAAATCGATATAAAGTTGATGGACTACACCGTTGTATTCCAATGTTTTCTCTAATATTTGACGTAAGGAAAATATTAGATCAATAGTCGAGCGATTCCACCTAAAACCACATTGGTAGTCTCCGATAATTTCCTCAGCGTATTACGTGATTCGGCTAGTCAGTTTTGACGAAAACATTTTATAGCATACTGGGAGAAGAGAGATCCCACGATAGTTGTTACAATCCGTCCTCAGTCCTTTTTTGTGAATAAGTATTGATTCTTTCCATTCTTCGGGAATTTTTTCATTTTCCCAGATCTTTTTTACTAAAATATCTAATTTGGAAACGCCCGTTTCTGCACACGCCTTAATTAATTCACTCGTGATATTATCATTTCCTGCAGCTTTATAACGTTTTAATTTTCTAATCACTATTTCGACTTCCCCTTTACTCGGTGCGTTTATCCATGGTTCGGCGCTCCGATATTCAGAGGAAGGAGATTGATTATTATTTTTCGTATTCAGAATGCCGTTAAAGTGTTGTTTAAATTGATTTAATATCTCAGTTGGATCCGCAATTATATTGTTATTTGCATCTTTAACCGCCTTCAATAGGGGTTAAAATCTTTACGTGATTTATACCTTTTTACATCTCTTTTACGTTATTTTCGCTACAGTGTTTTTCTATTTCTATTATTTTGGCTTTAAGATACTCTCTTTTCTTATTTTCTAAGAATTTTAAAGTTGCGTTTTTTAAGAAGAAGGGGAGCGGCGTGGTCTAGTGGGTAGAGCGGTAGTCTGCTGTGCTCCGGGTTCGAATCCCGGCTGCGGCAGAATATTATTTATTCTGTTAATTCAGTCGGAGGGCGACCCTAGGGTATTAAGACTCTCCTGGGGCAGACCCAGCCTCTTTAAAGTAGGTACCCAAATTAATTGGGGGAAAACCTGGTGGCTGAGCGCGATTAACGCCTAATCACTTCATTGCACCGCCGTTGGCCTTGAAACAGTGCGAATCTCTATATGTACGGGGCCCAAGACCTTCCATAGGTTGTAGTGGTGCAGGGTTTTTTTTAAGAAGTATATTAATTAGGTATTTTAATTATGTAGAATCAAGCCCTACGCTTGAGACTTATAAATATATTTTCAAAAATTATGGTAAATATTTTGTATAAATATATGTTTGATTTGATCTCAATTTTTTATTTTCTTCTTAATTCTAAAAAACGGTCATTTCAACCCAATATGTTTTCCTAAATTGTTGGTATTTTATACGATTTAGAAAATCGGATGAGTAGAAGAATAATAAAATGTATCCCGTGGCGGAGTTATCTCGTGATCTTCAATTAGGAATAAAAACAGTGGGATGGGTAGTGGAGGGGGTAGTGAGGGGAGGGGCAGGGAGGAGAGGGGATAGAGAAGAAGGGGTTGGGTGGGGGGGAGGGGAGACAGTAAGGAACAATAACATATAGAAGCCCTCTCTTTTATCCGATAGGCAATTATACTCCACGAGGCCTTTTAAAAGAGGCATTTGTCAAGGGAAAGGGTCGGCGGGGCAGGGCAGAGCAAGCTAATCAAGAGGGCCGATCTGGAGATACTTCGTCCGAGGGACTTTCTCAAGTCAACTAGCAATTAATGAAACTTAATTCTTCTTGAAAAGTAGGGCCCTTTTCCATCTGTCAGTGGAGATTCACTCAGCAAATAATCGAAAGATGTTTATCCACTTTCTGTCCTTATTGTTCTCCTAATATTGAGTTACCTTTAGCACGATTCTCATACTTCTCAATTAAGTTTTCATCGTAGAATTGTTTTCGTAAAATTTATACTTTGTGTCTCTAGGCTCTGTAATGAGGTATAAGTTCCTAATAATAATTTAAGGTAATAAACTATTTTTCTTTAATTGTTTTTTTTTCTTAATATAATTAATTTTATAGGAGTATATTTATGATAAATTGGCTAACGTTTTTTTAATTTGTAAGGAATGTATATATATATATATATATATATATATATATAATATATATTATATAATGTATGTATTACGATACCAATTAGTTTGAATATCAATTATTATTATTATTTTTATTTATATAGTGTAATGTGATTCTTTAAAAATAATTTACGGCCTGTAATTGGGCCTTAGCCTGTTGGTGAATGATGATATAAAAAAAATTAAATAAATAAAATCTGGTGCCGGCAGCACACGGCTTTCACTTACCGGCTTCTGTATAAAAAGGTAAATATTATAAATTATTCTTCCGACAGTTCTTTACGGACGTGAAACGTAGCCGCTTACTTTGAAGCATGAACAACGGCTTTAAGGTTTTCGAAAATAAGGTACTGCGTAAAATATTTGGTCCGAAGAGAGATGAGGCCACTGGGGACTTTAGAAGATTGCACAACGCGGAATTGCGGAGCTTGTACCCTGTGAATATAATTGAGTTGATAGCATCGCAGAGGCTGAAATAGGCGAGTAAAGTTGTTGGGCTCGGTAAGGATCGGATTCCGAGAAAGTTGGTTTTTGCTGATCCGATTGGTAGGCGTTAAGGCTGATCTCGGGGGCTTGGGCAATAGCCATAAAAAAAAAAAAAAAAAAAATTCAAGATTACTACTGGTAGCACTACTGGCTACCGACACCCGTATTGCCATGTGGCAAGGTAGGGAGAAATAAATAAATAGTCATAAACCTTTATACCTAATTAGCAAATTTGTTTATAAATACAAATAATAATAACATACCTATATTTTATTAAGGATTTCATAAAGGTTATTCGTGATTTATCGATGGTCGTCTCAAAATTTTGGCCGGCAATGTATAACGATATGATATCTCCGTTATCACAGTGTATAAGTATTATTCATAATATTGTTCCTTTATAAGGACGGAATCTGTTGGAAAGGAGTTACTCATTGAGGCGACGCATCAGCCTGAGGCTAAACTGAGATAGTGGTGGAGGAATTGAAATATTTAATGGAGCTGTGCCTTCCCTGGGTCAACAAGCTCTGTACCCAAAGGCGGTTCCCCCTTGTTGTTTCTGCTTGCTTAACCTTGCACCACTTTTTTTTCCCATAAAAAGTAGAACTGGCAGAGTATCTCACACTTTCAACCCATTAAAAAACTCTCTGGTCGGTTTTTCGATTTTCGAACGTCATTTGGCTTAAATATCTTTTTCACCCTCAATAATGTAACACGTTTGACAAGCTCTAGCTCTATTAATGTTGCTCAGATCGAAAAATTGCTGAGTTCCCATGTTAAAAACGCTGCGAATTATTATACAATGATTTATTATTTCCTAATAACTATATTAGGGTATAACTGTTTATAGACAATTAAATAATATGAAAAGGAAATAATAATTATTTATCTATTTATTGGAATTGACAACTGTATAATAGAATACAAGTAAATTTGAGTGAAATATAAAAAGGCATGAGACTCATGTCCCAATGGAACTCATCCCAATGGAAGCACTCTAATCAGAAAGATATCGAACATTAAGGTCTTTATGGATGAGTTTATTCGTGACAAAGTAAGGAACATTGAGGATTTTACGAAGGATTTTGGATTGTAGGGTTTGGATACGGGAAGAATTCGATGGTTTAGTAGAACCCCAAAGCTCTACCTCGTAAGTCCATATCGGCCTTATGATAGTCATATAGATGAGTCTTTTGTAGTTAAGTAGATTAGAAAGTTTGTCTAGTAAGTGTTGAAGTAGTCGAAAACGTCGTGCAGTTTCTTGTCGTTTCAGTCTTGTATGGGAGGTGCAGTCCAACAACTTGTCAAGGTGCAGTCCTAGATATCGGATCTGTTAAACCGGGACAAGAGGAGTATTATTGAAGGAGACAGTAGGCCAGGATGCATAGATTTGCGACGGATGGTAATTTGGTTGGATTTGTTGGCATTTATTTTAATTCTCAAGTTCTGACACCAAACCTCAAGGTCTCTGATGTGGGATTGGAGAGTTTGGGAGGCAATAGTTGGATCATTATTGAATGATAACACACAAGTATCATCAGCATAGGTAGAAAGGAAAGTGTTAGGATGGGATGGGATATCAGCTGTATAAACTGTGAAAAGAATAGGTCCTAGGATACTGCCTTGAGGAACATCAGCAGACTGACTGAAAATGGATGAATAGGAATTATTATGATTTACTTTGAAGGATCTGTCAGTGAGGTAGGACTTGATGATAAGGAAGTATTTAGGTTTGGTTGCGGAGTTTGTAAAGCAATCCCGGGTAAATAATAATTTAAAGTAAAATATTCAATCACCACTATTAATTGATATATGAATCATATATTGATACTCAAAACGATATATCCCGGCTATTTTTTTGTTTCTGTTGGAAATATAATTATGTTTCGCATAGCGCTAACAACTAAAATGTATTTATTTATTTATCTTCAAATATAACTGAGTCAAAGGCGTATATATAGGTGAAATTAAAATTTTCTCATTCTGTTTAATAATTAATAGTGGTGAACTGATTCTAAAACTCTATAGAATATTTGCTTTATCTTTGAAAATTACGGAGTTAATAACTTACGTTCTGAATTATTGTATTGAGTTAGAAGCGTAGAAATTGGCGAGATTTCATTTATTTATTATTATTTTTTTTTTATTCCTTGCAGTGTCCTCATCCTAAAACTCAATACAAGTTTCTTCTATCTTAAAAAATAGGTGAGTTATAGGCGTCTTTATGGGTAAAATTTCATTATTTTTTCGTTCTTTTTTTTTCTCTCTTTTTTATAGTTTTTCGCGTTTTTTTTTAAAGCACTTATAATTTTTTTCTCAATCTTCAAAAAAAATTAAACAGAAAAAAATAACTGAATTATTAAAGTAAATTACTTTTTAAAATAATCATTTTTCGATGCTCTAGTATTTTTTGCCGAATTAAAAATAAATTGGTCCAGTAGTTTCGGAGATATGCCGTGTACGGCGGACGGCGAATAAATGGATTTTTTTAAATTCGTTATTCCGGTTATTTTTTTTCTAGTCGTTTACAAAGGTTCATTATTGAAAATAATAAACCATAAGATAATTAAAAATATATTTTGTAATATAACATGGTAAATATTTAAAAAAAAAACTCATGTTTTCCTCACAATACTTAAGTGTTCTGTTGGTACTGTTCGGTTCAAGAATTTACCAATAGTTGTCTGATAAAAATTGTATGTAAAATATTCCGAGTAGAGCTTTAGAACCATCATTAGCTCTACTAACCATCAAATTCTTCCCATATCCAATCTTTACAATCCCAAATCACTCCAAAAGTCTTCAGTGTTCCTTATTTTGTCACACATAGACTCATCTATAAAGACCTTAATATTCCCTAAGAATCTTACTTGACCCGAAGCAGGTACCACTTATTTCACGACAAACCCCAATTACCACTCTACCCCACTAGTTTCAATCCTTGCTTCCACCTCAATATCTGATAATCCTCCGAGGCGCCTAAAAAGAAGATTGCCCCACAAAGACTATTTTTTGGGACATCATAGGTTGGTAAAGACCATGCTACACGAATACACGTTGTTAGGTAGTTTACCTTTATATGGACATACAATCGATTTAATAAATATATATTTTAGCCATTTATGCCAATTTTGTGATGTTTATTAAAATATTGAATAAAAGCTTTATTATATTTTTTTATTTTACAAAGCTATATTGTTATTATAGTAGCATTATTTGTACTCATAGTATTCTTCTTTTTTTCAGGTCAGTGATTGATGTTCCATTTTAAGGTGATGGTAAGCCTGTCGATTTTTTTCCCTTTATTAATCCAATACATTTCTGATTGAAAAATCAATAAATAAAGGTATATTAATCTTGACGTTTATATATGCCTTTTAATGATTATAGTATTTAAAAATATTTTATTCAGTGTTTAACAGTTGTAATTGCAAACACTTTGAGCGCAACTACAATCTTATAATTTTGTAAGGAATTTTAAAACTCGAAAAAAAAATAATGGTTTTGTCTTAATATGAATGTCAAATAGAAAGACAGACCAGAATTAAAAGCTATTGCTAAATTAATATTTATGATATAATTATGATGAAAGTAATTTTTGTCGAATTTGAACTATCCGAACTTATGAAAACACTAATGGTTAAATACTTTCAAGTTATTATGAACATATTAATTGTTTAAAGTTCATTCAGTAATCAATATCTGGGAATAATAAAAATATTGATTTATTTCTATTATTTGTCCACTTCCATATTATTATTGTAATAAATTATTTAAAATATTTTTAGGTACAGTCGTGGTTATAGAAATTGCATCACTATATAAAAAAAAAAAAATGTTTCCAAAATCAAACATAAACGCATGTCTTTGAAAAATGCTAATTAGACAAAAAAAATTATATAATGAAAATTGAAGAAAAGTGCATAAAAATCAATTAAAAAATATAGAAATTTATGTTCTATCGTAAAATGAATTATAATATCAATTTTCAAAACTATGGCCACTGTTAAATTGTGTCACTGCAATTTTCTGTAAAAATTGTTCTACTTCATTTTTAAAATTCGACATAATTAAAAAAAATAATTCTGGTATTAATTTAAAATGCTAACTAAGACCTAAGAAACGTTATTTTTTTCTTTATTTCATTAATCGTAATATAATATACATAAGTGGAAAAAAAACAAAAATATTCGATTATTATTTATTTATTTATTTATTATAGAGATATTTACAACTGTATTAACACAAAAATACATCAAGTAAATGTGACTGTTCACACATGAGATATGGACATGATAGGCGTGAGAAGAATCTACCCATTGGTAGCACTTCAATGGTTTTTCAGACAAGAAGGTCTCGAGGCCATCGTCGTTTCAGCCGCCTCGGAGGATGATCAGGAATAGAAGGAGATGAGAGATTGCGGACAAGTGGGTTTGGGTGGAGTGGTAATTTGGAGTGAAAGGAAGTATATCTAATTCGGGCTAAGTCTGCAACTAATGGGATATTCAGGTCTTTGTGGATTATTTTATTGGTGACAAAGTAAGGGGCATTTAGGATCTTTCGGAGGATTTTGGATTGCAAGGATTGGATGCGAGAGGAATTTGATGGCTTGGTGGATCCCCATAGTTCAATTCCATATGTCCAAATAGGCCTAAGTATGGTAATATAAATTAGTTTTTTGTAGTAGGTGGGAAGTTTTGAACGTTTGTCAAGTAAATGTTGTAATAAGCGATATCTGCGAGCTGTTTCTTGTCGTTTCAGTCTAGTGTGAGGATTCCAAGTAAGTCGTCTGTCAAGATGCAGTCCAAGGTATCGGATCTGTTCAACTGAGGTGAGTGGAATATTGCCAAAGGATATAGTGGGACAGGCAGACATAGGTTTGCGGCGCAGGGTAAAGGTAATTTGGTGGGATTTAGTAGGATTTATTTTGATCCTCCACTTTTGACACCATTCTTCAATGGAAACAATGTGAGACTGAAGAGTTTGGGAAGCAATAGTTGGGTCATTGTTTACAGATAACACACATGTGTCATCGGCGTATGTAGTGAGGACAGTGCTAGGATGAGTAGGAATATCAGCTGTATATATGGTATAAAGGATTGGACCCAGGATGCTACCTTGGGGCACACCTGCGTTCTGAGGAAATATGGCGGAGAAGGAAAGGTTATGGTTTACTTTAAAGGTTCTATCTGTGAGGTAGGAACGGATTAATAAGAAGTAGGTAGGAGGGAGGAAGTGACGAAGTTTGTAGAGCAGTCCTGGATGCCAAACTCGGTCAAAAGCCTGTTCCACGTCGAGGAAGGCTCCAGTGCAATACATTCCGCGCTCCAATGTGGAAGATATCACATCCACCACACGGTGACACTGCTGTATAGTGGAATGGGATGAGCGAAATCCAAACTGGTGGTCAGGAATAACGTGATGAATGTCAAGGATTGGATATAGACGTTTTAGGAGGAGTTTTTCCAGTATTTTGCCCATGATGGGCAAAAGAGATATAGGACGGTAGGATGATGGATTTTCTAGAGACTTTTTAGGTTTAGGAATCATTTTGATAATGGACAATTTCCAAGGATCAGGAAAGTAGGTAGAACGAAGTGTGGCATTATATATGTAGGTGAGTAAAAGTATGGCTTTTTTGGGAAGCTGTTTCAGGATATGGGATGTGATGAGATCATGGCCAGGAGCTTTTTTGGATGGTAATCTTTGAATGATATTAATGATTTCGGAAGGGTGAAAGGCCTTAGGAGGAAGGGACATTTGGAGAGGAACAGTTAGTTCTGCTTCAACATGTTCACTATGGCTGGGATTAAGGATATCAGGGTGCGGATTAAACGTATTGAAAAGGTGTTCTCCAAAGATTTGTGATTTCTCTTCATCGGATCTCGACCAGGTTTGGGATTTAGTGAGGAGAGGATGATTAAAGGTTTTAAATTTCAGCAGTTTTGCGGTTGTTGTCCATAAAGATTTGTCTGAAGTAGTCAAGTTCTCTGTAAAGTTCTGAAAGTTTTGTATTTTGAATTTTCTTATTTCTGTTTTTAATTTGTTTGTCAGGTGATTGTAATGCTTTTTGTCAGATGGATATCTTGTGTTGTGCCATTTTTTCCTTGCCCTACGTTTGTCAGTTAGTAGGAGTCGAATGTGATTCGGTAAGTTTGTTTTATGAAGATGTCCAATTTTGCGAAGCGATGTGTTGGTGTCTATGACAGTTTCTATCGACTTTGTAAGTTCTTGTATGGCGGAGTCTATGTCATGTTTAGTTTTTAACGGAATGTTTAAGTCAAGTTTGATCTCTAAATCATTACAAAAACAGTCCCAGTCAACGCGACCTTTAATCAGGGAAGGAAGAGAGGGTTTAATAACTGGTTGTGAATGCATGAGGAGAAGAACCGGACTATGATCTGAGGAGAGGTCATCGAGGGATTTGATTGTAGTTTGAGCGGAGGGAATTTGGGAACTAATAAAGATGTCAAGAATATCTGGACGTTTTTTAAGGGAAGTTGGCCAGTACGTGGGATTCTGGGGTGACAAGATGGAATAGCTATTGGAGGTTGTGACGTTGGAAAGAATCCTGCCACGAGTGTTGGACGTTCGGCATCCCCACCGTTGGTCTTTGGCGTTGTAATCGCCCCCAGCAATGAAGCGCGGACCAAAGGATCGGAATAAGGATTCAAGGTTGTTATAGGTGAGAGAAGTAGCAGGAGGGCAATATACAGCTGAGAAGGTTATGTTAAATGGTAGGACGGATAAAGTAACAGAGGTCGACTGAATGGTGTCGGTTGGAGTGGAGGGAACCAGGGAGTGGGGTAAGGATTTGTGAATAAGGATACATGAACCAGCGTGGGATGTGTTGTCTGGGTGATCTGATCTGTAGGTAATGTAGTCACGTATGTAAAAGTGAGAATGAGTAGTGAAATGAGTTTCTGTAATCAGGGCTATGTCTATGTAATTGTCATGAAGAAATATGTCAAGTTCGTCCCGGTGATTATTCAAACCATTGGCATTCCAAAGAAGAAGAACTAGGGTCTTATTGTTCATTGTGGGAAACTAAGAGGGAATGCGGAAAGGAGTCTTGTAAGGAGCGTGATGAGGGGTCTTATTGTATTTTGTAGATCGAGAAGGAATGAGGAAAGGATAGACGTTATGTCAGATGGGTGTTGGCTGGGATAGGAATAATTGGTGGTATCGTGGGATGGAGTGTTAATTTGGGAAGGTGGTGGTTGAATTTTCCTTTGAGGCCGTTGTATAGGTTCTATATTTGAAGGTACAGCTGAAGAGGGTGGGAACTGAAAGGAAGGAAGAGAGGAGACTGGAACTTTGGGAGGAGGAATAACTGGAGGTAACTTAACCCGCTGGGAAGCGTTTTTAGGGGTGAGGTCCGTTTTCGGAGATTTCGGCTGAGAATGGGAGGTCTGGGGAAGGAAATGAGAGGTCTGGGGCTGTGGTTGGACAATCTGTTGTTGAGGATGATAGGAGGTTTGAGGTTGGGATGTTGAGTGTTGAGGCGGTTGAGGGCGAGGTAGCAGTATCGTTGAGTGTTGTTTTACTGAGCTATTGTAGGTAGCTGGTCTTGGGTTGAAGGTTGCAGTCCTCTGAGGAATAGGATCAGTTCTCGGTGAAGGACCGGGTATCTCTTCTTCTGGAGCGGTATTTCTCTGGCTTTGCAATTTATATGATAAGTTTTGAGCTTTTTGCCTAAACATAGTTTTATAGACTATGCAGCCTTTATAATTTGCAGGATGTTCTTCGTTACATAAAACACATTTTGCTGGTGTGTCTCGAGGCTTCTGGCAGGTGCCTGATGCGTGCGGACCTGCACATTTGACACATCGAGACTGATGATGACAATATGCTCTTGTGTGTCCCAAATGTTGGCAGTTAGTACATTGCACTATTTCATTTCTCCGTCTAGGCTCCTCGAATCGGATAACTGAGTATACCAAGCGATTTATTTCGAATATATCCTTATTGTTAGGTGCTGGCTCAAGGTCGACAAAAAATAAAGGAAGTGGGTACTTTTCTTGAGGATGAATCACACAAGAAATGTTCCTGACATTGTGTCCCAACTCTTCGAGGTCCCGCTTGATGGCAGCCGTAGGTGTTGTGCTGTGTAGTCCTCTTAGGACTACCCTAAATGGCTTTTCTTCTCTGAGTTGAAAACAATGAAAATCATAGTTGTTAGCAGTCAAGTGATTAACCACTTTTTTATAATTTTCTTTGCCGCTTGTGCAGATTTTGATGTCTTTGACTCTTGAGAAACATCTAAAATTTGTTTGTCCAATTAAATTGGCGATTTCCTTTCCGAATTTCATGAAGTCAACAATATTGCTGACAAATATTGGTGGTGGTTCTGGGTCCGTGAAGTTGCTCGGTACAGATGATTCAGTAGGTAGATCTTTGAGGACTTCATATTTATTGCTAGTCGGTAAGGCTGGTAAGATTGGTGGATTGCTGCTGGTTGAAGGTAGACTTCGATTTTCAGACTGTTGTTTCGTTTTAGTATTTTTATTCTTTTTTTTGTTAGGCGATTTTGTAGGAGAACCAGGAGTCAGGTTCCTTTGGCGTTTTTGAAGAGTGCGTCTTTTGAGGTATTGGGAGTCTGTCTCACTCACCTCAGAGAAAGCGGTATCATCTTCAGTGTCCATGCACGAATTTTTTTCAGAAGACATTACGACTTATTTTTAAGAAATAAAATAAATAAAATTAACTCTCTGAATATTTACAATTATATACAATATAGAAAAATAAATAAAAGGAAAACATTTCTAGAGAAAAGAAAATTAAATAATTAAATAAAAAAATAAAAAAAAAAATCTTCTGGTTACGAACTCGGGCACGAATATATACTGCGTACTGAATGCAGCGCTCCAGCCGACTGCGCTACCAACGATCTGATAAGAGATTGCTCTAGTGAGTAATAGCCTCAGTACGGAAGCGGGCAGGTAACGAGAAGCCCCACCACGTGGCAGACACGCTAGGTTCACAACGTCTCACTATTAATAGATTTAATTAAGCACTCACCCAATCAGGAATAATAGAAATGTTCATAAACACTTAACAATAATGTTTATAAAATTTGGACGTAATCCGTAGGCTAACACCACTAAGGATTGAAAGTAAATGCGGATCGACAACAAAGTTGAACTACAGTTGCGGCCATTGCACTCGCACTAAAATATTCGATTAGATTCAATTCATTACTATCAAAAATTAAAGAACTAGTGATGCTATTTCTATGACCACGAATGTAGTTAGAAAAAAAAGTATTTTAATAATTAAAAATATATGTAAATAATAAAATCAAGTTTAATTACATTACTATATTAAATATTGAACTTTTTTTTTTTTAATATTTCTTAAGTCACTAATCTATAATGCAGTTTAAGCAATCGGATACAGTTCAGTTGGGCAGAACAAATTTACAAATAAAGGTTTTTTTCTTTTTCTTTTTTGATCTCCATAATTCATACGTTGCTTGTTCATTTTTTTAAAAAACAAAAACAGTTGATTTTATATTGCCTGGAAATGTTTGTTTAGAATAAGGTTGACCCGAAAAGGTTTGACCTCTGCGTAAAAGCTCCGATATTGTGAGGCGAGAATGGAACCAACTCCATGGAGCCACTAACGAACATAGCCCCTGCTTCACACCAAATTTTCTATCAGCTTCAAAACCAAATATATTGCTTTTTTTCAGGTCTATAAAACGGCAACCGCAAAAAGCTTGGAAAACAACTTCTACAAACTGAACTCATTTAAAACCGAATATTACTTTGTTACATGAACTTTCTGTTCTGAGAATGTTATTACCTTGTTTTTTTTTTTGTTTTTTTCCGTTGGTAACCTTTTATTAAAAACTAAAATTAATTTAAATTATCTGGTGTGCGTAACACAGGACTTTCACTTACCTCCGTTGTTAAAATAAATTTTTATATCATTTAAATGAAGTTAAAAAAATTAAAGAATTACATTGAGCTTGGATGGAAATATTTATTTAAATTAAATAATATAAAAATATTATTTACAACAATTGCTTAGTTTTGTCAGATTTTCACCACTCTTCTTTACCTTATAAAACTTTGTATTTAAGACAATATTTTTTCTGAAACATTTAGCGTTCCAACGGTATATTATAAATTATATTACTATTCTTATGCTCGGGAAAAACAATTCTTTAACAAATATTTTTGCTCATTTTTCCTTTAGTTGATTATACTATTCTTCCATCTAGTATATTTACCCGTTTATTAATACTAACGACAGGGCTAAATTGTCAAGATTTTGAATTTCCTTTCTCTAAAATGCCTTCTTTTTCACGAAAATATTAACCATTTAATTTTGTTAGTATTAATAAACGGGTAAATATACTAGATGGAAGAATAGTATAATCAACTAAAGGAAATTTTACATCGGTATAGTGAGTATTTGTTGGGCTCGATGACGAGCGGATTCCGAGAAAGTTGGTATTTGCTGATCCGACTGGTAGGCGTCCGAAAGGTAGGCCGAAGCGGAGATAGGAGGATTGCGTTAAGGCTGATCTCGGGAGCTTGGGCTTGAATGGTGAGCATTGGACGAGTCTGTGTAGGCGGAATTTGGTGGTATCGGCATCGAACCTTCGGGTTCGCTAAGCCTATTATTATTATTATTATAGTGAGTATAGTGAAAATCGTTAGATCTGTATTTGCAAAAATCGTGCAAAATGCATAGTATAAATTGGCTTTTCGGTTTTTCGATTTTGGTAAAAAGTTCCTCTAACATCCCAGGCATACGTTTGTAAAATATTAGGAAATTTCAGTTTTATGAAACTTATCGTTTTCAAACTAGACATTCTAAGGCACATTTTGCTTTTTTTCATTTAGACTTTGAAGACCCTAAAACGTGTGTTTTTAGTGAAAAATCTAATTCAAATATTTTCCTGATCGCAAAATTTTATATTTATATATATTTCATATATAGAAGGGGGATTGTTATAAATCTGGTGGCTAACACAATGTTTTTGTATCTCCTTACTATAATTACGTTTTAAAATATTGAAATAAATTTGATGAGGAAGATGGTTGGGGGTGCGGTCATAAAACAGAAACACACATTTAAAACAAGTGCTATTTTAATTATGTTCCGACGTTTCGGCCTACTTAACTAAACTACTTAAATAAATTTGGATTAAAGAAGAAACCAAAAAATGATATTATATGATCATTTGCTTAAGGTATTGCTTAAAACTGTAATATGTGCATTAATTAAAACTGTCCAGAAGATCCAGAACAAACAGGATCCAGATATGAGAAGGAAAGGAAATCTCATAATTAATAGAACTGAATAAACTAAAGTTATAAAAGTTTGTCAACTTTTTGCTAAACTAAACATTGCTCTGTAATTAGGTATATGTAAATATCGAAATTTAAATGGCGTATGGTTAATATAGGTTTTGGAAGCTTAAACCATATAAAAAGAAAAAAATAAATATATTTTTACTAACATATTTAGTTTTTCCACGGTCTAAATAAAAATTAAAAAAATATTTTTTTTTTTTTTTTATGCTAACGACCGTGGAATAAACTGACTACACTGAGATCACGCTCAGGCTTTAGGTTTTACGCTAAATTTTTTATAACCCACTTTGTAGAGACTAGGTGTGCCCCAGGAGGGCCACCATACCCCAAGGTCACCCTAGGCTGAATGAACAGAATAAATAATTCTCCTGCCACTGCTAGGATTCGAACCCGTGACCTGGATAACTGTAGAATAGTTACTTTAACTACTAGACTCTTCCAGCGATATCAGGTACATTTATATCATTCCGTCACAGAAGAAAAACATTTCTAATTTTCTCTTTGTTAGTTCTTTATCGAATACATTTATAGTTTATAAATATAAATTTATCAATATCAGTCATAAGAAGAAAGGTTTAGTTGTGTTTTTTTATTGAACTTGCTTTAGATTTCTTTTTAATATTCAGAATTAAATCCATAAAAAAATTAAACTTCAAAAAAAGGCATGAGCACCTTAACACAGCCATTCCAAAAAGAAATATTTATATAATATAAACTTAATAAATCTACATGACCTGACTTCTGTTTTGCGCCTTAAAAGTCTCAAACACTATAACGCATAACTGGACGAAATAGCACCTTAGGCTGATCTAACGAATGAAGGGGCAAATTTAAAAATAGTGGATTATGTATTTAATTTCTACACCCTTCTTCAAATTTCAAATCTGTTTAATAAAAATGTGAAATAACACCTTTAATCTTAGTAATTATGAATTATTGTAAAAATATTATTGTCGACGTTCCATCCTCATCCTTTCATTATTGAATGAATAAAAAAAGTTTATAAGAATTTATATACAATATTTTACCAATATAAAAATGCATATAAATAAACATACTTACTAGTTTTAAAAGTTATTTTATTATAATTGTACACGTCCAAGTCAATAATTTGGATACCCACTTAACGTAGGCTGGGTAGGCTTGTTAATCGATATAAAATTGATAGGGCTTAATTTTCAAGTACATTTTATTTACATTGAAATACTATAACATGGCTTAAATACAAAATATTCGAAATTTAAAATACTAAAATTTATTACATTAAACGAATATTACTTAAAGTAAACATTAATTTTTAAGCTTTTTTTAATTAACAATATTTTATTTTTTTAAATAACAATCTTTAATAATATAATAACATATAATATATTTGAAGACACTGATGAATACATAATCCTACATTATATTTTTGCATTCGTAATGTGTATCCTTTCTCTTATCATTTTTTGCCCTCACTGCTTAACGTATCGTGACACTAGCAGAGTAACGGACAAAAATATATACATTTCGGGAAGTGAAATTGCCGCGAAATTATGTACAATGCTTCTTGTGCCATTTTCATCATATTTATTACTAGGTTGAACAATGAATCCTATAAGCTCTTCCGAAATGAAAATTTAAAAAATATCGAGAATAGATTATTTCTGGTTATATTTGCTTTAACTGTTCTTGTTGTTAAATTTGTGAATCAGAGGTATAAGTCCCGGGAAATTCACTTTTATGTTTAGATTTCTATGGTTCTGGTATAGCTACTGTTTTTACTATTGACTCTAATGAAGAGGAAATGACACGACATTTTTTGGTTATACGTTTTTATATAAAGAAACTAGTTTCCTCAGAATAAGAACATAAATCATTTGTTAAATCATGTTTATATATATACTTTTATTGATTCTTTCACTTTTATTATCCTTCTTGTTTATTTTAAGGGTTAAGGAAAAAAGCAACTAAAAATAAACGTATTTACTTACCTTGATAGTAATATTTATCTAGTCGAAAATGTCTTTTTAAATTTGTCTCCTGTTTTTTATAATCGAAAGCTGTTAATTAATTAATATATGACTAATGGAATATGCAATTGTTGAATTAATATTTACTTACGTCTGTTTCGGGATCACTTGTAGCTGGGTGGCTAGCATAACAGCCTCCTATGCCAAAGGTCACGGGTTCAAACCCGCAGGTGGTCCTAGGATTTTTTAATGGGAGTAAAAAATCCTGAGTTATGCCGTCCTTCGGAGGGGACGTTAAAAGGTGGTCCAGAGCCTGTGCGATGTCAGGTACTCGTTAAAGATCCCTATCCTAATAAAACCTGGATAGGCAAAATTTAGGACTCCAACTGTAGCATCATCCGATTAGCCACAGCAGCATAAAGGGACGTTAAATAAATAAACAAACAACATACGTCTGTTACAAATGAGATTTATTAGAATTATGATCGATAGAATTTCGCTCGCTCCTATAGGCACCTCTCGTGAATGCGAATCAAAATAGGTGATTTCTAGAGAACCATTAGAGGTTCTACATTACCTTAACACCAATCATAAAATATTAAAACGGGCGAAACAATTTAATTAATATTCAAGCTTTTCATTTTTAATATTTAATCTCTAACTGTATTTGGAAATGCTTAAATTGATTTTAACAACGGACGTAAGTGAAAGTCGTGTGTTGCGCTAACCAAATATTTTTGTTACTTGTTCAGCTGCCGTGAACTTTATTTTATTTTCCATTTAATTTCAGTTATTATTTTTGTTATCAACTTCCTACAAATTTATTGGAAGTTATATTTATCAGTTGAAAGATGAGCTTAATAGGCTTTGTTAAATGGATAATTGCTTTATCCCTATCTCAATTTACTACTCAACTATAAATAACGCCGGTTGCACTGGGGGAACGGGAAATAAATTTAATTCTGATCAAGAAAAAAGGGGCTTGGAGGAAATAATGCCTCTCTTAGGCTCTATTTCTGCATCAATTGAATGGCTTTTCATTGAAGCTTGCCCCTCTTTTATTTATTTTATTTCCGGAATGACCTGCGATACTCGTTAAATTTAAATTTATCGACGCTGCTCAAGTAAATAAAGGTTAATCGTCACAGTTTTACCTGAAGAAAAGGTATTAACTGTAAAATAACTCAGTTTCCTAGATATATTTGGTTGCCTGTTAAATCATGCAGAATTTTTTTTAATATCCTTCTATGTGATTACCTATTCAAGTTTGCTGAATTATTGATTTATTCAAACACATAATATTTGTCTCAGGAAAGAAAATGTCTATCTCAGTAGATAATTTAATGCGGGCTTTCGTCGGAGAAAAGTTAAAACGATTGAAAAAACTCGAAAGTTGGTTTCTTCAGTCACTGAACGACCGCCAAAAAATAAGCGTTATAAAATTCGTGCCCCATTTCTTTGCCAAAACAACAACGATTTATTTCTTATTCTGAATTGCTACTTGTGATGATATTTTACGATATCAATGTTTCTGAAGATCCTCGACCATTTTTTACATAATAAAAAAAAAAATTGACCAAAGAGCTCTATGAAATGGATTTTCTGAATTTATAATTTCTGAAGATTTTAATTTCTACTCAGAGCGTATAAAAAAGAAGGCAACACGTTGGTGGAAATATAATGACAGTAGAGAGTAATTCTGATTAATAAAAACTTTTTGAATTCGAGTTTTCAACAGAAATACAAGTTTTAAGGCCCCCTAAGTCGAAATAACTAAGTCGCGCGAAAAGGTTTGTTTGTGTTTCTGGGTAAGTCTAGCACAAAAACGAAGAGCCGTACAAAAACTGAAACATCATATTTAATACAACTATAAGCCAGCAACAACTGTTTGTTAATTGTTACAATGATTTTTCATCAAAAATCGGCAAACCAGAAGATCCACGCGTTTTTTCCTCTATTTACGATTTTCTCAAAACGGCTATAACGATTTTAATGAAACTTGCTATGTCAATGTAAACTTTAATATACTTTAATGCCATGTAGGTTTTATTTTAATTGAAATAGTCTGACAGGGCTTTGATGACGATTTTTGGAAATTTTCTTCCTGTAAAGTACCTTTAATTTTGTTGATTCGCAAATATATAAGTTGAACAAATTCGGTATCCAACTAAAGGAGAAAAAAACAAACAAATATATTGTATGCACTTCATGTGTTTTTGAACATAAGAAAATTAATATAGAGAGATGTATACGTTTATTTAGTTTGGTTACATTTTATGTAATTTGACATTTCTTTTGTTTATATTGTAAATATTGTATGAATGGGATCCTTTAGCAATATTATTATTGTCCATTGTGACAAACTGTAATATATACGAAAAAAAAATAGATATACATATATATAGAGAGAGATACTGTTGGAAAGCGATAGATTTTAGCAAAAATATTATCTTAAACAAAACATTGTTAAGGTAAAGGAGAGTGACAAAAACCCAATAAAACTAACTGATTTTTAAAGTTAATAATATAATAATTATTTAATAAAACATATGTTTCTATCAAAACATAATGTAATTAATTATTCAAGCTTTTCATATCCACTATTTCAGCTCTAACTGTATTTGAAAATTCTTAAGTTGATTTTAACAACTGAGGTATGAGAAAGTCGTGTGTTGCGCGAACCAGAATGTTTCTTTTAAAACTAAAATCATGCATTTCTTTTCCGACCAACCCAAATAATGTAGTAGAAAGGCTGAAATAAACCCGGCGAAGTAAAGTTGTTTTTCGTTTAAGTCTTTACTCTTTTTTTGTAGAATATAGACCCGAAAATCACGGCTCTTTTCCTGACGATGCAAAGGCATGGAGTGTAGGTAAAAGGCACTAAGGGAAATTGAGGCAGGTAAGACTAGATCGGTGGTCAGGGGATGCAATCATGAAGCAGGATACCGCACGCTCATTGGCTCAGCTTATCGGACCTCTTGGCCAATCAAATCCACTCTTTACTACTCCTGCTTAAATATTCAAATCAAGCCCTCTACTATTTTCTATATGGTAATGACATGCAAAGCTCTCCTGGAATATATATTGCGTTTATAACCTTGGTTAGTTAGTTTTAGTTTAGTTTATTTATTACTCACCCTAACATACTCATTTATACGGATTAAAATCTTATAATACTTTAATATGGTATAATTAATGATAAATTAAAGTATATAAGTGCGTTATCAATAAAAAAGCTTGAAAATGATATTTATGGCAAGGTATAAGGGTAGCCCGCCGCTGTGCTAGTCTACCAGTATATATATATAACATTTTCCACCAATAATGTTAAGGCTTTTAATTAATATTTGTATATATGTACATATTTTATTGTTTAAATTTTTTGTCTAGTTTTGCTATTAATTATTAGAATTAGAATCATTATAAGCTACCTTTTAATTTATTACTATAGTACATTAATTTTTTTTATTTCTATTATTTTTTGTTTGTTTTATGGTACTCACACTAAGACACTAAAGTTCTTTTTGTAAATTTGTAATATTATTCTAAAGGGACTCGTCCGAGAATAAATAAAAAATGTATTATTATTATTATTATTTGTATTTCGCACTTTCTCAACATACGCTGGAAATTTTCACCTACCCGGACTCAATGAGTCAAGGGTTAGGCTCTAATTATGTTATATTTAAAAATTTTCTAACAGTGGCTGCTGTCCCTAGAAGGACTGCTCGCTGAACCTCCTCTAGAATCCTTACAGGTAGCTCTAGCTGTTGGATTGATTCTAGCGTACTCTCTGGAATCAGGCCATTGCAAGATAGTATAATTGGGTAAATCCCACAGCTCTCCAATCCGTAGAGTTGCTTTAGCTCCTCTGCCAGCTCCTGGTATTTCCTTTTCTTTTCAGAAACCGTTTTTTGAAGATTGTATCCGATGGGACGCCTATTTCAACAATCTGTGCCAATTTTCTATTTTTATCAATAACTAAAATGTCTGGCCGATTATTTAAAACTGTGTGGTCCGTAATGATTGGATGATCCCAGTAAATTTTAGTTTTGTGACCGGTAGTTATTGATAATGGGTTATATTTGTAATAGGGAGATTCGCTACTTAGGAGATTCATCTTTAATGCAATGGCTTGATGAACAATTTTCGCTGCATTGTTGTGTCTTTGGAGATACTCCTTACCGGCAAGAATTGGACAACCCGAGGTCACATGTTGTATGCTCTCAACACTTTTTTTGCATAAACGGCATAGGTCACTTATGTCCTCTCCGGAGATATGTCTTCTGTATGCTTTCGTGGCTATTGCTTGGTCCTGGATAGCAAACAGAAACCCTTCTGTTTCAGGAAAAAGATGTCCATTTTTTAACCATGTTAGCGATGTCTGCACATCTATTCCTGTTTCGTTCAATGAATGATAAAATCGCCCATGCAATGGCTTATTTTTCCAAGTCTCTGTTAGAGAGAAGCATAATCTGCATCATTATTCGGGGTCGCTCTGTTGACTAGATTCAAAGCTGTATAATTTGCATCCAATGCTGCTATAGTCGAAAGAATCATAGAGTCATTATTAAACATATATCTTCGCAAATTATTTTCCTCTTCTCGGCATAACTTGAGAAGACTGGTCAAACCACGCCCACCAGATTTTCTGGGAAGGTACAACCTTGCAACTGAGGATTTTGGGTGTCTTTTCCTATTAAGCACCATCTGCACTCTAACCATGCGATCCTATCTTTCTAAGTCCGTCTTTGACCACTTCAGTAATCCAAATGAATAGGCTAAAGCTGGTACCGCCCACGTGTTTATGGCCTTTATTAAATTCCTTCCATTCAGATGAGATTTAAGTATCAACTTGATCCTGCATCTAAATTCGTCTTCGAAGAGTTTCTTTGAATCGGCTTTGAACTTCAGCAGTTGATGCATACCTAGGTATTTGTATGAGTCAGTGTCTCTGAGTTGATTAATAATTATTTCATTAGATAGCTCCATGTTGTCACCTGTGTAATTTTTCCTTTCTTCACAGTAAGCACTCCACATTTTTCTGTACCTAGTTGCATGTTTATATCATCGCTGAATCCCTTTACTGCATTTAGAAGAATCCTCATTTCTTCTTCACTTCTTGCGTAAAGTTTAAGGTCGTCCATATAAAATGAATGCGATAGCTTCGCTCCGAAGTTGAGTTGGTATCCTTTGCCTGTATCTTCCAGCAATCTGCTAAGAGGGTTAAGTGCAAGGCAGAACCATAGAGGACTAAGAGAGTCACCTTGAAATATACCTCTTTTTATAGGTATATATTTATCAGCATGTCCTGGTGTACATAGTGACACATTCCAATTCTTCATTAGACGTCCTAATAAGTCAATTATACCCTGATCCACTTTATAAATCCTCAATACTTCTAAAAGCCAATCATGAGGAACAGAATCAAACGCTTTACGGTAGTCTATCCATGCTACAGTAAGGTTACGAGATTTTTTAGCTACTTGTGCAGCAATGAAAGAATCTATAATCAGAAGTTCTTTGCATCCTCTCGAACCTGCCTTATTCCCTAGCTGTTCTACCGTCATGATGCCTTTCTCTGAATGTAGTCAGTTAGCTTATTTTTAATAACTGTTGTCAGCAGTTTATATACACTGTTGAGACAAGTTATGGGCCTTAAATCTTGCGGTTCCAATTTTTCTTTATTTTCTTTTTTTATTAAATACGTCTCCCCAGTACAGAAGTTAGGAGGTATCTCTATTTCTTGACATAGTAATTTCTGATACCATGAAGCAAGATAGCTGTGAACGCTACTAAAATACTTCAACCAATAATTTTGTATTTTATCTGGTCCAGAAGCTTTCCAATTTTTCATTTGTTTAAGTGCATAGTAATGTCCTCTGTGCTAATGCTGATTGCTTCCATGGGCTCAATGTCAGCAAGATTACTGCAGGTTTTTTCTAACCATTGAGCATTCCTTTTGTAACCTTGTTTATGGTCCCATACATCTTTCCAGTATTCAGATACTTCCTTAGGGTCTGGGAGGGCTGTCTGATTAGCATTTGCTTTCGGTTTTAACTGCTTATAGAAGTTTCTCTCCGATGTGTTGAATATACGATTTTGCCTTCTTCTAGAATGGGCTTCAGTATACCTCCTGATCCTATTTGCATACACTGCTAATTTTTGCTTAAGAGTGTCTATGTAAACACTCAAAGTTTGCCTTAACTCACAGCTTGCTACCCCGCCGATATTTAAAACTATGATTTCGTCAATTTTCTTCTTAAGTTTTAATGAAGCATTTTCTGGATTTCGAAGATAATAGGTAATGATTCCAATTTTCTTTCTCAGATTTTCAATCTTGTTCTTGATTCTTCTTTTCCAGGGAGGATCTTTGCTCTCATTACTTCTATCACATCGTTTCTCATCTTTTATCAGTTCAAGCTCGAGTGCTACTGTCCTACCTCCCACATATATCCAGTGACATATATCTTCTAAACTTATTTCCTCTGACATATGTGTAATTTAATTATTATTATTTATTATTATTATTATTATTATTATATATATTGGGACCAACATGAAGAATAATTGATTTCAAATCAAACCCTCAGGCGGAAAACTGAACTGAAAACAGATTTTAGGTTCAGTGAGTTCTATGTGAAAAAGGAGAATAAGTTTTTGGGGCTACACATTCATAAGAAATGAAAATATATCAACAAAACTTTTTCAGATTTTTGAATTTTCCAAATACAGGAAAATAAAAATGAAACAATATGTTCAGGCAAGTTAAATTTGATTTGAATGAATCACATATTACAGATGATATGATTAAAAATAAGTCATTTAAAAGATAAGAATAAAAAATAAAAAAAAAAAACTAGAAGAAAATCCGTAATCAGAGGGGAGCATAAAATTGTAGCATTGGGGAGAATAAGAGAATATAAGAGGAAACGAAAGGAAGTACACGGGAAAAAAAAAAAAAAAATTTACAGGCAACGTGGGTGATTAAAGGAACTTAGCTGCACATTGTAATCTCGTAGGAGAACACACTCGCGTTTCTCGATATGTTATAAAGTAGGGACACTACTCGCTACGCCTATTTTTCTGAGTGCTTACTAGTTGTCTGACGGGCCTCACACGAAGTAGAGGCTGTGAGTGAATTTCCATTTAATTATATGTTTAAAAAGTCCCACCGCTTGAGATTCGAACCCTCAAAAGCTGTGAGTGAAGCTGGTAGACTAGCACAGCGGCGGGCTACCCTTATACCTTGCCATAAATATCATTTTCAAGCTTTTTTATTGATAACGCACTTATATACTTTAATTTATCATTAATTATACCATATTAAAGTATTATAAGATTTTAATCCGTATAAATGAGTATGTTAGGGTGAGTAATAAATAAACTAAACTAAAATAACTAACCAAGGTTATAAACGCAATATATATTCCAGGAGAGCTTTGCATGTCATTACCATATAGAAAATAGTAGAGGGCTTGATTTGAATATTTAAGCAGGAGTAGTAAAGAGTGGATTTGATTGGCCAAGAGGTCCGATAAGCTGAGCCAATGAGCGTGCGGTATCCTGCTTCATGATTGCATCCCCTGACCACCGATCTAGTCTTACCTGCCTCAATTTCCCTTAGTGCCTTTTACCTACACTCCATGCCTTTGCATCGTCAGGAAAAGAGCCGTGATTTTCGGGTCTATATTCTACAAAAAAAGAGTAAAGACTTAAACGAAAAACAACTTTACTTCGCCGGGTTTATTTCAGCCTTTCTACTACATTATTTGGGTTGGTCGGAAAAGAAATGCATGATTTTAGTTTTAAAAGAAACATTCTGGTTCGCGCAACACACGACTTTCTCATACCTCAGTTGTTAAAATCAACTTAAGAATTTTCAAATACAGTTAGAGCTGAAATAGTGGATATGAAAAGCTTGAATAATTAATTACATTATGTTTTGATAGAAACATATGTTTTATTAAATAATTATTATATTATTAACTTTAAAAATCAGTTAGTTTTATTGGGTTTTTATCACTCTCCTTTACCTTAACAATGTTTTGTTTAATATAATATTTTTGCTAAAATCTATCGCTTTCCAACAGTATCTCTCTCTATATATATGTATATCTATTTTTTTTTCGTATATATTACAGTTTGTCAGAATGGACAATAATAATATTGCTAAAGGATCCCATTCATACAATATTTACAATATAAACAAAAGAAATGTCAAATTACATAAAATGTAACCAAACTAAATAAACGTATACATCTCTCTATATTAATTTTCTTATGTTCAAAAACACATGAAGTGCATACAATATATTTGTTTGTTTTCTTCTCCTTTAGTTGGATACCGAATTTGTTCAACTTATATATTTACGAATCAACAAAATTAAAGGTACTTTACAGGAAGAAAATTTCCAAAAATCGTCATCAAAGCCCTGTCAGACTATTTCAATTAAAATAAAACCTACATGGCATTAAAGTATATTAAAGTTTACATTGACATAGCAAGTTTCATTAAAATCGTTATAGCCGTTTTGAGAAAATCGTAAATAGAGGAAAAACGCGTGGATCTTCTGGTTTGCCGATTTTTGATGAAAAATTCATTGTAACAATTAACAAACAGTTGTTGCTGGCTTATAGTTGTATTAAATATGATGTTTCAGTTTTTGTACGGCTCTTCGTTTTTGTGCTAGACTTACCCAGAAACACAAACAAACCTTTTCGCGCGACTTAGTTATTTCGACTTAGGGGGCCTTAAAACTTGTATTTCTGTTGAAAACTCGAATTCAAAAAGTTTTTATTAATCAGAATTACTCTCTACTGTCATTATATTTCCACCAACGTGTTGCCTTCTTTTTTATACGCTCTGAGTAGAAATTAAAATCTTCAGAAATTATAAATTCAGAAAATCCATTTCATAGAGCTCTTTGGTCAATTTTTTTGAAAAAAAAAAACACATTTTTTTTTTTTTGAAAACAAATATGATTAGGGATTAACGATTAAATAAAAAGTATTTCGTGTAAAAAAATACAATAATAATATAAATGGGTAAACAAATATAGAGAAAACAAAATTAAAACATGTATATAATTAAAATTGACTGCGATACAGACGTCGGCCTGTTCAGCTCTGAAAGACCAAACGTTGGAACATAGTAAAATTATTCCTTATTCAATTGTAATCTCTAGAAAAACCCATAAAAATGAGGCGTTAATAAATATGTATAAGTATTTTGGGTTATTTTATTACAAAAAAACAACAAGGTACACGAATTTTAAAATTCCTTGATGAAATGAGATACTTATAGGTCACCCTCCTCAAAGCAGGACTTGGACTTGTCACTTATAGGTCTTTAAGGCAGGGGGTCACACATTAAACTGTCCGATGATGCAGTCATTATTATCACTGTTTGTAGTGCCGTGAATACGTTTTACGGGACTATAAATCGTTCCAATAAAAATTGGAAAACCATCTTTTAAAGGTTCTAAAATCATCTCTTGGTTAAAACTTTTTTATTAATTTCAACATACTCTTCTATTGTACGATTTAAAATTCTGATTGGACTTGATTTTGACTTTGATAGAATTAAAATTCAAGTTCATGGAGGAAATAATAAGATTAGAGAGGAGATCTAGCTCCTGATAAGAGGGACGGAAATTATAGAGGTCATAAAGACGCATAAACATCATAAGACAGATTAATTACCGCAGTGATAAAAATCATTTAATGAGGACTGTAAGCGAAGCACAACGGGAGCAATTAGGACTAAAAACTTTCTTGCGGGCAGTTACTTTATGACTTTTATTAGATGGTTTTTCAGCTTAAAAAAAAAATATATATATATATATTATATATATATATATTATATTAACGCCTAATTTTTATGGGTTTTTCTAGAGATTACAATTGAATAAGGAATAATTTTACTATGTTCCAACGTTTGGTCTTTCAGAGCTGAACAGGCCGACGTCTGTATCGCAGTCAATTTTAATTATATACATGTTTTAATTTTGTTTTCTCTATATTTGTTTACCCATTTATATTATTATTGTATTTTTTTACACGAAATACTTTTTATTTAATCGTTAATCCCTAATCATATTTGTTCTTACGTTGTGTGTTTATATATTTTTACTTCCAGTTAACTGTATATGGAATGGATAGTAAGGGAAAGAATTGCGAATGAGAAAATTATTCAAGTCTAGTTCGTATTGTAAATACAAGTTTTAGAGCCCCTTGAGTACTAATGATAAAAAATAATTAATTAAATTTCAAAAAAATAATAAGCTAGTACCTCTGCAACACAGGTATGGTGTCGGGATCATTACTTAGAGATTTGTTCTGTTTCAAGGCCAAATATCGTGCAAGAATTGAGGCGTTGATTTCCAAAAGGTACTGTATCCATTCTAGAACATTTTACAGGAAGTGCGAAAATCTCTCATTACTATATTATTAAACTAGATAATTTGGGTCTTAAAATTTAGAATTATTTTTTTACTATAATAATAACATCATATAAAGTTATGAAATGAATTTTTTTGAATGATTTGGAACAAAAATAAATGCGTAATTAGTACTTTAAAAACATAACCGCATTTCTAAATCGCGTTTTTTAAGGACTTGAGAATTCATAAGATAACATCAAATAGAAGATTTAGATAAAACTAAATGATGAGAATACAAATATGTAAAAAAATCAATTTCGTAATAAATGTCCTTTAGTACCTTTTGGAAATCAACGTAAATTTTGGATGCAGAGGTTTGATTAAGAGTTCCCAGGGGCAGTATGTAAATATTGTATATAGGTATGAATGTGGCCAAGATTATAATTATTTTATTTCATTTCATTTATTTTATTTTTTTTTTCATTTGTTATTTAGGTTAACTTATTTTATTTTATTATTAGTTTGTTTTACTTAGTACATAAGGAATGAATGAATTCTTTTAGCTCTAATACTTATTGCCCGAGATAGTGGCAGATAGTATTATTTCTCAATAAAGCAATATTAAAAAAAAAAAAAAAAAAAAAAAAAAAAAACTTTAGTGCGAGTTCATAATTGTTCTAGCACATTATATGTATACAGGATTACATAATTATATGATCGAATGTTTGTAAACAGTTTTCAACTTATCCCAGCGACCATATGATATGATATATAGCATTAATTTAGGTTGAGCTTAAACAACTCATTAATTTGTAGAGGAATTCGTCCATAACTAACACTCGTTGAATAAGTTATTTAAGTTTGCCCGCCCATTCATCACCTCGTAATTACCTATAACTTTGGTAGTTAGTGGAGAAATTATAAATTGATTCATATCGCTGTTGAAATTAATCTATTGATAACACCTTGCTCTTGAAACTCGATTAAGGTAAACAACTTCCCTCCTCTATTAGTACATTCAATCTTATTAATAAATTTAGAGTATTGCTTTTATTTATTATTATTTTTATTTATATAATTATTACGTCGCGAAAATTCCTAGTAATGATATCCATTCCTTAACAGTAAAAAAATAAAATAAAATTAGCATAAAATAGTTATTATATATCATTGTTGAAACCGAGAAAATTTGTTTTACAACTCTTCAGTATTCTTTGTGAGTATTTAGTTTCAAGCTAGATTTCAAATCTCATATTTTCTTCAGAGTAAGTAATAGTTAAAAACTTTAATATTAATGTCGAAAGAAGGAACAACTGTCTCGTTAAAAACTAGAGATTGAATATCTAATTTTTTTTTTTTTTTTCTCCAAAAACAATTCCGTATTGAGTAATATTACATTTATATATACAATTTAGGACATTTAAATAGTGATGAAGTACAACATTCACACGATATGTACAAAACAATAAATTTATATTGTAATAATACAATATGCATATATACAAAACAAAATCAATAAAAATATATACAAAAAAAATATATTAAAAAAATACCTACTTACAATTTTCAAGCATACAGCACGTGAGTGAAGAATCTAGCCAATGCTTTTTTTTTTTATTTTTTTTTTTTATTTATTGAGATATTTATTTGTTTCTATATGAACATTAGTAATAGTGATATAAGATCCCATTCACACAATATATACAGTATACAATGATAAAGTCAAATTAAATAAAATATAATATATATATATATATATATATATATATATATATATATATATATATATATATATATATATATATATATATATATATACAAAATAAAAAACAAACAACAACCAATAATTGAGATAAATACAAATAAATGATATATATAGAATTAAATAACAATAAATATAAAAGCAAAACAAATCAAAACATCAACCTATAATTGAGATAAATAAAAAGTTGGCAAATAAATAAACATCATGCAAACAAACATAACTATATACAACTGCTATAGGGACCCCAGACTTGTGGAGGAAAAAGCGGAATCCAAGAGATCCTAGCGCCTCGCTCTCAGCCGCGTCACTGGTGTGACTTAGTGGAGGCCGAACTAGGGCGCAATAGCCACGAACATACATTACATGAGTGGAGGATCTGACCAGTGTCATAACTTCAATTTAAATGTTTACAATACGTCTCGCGGCCACTGCCGTTTCAATCTTCGAGGAGGATTGTAGGGATGGGTGGTACTAGATAGAGATTGTGCCAGAGGGTTAGAATGATGACTTAGGTTCTGATGAAAATAGGAAAATTTGGATGGTACCAGGTCTAAAATAAACGGAATTTTAAGGTCGTGGTGTAGGTGTGGTGTAAAACAAGTGTGTAAAACAAATATATTTGTTTACCCATTTATATTACTATTGTATTTTTTTACACGAAATACTTTTTATTTAATCGTTAATCCCTAATCATATTTGTTCTTACGTTGTGTGTTCATATATTTTTACTTCCAGTTAACTGTATATGGAATGGATAGTAAGGGAAAGAATTGCGAATTCTGTCTCTTAATTTATTTTTTTTGTTAATTTATTTTATCTTAATAGCTTGATTAGTGAATATGTAGCTAGTTCATAACTTCAATTTACTATTTGAGTTAAGCATTCGATGTTTGAATTTATGACCACACTGTTCCGGTTATCAAACTTTTATTTTTATTTTATTCTCAAGCGACTTAAATCCCAGGATAACAAAGAAATTTTTTATTCAATTTCAAATAACTATGCCTCCATGAATCCAAGTATACTTTATAATATTGAATGCTGTTTGATGTCGACTTTAGCCTATTTATACAACTATTCCAGCGGTATTTAGTCAAGTTCATGGAGAAAGGGAGTTCAATCTCAAAGTTGGAGTGATTTCATTTTCGATTTGAAGTTGGATGCCCCCAAACCGCATGTGGTTTCCCAAACTTTTATAGGAGCGGAGTGAGTGATGCGAGGACCAACAATGTTTCCTTCCTGACATGAAGACATTAGCTAGTGGTCCCTAGGCCCGTCCCATTTCAGGGAGTCATGTCCCACATTAGTTAATCCCTCTTCTTATTTTGCCTCTTATAAGAATCTTGTCAAGTCAATTGCTTCAAACCTTTTTGGTTAATTATTTTCAATCATAAATCTTTGTAATCGACTAAAAACATTACCCCCAGCCTCTCCTCCTCGAAATTTGAGAGCTTACGTTTCAAGATAGGTAGAGCCTGAGTAAGGCATAAATTCTTTTTTTTTTTAATTCGTCTGTCCGCCGCCCGAATTAATAAAAATATACCAAATTATTAATCTACAAATTTATTTATAAGTATTATTCTTATTTTTTAGTGCTTGCTTTTTGAAACAGCAGTGGTGATTGGACATTTTATTGATTTATTGCTTTCAGTTTATCAGTTTATAGGTTGTAAACAGCTATTATATAAGCCCCGTCACATTGTTTTAATCACAACAATAACAAAAAAAAACAACAACACTAGATTGAAGATCATTAAATTTTACATCAATATAGCGGGGTTAATTAAAATCGTTTTTAAGTAAATCGACAATGAAGCAAAATGCAAGGTATAAAGAGGCACATCTGGTAAGCCTACTATAGTGGGAAAAAACCTGTAACATTCAAGGCATGTACTAGTCTTAAATATGAAATTTCAGTTTCGTACGATTTATCTTTTTTGAGCTAAATCTACCACATACACACAGACTTTTTGAGACTTGGTCGATTTAAACTCGGGGAATCCTAAAACCTGTATTTCTTGTTCAATTTAAAAAAATCACGACCGCAATACTTTTCCTTGCTATATATTTTATTTATAAGTAACTGAAAGGAAAAATGCGCTGTTTAATGTAGCTTCATTATGTTATGATCAATAACAAGAAACTTTACGTTGAGAGGTGGGAAGACTTGAGGCAGTTATCTCAAATCGTATGTTTGCTCACTGATAGAGTCTTGGGAAAGCAATGAGAAACTTGATACCCATCTCGTAGATTTGCTTTGTACATTCCCTTCTTCTCAGATTCTGAACCAAGATTTATTATTTAATAATAAATATTATTAAAGTTAATGGGAGGAGAAGGTTTATGGTTCAGGGTGAACACTACATGAGCACTCTTAGACTCGTTCATCTTTATTTTCCACCTAGAAGCCTATTCCAACTTCCGACGAAACTCGATAGTTAGGTACTCACTTGGACAAAAGACTGACCTGGAGGACCCACATTCGACCAAAACGCAAAGAACTCAACAGACGATACGGTCTTTTATCTAGATTACTTGACAGACGTTCTAAATTATCATTAACCAGCAAACTAACTCTTTACAAAGTTTCGCTAAAACCAATCTGGACATACGGGATAGAACTGTGGGGCTCTGCTAAACCATCAAGCATCCAAAGAATACAGTCTTTTCAGTCGAAAGTGCTGCGCAAAATAGTGGACGCACCGTTCTACGTAACAAATGACGTTATACATAACGACTTAAACATTCCGTCTATTTCAGCCACTGCTACAGAACAATACAATAACTTCCACCAAAGACTAACATACAACACCAACCCTCTTACAGAAACATTAAAATGCTCTTCGAATCCTTACAGCCCACCCCGACAACTACGCAGGCGGTGGCCAAGAGATATGCTGATCACTTAACGAGCTCTGCTGTGATGCGCCGCTGCTTCTACCGAACACTATCATCGTCGTGAACGACTGTTATAGCCGCCATTTGTCTCTAGATGCCCAAATGTTTCGATGCGGTCAAGCATGAGAAAACGCATAAAAAAAACAAAACAATTGATATGCTGTCTGGCATACCATACCTTTTTTCGATGTATTACTTAAGAATGAACAATTGTATGCGTTAGTACACTTCGTACTTTTTCTTATCGATTGAAATGTCCATGACGGCTATAGCCACCAAAGATCGGACTGCTATAGCCGTCGTTTGCCTACGTATCACCAAAGATCGGACTGCTATAACTGTCATTTGCGGCAACGGGTTAATAAATACCCCGCATTGAGAAAAGGAATGGATTTTGTTATTTATTTTTTTTTTTTTAATCGGTGGTCATTGCCTACAGCAATCCATTCATATTTCGGATCCCTACTATGTTTCGGTGGCTACTTTTCTAAGGCAGCTGTAATTCCAAAACTGTATTAACTAATATAAGAAATTTTGGTTGTTATCATGTAAAAAAAAATTGGATTTCTTTTCCAAACGTATCATGTTTATCAATTCATTATTGGGATGAGGTGGCATAAAGGCGAATAAAGTGATTAACTTAAAATACACATTTATTTATAGAATAACACATATTATGATACAAAAAAAATGGTACAGTGAGGCATTGTTCATTGTCGAGAATACTGAGGTTCCGATTTACCACATAATATAACATAAAGGTACCTTTGGACATGACAGCAAAATTGTTCCCTGGCTTGACCCCCGACATGGCTGGACGTCCTCTTCCTTTCCTGTCCGAGCTAAGACTCCTCAGGTACTCCGCTATCCCTGCTGTACGAGTGGAGGGGTCTATTTTTTTAATAGCCTTACTAAGAAACGTTTCTTCTTGTAGCCCGGAAACTGCTCCATTTGAAACGACTCTAAATTATTTCTATTCCTCCCAATATTCTCGATGCATAGCATCCCATCCCCAAACACTTACAATGCATTAGTTTTCTTTTTTTATTTGACAACTAAAATATTCACAAAAAATAATTTGTATGGCAGAACAACGTTTGCCGGGTCAGTTTATAGATTTATAACAACTTACTATTTATGTTAGCAACTTAGTTACGATCCGGTACCTTGTTGTTTCTGAAATCTAAATAGAAGTATATAGCTTGCATTGTATTGTAATCTCCCTCTTTACCAATAACATGTGTTCATAAGTTTATGGGCTTACAACAACTTTATAGTAACTCGTAAGATTTCTTTTATAGCATATTAACTTATCTAAAATCTTGTGCTTTCCAACGGTATACTATACGTCTATATAACTACTCATATTTTAAGGAACAATATTTGATGACTTGGTTACAGAAAATTTATGTTTCCCGTTAAAGAGATGCGTAATTGCAATGTATTTTACTTTTAAACCTTTAGGAAAAAATAGTCGAACTGACTATAAAACTTTACCGAAATCCGTCCAGTAGTTCAGAAGTTCACGGAAACTAAGATCCGTGGTATGATTTTATGTAAAGAGAGATTAAATCTTATAGGTTCTTACTTTATTCTTTACATTTATTTGAGTATTTGGAACTAGCTCTATGCCGATTCAACTGCTTGATCCAGGTTTCTCTATTAATCTTAAGATCCTCTACTTATTCCTGAGTAGTTTTGCATGCCGCTGTCAGAGGATATCTTCCCAGCGCTTCCTAGCTGAGAACTAACTACTTAAGATGTTGGCTGCCTAACTAGTCGGATTAACTCGGCTACTTCAACTCTCAAGCCCTCCCTTTCTTAACGCCCTTATTCACCAATATCCAGTTAATGCTATATTTTGTATAATTTCATTAATTAATATAAAATTATCTGAACTACAATAGAATAGATATGTATCAATATGATAGATAACCATTATTTCGACTACGTGAAGATATATACCTCCAAATTCTTCAATCAAACAGCATTAGCTGTAGTAGATACACGTAAAGAACATACAATTTCATTCTCCATGAGGAAATGAGTTTGCTGACAGAGCTGCAGGGACAACATAAAGTGTGGAAGATAACGCCAAGGTACCCATAATGGATCTCATAAGACTCTTAAAGAAATAATAAATAAAAGAATGGCAAGATAGGTATGACTGTGAGTAACAATCAAAAGGGGAGACTAGTAAGAGTGTAATGTATTGAGGATACTGAGGGGAGTTCATAATTAAATAATTTTAATATTAAACAATTAATGATAACGAACCTTTGTCGGCAAAACATCAAAAGGCGTTTACCTAGCCCCTAGATTTCCCATCGGTATGGGCCCCTCAGCGGTACCAGAAACCTCTGGTAGTTTCCCCCCAGCGGCGGCCAACAAGAATATTAAGATGGGTGGAAAGATAAGAATAATAGCACAAAGGCTATACCGCCAACCGGGGACTTTCCATCTCGGCCCACTCGAGGTGACGAGAATGAGAGAGAAGAACCGGAGAGTTAGTCAAGTTTGATCCTCAAGAAGAGTTAGTCGGGTTCCACATACAAGAAGAGGAGGTGGCCGTCGGGGTTCTGAGAGCAGCTAGAGGATGATGCCAAGAAAGGGGACCTAAGACTGATTTCACATTCGCCAGCCGGTTAAGTGTTTCAAAGGTATATTGTATGGCAAAGGTAGTAAAATGTCCCTCAGTATTCTCAATCAGAGTTCTAGGCAATGGGTTAATATAACTTATATGTGTAAATTAATAATTATAGTAATGTATTAATTGAATCTTGTATACTTTAATCTTACCCTGCATGCCACCTATTGGATTGGTAAACACGATACCTTTGGAAAGGAGATCCGTGGTATCATTAAATATAGTTTATATATTGACTAAATATAGTAAGTAAGCTAGTTTTCGAAGCTACCGCTGCCTTAGAAAAGCAGCAGGTTAAAAACATAGCAAGAGGTACAACCAACTGTGAGATTTGTTCCAAGCAACTTAAATGACTAAGTATAGTACAAATCCTATGCAAACTAACCAAGAGTATACAAACTTATCTTGCTCTTTTGAGAATGAAAATGGGCCTTAGTGCTTAGATTTAGAAAATATAAAAGAGAATGGGAATTTACACTGGAGGAAGAGACTACGTTTAAAAAAACAAAAAACAATGGACAGAGTGAAGATTAAGAAGATGGGAATTTTCTTTAAGAAAAATACAAATTGTAAAATTTTGTTTAAGTGTGTGTGAATTTTAATAAATCTGTACATGTACATATATATATGTCTGTCCAGTATGTGTTGAAGTAAGCGAAAGCGTTGGCAGTTTCTTGTCGTTTCAGTCTTGTGTGTGGATTCCAGGTTAGTCGTTTGTCAAGCAGGAGTCCAAGATAGCGAATCTGTTCAACCGGGACTGGCGGAATATTACTAAAGGACACTGTGGGGCAGGATGTCATAGGTTTACGACGAAGGCCCTTAAATTTAAAATTATAATTCGAAAATTTTCATGAACCCAATACTTCTCCTTACTTTATATTTCATATATATACAATAGGCAAATGAACATTTTAAAAATCATGTTGCCTGAAGCAAAAATAGTAAAATAAATTATTTTTATAATAAATCAATGAATGATTTTTGCGCTACCTGTAAAATCTCCTAGATTGGGTATTGTACATTTTGGAAATCAACGTCTGAATTCTGGAGCGCTGTGTACACGTTTCCGAGGATTTGGCTTAAGGCAAGAGATGCAGTGATTCGTGATAATATCCTGAATCGACACTCGACATTTTAGAACAACTCAAGTACAAATTGAGTACAACCGACAGTAATGGACTCCCCCGGTTCCGGGAACTTAAAACCATCACTGGCCCTAAATTCAAACACTATTCGAGCTTGTACTTGTGTGAGGATAAAGCCCTGACGCGAAGGCATTAATTATGTTAGCTGTTAATTATTCTAATTGTGGTAGCTTTAATATTTAGCTGCCGGGGGACGGATCTCCTACCCCATTCGATTTGTCATTATGCATTTAACAGTTAATTAAGGATTCATGAATGCAATTTTCTATAATTAATGTTATCGTGTCTTGGATTTGTGTGGGATGGAATATGTATTAACAATGAGAGGCCAATTACTGAAATTTCGGAGTTTGATATTGCTATTTTCGCTGGCTGGTTATGTAAGACAGCGATAGTTCAAAAACATGCATCTATTATCTATTTTATAATGGATACAGAGAGACAGATAAAAGTGTTTTATCCACTCCCTTCCAATATCTACAGAACACAGCATACTGGCATGGGTATACCGTGTGCTAGGAAGTTGGTCTACTAATACACTGCTCCACAAAAAAAGTGGTGCACTTTGAAAAATCATTTTATTTTTTTTTCCTGTGAAATTAAAATGCATTACATCAACATTTTTATGAAATAGTATTTTTTGGGGATACTAAGGTTAAGAAACAAAAAATAAAGATTTATTTGGGAAAAATAATGGAAAAAGAGAAATTTTTATATTACAAAAAAAATGTTTTTCTCTGTTGAATTCAACGTTCAATAACGGGTGTTGCTTCCTCTTGCGTGAATTACTAATAACCGCAGAACAAGGGACATGTGCCGTTGCTTTAATCGAAAATGGCCATTGTCAGAAAAACGCGGCTCTGACATTAGGATTACCTGAAACCACTGTGCGTAGAGCGATCCAACGTTTCCGTGACACTGGAATCTACACACGCAGGCCAGGTTCGGAGCACCCAAGAACAAGAGATCCACGATATGATCGGTTCATTTTGAAATGAAAAGAAAAAACTTCTTTATTATCCTGGGACTAAAGTCCCTTAAGAATAAAATAAAATGCATAATTGATGACCGGAACAGTGTGGTCATGGCTTAGAATGACAAATTACTAAACTAGAAAAATAATAGAGGTCGTAATATGCATACATCTTTACAAGTCAGACTTATAGAATGAAATAAAATATAAAAATAAAACAACGAAAAAACAAAACAAAACAGAAATAGCTAATTCATCAGTGATAATTTAAGTAATATAAACACACACAACCAAAATAATAATAATAATTGGAATTTATAGCATCTGCATTTTGAATTTATTGTCTGTTTGACTGGGTAAGGAGAAGGTGGTTGAAAAGGAGCGATTTGAAGGAGGAAGTCGTTCTTACATGACGGATCTCAGGAGGGATAGAATTCCAAAGAGAGTTTGCTTTGGCTAGAAACGACTTGTCAAAGGCAGCAGTGCGGTGAGGAGGATGGTAGAGGTCAGAAAGCCGGGATCTGGTAGAACGGGACTGAATTGATGATTTAAATGGAAGGGATTGGAAGATATAGCTGGGACGATGAGTTCTGATAACCTGGTAGAGGAAGGAAGCTAGGAAATACTGGCATCTGTAACGAGGATAAAGCCACCACAATGCGTGTCTCTGGTGATCCCGAATACAAACCATTTTGCACAGTTCATAATACGCTTGAGTTTTGCTTCGAGCTCACCTGAAAGTCCGCTGTACACCTCGCAACCGTAGTCAAAGTGGGGAAAGATAAGGGAAGAAACAAGGAGTTTACGAATATTGAATGGTAGGAGGTGATGGAGGCGACGGAATTGCTTTAGGGTTGCTATGGTTCGGCTGGATATTTGGGAGATGTGTGGTTTCCAATTTTAATACATACTCTTCGAAATCTCTTTTCTACTGCTTCGGATACTGCTCAAAGGCTCCGGGTGGATCGTGATGTTTCAATTAGTGCCGAAACTGTCAAAAGAAGACTTGCTGAAATGAGCTTACATCGCTAGAAGGGTCCACAGCTCATTGTAAATTATCGAAGAATCCGTTAAGAGTTTGTTCGAGAGCACATATTATAGAATGAAAATGAAAGGAGTTTTTCACTTTATTCTCCAGATGGACGTGCTAGAGTTTGCCGAAGGTCAGGTGAGCGTTATTCTGAATGTAACATTGCTGGTAGAATGAAATTTGGAGGTAGTTCAGTTATAGTGTGGGGAGGAATATGCCTGGAAACGAAATGTATGTCTTAATGCAGGTCTAATCTAAATGCAGATTTGTACATAAAATAGATCCTTGAACAATATATTATACCTTTTATTGGAGAAAATTGTATTTTTATGCATGACAATGCTCGACCACAGACTGCAAACTGTCCTTAGCAATACCTTAATGATGCACGAATTCAGACTTTATGATGGCCAGCTCGTTACCCTGACTTAAATCCTATTAAACATCTCTGGGATGAGCTTGGTAGACGTCTGAGAAGAAGAATTAACCCTACGGAAAACGAACAGGAGCTAAGAACATCTTTAGTGGAAGCATGGTAGGAAATCCCGCAAGATGTAGCGAACCTTCTTAGAAGTATGCCTCCAAGGCTCCAGGCGGTAATTCAAGAATGAGAAAGCAATACCCGTTATTGAAAATTGAATTCAACCAACAAAAACAATTTTTTTTGTAATATAAAATTTCGTCAATTTTCACTTTTTCCATTTAAATCTTTATTTTTGTTTCATAATCTTAATTTTACCTCTAAATAATCCTAATAGAATACTTTATAAAAAATGATGATACACATTAATATGACAGGAAAAAAAAATTATATTTTTTTTAAGTGAGCCACTTTTTTTGTGGAGCAGTGTATACTTGAACAAGAAAAAAAAATGAAAAAGAAAAATTATGAACTATTTAAACATAAAATGGACCAAAGCCAATTCAAAATAAATGACTCAAATAATATTTGATGCAGATATATTGAGAACTTGAATATTAAATTTAAATACAGAATAACGTGGTTGTTATTTATGATTTCCTGGTAATTGTCTTTTGTAATAATTATAACCTGCTAAATAAACAACAGCAATGTTAATAATTTCCAGGAAGCGTGTTAATTATCTCTATATGAGAACTCTTGTTTAAACGGGTTGGTTAAAAGCGGCATTGTTTGTTTTGGAGTATTTTTTTTTCCATACAAATATAAACTACAATATTTGACCTGACATTGTAAGGATTAAACAGCGAACGTAAACAATCTATATGCTCCTGTTGATTAAAATATTGATATAAAAATTTCGTATATTTTAGTTTATTATTAAAAGAGGAGAAAATAAAAAATAAAAACACTCTTCATCATTGTTCATTACTTTCAATGTTTAAATTACTGAATGATTTTCTGAAAAGAAATGAAATTGATTCAAATAATATTGATTGAGGTACATTTTATTTTGTTCCGGCAGGGCCACGGCTTCAGTACTTTGATTCCCACCTCCAAGTAAGTGGGCAAATGATACATTGGCATCAATAAGTTTTGGGGTTCTCTTCTGTTTCTTGCTTGTCTTGCTGTTTCATCCAGTACTTGAGGTTTTTGAAACCTGGTCCTTAGTTCCTTATAGATTTGACATCCTTTATAGTTGGCTGGGTGGTCCTTGAGGCAATGAGCACATACAGCGGGTGTTGTTTTTGGTTTTGTACATTCCATAGACTTGTGGTGTTCACCACATTTCACGCAACGTGGTATGTGATGACAATAACTTTTAGTATGACCATTTGCTTGACAGTTATGGCACTGAACTATCTCTTTCTTTATGTAAGGTTTTTCAACTCTTACACTGGTATAGTACAATCTATTGAGGTCATAGATTTGTTCAACTCCTTCCGATGGTTCCAAGTCCAAGAAAAAGAGAGGTAGTGGAATTTTATCCTTTAGGACATTAGTGACTTGCCGCAATTTACAACTTTTTACCCCTATTTAAAAAGCTACCTATTTAAGGTATGCATGTGGCATGGGTGTTCTTCCTGAAATTTCAAAATTATTAATTAATAGCAATTTTATGTTTTTAAAAATGTTCATTTATTATTGATTTAATCATGTTATGAGTTATATTTAATTATGATTCTAGAATCACAGAACAATACTTATTTTTATAAATTTTTTAGTTTAATTTATTTCTAAAGATTTCATTTTCTTTTTACTTTGATATTTGTCTTAGCTCTATAATTTTTTTTATTTCTTTATTTGTTTAGAAGGAATCCCCCATAAAAAGTAGTTGGTTTAAACTCGAAATTATTACATACATATAGCATTTTTACTTTAATTTACAATCTTTTGCATCACCCTGTAGTGACTCAGTGTAGAGGAGCGTTTAGCCAAGATTGCTCAAATCCGAGAGGTTTCTTTGAATCATTTGGACGTTTTTACGAGTGATTGACCTACTAAGAACACTTTCACTTACCTATATATGAAATATATAGTAAGGGAAAATATTTCGATCGTGATATATATATATATATATATATATATATATATAAGTTAAGGATAGGAGTCGGGCAGTATTAGCCTTAATACCATCTTGGGATGTAAACAACATCCCAAACATATAAAAGGAGGATTACTTTCATGAATAAAGAGTATTGTTTCTGGAACCGTGAGTGTTGTTTCTTCTTAACCTTTTCCTTTTTTTTAATTCATTTGTCTCGACCAAGCATAACTGGTGCCGAAACCCGGGAACTCAGAACGGGCAGGCTATCGCAGTAAGTGACTCGTTTTTTTTTATCCGCCGTATATTTCGAAGTTTTATTTTTATTTTTTCTCTTCCGTAATTTCTCCGAAAAACCAAGAAAAAAACAATGGACGGCTTGATAAGACCAGCAGTTTTGAATATACAGGAAAACCCGCAAGTCCAGGAAGTTCAGCCACCGCCTGTGCCGGAACTCCCTCCGTTACCCAGGAATACTCTAGCGGAAGCACATGCTAATGCCATGGCATGGATGAGGATTAAAACGGCGACATGCCAAGATCTGAGGAAAGCCATTTCGGATCTGGAACGTTTCGGTGGCGAGGTAGGTGACTTAAACCACTTCCTTAAGGGCGGAGATCGTCTCATGGCAAGGATCGAGGCTAAGGTAGAAGAAGACCTACTACCCCAGGGGGACGCCGAATCTTTGAGGGCGGCCTTAGTTTGTCGCGTGAGACGTAACATCTTGAACCAGATCCAGGCGGACGAAGAAACACCATGGCCGATAGTCAAGGAAAGATTGAAGAAAGCCTTCGGCGGAGGACGCTGGACCCCGGAAGAGGATATCTTCCAGATGTTTCGGGAAAGATGTTCACCTCGCCAGACAGCCGGGCGATATGCGGGAATCCTACTTGCAAGATACAATAGGATAACCGAGAAGATGCGGGAGACAATGAGTGCGCCCGAGGTAGAAGGTCGGATGAATTTCCTATCGACGATTCTCAAGGTGCAGCTGGCCAAAGAAACTGGAAAGAGAGACTCCCTACCGCGGGATCGCACATTCATCGAGTGTGCCCAGGATATGGTAGATTCCAGCGCTAGAGAAGAAGAATCCAGGATGGAAATAGAGGAACCAGGATGGAGCACGATACCCGACAGACGTCCTCGGAACACGCAGACAACCTGGAGAAGGAAAGATCAGGCGTATGGAACCAGAGACAGACCTACGGCGGGAGGAGAAAGGAGGTCAGGACAACAGCGAACGAGGAATGGGTTTCGAAGAGACGATAGGAAGTGCCACGGTTGCGGAAAGCAGGGACATCTGGTGGCCCAGTGTCCCCGTACTAAATGTTTTGAATGCGGAACCGAGGGGCACATAGCCAGACAATGCCCGTATATGGTTAGAAGGCCAAATGCCTCGCGGGATGAACCGATGGAGGTAAATATGCAGAAGATAAAGAGAACTCGCATCCCCTCTCGAAGAAGCGGACCTTCAGGAGAGGTCACCGAGGCTTCGGATACTTCGGAGACGGATGGTGAAGAACCAGGGAGCAGCGGCAGTGGAGGAGAGGGAGGCAGCAGGTGGATCCACCCGCGCCGAGCAGCAGCCGGAAGGAGGCAGAGAGCTGGGATCTGAGGAGTGTGCTCGCAGAGAGGCGACCGCACAGCAATATGTAACAACATCCGAGGTAAGCAATGCTGGTTGCCTATAATTAAAGTGTCTGGGGGAGTGAAGTGCTTAGTAGATACGGGGAGTTCTAGCACCATAATGACTCGGGAGGCGTTGGATAAGTTGTGCGATAGAGAGAGAGCAACTCAGATTCGAAAATGCGATTGCCAGCTAATTACATTGGGGGGACCGTGTAAGGTAGAGGGAGAAGCAGAGATCGATTTAGGTCGTTGGGTGGAAAAAGGGGGAACTTTAAAGGTACATATAGTGGGTAACTTGACCCGGGAATACCAGGTGATAGTGGGGTGCGACCTGCTAGGACGGGCAGGGGCAAGAGTCCGAAACAGCCAGGGGATCTGGAGCATTAGGCTCGGACAACAGACTTACAAATGTCGGGAACTCGTAAGTGGAAACAAGGCGCGGATAGGCGCGGTTAATAAAGTGGACGACTGGAGGGATCTAATCAGGGCGGAATTTGGCGACATTTTTTTTCGAGAAGGTGAGATCTTAGGCGTGACGGGAAGGACGGTCCACGAGATCCCGCTGAAACAAGAACGGATCACTTATGTTAAAGAACGACGGTATCCTCAGGCGCTCCGCAAGCACATTCGGGAGGAGTTGGACAGTCTGCTGGCACAGGGGATCATCGTTAACAGCACTTCGCCGTATAACAGCCCCTTATGGGCGGTGAAAAAGAAGGCGGTCCCAGGGATAATACCGAACGGTACAGGGTGGTGATAGATTATCGGCTCCTAAACGATAACACTGTGGACGAACGTTATCCGATTCCGCGTTTTGAGGATATCTTAGACAGGCTGAGCGGAGCAGTGGTCTTTAGCACGTTAGATCTTAAAGCTGGCTATCATCAGATCAAGATGCACCCCCGGGATCAACCCAAAACGGCTTTTACCTTTGAAAGGGGGCACTACGAATTTACTAGGATGCCGTTCGGACTCAAGAACGCTCCCATTACATTCCAGAGACTGATGGACGAATTATTGAGGGGCCTTGACGAAACTGTCTGTCAGGTCTATATGGACGACCTATTAGTCTTTAGTAGATCAGTGGACGAACATGTGGTACACTTGCGCCGGGTTTTTCAGAGGGTACGGCAGTTCGGTCTCAAATTGTCCAAGGAAAAGTCGACACTGGGGCAGGAGCAGATCAATTTCCTAGGACATACGATTTCTCGTGACGGTGTCAAGCCGGACGCTACGAAAGTGGAAGCGATTCGACGTATGGCAATTCCCCGGGATGTAAAAGGGATCCGTCGCCTCCTCGGAACACTTAACTATTATCGCCGGTTCGTTCCGGATATGGCGGAATATCTGGTCCCTATTAATAATTTGCTGAAAAAGGGGGCTAAGCTTGTCGTGACGCCGGTAATGGAACATAACATCCGTAAGTGCATGGATCGCTTACAGGCGGAGCCGGTACTAGCGTTTCCGGACTTTACTAAGTCGTTCACCATTACTACCGATGCTAGCGAATACGCGGTGGGGGCGGTCTTGTCACAGGATCACGACGGGGGCGATCGTCCCGTGGCGTATGCGAGCAGGCGCCTCACAGACGCGGAGACCCGGTATAGTGCTTTGGAGCGGGAGTTGCTGGGTGTAGTGTGGGCAATAGAGCATTTTAGGCCCTACGTTTTCGGGAGGAAGTTCCGCGTCCACACCGATCACCGGCCGCTGCAATGGGTCGGGAAGCTAAAAGAGTCCTCGGCGAGGGTCGCGAGATGGAAGGAGTTTTTGGGTCAGTTCAACATCGAGATTGTCTATAAGCCTGGGAAGGACAACGTCGTGGCGGACTGGCTGTCGCGAGCGATTATGATCAATGCCGTAGAGGAAGGCGAGCCGTCCCGCGACGTGAGGCAGTTTTTGAGCGAGTGGACACCAGACGGCGAGGGAGTAGCTGGTGGTGCAGGAGTACAGGGTGATGCGGAGTCGCCGGAAGACGGGAGCTCAGCGGACGATAGGCCAGTGGAAATGGAGGAAATTGACGAAATCGTCAATGATAAGCGTCGCCAGGTCATTTGGAAAACGCGAACCGAAGGGACGGTAAAAATCGAATATCGCACATATGGTAAGTGCAAAATTAATATAATCTGGTCTCAACCGGGGGTTCGCGACGATCAAATTTGCAGGGCGTTGCTGGATGCATCGGAACCGGGGAAAGTGCACCACCTTTACGTGGGGAACGCTACGATTTGGGACAAGGTTCGACGTATATGGCGCTGCGAGAGGATCGGTGTCGATCGGTCGTTTATCCGGTGCAGGTACTCTGTGGAAACGCTTCAGGACGAGGAGCGGCAGAAGGGGGTACCCTCGCGTACCACCAGGGTAAAACCAACCACCGTGGTGTGAATGAAACATTACACGCGTTGCGTAGGAGGTATTTTTGGTGGGGGATGAAAAAAAACCATACAGGACACGATCGGTGCGTGTGAAGTGTGTCTGCGCACAAAATACGACCGTCACCCCCCACGGGGTATCCAGGAGGAGACGCCTACAGGGGACGCGCCTCTCCAGGACCTCCAAATCGACACTTTCACCTGGAGGGGTTACAAGTGGGTCACCATTATCGACCTCTTTAGCAAGGTGGCCATGGGGTATCAGGTGCTCGACAAGTCCGCAGAAGCAGTATTAGAGGCCCTTCACGTCTGGATGCAATTCTATGGCGTACCTGGGAGAATTTCCTCGGACGGGGGACGGGAATTCGATAACGTTGCGCTACGGGAAGAAGCGAAGCGTCTCGATATAGCGTGGCATTTCACAACGCCGGGTCATCCGAAAAGTAGGGGTAGCATTGAGAGGCTGCATAGCACTCTGAGCGATCACCTCCGTGTGTTTCAGGGCGAGAAGGGTTTGGAGCCGGACGTAGCTATGCGGAAGGCAATCGTGGCCTACAACCACTCCATCCACTCCGTCACTGGGTTCTCACCGAACGAGGTTTTATTCGGGTTGCATGGGCAGCGTCGCGACTGGATGGATACCACTGCGAACGAGCGTTGCGTCAGGGACATCGTGGCCAATAGGGTCGAGGTACGTAAAGTATGGGGCAAGGTGCGGCACAAGATACAACGGGAGAAATGTCGGCGAGTGGAGCGGGAAAACCTCAGACTGCGTGATCAGGTGGGCGACATCAAGATAGGTACTATCGTTTATCGCAAACTGTCCACTAATCGGGGGAAGGAGTTGCTTCGGTACGACGGTCCTTTCAGGGTAACCGCGATCAGGGAACATAATCTCGCCACGATCGACAGTCTTCGAGAGCCTAAAAAGAGGCGCACAGTTCATATAGAACAGCTTAAGCTTCCAATATTAGATCCGCGCTAGCCACCGCGACCTGTCTTGCTCTCGCCTCTTCACGCCTCCTCGTTTCTCGTTGTGCAGTCCCGTCCATATTTTTTTTTATTATATCAGTTTTTGTATTTCTGTTTGTGGTGGTGAGAATGTCAGTGCACCGTTTTTTATGAACTTTGTTCCTCATGTTATTTTTTCTTTTGATTTCGGTTAGTGAAGGGTTGAACAACAGAGAAATCCTTTATGTATTTCAGAAACTATAAAAACGGACATTTCATGTGAAACAACCCAATATATATAAATATATATATATATATATATATATATATATATATATATATATATATATATATATATATATATATATATATACATACATATTGATGTTCTTATCTCCGAAAAACCAAAAGGTCCAATAAAAAATGTTTAAGCTCATTTCTCTTTTAGCTCAATTCATTGTCAAATTCCTTCAAATAGGGTATTTTGCCGTTTTTCATCAATGCTTCTTACATGATAATATGGTCATTTTTTCGAATCTATAAAATTAAAAATACTTTAGAAAAAGCAAATTCGAAAATCGGCATTTCAGCCCTGTCAGACTATTTCAATCAGAATGAAACAAATATGTTATGAAAGCCCATTAAATTTTACATCGATATAGCGAGTTTAATCAAAATCGTTTGTGGCGTTTTTGAGAAAATCGTAAAAAGGTGCAAAATGCATGGTATAAAGTAGATCTTCCGGTCAGCTGGTTTTGAATAAGAAGTTGCTGTAACATCCTAGGCGTATAGTTGTCTTAAATATGAATTTGCAGTTCCGTACTACTTTTCGTTTACGTGCTAGACTTACCACATATAAACACACACACAGCCATATAGACCGTTTTGCTGTCATTTGGAATGATGGGACCCTAAAACGTGTATTACCGTTGAAAACCGAAATTCGAAAATTTTCAACCGATCGCAATTCTATCCCTCAATATATATTTCATATTATTCAAGTGAAAGTAAAAACGAATAAAAATGCTCACAGTGCAACAAAATTTTATCCATCAGACACATATTTGAAGAATGCTCTTATTATCACAAAGAATTATACCAGCTGGGCATACCGCCCAACATATCAATGGCTCTGCGGGATGATGAGCCCTCAATAAAAGCAGTCATTAAATTTCTATCAAAAGTGAAACTGTTAAACAGTCTCTGACTATCCAACACATTTATCGAGGACGCACCCTCCTTTTTATGTATCTATTTAATTCCTTTACCTATTATTATTTTTTGAGTTTAATTTATTTTTCTACTTTTTTTTTTATTTCTTATTATTATTTTTATTTTATTTTTTTATTCATTTTATTTTTTTTATTTATTTTATTTATTTATTTTTTTTATCATTATAATTCCTCTTGGACTAAGAATAAACACCTCTCAAGGATAAACCATAATAACTAACCATCGGGCGTTGATGACCTGGCTGTTGTACGCCGTAAAACCAAACAAAACCGAATAAAACTAAGTGATTGTTTTAAATAATAATTTTTATTGTTAGACTTTTTAATCTAAAATAAATGTTTCCATTGAAACGCAATTTAATTCTTCGACCTTCTTCCAACTATATCTTCATTTAAAAGTTCATAAATTGTTTTTAAAAAAGTTAGTAATTAAAAGTTGTTTTGTTAATTTTTGACCAATTTTTATAATGATATTATATTAGTTAATCGATAGCATTATAATAATATTCGATTATATAAAATAAGATAAATAAATCCGTTTTTATGATTACGGAAGTACTTAAATTTATTTAAAGTTTTCATTTAATTGTGATAAAAATTAAATAGAAAGGTTTCATGCCCCAAATGCTTTCTAAGTTTAATGAGTCTAAGCCATCCGGTAAAGACCCTTGTAATTAGAAAGGGTAATTTTCAAGAGAAACAGAACGTGAAGAAACTCTAGATAATGACATCCCTTAAACAAGAAGGGGATGTTTATTTAAATCTATTCCAGGGATTTTCTGTTTGTATTATTCATCTAAAGCGGCAATAATTAATAACAATGTTGTCCTTTCGAAATTCTACTAAAGCTCTTAATGGTTTTCGAGTATAGTGATCCGTCGTTGAGGAATATTCAAAGTAAACTCGAGAGAAAAAAATCTGGTGCAAGCATCTCACAACATTCACTTACAGCCCTTTTTAAAATCAAAGAAATTTTAGTAGTAGTTGAAAAAATCTGGTTCTGGCAAAGCACGACTTTCACTTACCCCCGGTTGTTAAAATCAATTTAAGAACTATTAAATAAAATAAGAGTGGTAAATGATATAACATAGAAATAGAAATAGAAATTGTTTTTATTATTTTGGGACAGGGTCCCTTAAGAACAATTGATATGTACAATCAAGATATACGATGTGCCTGGCCAAAAGACCAAAGGATTGTAATTATTGTTTATTTACAATGATAACAGAAAAAATAGGATTAAAGTATATAAAAAAGTAAATAAAAATAAAAGAGTAATATACATAACATCTTATAGATTAAAGTGTTGAATAAAATAAAACATTGAAACTGGTTCATAATAACATATCCATTAACTGAGTTTAATATAAATAATCGATTTCCTTTATGAATTGAAATTTTATTTGAAATATCAGGCTAGTTGTTGAGCGTCTGTTTAGGATGACAGCAGGTACTGGAACAGCTGTGACTTAAATGATGGTAGGGATGAAACATGGCGGATATGAGTAGGTAAGGAATTCCAGAGAGTTGTAGAGCGGACAAGAAAGGAATGATCAAAAGTTTTTGTTCTATGGATAATAATATAAAGGTCGGAATGGCGTGATCTTGTTTCGAGGGAGTGGATTGACGATTTAAATTGCAGCAGACTGTAGATATAGGGAGGTAGCTGGGAGTGGATGGTTTGGTAAAGGTATGATCCTAGGAAATATTGTCTGCGGATAGAGGGAAGGAGCCACTTTAACTCGCTGTATAAATGGTTCACATGAGACCTCATTGGTGTGCCGAGGACAAATCTTTAAAATATTTTCATAATTCGCTTAAGCCTGTCCTCGAGCGCAATCGAGTGTCCACCATATACCCCGCAGCAGTAGTCAAAGTGGGGGAAAATAAGTGAGGAGACAAGGAGCTTACGCGTGGATCGCGGAAGAAGATGGCGGGAGAGATGGAAACATTTAAGGGTACTTATTGTTCTACGGGATATTTGGGCAATGTGGTGTTTCCCGGTGAGGGTTTGGTCAATGGTAATACCAGAGTTTTTGACAGAGGAAGTGAAGGTGATTGGGTGGTCATTTAGGGTTAGAGTTGGAAATGTAGTATGGGATCTGAGGAGGGAATTGGAACCTATGACAATGGCTTGAGTACATAACATAGCATTGTTATGTACAATAATCGCTTACGTTTATGGACTATTCGTCGCTTAATATCACCTTCCACAACTTTATATGTAAGATAACATTTATTTTCAATCTATAGCTTTCCAATGATACGTAATCTATATTACTATTCTTATATTCAGAAAAAAATGTATCTTAAAAAATAAAGAAGCTAATTTCTCCTTTATTTGGTTATCGAATTCGGTCATATTGTATAATAAGATAAAGAAGTTAATTTTTTAGAATCTATAAAGTTGATGGTAGTTTAGAAGATCGTTTAAAAATTTGGCACTTGAGCCCTGTCAGACTATTTTAATTAGAATTTAACCATCATAACATTAAAGTATATTTAATTTTACATCGATAATTTGAGTTTAATCAAAATCGTTATAGAAAAAATCGTAAAAAGGTTCATGATGGATGGTATGAAATAGCTCTTTGATCTTACCGATTTTGCTATAACATCTCATGCATAAGATAACATAATTTTCTCAATCTTCAGGTTTCTAAATGTATATTATTTACATCTGTATAAATATTCATACGTTAGGGGAAAAAAACGACCACACAATATTTTTACTATTTTCTTCTTCACTTGGCTAAACTAACTTGTTTATTAGTGGTAATATGTAATTGAAAGGAATTAGTCCGGGTGGCGGTCATTAAATGTAACAACTAAATAGATTCAACTATTTTATTGTTTGCCAACGTTTCGACCCCCATTGTGGGTCATCATCAGGACGTGATGTAGGCGAATGGAAACGTTGGCAAACAATAAAATAGTTGAAACTATTTAGTTGTTTCATTTAATGACCGCCACCAGGACTAATTACTTCCAGTAATTCTCAACGGTCAACTAATTATATCCACGGTAATATGTTATGGTTAATTTTATGGAATTTGCAAAATCAAAGGTACTGAAGACAAAAAAAAAAATTCAGCATTTAAGATTTTTTTCTTTTGAATATCGTAATATTCTACATAAAATATTTCATATATATCGTATGCTATTACTATAGATCGTAATATTTCATATATAGGTATTAAGAAAGTAAAAAATTTTAATTTAGATTGCATACATTACAATATAATTTATTTGAATTATTTATCATTTAAGATCAGGTACTTTCTCTTTTATATTCTGCGACTTATTTTGTTTTGATAATCATCATAGTATTATAATATAACGAAATCATGAATAATAAAGTAAATATATTCTGCCTACTCGAGATACCTTCTGCTTGAAGCAGGATGGTAATCCAATGCTTAGAAGAATTTTTTTTTTTTTTCAATCCTCCATTTATTGTTTCTACAAAATACAATATAAATATAATAATATAAATATACACTATTTACAATATACAATTTCCTTTCTTTGCCCGTAGGCATTATAAGGTATTATATTTAAAAAATATTTACAATTTGCGCTGTATGCGCTTTGGGAAAAATGGGCCTAAGCCTTAATTAACATAGTGAGGGGCTATTCAAGAGAAGATAAGCATAGAAAAATTGAAGAAGATGCTGTACTAATAATAATGCAATGTATATTATTGTTAGTGAGAACTTTTCTGCCAGACTAGTGTCTTCTTGGTCCTAGGTCAAATTACATTGAATCGTTTAATTATTATCTTGAATGAGTTACATGAACAATGACATTTACAATGGTATAAATAAGTGAAAATATACATTACAATTAAATAAAACGTCTTCCGTTGTCTGGCCGTGGCTTTAGTGTAAGCTCCGCTAGCGCTACCTGTGAGCGAGCGCGTGAAGCTTCCGCTACAATGCATAATGTTGTATAGTTTGAAACTTTATACTAAATCAACTTTATCAAGCACTGATACTTTCACTTACCTATATATGAGATATAGCATTTCCAAGCCGATTGTAACCTTATCCAAGTTAAATGTAACTGTTTTCATTTCAAATATAACCATTTCCAAATCTAATGTAAAATTTTCCATTTCAAATGTTACTTTTTCCAAAGTAATTCTAACCTTTTTTATTTTCATTTTTACTTTCACTTACCTATTAGCCTTAAATATCTCGTTTTATTTATTTATTTATAGTAAAATAATTAGATTTATTATAAGTGTGTATTTTAAAATAATTATAACTAAAATAAATAGTTCGATCAAAAATCATTGTAATTTTTTTTAAGTTTCTTGATCGGTTTTACAACACAGGTAAGTGAAAGTCGTGTGTTGCGCGCACCAGATTTCGTAATGACAGAGAGTAAAAATTATTTGTTTTTAAAAATCTCTTTCTTTGGACTTTTTTTGAGAGAAGAGCATATAAGAAGAAATATTTAATTGCGAGACTGAAGGATTTAGGCGAAGAGAGTGCCCTAAGCAAAACAGACGAAGATAATTCATCACCCTGCTCAGACTTCCGTGCCCCACCAGCTCAGCAAACTAATTCTACCTCATCCACCAGTTTTTTTCACACGCACGCACCCTGCCTCATGTATTCAACCAAATTTCTCATTTTTTTAAGATTTCAGTTTATTATTATTATAAGATTTCAGATTACATTCAATAATGAACCTTTGTATACGACCATGAAAAAACGCTGCAAATTATTACACAATGGTTTATTATTTTCAAATAACTATATTAGTGTATAAATGTATATATAGCTGTTTATAGGCAATTAACTAGTATGAAAAGCAATAAATAATTCAAAGGAAAATGGTCAATCACTACGGCTAATTTCAAAAGGGTATATCTCTGCTATTTCTTTTTTTTTTTTTTTTAAATTATATTTTATTGAATTTTACAACTGTATATTACATAAATACAATAAATAAAAGTGATGAATTATAATAAAAGGCGTATAAGGCTTGTGAAGAAACTACCCAGCGGTAGTACTTCAATGTTTATTTAAGTAAGTAGATCCCGAGGCCATCTTCTTTTCAATCGCCTCGGAGGGTTGTCAGGAATATGCGAGGTTGATAGGTTGCGGACAAGAGGGTTTATATGAGTTGGGAGTTTGGAATTAAAAGTGGTATATCTGGTTCAAGAAAGGTCTGCCACAAATGGGATATTAAGGTCGTTATGGATGATTTTATTTGTGACGAAATAAGGAGCATTTAGGATTTTGCGAAGGATTTTGGATTGTAAGGATTGGATGCGGGAGGAATTAGATGGCTTAGTAGAGCCCCAAAGCTCGATTCCATATGTCCAGATTGGTCTGATGACAGTGATATAAATGAGCTTTTTGTAGTGAATTGGAAGTTTTGAACGTTGGTCTAGTAAGTGTTGTAGTAATCGGTATCTACGGGCAGTTTCCTGTCGTTTTAGTCTCGTGTGAGGATTCCATGTAAGACGTTTGTCAAGATGGAGTCCTAGGTATCGGATTTGTTCAACAGGTATGAGTGGCGTATTATTAAAGGATACGGTAGGGCAGGAGGTCATCGGTTTTCGACGAAGGGTAAAGGTAATTTGGTGGGATTTTTTAGGATTTATTTTAATCCTCCAGTTCCGACACCATTCCTCAATGGCTGTGATGTGGGACTGAAGGATTTGGGATGCAGCGGTTGGATCGTTATGGACGGATAACACACAAGTGTCATCCGCGTAAGTTGTGAGGACAGTGCTAGGATGGAGTGGGATATTAGCTGTATATACCGTATAAAGGATGGGACCTAAGATACTACCCTTAGGTACACCTGCAGACTGAGAAATTATGGAAGAGTAGGAAAGGTTATGATTTACTTGAAAGGTTCTATTAGTGAGGTAGGAACGGATTATGAGGAAGTATGTTGCGGGAAGGATCTGCTATTTCTAAACCGATTTCAATGATTCAATTTAGTCGGCCACCATTTTAAAACTAATTGGCGCATATCAGGTGTGAGAGCTAGTATTTTTGTGACGAATAAAAAAAAAAATTGGTCCAGTAGTTTCGGAGAAAGGCCGCATACGGCGTGCGGCGTAAAGGGGGCGGCAGACGAACTGTTTTTTTTTATTCGTTATTCCGATTCTACATATCTTGAAACGTAAGCCCTCAAAAACACAAGATAAAATTTGATTCAAACACATTAGGTCAGACACAAATTGGTATTATAAGTTTTCTGCTCTAGCCATCTAAAATTGTTTCATCCTAATTTCCTCTCGTTTTTTTAAATTATTTACAAATATTTTTTATTTTTCTTAAAAAAAATTTAATCTTCCATAAGATAGTTTATTATGCATTTTACTGCGAACCACATCAAATAAAAGTTACTAGGGCTAAATTGCTGCCATAACTGACTTTTTACTGGGTTTATTGCCATCGTGTCAGATTTGGCTGCCTCGTATCTAAGGAGCTGTTGTAAGTGGAAGTAAAAATAACTTCCCCCAAAATTGGAATTGTTGCTTATTGTTGCTAATGGATGAACTATTGCATTTTCCACCAAAAACAAAGGAATAATTATCGAAATCGGAGATATAGCGTTGGTGATTGACTATTTGCCTTAAACATAAATTGACAGTGTTACTGTTCCGTCTTTCTTAAGTTCTTTAAATAATTTATTACTACACATGTAAGTTGATTGCCTTCACAGTTATATAATAGTAATGTCATAGTATAATTATTTGAAAATAATAAACATGTGTTATAATTTGCAGTTTTTTTTTGTTTTCTTTTTTAATCGTTAAAAAAATTAAATCCTTTAACATTCTGTTTTTAATGAGTCTACTCCGTAAATATCTTCTTAATTAAAAGAGGATAATTTTGAAGAGAAACAGGACGTGAAGAAACTTCGAGTAACGACTTAATTCTTAAAATGGAAAAATGTTTTTTATTTTCATCATAATAAAGAAGTTAAACAGCATCATTTTTTTTTTTTTTTTTTATCCTCGTTATATAATTTTTTAAGGAACTCATTAGGTTTCATTTTAACTACAAAACGAGAAAAAAAGTAGTATAAATATATTTTTATTTTATTCTCCTCTAGTTTATTATCAAATTATATGTATTTAGCCGTTTTATAATACTAATAAAATTATATGGTAATTTATTTCGAATATACAAAATTAACTGTACATTAGAGGAAGAAATATCTAAATATCTAATTTTTAGCCCAGTTACATTTTTAAATCGGCAATGAATCTACGAGATATCAAAGCCCATTAAATTTTACATCGATATAGCGAGTTTAATCAATATCGTTAGCATGATATAAAATGGTTCTTCTGGTTTCCCGATTTCGATGAAAAAGTCGCCAAACATCTCAGGCATTCACGCTCCATAAATATGAAATTTCATTTTTATCCAGCTTATTCCTTTCCAGCCAGACTTACCACACAGACATTTTTGCGGGACTTGATCATTTGGATTCAAGGGACCCTAAAACGTATTAAAACCATTAAAATTTTCACGATCCCAATACTTTCCCTTACTGTATTATAAGTAATTGGAAGTAAAAACGGAGGTAAGTAATGTGTCGCGCGAACTAGATTTTCCAAATTTCGCTTTCATATTTCAATATCACAGTGTCCTTCAATAACATTCCGCTAGTTCCTATTAAAAAGATCCAATATCTAGGACTCCACCTTCGCAAACGCCTTCCTTGGAAACCTCATATAAGACTGAAACGACAATAAACTGCACGATGTTTTCGGCTACTCTAACGCTTACTAGACAAACGGTCTGATCTTCCACTTAGCTACAAAAGACTCATCTACATAACTATCATACGATCAATATGGACTCACGGAGTAGAGCTTTGGGGCTATATTAAACCATCAAATTCTTCCTGTATCCAATCCCTACAAATCAAAATTCTCAACGCTCCTTACTTTAATAAAAATAAATTGATCCATTGAAGTAGATATCATTAATTTCATGACAAACTCCATTCCCACTCTAATCCTCTAGTTTCAATCCTTTCTTCCACTTCAATTCCTGATAATCCTCAGGCGTCTGAAAAGCAGATGTACTCGAGATCTTCTAGTTTAAAATATTTTTAGAGTGCTATCGATGGATAGCTTCTCTACATGTCTTGTTCATGACTATTTTCTTTTAACCTATTTACTAGATGTGTTGTACAATACAGTTGTAAATATCAATAAATAATTTAAAAAATATATTTTATACATATATATTGCATATATATTATATTTCAATATTCTTTATGTTTACATAATTATCTCTAGATAAACTATGTTCACTTCCAAAGTCTCTATAAAAACATGTTATTAAGCTCGTGAAAGTTTAGCTTTGAATAAATTTACATTGGTATATAAACAGTGAAGTTTTGAGTGCTTATACTATAGGATGGAGCTGAAAGGAGCTGTAGCTATGCTAGGCACGATTTCAGTTTAGTGGGCCAGTCCTAAAGTTTATTCGCCATGTTTATTACACCCCGGCATTCGGGGGTCTTTTGTCACTTTTTGGTATCTTTCCTATCTCTAGGGTGCTTTGCCTCCTTTAATCAAAAGTCGGGTTAGGGTTTGTTTACTGAACGCTTTCCATTTATTTATTACATCCAATTACCTATATATGAAACATATAGTAAGAGAGAGTTTTGCCATCGTAAAAACTTTCGAATTGTAGTTTTCAACGGAAATACACGTTTTATAGTTCTCTAAGTCCTGAAAAAAGATCTGTATGTTGTAAGTCTAGCACGAAAACGAACAGTTGTAACATGCTGAAATTTCATATTTAGGACAACTGTACGCCCGAAATGTTACAGCGCCTTATTAACTAAAATCGGCTGACTGAAAGTGCTACTTTATACCGTGCATTCTGCAACTTTTTACAATTTTCTCATCTACAGTTCATTAGATTTTTTTTAAATCGTCAAATCAATGTAAAATTTGATGGGTTTTAATATCATGTAGGTTTAATTCTGATTAAAACAGTATGAGAATGCTTAAATGCACATATTATAATCTTATTAGGATTGACAAAACGTGGCTACATATAAACATTGAACGAACTTCATAGCCAAGTAAAGAAACAGTTCTTTATTAAGTAAAATTACAATCAGTCCAATCAGGACACTATTAATAGTGATAAAGTACAACATTCACACGATATATACAAAACAATAAATTTATATAATAATAATACAATATACATATATACAAAACATAATCAATAATAGTATTATACAAAACAAAATCAACAAAAATATTATACAAAAAAAATCAATAAAAATATTATACAAAAAAATCAATAAAAATATTATACAAAAAAAAATCAATAAAAATATTATACAAAAAAAAGTCAATAAAAATATTATACAAAACAAAATCAATAAAATATATACAAAAGTCACTCATACCTATGTACAATCCTCAGGCATACAGCACGTGAGTGGAGAATCTAGCCAATGCTAGAACTCCAATATACATGTTACAAGAGGTCTTGAGGCCACTGCCGTTTCAACCTTCTAGGAGGATGGTAAGGATGTGTGGAGCTGGATAAGGATTGAGATAGCCAAGTAAAGGAGAAAAAAACAAATATATTTTTTTTAATTTATTTTTTGTTTTGTTTTTGGAACTTATGAACAGAGATATAGATGTATAATATACCGTTGGAAAGCAAACGATTTTGGAAAAAAATATTATCTTAGATAAAAGTTGTAAAAGGTAATGAAAAGTGACAAATGTGATAATTGTGCGTAACAATTTGATATTCCTTTATTATTGAATTTAAATCATATGTTTCCAACTAAACTGAACAGTCTTTTTTTTTATTAATTTTAAAATTTTAACAATTAAGTTTATTTAATAGTTCTTAAATTGACTTTGACAGCCGAGGTAAGTGAAAGTCGTGTGTTTCCCTCACCATATGTATATTATTTTATTTATTTTTTTTTTTTTTGGGGGGGGGGGGCTAGGAATCTAGCTGTTTCGCATTTCCAATAAATATGAAATCCTGGAGATGTCTTTTGCCGTGCTCTGACTCTTGTATTAGGGTATTCTTCCACAGCTATCTTACATCTAACATCTTCAACACAATGGAGACGTTGATTTCCAAAAGGTACTTAAGTTCATTTTTTACGAAATTGATATTTTTACATATTTGTATTCTCCTCATTTAGTTTTATCAAAATAATATATTTGGTTTTATCTAATGAACACTAGAGTCCTTAAAAAACCTGAATTAGAAACGCCATAATTTTCTAAATTTACTAATTATACATTAAATTTCGTTCCAAATCATTCTAGAACATTTCATTCCATAAGTTTAATATGTTGTTATTGATATAGTAAAAAAATTGGTGCGGGCAACACACGACTTTTACTTACCTCCATTTTTAAAATCAATAAAAGAATTTTCAAAAACAGTTAGAGATAAAAATACGTGAAACTATGAAGGAATTAATTAAATTGAATTTATATAGAAACATGTATTTTATTAAAAAATCTATTATATTATTATCAAAATAATCAGTTAATTTTATGTTCATTTCATCACTCTCTATTAACTTTTAAAAGCTTGTGCATGAGATAATATTTTTTCTAAAATCTTTAACTTTCCAACGGTATATGATACATGTATACTGCTCTTATGTTCAAAAACGAAAAATTGCAATACAAAATTATTTTTTCTGTTTTCTCCATTAGTTGGGTATCGAACTTATTCAATTTATATATTTACCTGTTTTTCATCAGCGTTAACAAGATAATATAGTTATTTTTATTGAATCTACAAAATTAAAGGTACTTTAGGGGAAGAAAATTTAAAATATCGGCATTTAAGCCCTGCCAGACCATTCTAAACCTACATGATATTAAAGCCCATTAAATTTTACATCGATATAGCGAGTTTAATTAAAATCGTCGGAACCGTTTTCGAGAAAATCGAAAAAAGGTACAAAATGCATAGTATAAAGTGGCTCTTCTGGTAGGCTCATTTTGATGAAAAAAGTTTTTTCACGTCTCGGGCGTATAGTTGTCTTAAATATGAAATTTCAGTTTACTAGGACTTACCGTTTCCGCCCGGGAGTTACCACACAGACCTTTTTGCGGGACTTGGTTATTTGGACTCAGGGGACCGTAAAACGTGTATTTCCATTGAAAACTGGAATTAGAAAATTTTCACGATCGCAATACTTCCCCTTACTATATATAGTAAGTGAAAGTAAAAATAAACAATTCTAAATTCTGATGCGAAAATAATCAAATCAGCTAGTTTAATATTATAGCTATGAATTTCACGTTTCCTGTGAAATTTCTCAGAATGGATATAGTACTTTTTGGAACACAATGTTTCAATTTCTAATGTCAAGTTATAATTATAAGTTGGGATAAAACTGGTTTCCAAATATAGAATGTGTTTATTAAATACGGTTAATATTTTAAAGGAATCAACAGACAACACTTTATTCCTTTATAAAGATTAATATTTACAAATTGGAGATTTTGTGTTGCAACTCAATAAAAAAGAAAAGTGCAACTACAAACCATGGAGGCTATAGGATTCAATATATTGTAAGCCTCCGCCTTTTTCTAGAAAGGCTTTAAAAGGAGATTAGGCTGAGATCTCATTCAATCTTTTTAGGTTTTACCCTAGTTTCGGATCCCAAGTTTATTGAGACTGGCTAAGCAAGGAGGCTCTCCTCATCCCAGAGTTAATAGTTGATTAAATAAATAAATATCCTGTCGGAGCGGGACTAAATCTAAGATTTAAAGATCAGTAGAACAGTGTCCCAACTAATGAGGGGCCTCATTCCATATTAATTCCGTTTTAAATTATTATATGTAATATATTGTAATGGCAATTATTGCGATTGTGAAAATTTTCGAATTTTAGTTTTTAGTACAAGTTTTAGGGTTCCCTGTGTCTGAATAACCAATTCGCGCGAAAAGGTCGGTGCGTGTGTGGTAAGCGTAGCACGGAAGGGTAAAGTCGTACAAAACTGAAATTTCATATTTAGGGCAACCATATGCCCGAAATGTTACACCAATTTTTTTTTTTACCGAAATCGACGAATTTTTGCACAATCCATATTGCATCTTTTGGCGATTTTTTTTTCTCAAAAAATTACGGTTATGATTAAAATCTCTATATCGATCTAAAATTTAATGGGCTTTATTACAGTGTAGGATTGATTCTGATTCAAATATTCTAGCAGGACTTAAACGCCGATATTTTAGGTTTTTTTCTTCTTATGTCCTTTCTTACCATATCATCTTGTTATCCCCGATTAAAAACGGGTAAATAACGGGGAAATTAATGTGCATTACATCAACATTTTTATGAAATAGTACTTTTTGGGATATTAAGGTTAAGAAACAAAAAAATAAAGATTTATTTGGGGAAAATAATGGAAAAAGAGAAAATTTATATTACAAAAAAATTGTTTTTCTCTGTTGAATTCAACATTCAATAACGGGGTGTTGCTTCCTCTTGCGTGAATCACTAATAATCGCCGAACAAGGGATTATGTGCCGTTGCTTTATTCGAAAATAGCCATAGTCAGCGAAACGCGGCTCGGGCATTTGGATTACCTGAAACCACTGTGCGTAGAGCGATCCAACGTTTCCGTGACACTGGAATCTACACACGCAGGCCAGGTTCGGGTCACCCAAGAACAACACATCCACGATATGATCGGTTCATTTTGAAATGAAAATGAAAAAACTTCTTTATTATCCTGGGACTAAAGTCCCTTAAGAATAAAATAACATACATAATTGATGACCGGAACAGTGTGGTCATGGCTTAGAATGACAAATTACTAAACTAGAAAAATAATAGAGGTCGTAATATGCATACATCTTTACAAGTCAGACTTATAGAATGAAATAAAAAATAAAAATAAAACAACGAAAAAAACAAAACAAAACAGAAATAGCTAATTCATCAGTGATAATTTAAGTAATATAAACACACACAACCAAAATAATAATAATAATTGGAATTTATAGCATCTGCATTTTGAATTTATTGTCTTTTTGACTGGGTAAGGAGAAGGTGGTTGAAAAGGAGCGATTTGAAGGAGGAAGTCGTTCTTACATGACGGATCTCAGGAGGGATAGAATTCCAAAGAGTGGTTGCTTAGGCTAGAAAGGACTTGTCAAAGGCAGCAGTACGGTGAGGAGGAGGGTAGAGGTCAAAAAGCCGGGATCTGGTAGAACGGGATTGAATTGATGATTTAAAATATATATGTTGGATATATTTGATATTCCACCCGAGAAAAGAGGAAATATATTTTTTTATGTAAATATTTTTTTCCGAAAGAATAATAATATAGATATATAATATACCATTGGAAAGCTAAAGATTTAAAAAAAGTGTTATCTTGCATATAAGGTTTTGGAAGGTTATGTAATGTGACGAATAGGGGCATAAACGAGTCATTATTTTAGTTTACAATATTATATTGTTATGTTATTTAATCTAAAACATGTGTTTCCACGAAAATATGTATAATTGTTTCACCTTTTTTATTCTATTGGGTTGTGTCACATGACACGTCCGTTTTCAAGGTAAAGGATTTTTATTAAAAATACCATATGAAAACAAGATAATTTTATTCGAAGTATTTACCTTCTTTTTCTACAATTTTTTCCCTACGTGACACCAACTTTTTTATCCCCGAACTGAAAAACTCTGAGCTTTGAAGTGAAACAAAATCTGAAAACGCACTTTTCACTTGATCATCATTTTCAAAAAATTTCCTTTGACTAAGTTGTCTAAATTCCTGAACAGGTGGTAATCTGTTGGAGACAAGTAGGGAGAATATGATGGGTGCGGAAGTTCTTCGTAGCCCAGTTCTTTCAATTTTTGCACGGTATGTTTTGAAACATGTCGCTCAGTGAGATCATGAGGTACCCATGTATCGAGCTTTTTTACTTTCCCAATACACTTTAAATGTCTGAAAACGCTAGATGCACTAGCATTTAGTTGTGCTGAGAGTCCCTTAACTGTTTGGTAGGGGTTTCATTCTACTGTACGTTTGAGGACATCGTTGTATATTACGGACGGAGGTCTTCCTCGGGGCAAGTTTTCCAAGTCGGTATCCCCAACTTAGCAAACCAACGGCGAATGGTCCGTTCATTAACACTCCCTTCCCCAAACGCCTTGCAAATATTTCTAGCGGCCTCAGCTGCTTAATGGCCGAGTTTAAACACGTACAAAAATATTACTCGAAAATCGCGTGTTTCCATGTTCATATTTGGAGGTATAATAAAAAGTGGATAATTGATTGGGAAGCTAATGTTTATAATACAAAGGTAGAGGATTAGTAACTGTTTACTTTAAACATGTAAACATTCGGAAGAAAACAACAGAGACCTGCAAAATCCTTTATGTATTTCAGAAACTATAAAAACGGACATTTCATGTGAAACAACCCAATAACATTATTCAACAATTCTTAAATTTATTTTAACAACCGAGGTGAGTGAAAGTCGTATGTTACCTGCACCAGAATTTTCACACTACTGTACATCGGAAATAACCATTACCAGTAGCCAACTAAAAAAATCTATTGGAAGGAATTAGTCCGGGTGCGGTCATTAAATGAAACAACTAAATAGTTTCAACTATTTTATTGTTTGCCAACGTTTCGACCCCTTTGTGGGTCATCATCAGGGCACATGGTGGGAGAATGGAAACGTTGGCAAACAATAAAATAGTTGAAACTATTTAGTTGTTTCATTTAATGACCGCCACCCGGACTAATTCCTTCCAGTAATTCTCAACGGTCAACTAATTACATCCACAATGAAAAAAATCTATGATTGAGGAATTCTGTAGTAAATGAATTGTTATCAAGTTTATTAAGTTTTATAAAGAACTAAATGTCATAAATATGTGGTCAAGAGGGTGAAGACGTTAAAAAAAAAAGTGGGGTGGGAGAGGATAGTAAATTTAAAATTTAGAGAATGAAGGTGTTTTAATTAAAGGTAACTGAAATTCGGCAGCAACATTCCAATTAGGAGCAAGTTAAGTTGCTAGCCGTGAAGCTTAAATAAGTTGGACCGTGCGGAGCTGAAAGGAGATCGAATGCTGAGGGAGGATGTAGTCTTTCTTGGAGCTAATTCCTCGTGAGGCGATTTAGCCAGACCCTATTAAGGCCCCGGCTCACAGTGAGCCACCCTCAGTGGTCCTAGTTGGATCTCCACCCAACAGCTTCCCCTTCAGGGCATACCCTCCTTTCACATCCTCATAATGTCCAAGGTTATTCCTGTATTGTGCTTCTCGACACATTGGTATTAAATGAAGATATCCTTCGGGTTAAAACGGTTTTTAAAAATATACATTTTCGTTTGCTAGACCATCCAAAATTAGTGTAATAGCAAATTCCTCTCAAAGAAGACAAAAGTAATCATTGATAAAAATATAGTTCGACTAATGTTATATGTCCCAGAGGCTTGGGAGTAGTCTAATACTTATGAGAAAAGGCTTCGGATTTTTAAGAGGACGATCCTGCGAAAGAAGAACTTTACAATCTCCTCAGCCAACCTTGGAGGTCTTAAATTGACAGGCTATTTAGCAACAGTAGAGTATATGTCAATTGCCAAGAAGATCCTCACTTCAGAAATATGAAATCCATGTGGCAAGAAGAGTGCGGAAGCCTAACCTGAGGTGGCTGTCGCAGAAGAAGCTAGGAATTTACTCAGTGTAAGGAGCTAGAGAAAAGCCACGCTAGAAAGAGCCAACTGGCGGATGATGATACTGCCCATCAATAAACCTCGCATCCAGTTTTCAAACATCAACAAAAAACAAAATTAAAAACCAACTTTATTTCTACAACCCATATATATCGTGGGTTCAGTACTTATAGAGACACAATTTTTTTCAAGGTGATTTGGCCTAGATCACTCTCAGCCGTCAGATTGTCCCTCCCCCCACAATTTTTTGTACCCACTATATCAAGACTGGGTGTGCCCCAGGAGGGTCTACATGCCTCAGGATCGCTCCACAGCTGAAATAACAGAATAAATACTTCTTTCTCTGCCGAAGTTCGAATGACGAATCAATTCAATCATTCGAATTAATCGATTATCCAATTAATCTGTCTGGAGAAACGAATGATCATTCAAACTGAATATTTTAATAATCGAGGGGTTATAAGGGGTTGGGATAATGGAATAACTTTTTTTTTTCATATGTTCATTTAAAGTTTTCATATGTTCCTATTTGTATCTTTTATTTTTTAAAAATTTTAATTACTTCATTATTATTTATTGGGTTGTTTCACATGAAATGTCCGTTTTTATAGTTTCTGAAATACATAAAGGATTTTGTAGGTCTCTGTTTTTTTCTTCCGAATGTTTACATGTTTAAAGTAAACAGTTACTAATCCTCTACCTTTGTATTATAAACATTAGCTTCCCAATCAATTACCCACTTTTTAGTATACCTCCAAATATGAGCATGGAAAACACGGGATTTTCGAGTAATATACAGTAGAAGGAAACCCCTACCAAACAGTTAAAGGACTCTCAGCACAAGTAAATGCAAGTGCATCTACCGTTTCCAGACATTTAAAGTGTATTGGGAAAGTAAAAAAGCTCGATACATGGGTACCTCATGATCTCACTGAGCGACAGCAAGACCCCATGTTTCAAAACTTACCGTGCAAAAAATTGAAAGAACTGGGCTACGAAGTTCTTCCGCACCCACCATATTCTCCCGACTTGTCTCCAACAGATTACCACCTGTTCAGAAATTTAGACAACTTCGTCAAAGGAAAACTTTTTGAAAATGATAATCAAGTGAAAATGCGTTTTCAGACTTTGTTTCACTTCAAAGCTCAGAGTTTTTCAGTTCGGGGATAAAAAAGTTGGTGTCACGTTGGGAAAAATGTGTAGAAAAAGAAGGTAATACTTCGAATAAAATTATCTTGTTTTCATATCGTATTTTTAATAAAAATCCTTTACCTTGACAACGGACATTTCATGTGACACAACCCAATAGTAGCAAGCTAATTATGTATTCGAATTAGGCCAGATAAACTGCACTTAACCAAAATTAAGCTTTTCAGGTGGTAGATGAGTTCTTTATCCCATTCAGCAGTACCATCAGCTAAATATTATCTAACAGCTAAATATGAGTCAACTTGATGATTGGAGTTTTAGTAACTTCAAGCAAGGAAAAAAAAAAAAAAAGAAAGTAGGGAGAAATACTTTTAACCTCTAAAATATTTGTGTGCTAGCCTCATTAAATGCTAAATGTTCTAATTGCCCCTTTTGTCTGTAATAAGTGTTTGTTGACTTTCAGAAACTTAGGCCTTAGATTCTCATTTCAGCATTTGTTCAAAGTCAGCACAAAACTTCACAAACTTGTATACCAACAGTTTCTTCTTCGCTGACATCCGACATTTCGTATCCCCAGATTTCGCCATTTGTATTTCTTTTATGAACCTTCTTATTTTTATATTTAAACCATACATCCTTTTACTAAAGGAGAAAAAAGTTAAAAAATATTCTATAAATCTTTGAAGTAAAAATGTATCTTATCCTAGTTATAATTTATTTTCACATTGATACAATTATTATTATTTTGGACGTTCTGGAGTCTATCCATTCTTGAGATATCTTATCTCTACTGAATAAAATAAATAAAAATATTATTTCGACATGGACAAGACATATATACATAAAATATTTAGCACTGATATCGATACGGTTATCTCTAACATTTAGGACTTTTTTTTTTTTTTAGTAGAAGTTTAGGATATAATAATAAGTTTTCTATCATTAAATTTTTTTAACTTTCCGTAATTAAGCGCTCAAACATTTTTTTTCTGAAACATTAAGTAGTATTTAGTACAGACTTATCATAACTCCCCCCCCCCCTCCACCCGCAATAAGCAATTTCAGTTTCTTACGACTTTTCGTTTTCGGGCTAAACTTATCACAAACACACAGTTTATTATTTTTTTTTTTTTGCTTTGTTTTTGTGTACTTTGGTCATTTAGACTTAGGGTCCATAAAATGTGTGTCCCGGTGAAATCTCGAATTCATAAATTTCACGATCACAAATATATTTCACACGTAGGAAGCGGCGGGAACATTAGATAGAGAACTAGTCTACTGTTCTCCTGGTGCAGAGTTCGAACCCCTGGTGAGACAGAATTATTTATTTTGTTCTTCAAATAAAAATTACACTTCATAAAGCTGATATCCCAACCCATCCTAACACCTTCCTTTCTACCTATGCTGATGACACTTGTGTGTTATCAATCAATAATGATCCTACTATTGCCTCTCAAACTCTTCAATCACACATCAGAGACTTGAGGTATGGTGTCAGAATTAGAGAATCAAAATCAATTCCAACGAAACCCACCAAGTTACCTTTACCCTTCGTCGTAAACCTATGACATCCTGCCCTACAGTGTCCTTTAATAATATTCCGCTCGTCCCGGTTGAACAGATTCGCTATCTAGGGCTCCTACTTGACAAACGACTAACTTGGAATCCGCATACAAGACTGAAACGACAAGAAACTGCCCAACGTTTTCGGTTACTTCAACACTTACTGGACAGACGCTCTAACCTTCCACTTAACTATTTCAAAAGGTTCATCTATATTACCATCATAAGGCCTATCTGGACGTACGGAGTTGAGCTTTGGGGCTCTACTAAACCATAAAATTCTTCCCGTATTCAATCCCTACAATCCAAAATCCTTCGAAAAATCCTCAATGCTCCTTACTTTGTCACCAACAAACTCATCCATAAAGACCTTAATGTCCCATTTGTTGCTGATTTGGCCCGTACGAGGTATCATTCCTTCCATGACAAACTCCACTCCTACTCTAACCCACTAGTTTCAATCCTTGCTTCCTCTTCCATCCCTGACAATCCTCCGAGGCGTCCGAAAAGAAGATGGCCATGAGACCTTCTAGTGTAGATTACCTAGTGGAGTGTTGCCAATGGGCATATTCTCTTCATGTCTTTTCATGTATATTATCTATATTATTAGCCAATTTACTTGATGTATTTACGAATACAGTTGTAAATTTCAATAAATTAATAAATAAAAATTATTATCTCTAACAATCACTTAGTTTAATCTGATGTTCATCACTCTGGATTAACTTTGTAAATAAGACAACATTTTTCTCATATCTTTGGCTTTTAAACAGTATATTATACATATATGTAACTATTCTTATGAAAAAAGTATGTTCGTTCGTTTCTCATTCGGTTTATTATCAAAGTCGTTCAACTTCTTCATTTACCCTCTATAAAGTGAGAACACAAAATTGGGGAAAAAACGTGTCGGCTGAGCGTGATCAAGCCTAATCACTTCCCTACCCAACCATTGACCGAGAAAAAGTACCAATCTATATATGTACTAAACCCAAGACCTTTCAAAGGTTGTAGAGGGAGTTACAGTTTTTTTTTTTGTTTTATATATATATATATATATATATATATATATATATATATATATATATATATAAGTGAAAGTGAAATTGTTTACGATTTTGAATATCGATGATATAAGAAGCGATGTATCAATGTTTTAATTTTCTTGTCATTCCACAGAGACAATCATCAGGGACTGATTTTGCCTATAAGGGGAAAATCAGCAAATATTCGTTATTAGGTGATCTGATATTCTTTCGATAATTTCGTTTTATTTCCGTATTTCGTTCTTAGTTATAAAAACTTCGATCAAGTCATTCCTCATGCCGTTTATAGCTTCAATGGATGAAATTCATACACCACCAACGCGGTTTAAGGATTTGCGGAATGATGGTGAAATATCGAATAGGGTATCGCAGGCGGGAACACACACTTACATACATACATACACATAGTGGGATCATAAAGCCTTCCCTTGGCTGGATTCGGTGAGACCGGAGCTGGAGAATTATGATCAAGACAGAACCCGCATGCTAATTCGGTCCGCTCAAACGGAGCTTGGTCACGTTTCAATTTACGGAAGAACTGCCATAAACAAAACTGTTTTCCTTTCTATATTTCCACGTTTAAGGCCCTGTCGAATCCCTTCTGATAAAAGTTTTTAGTTTACTGTTATATGAGTTTCCTTGGTTTTTGGAATATATACAGTCGTGATCATAGAAATTGAAAGTGATCACCCAATAAAAAAAAAATGTTTCCAAATATAAACATAACCCCATGTTTTTAAAATTCACTGATTACACAAAAATATTAAAAATTAAATAAAAGCAAATAAAACTCAATGAAAAAACAGAAATTTAAGTTTTGTCGTAAAATGAATTATAATATTAATTTTCAAAACTATGAGCACTGTTGATTTGTGTCACCGCTGTATTTTCCGGGAAAATTGTCCCACTTCATGTTATCTCAAAATATTAAAAGTTTCTGACAGCAAAATGCCTAAAATTGGACATATTTAAAAATTGTATACTGGTAGTAGTTAAAACTACTTATCATGAACTAAATACTGATTCTGAATATGTAAATCTGCTTTACCCATCTCCCTCTGGATAGTATCATCACTAACCAATTTCAAACACCATTTATTCATCCATCTCCTCGAAAATCAATCTTCCGCACATATATTATAAGTCGAGACTTTGATAATGCATAACTAAACTCATTTGATATTTTTATCTGTTTATATTTGTATTTTTTTATATTAACTTTATATGATTACTCAACTAGTTAATAGTGCATCAAATGAGGCAAGTTGGACTTCCTCTGTACAGTGTAAATTATCCTTTGGGAGATGAAATGACCCAGAATAAAAGTTTCATTTCCCTAAGTAATCCTGTATTTTTCAATGCTGATATTTCTGTTTCATAGAGTGCTTTTGGCTTTGTTTCGTTTTTATAATGTCTACAGTTATATAAGCAAGACAGTGACTTTTTGTTATGGGTTGTTTTGTTTGTATTATGGATTCCTTGGCCCAATCAAGTATTTTTGAATTAAATTAGAGGCTGATTAATACTTCACCACTCTTTTATTAAGAATAAATGGACGACGTTTCGGCTAAAATGCCATCTTCTTGTGCAAAGAAACTAATTTATCTAATGTGAGTGGACGCTTACAACCAAAAGTCTCATGTCTAAATCCTAGGTATAAATCAGCCTCTAATTTTATTCACAGAATTTGAACTTCATCTTAAAGAATCTACGCCTTATCAAGTATTTTTTTTTTGTTAGTTATTCTAAAATACCATTCTAAGCTGTCTGAATAATACCATGCCATTGTTCTTCAACTTGAGGCAAGTGAGTCAAGCAAGTAACTCCTAACCTTAGGGTAAGTAAGTTGACACAAATGTTGTTGGCCTTTGCTCTCCATCTCCGTCTCTCTCTCTCTCTTTCTCTCTCTCTGAATTAAAATTTTCTGTTAATTATAAACATAACATTGTACAAATTAGTAGATAAGAAATTCAATTATATTTTAAATAGCACATTTGTATGTAAAAAGTTTATAATTTTGTCTGTAAGAAAGGGCCTCTGGCCCTAAGACAATAAAAATCAATCAATCAATCAATCAATCTCTCGCTCTCTCTCTCTCCCTCGCCCCTTCCACTCTCTCTTCCTCTCTCCCTCACTCCCTCTCTCTCTTGACCGAGATCTGGGCCTAAGTTATCTTCACGTCAAGTGCAGGTGGTGCGGAACTAGTTTGCATAAATCATAGAAGTTGTTTATCAGCTAGGACAATAGATCGCCTGAGTCTGCACTTTCGCAAGATTACCATAATAGCGACTGTCTAGCTTCCGATTCAACAGGTATCGGCTAGGCAGAGTTTGTAATGTCGTGTCACATTGATTCCCAACAATATTTTTAGCTTACTCCCTCATACAGTTATTTTAATCGGCAAATAACCCCTAATCCTTAAATTTTGGAAATGTATTTAGATTTTTGCGTGCGAAGTACCTCTACCGAAAAAAGATGGGGTAATGGAAGCGAAGAAAAAAGAACTAGGCTCTAGGAGTTTACTTCACTCCGCAAAACAAAGATTAACTAGAACCTAGAATTTTTTTTTTAAAAAATGTTGTAAAATTTTTATTATGCGGACGTTCAGAGGGAACGTTGATGATGAAGATGATGGTGCAGAGTATGTGCAAGTCAGGAACTCGTGAAAGATACCAATCCTAATTAAACCTGGATAGACAGAATTTAGGACTTCCACTTCAATATGATTGCAAAAAATGACGTTATATAAATACAAATAACCTAAAACTTAAAACAAGAAGATTCAAATACTCATAAAGAAATCAAAAACGTTGACTCGTGGTTGTTGTTTATGTAATAGTATACTTATATAGTTATTATAGTTAGATAAGGAACAATCTATTTATTTAACAAAAAATCAAATTAATACTGGATTAGTTTAAACTTCATTTATCAAGTAAATAAATAAAACAAAATGAAGATTACAACAATGGAAGGGAACAAAGGGATGTTGGATGGCGTCACTAAACTGTAATTTTTCTTCTTCCCTTTCACTCGACCCCAATGGGAACGATCGTCATTGTTCGGCTCAAAATCCAATCAACACTGTCAAGTATCGAGTACGTTATGTATTCTACCCTATGCGACTGCCTGAAAAATCAGGTGGTTGGATCTTCTGGCTATACTTTCTATCCAGTGAATTAAGGGAAAAATAACACAGCAGGCGTGTTCGTACATTAGCCAAATAATAAAAAATAAAAGATAAAATAGTAAGTTAATATACAGAGTGTCTCATTATATTGTGAGAGTAGATTTTTGCTGTTGAATGAAAACCATAGAAAACAGTAAAAATCTTAAAATTTTATTTAGCTAGACTAGGTTTCATAATTGGAGAATTAAAATCAACTCCAATAAATCCCATCAGATTACCTTTACCCTTCTTCGTAAACCTATGACATCCTGCCCTACAGTGTCCTTTAATGATATCCCGCTTGTTCCGGTTGAGCAGATCCGCTATTTAGGATTCCTGCTTGACAAACACCTTACATGGAATCCGCATACAAGACTGAAAAGACAAGAAACTGCTCGCCGATTTCGGTGACTTCAATATTTACTTGACAGACGCTCTAACCTTTCACTTAACAACAAAAGACTTATTTGACAATCATAAGGCCTATCTGGACTTACGGAGTTGAGCTTTGGGGCTCTACTAAACCATCAAACTTTTCCCGTATCCAATCCTTACAATCCAAAACCCTTCGCAATATCCTTAACGCTCCTTACTTTGTCACCAATAAAATCATCCAAAAAGACCTTAATGTTCCATATGTTGCTGATTTGGCCTGTACCAGGTCTCACTCCTTCCATGAAAAACTCCACTCCCACTCTAATCCACTAGTTTTAATCCTTGCTTCCACTTCAATTCCTGACAATCCGCCGAGGCGTCTGAAATGAAGATGGCCTCGAGACCTTCTTGTGTAGATGGGGCATAAATGGGCAGTTTGTGTGTCATGTGTTTTATCACTGTAGCATATTTACTAGATGTATGAACATACAGTTGTAAATTCAATAAAAAAAAAGAAAATAAAAAAGCTAGACTAGGGGTCATATGAAATTATTTGTTTCGTTTAAGGTCGAGTATTAGCATTACAATATGACTTGACATTTACGAGACACATTTTAAGCACATAGTTTTTAATTACTTTTTGTCTTTTTGCTTCCTTAATTTTCCAATAAAGTTTGTTGTGCTCTATTTTAAAGCTAATTAAAGGAAGAAGTTTTTCTGAAATCCGGAAAATCTAAAACCTAATTATAGAAGAGTAATAGCTCCTTGAAATGCCCGAATATTCTTTGAAATATAGAAATTTAATTTTGTGCAAGACGTCATGCGACACTTACATTCCTATTTTGAGGGTTCGACTTCATGAACTTCTTGGAATATTATCTCTTCTTTCATTTACCCCTTGTTTTTCTGCACGTCTACATCAAGTAGATACAAAAACATGGATAACATCATAAAACTCGAAACTTAAATTTCCTCCTTAACCGTTAACAATCTTACTATGGATCATAATTTTTTTTTTCCACTAAAGTTCTAGTACCTGCTCTCACAATTTGACGAGGCATTCATGAGACAATGTGTATAGTCACTGAATTGAGAGTGTACGGAATTTTTTTTTTGAAGGTCAAATGTTGTATCTCGCGGTGACGACTTTATAAACGATTTGTCTAAATCTCCTCGGTGTGAGGTTGAACGTGTAGGAATGTTGGTAGAAGTTTAATCGGCAGCGTGGCGGGTGGTGGGAGACGTATTATCGGCGGACGCGGATAGGCATGAAGACACAGGAGAGTGAAGCTATTGCTCGGGACTACAGGATTAGCAGCCTTCTACATGCTCCCTTCCCCGAGCTTAGCCCACTAAGCAGCTTTCCCACTGTTAACAATTATAAGCCTATTCATTTTAGTCACAAACTAAAATATTATTTAAAAATTTCCGATATTAGTGGAATATTGGACAAATATTGGGCTGGCAAATAAGTCCTTTCGTATTTTCTGGGTGAAATAAAACTCAATGTATTATAGACATAACATTTATTTTAATTTACAATACATTTACCACCAGTTGATATGACTTTTGGGTCTATTTTGTTTCCAGACCTCCGAACTAAAATACATATAATTGTCTATGAAATTCGTTCGGTTCATACACATTCAGATTATGAATAATTAAAAAGTATGGCAATAAAATATATTTTGATTTGTTTATCAAAGTTGTACTTAGTAGTGTTTCGGAGGAGTGGGTTCACGTTGAGCTTGTTGAAAACGGCCGCCATAACTCGCCTTGTGAGAGAAAAGAAAAAAAAAGTATGTTATATATATATATATATTTATTTGAATTTACAACTGTATGACAAGTAATACAACAAGTAAATTTGAATAAAATATAAAAAGGCATGAAACACATTCCCAATGGAAGCACTCTAAAAATATTTTAAACTAGAAGGTCCAGGGGCCATCTCCTTTTCAGACGACTCGGAGTATTCTCAGGTATAGAAGAAGAGGCTAGGATTGAAACTATTGGGTTAGAGTGGGAGTGGAGTTTGTCATGGAAGGATTGACTGTTTCTGGCCATAATCATACCATTTAAATTGAATTTACTCAGCAAATAAAATAAAGTTAAAATGACTGATACATCTTAAATAGAACGACCAGTGCAGACTTTTGTTCCGAAAAAGTGCGTTTGGAACCACTGCGCGTCGGTAATATCAAAATATTTTTCACACGACTAACTCCTCATTATTTCTACCAATAATATTATTAATGTAGTTTACTCAATGGCACACCACATTTATTATAAAGGCTATTATTTGTCGAATGTTATTATTGTTGTAAAAACTGTGGGTTTGTACCCCAACTCAGAGTGGGGTTGTACGTATTGTGCAATTAAGCATTACCGAAAGTCTTCAAAGTTTTTTGCTCAGACCTGTTGGATCGGAGGAGGATTCTAAGAGCCCATTATAGCTGCTACTTTTAAGAGAGGGGAGGGTCTTTGGATGTAATTGATCCTCTAAGAGCAACTAAGAGGCCCAGCCCTATAATCTCCAATGCAACAAGGAAAAAGAAAAGGGGTGGGAAACCCCCCAAGGGCCAACAGGCTGCGAAGGGCGGGGGAGCAGGTACCAAACATTCCCTAAAGAAAGAAAAAGGAAAATCCCTTAGGACTTATCTCGCTCTGGGGTTGCATAATAGTACGCGTCCCTTCTTGTACCTTCATGTGCCCATCCTAACCTTAGCGTCCCAACTGTGTCCAGTCCAACTTCGCAATATTTAGCTTCTATTGAAAGTGTTCACAGTATCAAAGTACGAGGGCACTAGGCCCTTCGATATCTAAGAAAAAAAAAACATAAAAAAGACTCACCTTACACAATTTATACGGTATTTGCCACTCTCCATTTACTTTTTTTTAACGAATTTTTAAAATATTCCAAATTGCAAAATTTATATTGGATAAACTTTGAAAAAAACTGAAAAAAAAATCTGCTGCCCGCACGCAACACATGACTTTCACTTACCTCGGTTGATAAAACTAATTTAAGAAGTACGAAATAGAGTATGAAAATATTTTAAACAATTAAATTCAGTTCCGTGGGAAACATATGTTTTAGATTAAATAATATAAAATTTTATGTAAAATAATTTCAAATGCTGTTCTTATCATGAATTAGTAATCGCGAAACTTCCACAAAAACTAAATACAAAAAAGGGTACACCAAACTATATTCATCCCGAGAATTTTGATTTAGTAAAATTGACCAATCTCGGAATTAGAAAACAATTCGCGATAGAAGTAAAAAATAGGTTCGAAGCCTTGGAATCTTTAGATGAGAAACACGAAGATATAAAAAACTATGGGAAGGGATCAGGAATAATATTAAAGAGGTCGGTAATTTGTCTCTTGGGAAAATCGAAAATAAAAAGAACAAGCCCTGGTTCGACGGAGATTGTCGAAATATGTGTGAAAAAAGAAAAACCGCTAAACTGAATCCCTTAAATAATCCAAGCGATAATAACGTGACTTCCTTTTGGGTAGTAAAAAAAGAGACTTCAAAATTCTTAAAAAATAAGGAAATACTCCCTTTTCTAAAAGGCAGAATAATAGAAATAGAAAAATACTGAGGCGAAAATAACGTAAAAGATTTGAACCCCTATTGAAAGCGGTTGAAGATGCAAATAACAATATAATTGCGGATCCTGAGATATTAAATCAATTTAAACAACACTTTGACGGCATTTTAAATACGGAAAATAATAATCAATCTCCTCTCTCTGAAAATTCTGAGCTCCGAACCATTGATAGACGCACTGAGTAAAGAGGAAGTCGAAATGGCGATAGAAAAATTAAAACGTTATAAAGCAGCAGGAAATGATATTATCACGAGTGAATTAATCAAGGCGTGTGAAGAAGCGGGGGTTTCCATATTACATGTTTTAGTTAAAAAGATCAGGGAAATTGAAAAAATGCCCGAAGAATGGAAAGAATTAATACTTATTCCGATTCACGAAAAAGGACCGAAGACGGATTGTAACAACTATCGTGGGATCTCTCTTCTCCCAGTATGCTATAAAATATTCTCGTCAATACTAACTAGAGACGAAATTTGAATACAACGGTGTAGTCCATCAACTTTATATCGATTTTAAAAAGGCTTATGATTCAATAGACCGTCAGAAGCTATATAACATCATGATTGAACAGGGAATACTTAGAAAGTTAGTAAACCTAGTAGAGATGTGTTTGTCGGAAACATTCCACAAAGTTAGAATCGGTCATAATTACTCCGAAAGATTTGTGGTACGATCGGGTTTGAAACAGGGTGACTCCCTTTCACCTGTTTTGTTTAATATAGCCTTAGAATATGTTATAGAAAAGGTGATGTGTACCGAGAAAGGCTTAAATATGGGTGACAAGATTCCGGTTTTGGGGTATGCCGATGATATGGTACTACTAGGTGAAGACACGGAAACTATACAAAACCGGTAAAGAAATAGGACTCGAATTAAATACCGATAAGACGAAATATATGATTAGTAGCAGAAACAGTGGCGATCTTGGCGATATTGATATATCAAGGCATACTTTTGAACACGTAGAGAAATTCAAGTATTTAGGTTCAATAATAACAAGAAAAATGAAATCCAGGAAGAATTGAAGTTCCGGTTAAAGGTGGGAAATGCGTGTCATTATTTAGTTGCATAGTTATTTAGTTAGCGGCTTCTATCTAAAAACGTAAAGGTTAGAATTTATAAAACTATTATTCTCCCGACGGTTCTTTACGGATGTGAAACGTGGCCGCTTACTTTGAAGGATGAACAACGGCGTAAGGTTTTCGAAAATAAGGTACTGCGTAAAATATTTGGTCCAAAGAGAGATGAGGCCACTGGGGAGTTTAGAAGGTTGCACAGCGTGGAATTGCGGAACTTGTATCCTGTGAATATAATTGAGTTGATAGCATCGCGGATACTCAAATGGGCGAGTAAAATTGTTGGGCTGTGTGAGGAGCGGATTCCGAGAAAGTTGGTATTCGCTGATCCGACTGTTAGGCGTCCGAAAGGTAGGCCGAAGCGTCGATGGGAGGATTGCGTTAAGGCTGATCTCGGGGGCTTGGGCTTGAACGGTGAACATTGGACGAGTATGTGTAGACGGAATTTGGTGGTATCGGCATCGAACCTTCGGGTTCGGTAAGCCTATTATTATTATGTAAAATTATTTCAGAACTTTATGCCTTATTCGTTACTTTACATTACTTCTTACTACTTTGTAAACCAGATATTTTTCTAAAATCTTCAGCTCTCCAATGGTATATTATACATATATATTAATATTCTTAGATTTAGAAAAAAAAAAAAACATTTACCTAAAAATATATTCTTCCTCCTGTTTCCCCTAGTTGGTTATCAGATTCTTTAAACTTGTATATTTAGTCGTTCTTTATCAAACTAATAAAATAACATAGTTAATTTTTTCGAATCTACTACGTCTCAATCATTGTGGTCGTGAAAATTTTCGAATGCGTGTTTTTAAAGTTTATATATTACGTTGGAGCTCATGAGTCCTCCAGTAGTATCCCAAAAAGTCAAATACTAACACAAAGAGTCAAATTTTCACTAAACTTATACTACCATCAGATAATTGAACGGAATATAATATAATATGTTGCAAGGTTAAATTCTATTAGATAAAATATATATTGTGCGCAACAAGCGATTTTGAATTAACTCTGTTGTGAAAACCAATTTACAAACTATTAAATCAAGTTAGAGTCGAAAAAAGGTGAAATAATCACATTAAGTTTCAATGGAACGTACCTTTCAGGGTAAATAATCTAATAATACAATTTATTATCCTCAACAAATCATTAGTTTTATCCGCTTTTTATCACTCTCTATTACCTTATACAAATTTATGTATATTACATCATTTTTTTCCTAAAATATCCTTCTTTTCAGAGGTATATTGTGCATCGACATTACTATACTTGTGTACTAGGGAAAAAAGAAATCTATCAAGATATGTTTGCCCTTTTCTCTGTTCGTTATCGAACTAACTGAACTGGTATATTTAATAGTTTTTTATCAACGCTAAGAAGATGTAATGATTAATTTTTTGAATCTTCATTTATTTGAATGAGGATGAAGATTAAAAATTATTTTATTTATTTAAGAATTCAAGGTATGTATTAATAATATGATGAATTATGAAAACAAATATATTTGATAAATATTTAAAATATATTATGGATTTTAGGATATCTTATTTTTATTTATTTTTTTAAAACATATTTATTGATATCTACAACTGTATTTAAAAAAAAAATACATCAAGTAAATGTGATGGTTATATAGAAAATATTCATGAAATACATGTAGAGCCACTACCCAGTGGCAGCACTCTAAAAATATTCTAAACTAGAAGGTCTCGTGGCCATCTTCTTTTCAGACGCCTCGGAGGATTATCAGGGATCGATGAGGAAGCAAGGATTGAAACTAAAGGATTGTAGTGGGAATGGAGTTTGTCATGGAAGGAACGGTACCTGGTTCGGGCTAAGTCAGCGACATATGGAATATTAAGGTCTTTCTGGATGAGTTTGTTTGTGACAAAATAAGGAGCATTGAGGATTTTACGAAGGATTTTGGATTGTAAGGATTGGATACGAGATGAGTTCGATGGTTTATTAGAGCCCCATAGCTCTACTCCGTAAGTCCATATCGGTCTGATAATGGTCATATAAATAAGTCTTTTATAATTAAGAGGAAGGTTGGAGCGTTTGTCCAGTAAGTGTTGAAGTAGTCGAAAACGTCGGGCAGTTTCTTGTCGTTTCAGTCTTGTATGGGGATTCCAAGTTAAGCGTTTATCAAGGTGGAGTCCTAGGTATCGAATCTGTTCAACAGGGGCTAGCGGAGTGTCATTAAAGGATACTGTATGGAAGGATGTCATTGGTTTACGACGAAGGGTAAAGGTTATCTGGTGGGACTTGTTAGAATTAATTTTAATCCTCCATTTCTGACACCATACTTCAAGGCCTCGGATGTGGGATTGAAGAGTATGGGAGGCTGTAACAGGATCATTATCTACTGATAGCACACACGTGTCATCAGCATAGGTAGGATATCTTATGATGAGGAAATACCCTCGAAACGTTGTAAATGGTGTAAAACGATAGGATGATATTATTAATAATAAAACATTGATATAGAAAGAGTTGTTACATGTAAAATATTTTTCTTTCCATCGATATAATATACATGTACAATTAATGTTCTTTAAAATGTGAACCTGGAAAAGATGTATTTATTATATTTAAGTTCAATTTTATTTAAATTGGTAAACAATGCTGGTACTTATCACATTTCACAATTGTTCTATTGTTTGCATTTTGCTTATTTTATTTTTATGTTGTTATTTTCTTATTCAGGTGTATACGTAATATACGTACGTACAGTCTACATCATTATTTTTTTTTTTTTTTTTTTTTTTCTCCGGGGTTCTGCAATGATATCACATCCCGGTCCTCAGCACTCCGTCTCTCCAATATTCTCGATCATTACAGTCGTCCTCAGTCAGACCTCTGGCTGCCATATCCTCCATTACCTCTTCTAACCATCTTTTCCGAGGTCTTCCACGTTTTCTCCTCTTGGGTGGGCAGTATTCAATTAATCGAAGAGGCCAACGTGCTTCATCCATTCTCATAACGTGCCCATACCACATCAGCCTTCTTCTACTAATTTCTTCGAGAATGGTGAGCTCGGCCCCCACTCTTTCCCTTATTTGGTTATTGGGGATTTTCTCTAACCGAGACACGGCACAACTTCTTCTCCAAAAATCCATCTCCATGGATAATAATTTTTTTTGTTGGGATTTCTTCACCGTCCAAGACTCACATCCATATAGCGTAGTTGCAACCAAAAAGGAGTGGAATATCTTTTTTTTCGTTTGGAGTGAAACCTTCTTATTCCATAACACTCCATTTAGTATCCCGATAATCCTTTTTCCGTTAACAATCTTATTAGATATGTCCCTATCTATTGATGCGTTCTTATCTATAGTAACGCCTAGATATTTGAAGGCATCAGTTTGTGGAATCGTCCAGCCTTCCAAACAGAGAGCAGGGACAGATGAGAGAACAGGCATATATTCAGTTTTTTCCTTATTTATTTCCAGACCCCATTGTGCATATACTTCTACGAGCTTCCTCAACATATATTCCATATCAAATTCATCCGATGATATGACAACCTGGTCGTCCGCGAATTGTAAGGTGAATAGAACGTCATTACCGACCTCTATTCCCATACCCCGGCAACTTTTTTTCCATGATTTTAAGACCTGTTCTATATAGATGTTAAAAAGTGTTGGCGATAGGCAACATCCTTGTTTCAAGCCCTTTGAGATTGGAAAAGGCTCTGAGAATTCCGTTCCAATCTTCACTCTCGATTTGGCTCCCATATACAAACTTTTTATAGCTTTTATCAGGCCTTTACTTATCTTTGCCAAATCTAACGCCTCCCAAAGTTTCTTCAGAGGAACACTGTCATATGCTTTCTGGAGATCAATGAATGTTAGGTGAGTTTCTAGGTCGTATTCTGCTCTTTTCTGCACAAGTTGGATCAGGGTGAAAATATGATCGCAGCATGATCTACCTCGTCTGAACCCTGCCTGTTCCTCTGTCATCTGATCAAAGAACTCTTTCTCCAGCCTTTCCTTCAGGATTCGGCCATATAGCCTGCCCACACTGCTTGTTACCGTGATCCCTCTGTAATTTATACACAGGTTTTTCTTTCCTTTTTTGTAGATAGGTATAATATCTCCTATTAACCAATCTTTTGGCACTTTACCTTTCTTCATACAGGATGTGTATACCTTGGCAAGATTACCCTTGAGTTCCATTGGTCCAGCTTTTACTAATTCAATCGGCAGGTCTCCGGGACCAGAAGATCTACAATTTTTCATCCCCTTTAAGGCCCTTTCTACTTCCTCTAGAGTGACATCCTCAACTTCGTACTCACTCTGGTCGTTTTCTTGGCCATCGAGCTTATAGAGTGACCTCTCTTCTTGCAGTAATTCAGCAAAATAATCTCTCCATTTTCCAGTAGATATTAAGCGGGAGCTATTTTTGTGTCGGGATTGAGTCTTAATAGATTTCAACCTTTTCCAGGCTTCCTTCACTTTTTGGCCTTGAATGCAGCGGTCAATCATTTCACAGTTGTGATCCCAAAACTTGTCTACTGCCTCTCTTCTCTTCTTTTTTACGTCCATTTTAGCTTTTCTATAATTATTTAGAGAGATGTAGTCATTTGTAGAAAGCCATTTCTGGTATGCACATTTCTTTTTCTCAACTGCACAAGCTACCTCTTCATTCCACCAATATTTATTTGCCGATCTCTGTTCTTTCCTAGTTCCTAACGCCTCTTGGGCCGCTTCGTGACAAATTTCCTTTAAATCCTCATAGTTCAGATCTCCTTTTTCTGATTTATTTATTATTTTCCCTTGAAGTCTTCTTTTATAAAGACCACCTACGGACTCATGCTGAAGCCCCTCTATTTGGTACTCAATCTTTTTAGCCTTAGTCACATCGCAAGGTTGTTTTCTTTTTGGCGTACTAGGAAATTTAAATAATATTTTGGCCTTTACCAGAAAATGATCCGATCCGCACTCTGCACCCCTCATTACTCGCACATCCTGCGGAATCACTCGAGAGTTTCTTCTCATAAGAACATAGTCGATAATTGATTTCAGTTTCCTTTTTGGTTGCTGCCACGTATACTTATGCGTATCCCTGTGCTGGTAGAAACCATTAAGTATTGTCACATTTTGCTCTTCACATAACTCTATAAGTCGCTTACCATTTTCATTAACCGAATCTTCCCCATATCTTCCAACTACCGTGCTCCTGAGTCTATTTCCTGTTCTGCTGTTCAGGTCACCCATACATATCGTTATTTTCCTTGATGGAATAGATTCTAGAATCTGGTTCAGTTTATCAAAGAAAATATCTTTTTCAATATTTCTTGCACTTTCTGTAGGTGCATATACGCCAACAATAATTACTTTCTCACCAAACAGATTCATTTCTACGGTGATTATCCTTTCATTTATGCATTCATAATTTAATATCTGGTTTTTAAGTCTTTTGTGTACCAAAATAGACACTCCAGCGCAAGCTCTCTTATCCTTGCCGACGCCGCTATAGTAATGGACGAAACTTCCTAAGGTCTCTTCTCCTTTTCCCTTTTTCTTTGTCTCGGTTAGTACCGCAATTTCTATATTAAGCCTCTCCATATTCTGTTGCACCTCCGTTTCTTTTGTCCGGAGTCCTTGAACATTCCAAGTTCCAATTTGTTTAGTCCGTTTCCGAAGCCTTTGTCTTATCCGATTAAATCCATCCGGCTTTTTTCTGTTGCTGAGTCTGAAAGCGATTTGTTTTTTTCCAAGGAAATGGGGTGCTGGCCCGAATCCTAAACCCCCAACCTGGAGGACCAGGGTTTTGATTTCGGGGTAACCTTCCCCTAGACAGATTGCCTTAACCCAGCTAGGAGCTCTGTCTGCCCCACCGCCTGTGTTAGCATGACCCAAGGAGTACCACGAGGAGGTACAGGTCGGAATTTAACTCCTCTCTACATCATTATTTCATCTAAATAAAGAAACCATTGTTGTTCGGTATATATAAATTTTATTCAGTTTCCAAGATTTTTTTAGGATGCTTGGTTATTCAGACTCAAAAGATCTTTTGTATTTCCGTTAAAAACACAGATTCGAAAATATAGGATTCACCGTCGGAATTATTTCTCTTTTAATATACTATTGAATTCATACCTAAGAGTATTTATTATAGGTGGAATAGTCAGGAATCAGTCATTTTTAAAAAGTTTTTAATTTTGCCAACGTTTCGGCTCAAGCTTGTGAGCCATCATCAGGGCATTACTGAGCCATGTCCAAGCATAAACCAATACAATCTAAGAGTATTTAGTTCAGCAGAAACACCTATATCCTAATAACAACTTCTGTACATTATAATAAATACCTCTAAACAGGGTTTACCTCCCGACTCAAACCGAAATACAATCAGAACATATGCTAAAATGTCTTACTTTGTGTGCCTGACAGAAATGGCTTGAGTGATCTTTTGTGGTGTCAGTCACATTGATCCTATGCCGTTTGCCTTTACCGCTTAGGGGATTTAATTAAGTGAATTCACATCTTATGTTCTGTGTAAACGTGCCTCATTCTCCTTCGAATATAAATGACTTGTAACCATATATATATATATATATATATCGTGTCAAGGTCTAGAGTTCCATAGCTCCATATGTTAAAAAACCAGTGCGCGCAACTAACCACTTTTACTTACCTCCCTTGTAAAAATCAACTTAAGAATCATAAATAAAGTTGTTTTTTTTTTTACAACTGTATTTTAAAATACAACAAGTATATATGCTATATAATAAAACACAGTCATGGTCGTGGAAATTTCATCACCTAATTAATAAAATAGTTCTACAATTAAACATTACCGCATGTTTTAAAAAAATCTGGTGCTGGCAACATACGACTTTCACTTACCTCCGTTTTTAAAATCGATTAAAGAATTTTCAAGTACAGTAAGAGATAAAAATGAGTAAACCATTAAAGAATTAATTAAATAGAACTTCTATAGAAACATGTGTTTTATAAAAAAATCTATTATATTATTATCTAAAATAATCAGTTAGTTTTTTTCGGCCTTTCATCACTCTCTATTAACTTTTAAAAGCCTGTGTATAAGAAATTTTTTTTTCTAAAATCTTTAGTTTTTCAACGGTATATCATACATGTATATCTCGGTTCTGATGTTCAAAAACGAAAAATTGCATTAAAAAATATTTTTTATGTTTTCTTCTTTAGTTGGGTATCGAATTCATTCAATTTATATATTCACCTGTTTTTCATCGGTGGTAACAAGATATTATGGTTATTTTTATTGAATCGACAAAATTAAAGGTACTTTAGAGGAAGAAAATTTAAAATATCGGCATTTAAGCCCTGTCAGACTATTTTAATCAGAATGAAACCTATATGACGTTAAAGCCTATTAAATTTTACATCGAAATAGCGAATTTAATCAAAATCGTCGAAACCGTTTTTGAGAAAATCGAAAAAAAGTGCAAAATACATAGTATAAAGTGGCTCTTCTGGTAAGCTCTAAATATCTTAAATATGAAATTTCAGTTTCAAAGGACTATTCGTTTCCGCCCGGGGGTTACCACACCCACACACACACTGACTTTTTTGCGGGACTTTCCGTTAAAAACTGGAATTCGATAATTTTCACGATCGCAATACTGTAAAAATGGTGATTACACGAAAAAAAATATATTGTTTATTGAAAATTAAAGAAAAGCACATAAAATCAATAAAAACATAAAAGTTAAAGTTATCTAGTAGAATGAATTATAATATTAATTTTTAAAGCTACGGCCACTGTTGATTTGTGTCACTAATGTTTTCTGTGAAAATGTTTTCATATCATGTAATCTCACAATGTTAATTTTTTCTGATGGAAAAACGCTTAAATTCGACATAATTAAACATTTTATTCTAGTAGTAGTTAATAATACTAACCAAGAACTAAGAAACGTTATTTTATTTTATTAAGCGTATGATATAAACACGATATAAAGTAGACGAAAACAATAATATTAGATTAGATCAAATCCATTATCTTAAAAAGTTAAAGCATAGGTGATGCTATTTCTATGACCACGGCTCGCATGAAAATACATTTAGGGAATTTGCCCCTTGGGAGCACTCCAGTAAGTAATGTAAATAATAAGGTCTCGATGCCATCTTCTTTTCAGACTCCTTTAGTTAGGAATCGAAGAGGAAGTAAGGATTGAAACTAGTGGGTTAGAGTGGGAATGTAGTTTGTAATGAAATGAGTGATACCTAGTTCAGTCCAAATTAGCAACTTGTGCAAAATTCATAGATTTTAATGATTTAATTTAAGATTTTTAACCCAATAAGTTTATGTATTCTCCTGATGGTTGCTCACAAGTTTGGGCCGAAACGTCAGCAAAGTTAAAATTAAAATAAAAAAAAGTCTGACTCCCATTATTTTTACCTACGATAATTTCTACAGTCGACTATACACCTCAACATTAAGATCTTTATGGACGAGTTTATTCGTGACAAAGTAAGTAAGAGACGTTAAGAATTTTACAAAGGATTTTGGATTGTAAGGATTGGATACGGGAAAAATTATATGGTTTTGCTCAACTCCGTCAGCTCTGATTTACCTCGGAACTTAAATGTATTCAGATCGAAATTTCGGAAACCCTTTCCTACTACAGTGAAATGAAATCACATTCCCAATATTTTCAAAGGTATCTCCATCTGTGGACGTTGATGTAATTTTTGAGAGGATACGGTATCAATAATTTTTGACACATACAAAAAAAAGAGGAAAGAAAAAAAAAAGGAAAGATGCGACCAGAGAGCGGTTGTGCGAGACACCCCCCGGGGAATGCTTTATCAATATGTATTAGCGGAAGACCTCCTGCCTCCTGTACCAATACTGGCCCTTCTACATTCCCACCCTTCAACATTTCTTTTCCCAAGTATTTGCTACACATTTCTTATTTATAGTTGTAGAAATTTAGGAAATACTGTCTCATAATTGAGATGTTGATTTCCAAAAGGTATCAAAGGACATCTTTTTCGAAATTTACAATAGGCAGAAACTTCAGACATTGTAAGTATATGCTATATGTGGATGACTTGCAGATATATATTGAGGCCGATGTGAACTACATAAATGATAAGATTGGTAAGATGAATGAAGATTTGAAAAGACTGGAAAAATGGTGTGGTGATCACGGATTAAGTATAAACCCACAAAAATCAAAGGCAATAATCATAGGATTCCAAACAACAAAAAATAAATATAAACGAAATAAAAAAGTATCAATAATTAACACAGAGTAGATGTATGAAACAGAAATAAAAAAAATTAGGCTTTTTAATAAATAATAATCTGACTTGGAACGTACAAACTCAGCACATATACAGTCAAATTTATAAAGCACTATTCGGACTTCGGAAACTAAATTTTCGGCCTTCTATGCCAATTAGAAAAATCCTATTAAGTAATATGGTTCTGCCGTAGCTGAATTATGCAAGTATGACCTGTACGGACCTCACAGAAAAATTATTAAATAGATTTCAAAGAGCTGGGCTCCAGAATGCAGCTGTACGTTACATAACACATACCCCAATAGATCGACATATCACACCTTACTAAAAACAGTTAAACTGGATAAAGATAAGGTCAAGAAGAGTATTTAATTTATTAACAATAACATGTAAAATATTAAAGTGCAAAACCCAGAGCTGTCTTTACGAAAATATGATCTTCTTACATGACATTCATAACAGAAATAATAAAGCATCTAAATATACATTACTGATTCCGAAACATAAAACATCGATTTTCAATAAATCATTCATAGTAAGTTCATGTAGAACATTTAATATGTTCAATAAAAAAAAAAAAAATTAAATCAATCATTAAAAACAATTTTTAAAAATATAAGAGAAATAATTTAAGTTTAATAACAATATATTATTATGCTAGAAGGACTTAACTAATATTTGTAAATAATATATTTTAAATTTTTTATTGTTAAAGTCTGTAACGTATATAGCTTATATAAGGGTATTAGAAACGTTTATGTGAAAAGAATGATGGAGAGTTAAATTTCCTTTTATGTTTATTTTAATCTTAAATTGGATGTTCTATTTTGTTTTGATAATGTTGTAACCATTAGATAGTATTAATACTAGGAATATATATATTTCGAACATTGGACGAGTTTGTGCAGGCGAAGTTTGGTGGTATCGGCATCGAACCTTCGGGTTCGGTAAGCCTATATATATATATATATATATAATATATATAATATATATTATTTAAAATACTGACTTAAAAGACCTGACTCAAGGTAAAATATAAATGTATATACAATTCCTGTTCATTGTAAGAGGGGACCAGTTTGGTCCTAAATGTAACAGGTCAATAATAAACTCTATTCTATTCTACAAATAGATTAGGATTAGGAATGATGATTAGGCGTTTTTAACTGCGCGGTTTTTACGCCATATACTAATTGTTTGGTAAATTAGGTAATATGAATTTTATTTTAACAATCAAAATATGTTTTCCCTTTATAAAATTAAAGTTATATAGCTTGCATACAGATTAAGTAAAAAAATATATATACATACACACACACACACACACACACACACACACACACATACATATCCATACACACACACATATACATTTTTTTTTTTTTCCTTCTATAAATAGATAAATTGATCTTTGAATATTCACTTTCTTTATGAAGAATGGATAATCAATGCAATTATCCAACAGAGAAATATATATTTCTCAGAGGGAGAATAAGGAAATATACATAACTTAGCAATTAAAAATATCTTCAACAACAATTTTTATTGAGTAAAATTACAATCTGTCCCAATTTGGACATTAATAGTAGTGCTAAAAGATATCATACATACTACATTCAAACAATATTTCACAGCATAAAATTAAAAATATAAAGACGTTAGTTATCTGTAATGTTGTATCTGGAAGGTTATAGTGACTGTTACCAACTTACCTTGAATAACATTTGTCTACACTTCGTCGCCAACACAAGTTGAGGACATTGGTTGCGCAAAAGAGAATCAGTAAAATAATTTATTGATCAAACATCCTTAGAAAATGGGTTTTCTGGATTTTTGAGGATTCAGAATTATATTTTGAGGGTATCGAAATGCTGCCAACACGTTGGAAAAAAATGTTAAAATATAGAGATTATTTTAGTTAATAAAATCAGGTATAAATATTTTTTCTTCAAAAGCATTATCTTCTTTACAACCCACAATTTTCCGAACCAAGTATTGAAGAAACTTTGAAATCGCTTTGCGGAAATTTCTATGAGAAACGAAATATATACGAAGCAGCAACACTCAATATAAAATTTAATTAGTTTATATAAATATTCACTGCAATATACAAATAATTTGCCTCTATTTTTTATTTTCCTCCAACAATAGCAACTGACATCATGTACCAACTGTTACGTCTCTGAACTATAAAGAACTGTTTGAAGAAATTTCAGCAAATTTAGTGCCTCGAGTCCGAATGGAGAAGAAGACATTTGTAACCAGTGAAAAATAACTGCGGTGACAGCCTCCACTTTCCTGGGAAACTAGCTGGAAAGATAAAAAATAAGCTGGACAACTTTCCCTGACTTCGGAATCACTTAGGGCCGCGTATGCTGGATAATTGTACTGTTGCTGTGCAAATATCTCTCCTAATTATAATTTTATAATTATAATTATTAATAGATGAGGAAGATGGTTGGGGGTGCGGTCATTAAATAGAAACACACATTAAAACAAGTGCTATTTTAATTATGTGCCGACGTTTCGGCCTACCTTGTGGGGCCTTCATCATGGCTAAAAGAAACAAGATAACAACCAATGTAAGTATAGACTTAATAATGCGTTAGGTATAGAATAATAATATGGTGACAGTAATATAATATAAGAACATAAATAATATTAAATGTAAATGATATATAAGATGACAGTTATAAAGTATGGAAGTAAACAAAATTAAGATGATAGTTATAAAGTATGGATGACAGTTATAAAATATTTAATAAGATGATAGTTATACAGTATGGAAGTAAACAAAATTAAGATGATAATATTGCAATAAGAATATATAAAGAGAGACTAAGCAAATGAAAAATGACAAAGACACAATAAGTGAACAATTAAAATTAAAAATATTTTTTATAAATATGAACAATTTTGAAGTGATTTTTGACGGTAATATATTAAAAACATAGTTAAGAGCATAGGTAATATATAAAAAGAACATAGTAATTAGGAAAGACAAACAATTTAAATTAAAAAAAATTATTTTTTTAAAAATAATGTAATATTAAACTAACAACTATGTCAGATATATAACGGGAAAAGATATGAGTATGGAAAGAGGAAGAAAGAAAGTAGGAGAAGAGATCATAATCAATTAAGAAATAAAGATACATACTTGACTCTGAGACGGTGTCTAAAGGAGTGATATTGTTTTACATTTAATTTTATTTTTGTTCCCATATTATATTACTGTCGCTATATTATTATTGCATACCTAACACATTATTAAAGATATAATTACGTTGGTTGTTTTCTTGTTTCTTTCAGCCCTGATGAAGGCCCACAATGTAGGCCGAAACATCGGCACATAATTAAAATAGCACTTGTTTTAATGTGTGTTTCTATTTAATGACCGCACCCCCAACCATCTTCCTCATCTAATTTCTCAACGGTCAACAAAAAACTACATCATAATTATTAATAAATTGTAAAGTTGTTATACTATTATGTTTTTTTCATTATTAAGTATGAATTTCTTTGTTGCTTCTAATGTCATTTATAACTTTTCCGTAAATATTGGATCATCTCATTTTTAAAAAAATTATCGTCAATTATGTATCCTACCCGTATTGAATATATCAAAAAAATATATATTTAAAACAGCCACTACAATCCATGAAGGGTCTTGGTTTCATTACTTACAGAGAACCGACGGTCATGCAAGATGGTGAATAGCATTCCGTTTTCCCTCCAATATTTGGGTACACATTTTTTAGAGCCTGGTGTTCCAAAGGAGGGTATTCATACCTCAGGGTCGATCCATGGATAATAATTCCGCTGCACCCGGGTTCGAACCAGAAACCCACAGACCAGTATATTTGTGCCCTATCCGCAAGAAAAAAAAAAAAAAAAATCCTTTTCGATTCTCGAGAATCCTCCGAGTTATGTGATAAGAAGATGGGTACGGGGCCGTTCAACATTTGCATTCTTATTAGAATGCTATTATTTGGTAGTCTCTCTACATGTTATTGTTTTAACACATTTACTCGACGCAGTTTTAATTTATATTACTGGAAATATCAATCACTTTTTTTTTTTAAATATAAAGTTTATGAAGGAACTTAAATTGTAACTTAATACTTAAATTTTTTTTCTTTTATGGTTTATAAATATATATTTTATAGAACAAGTATCGCCCGGGATTCTGAGAGTGTGAGTGAGTTGAAGATGTTCATTTTTTTTGGTAAACTTTGTCTTTATTTTAGTTATGTATTTTTTTTTACACATATGCTTACTTTTTACATTCACTTACCTGTATATGAAATATATAGTAAGAGAAAGTATTGCGATCGTGAAATTTTTTTAATTCCAGTATTCAACGGAAATACGAGTTTAGGGTCTCCGAGTCCAAATGATTTGGTCCCACTAAGTCGGACGCAAAAAGGTCTGTGTGTGTGTGGTAAGTTTAGCGAAAAAACGAAAAGTCGTACGGAACTAAAATTTCATATTTAAAACAACTATGCGTCCGAGATGTTACAGCAACTTTTTCATCAATATCGGCTTATCAGAACAGCCACTTTATACTATGCTTTTGGCACCTTTTTACGATTTTCTCAAAAACGGCTCTAACGATTTTGATTAAACTCCCTATTTAAAAAAATAAAATAAAAAAAATATCATGTATGTTTTATTCTTATTGAAATAGTCTTACATGGCTTAAATGCCGATATTTTAAATTTTTCTTCCTCTAAACTACCTCCAATTTTGTAAATTCCAAAAGATAAACCATATCATCTTAATGACATTGATGAAGAACGGGTTAATTGTACAAGTCGGATAAATTTGGTGACTAACTAAATGATAACAGAGAAAAACAATTTTTTGATGTAATTTTTGATATTTTTATATCAAGAACAGTAATATAGACGTATAACATACCGTTGGAAAGATAAAGAATTTAGAAAAATATTATCTGATGCTCAAAGTTGTAAAAGGTAATATAAAGTGTCGAATAGGGAATAAACTTATTACTGATTAACAATTTAAAGTAGTTATACTATTTAATATAAATCATATGTTTCCAACGAAAATAAATACACGTTTTATTAAAATCAACTTATAATATTTGTCAAAGTGATGTATATTCAATTGTTTTTAAATTGATTTCAACAGTCGAGGTAAGTGAAAGTGTGTGTTGCCTGCACCAGATTTTTTAAAAATATTTTATATAATTTTACTTTATCTTTAGTTTTTATGTAAATATTGTATAAATGTAATCTCAAAGCATTATCGCTACTGTTCATAATGAAACAAATTGTAACACATATGGATAAAAAAAATGTTAAACCAAATCATTCCAAAATAATTTTGATACCAGTCAAATTACCTGCCCTTTATCAGTTAGTGGGTACTCCCTAACACCTGAAATACGAGTATATTTAAGCTCGGTTGAAACATTTTTGAAACCATATTGTTGAAATATATGTGAAACCATATGTTGAACCTAGTGAACAGTTAAAGATACGCATAACAGGACAAGTAGTAAATCAAATGATGTATAGAATTACGATAGGTATATAATACATTTCTAGTTGACAGCTTGCTTTCGCTAATTCATTAACCTGGGTCTTGATTTAATCAATGGATTTATGGAGTACGTATAATTCGCGAAGCCAACACTGGGCCATTTTCCGTCGAGAGATATCAGCTTTCCAGTATCTGTCTCTAGCTTAATTAACCCATCGCCAATGGCAACTCTTTAACTATCCTCTCCATGACCGGTGCCAATCAATCAATAGCCATTAATTCGCTAATTACATTTCATTGATTGATTAGTAAAGTTAATTAATTATATTATAAATGATCCGCGTTAAAGCACCCTGACAGACATATGAGCATTGAAAATAATATATTATACACCTTATAGGTTTTAATTTAGAAATACTCATGCTCGCCAATCGTGTCAAAAAATTAATTAGTTTATATAATTTTGTCTTATTTTTTCCCGAAATCTAGGACCCCAAAAGTTAAATATGAACACAATTTTCAGATATTTTCTAGATAGGATCAGTGCCTGGCAAGTCTAGTCTAATCCTATGAAAACCCAGGCCATTTTAATCGGTTCCAATTTCCTCCTTAGTTCTATCATCACCCTTCCTTCTCTTTTGCTTGATCATCACCCTATTACCTTCACCTCCTCCGTCAAAAACCTTAGCGTAATCCTTGACCAAAACTTATCCTGGAAACCCCATTTTGCCCAAATTTCGAAAAGATCTATCTGCACTCTAAAACTATTTCAGCGGTTCCGTCACCTTCTCCCACAATCCTCCCGGAAGCTCCTCGTATCCTCTCTTATTTCTCCCCATTTTGACTATAGCTATGCGGTATATGGTGGCCTCTCGAGGTTGCTTGAGGGCAGATTGAAACGAGTCATGAACTGTTTCTCAAGATTTTTCTTCGGTACCTCTAGACGTTCACATGTGTCCCACCTCTATGATGAGTCAAATTGGCTATTTCCCTCGATTCGAAGGCAATATTCCCTTGGTCCCTTTCTCTATCAAGTCATCCGCTCCCACCGCCCCTCTTACATCTATAGTCTCCTGCAATTTAAATCCACAATCCATACTCAGGAAACCAGATCCCGTCTTTCCGACCTCTATCGCCTTCCCATAGAACCAAAAAATATGAATTTTCCTTCTTAGCCCGGTCCACTTTCTTCTGTAATACTCTCCCATCACACATCCGTCATGCTCCTTCACAATCTTCTTTCAAATCTCTCCTTTTTAAACACCTTATTGCTTCCCAATCAGATGCCTACTAATTTCAGTACAGCGATTAAAGTGATGTGAGAAATGTCTACACTTCATAACATAAATTATAGTAAAGTTTATTTTCATTTCTATTTTAGGTTACAAAACGTGGCGGAGACCATAATCCTGGACTCACTGGGAATCCATATATATTGAGGCTAGGCTCGATTCGCCCAAGAGGCCCATCAATATGTCCAAGTGTTTCTTTTTAGCAGAATTTCCCTCTATTTGTACCTTGAAAAATTGTTTTCAGGATTGATGCGGTATGCTGTGTACGCATAGCAACTCAGCGAAGTTGAGTCAGCAAATTCCAAATCGGAATTTCTCTCTTCTAATGTTATTTGTTTTGTTTTTTTGGTTTGTTAGTTCTATATTACATTTAGATATTACTGTATTTTTTTTAATTTATATTTTTCATTTCTCTCTTTTTTCATCAATTGAAATAATTGTAAATAATTATTGCAATCATTAATATTATTAGTTTTTTATATGTGTTTTTTTGGCCAGTTGTAGTCATTATCTTTTTTTTATATGTGTATTATTCTCAAGGGACCTAGTCCCAGAATAAAGTTCTTTTTTCATTCATTCATTCATTCACATTTCCACTGTGCGTCGATTGGAGGGTTGTGTCAAGTCTGATCTCGAGGGCTTAGGCTTGAACGGTGATCATCTTTGTGGGCAGTATTTGGTGGTATCCAATCTTGGGGTTTGGTAGGCCTATTATTATTATTATTATAGAATTTCAAACTTCCTCAGCTTTTCCTGGGAATATTCATCTACCAGGACTGAGTCAAGGGTTAGTCAAAAATTTAGACTATATTTAAAAATATTCTGATGAAGCTGGTGCACCGAGAATAACTGCTTTCTGTTCTTCTTCCAGAACTTTTTCTGGAAGTTTTAGGTACTTAATTAAGCGAATGGTATGTTCTGGAATGATACCATTATTGGATAGGCCAATGTATGCTCCAGCCTGTAGAGCCGAAATTCCTGGCACAGTTCTTTATACTTTTTAATAGCATTCGATGGTTTAGTAGATGGTATATTGGGCTTATGATAATTGTGAGTTTTTTCGTAGTTAGGTAGAGGATCATAGCGAATCTTCAGTAACGGTTTAAGTAGCCGAAAACGAAGAGCAGTTTCTTGTCTTTTCAGTCCTACATGAGAATTTCAAGTTAGACGTTTGTAAATATGGAGTCCAAGATATCGGACGGGTTCGATGGTGGCATGAATATTCACATCTATACAGCAAGTTCAGTCAAAATCGCTAAAGCCGTCCTTGAGAAAGTTGGAAAATGGTATAAAAGCAATGTATAAAGTGGCAATTTATTTTTCTCCATTTTGGTGAAATAGTTGTTGCAATATCTCAATTATATAGTCTGTAAAATTTGAAATTGTATGACGTTTTCGAGCTAAACCTACTACACACAGAGCTTTTTGCGAGAATAACGTGTATTTACGGTGAAAACACTATTAGAATAATTTCCACGTTGCAATACTTTACCATTCTATATATTTCATATACAATTAAATAAAAGTAATAAGTAAGCATGGTAGGAAAATGGGTGGAAATAATATCTTTATAGCATATATCTTTATAGCAATAATACTTTTAGCAATAATATCTTTATAGCAATAATATCTTATAGCAATAATTAACAGAGAAAAGAGGTTAAAGAGAGAAGACATTAAGCTAATGGGTTTGATCCCTTAGTAATCGGATAAGCTCTTTTATCTCCTTTGAGCCTCCACCGCTCTCTTCCTTGTAAACCACTACCAAAGATTTTAATTAATTATTTTTAGCTAATTGTGAATTTTTTTAAGATAAACAATAACAAAGACTTGTGTCGTTAGCTGTTAGCTGAATGTAACAGGCTGATATTAATTAATTTTACCAGAACATAATAGCAATAGATAATAATCAATATATTTTATGAATAATCAGCGAATGAAATCTCTACCTCTCTGTATATAAGATCATACAGCAATTCTTGGTTTCTGCGTACTCCTTCTAAATCCTTAGATACGGGTTTGACTATCATTTATGGAATTTTTTCCTGAAGGTTTATGTTAACTTGTACATTAGGATTTAGCTTTCTTTATTATTATAGCTTCGAGGGACAACTTCTCCTTTCCTTTTCATTATGACTTTCTGCTTGTTTAGATTAATTTTACAATATCTTCATAAGAATGTAGTTATACATTCAAGCATTTAGCTGTATGTACATGTTTAGGTAGATTAGGTTTATTGTAGGATGTAAACTTTTTTTATTGTAGAATGTAAAATTTTATTTATTTTTTTTTAATGAAATTTAAACTATTTTATTTATCAAAACCTTTTTAATCCTAATTCCTTTATAATAATATCTTTCTTAAGCCAATGTTTTATGAAAGTATAACGGAAAAAAATGAATTTTCTGTATCCAAGCCATCAATATATGATTCCTAAATCATGAGTAGTAATAAATATAGACGTATAATATACCGTTGGAAGATTATAGACCTGTTAATATGCAATAAAATAAATAGTACAAGTTAACTTAAAATTGCTGTACGCCCATAAAATTATGAACATATGCTATGGGTAAAGAGGGAGGTTATGATAGTTTAAAGTTGCCACAGTCGTACAAAATCTTACAAGTTATATATTCTTCTATTCAGTACGCAAGATTTTCGAAACAATATTTCGTACTTAGTCGTAACTAAGTTGTTAAAATGAGTAGTAAGTTTTATATATTTTCTTCTCTTTACATAAAAAATTATTCTTGGTTTCGCGAAATCATTCTAAACCATACGACATATTTTGATATGGTATTCAACATCATTTAAGACATTCTTTCCTGAAGGTTTGTAAGTAAAATACATTCATAATTAGTTTTTCATTAGAAATCAAAAATTAAATTTTTGTAGTCAAATCTAATATGTGTAGCAATATAGGCGTATAATATATCCATGGAATGCGCAAGATTTTCTTGTATGCAGATATAATACAATCTGCCACCTTCTGTGGAAATAAGTATGTGCAAGATTTTAGAAAATTTAATATCTAATAAAATATGTCGTAAAAGTTGGTAAAAGGTAAAAAAAAAACAAAAAAAACTTTGGGATAGGTCTATAAACTTCTGAACATATGTCATTTTTAATATTGTAATGAGGGAGGTTATGGTAATATTCTTCCGTACAGTACTCAAGACTTAAAACAAAATATTACGTCCCGAATTGTACTTAAATTGTTAAAATAAATGGAAATCTTTTATAAATCAGTAAACTAACATTGTTATCAATTATTTCTACATTTAGCTTATTTCATGAAAACATATGATGATAGAACTTCTAAAACACACGACCGGTTTTGAGATTTATTCTGTCTACAGCCCTCCAGCTTGTGTATCGGTAACGTTTCCTATATGATTTAACCGCTACTTATAGTAAGTTTTATTAACAAATCAAAATATATTTTATTAAAAAATAAATTTATGACATCTAAGTTGTGAATCTAAAGTCTACAGCCGTGAAGTCCTTGATATTTGTTAAAATTATTTGAAACAAATCTTGCCCTACATTCCTTCTCCTCCACATGAATTCGCAAAGGTAGCTAGCTGCCCATGTGGGTCCGATGCGTTCCACAACTAACCTTGTTGCATCCTTTTGCTAATACCCACATACTCTCTACAGTATTTGTGCGAGCTCCAGGGTCCAGGTTGACGAAATGTATGGAATGGTTGACGGTTAAATGAGTATAACCTTCTTGATATTAATATGCCTACCATTAATCCGAAATTGTGGTTGTTCTGGGTCGTATATGGGTCTTGATAATGGGAACTAGTGTACGGGCACTTTGATCGAAAACTGAAAATAAGAAACACTCCTTTGTACTCCTCGATATTCCTCCGAAAGCCCACGGGTAAAATCTTTCTTTGTACGATTTCCTATTCGACAAAACTGATTTATCTATTCAGAAAGACAATGCAGTCTTCTTCGACGTGGAATTTTATAAAAATTCGCTCGTAATTCATAATTGTATTATTCATAAACTGAACGTGTATGAGCGGAACCATAGAGGGAGCCCGTGGCTGAGTGGCAAGCGCGCTAGTCTCTCATGCTATAGGTTGTTATTACTTAATTGAGTGTTTTGTTGACTGAACCCGAAATCAACTTCTCCCCTATATATACACTCAGCAATCCTCACTCTACTATTTGAATTCTAATGTATTTGTACTTTTCCCATGTTTTTGCTCATTCTACTTGTTTAACTTAGGCATTTTGGTAGAGCATTGTCTCATGAATGAAGCGTTTCTTTCTTCATCTGCGGGCCTTTTAATTTTATTCATTGCCGGTAATTTATTTTATTGCGATGCTGAGAGAGTCGGGTTAGGAATCCATTGGATGGCCTAGGAGATAGGCCGAAACTTAATGGGCGCAAGGCTATATCTGAAATTAAGTCATTGTAATTCAGCTCTGGAAACTTCTACTCTTTGCCCCCTCCCTTTTTTACGGTTTATTTAATATTCCGACCATCGCAGTTGAGAATAACGCCCAGCTAATGCAGGATGAAGAAAAGACTGTTAAAGTCGGCTTTATTTCTTCTTTTTTCCCTTCTTACTTTCAAGCCTCATTGAGATTCCCAGTTTGGTTTAGCCTCAGCCACGGATTTAATGATGTGTAATGGATCGGGAGGGATCCTGTATACATTTCATTGCGGATTTTTATGTGTTCTTCAGACAAGTTAATTTTTCTGAATTAATAATAATTATTTGTTTTATTGATTAAATTTACATACATAAATTTACTATACATATATATATTGCACACTATGCATAGACTTTGGTCCATCTGCAGAATAGCGCTCCTTAACAAAATATTCTTTACAAATATTATATAAATAATAATAATTATAACATAAAACTAACTGAACATTTTTTCCCCATTTTCCCCCCTTTATTTAAATATTGAATTCCGATATAAGTATATATCTATATTTCCAGGCACCCTTAAATGATAATTATACAATGCTACCCAATTTCCATGTTTAGATAACTTATTTTCCTGCCTGGACAATACTGCCCTGCCAAGCCAAGGCATTCCTTATTTCTGATAACACAGAGCAGACCCCTAAATAACGGTACATATCCTCTTTGTCTTTATTATTACATAAACAACAATAATAGGGGTACTCACTACGTTTGCTAATGCATGCTATTTGTGCTATTGTGCTAAACCCATCAATTTTATACAGGAAATAAATGTAGAAACTCGACGGGTTTAGCAAAATAACACAAATAGCATGCTATAGCAAACGTAGTGAGTACCCTCATGTAGTTCTTCCGCCCTTGTAACATTACAATTAAGGTACAGAAGTTGTCCTCTTATTTTAATTATTGATTTGATGAGTCCCAGGCCGTATCTATCAGAGATATAACTGTTCTCCCCTTAATCATAATTTAATTTTTATACAGTTGATGGTGAATAGATTTGTTGACATTAACCAGTAAACATTTCTAAAGTCTTCTCTTATATATTCCATTAACCCTTTAGAACATTGCTTCTTTCCATCTACTAAATAATCACTATTTTGCCAGTTATATCTCCGACACAAACATCGGAAATCTTCACACCACCATTATTTATTTTAATAATTTCCTCTGCCAAAATCTTAGTCAGTCTATGGCTGTTCTGAACTAATTTGTTGTGTATTTATTTGATTACATACTTTCACCAATAGAAAAATGTTCTGAATAAAGAATAATCAATGTTTGACCGTGAAATGAATATCAAGGAAGAGATGGTTCGAGTGGAGGACTGAAAAAATAAAATAAATTGTGAAAAAAACTATTAAATATCCAATGTTTCCACCCACGTTGTCGGTTCTACATCAAGATTAAAAATCAAGATACGGTGTAGTCGTTTGTTAATAACAGACGAAAATACAAAATAATTAAAAGTTGAGTAAAATTGATAACTTAAGAACAGGAAAAAAAAAGTAACAAAGACTTCTTATTCTTTTATGAATAGAATAATTGGATCTTTCTCTTCTCTTTTTTTATATTTTTATTTATTTTGACATAAATAAAACATTAATATCGTTTCGAGGTTTTTTTTTTTTTCCTCATCTTCATATCATCCAATAAAAATGAATATTTTCAAACTGCTCTAAATATTGGTCATATACTATCATGATCTCTTTATTTATATATACCATTTAAATAAAAATAATTTAGTCAATGATTCTTAAAATAATTGTTATTTCACTATCACATAAACTAAAAACAACATTTATTGATATTTTTTTACATCATTTATTGATATTAACACGTGTATTACATGACAAAACTAGTAAAAAGGCTAAAAGAAAATAGACATTGGAGCGGGAGCTTCACACGCTGGCTCACAGGTTGCGCTAGTTAAGCATACACTAAAGCCAAGGCCAGACAGCGGTAGACGTTTTATTTAATAATATTTTATATTTTAACTTGGTATACCATTGTGAATATTATTAGTCATATAACTGTTTTAAGATAATAAATAAACTGTACAAGGTAATTTGACCTAATGCCCAGGCACTCAGTAATCAGTTCAGCAAGATTATCACGTTACCAGTACTGTTAAAACACATCTAATTAGTTCAGATTATATGTTACATTTATGATATAATGGATTTTAAATATAGTCAATAACTTGTCAATCGTTTTCTTATCAATAATCTCTTCTCTAGAATTATCTATTTTAAAGTCGATGACAACTTAGTAATGAAACATCGCCTAATTAAATTGAAGCATTATATATTATCAATCATGTTAAACACTATTGTGGTTAGTTGAATTTTATCAGGGCCTGTTTTACATTCACTTGCCATTAATTTTAAGAGTAAGTATTTGTAAATTTTATTTTCTCAGGAATCTTTAAATTCAAATGAATCCCCTCTAATCCCCACTACCACCCGTAGTATCGAAAGTGACTGAAAAAATAAAATTAACCATATTAATCTCAAAATCTTGATTAATTGTATAAATCTATGTATATATTTGTATATAACGGTCCAGGAAACAGTTAACAAAACACATCATTTAAAAACATAATGATAATTAATATAACTAAAAAATACAATAAACTTGATTTTTTTAATTTATTCAATCGAAGAAGGTTCATTTGATTTGGAAAAGTTTTAATTGACTTAGAAATGGTTGAATTTGACTTGGTAAAAGGTTTAATTTGATTTAGGAATGCTATATTCGTTTCAGCAGCAGTTTTTAAGCGTTTTAATAATACATAAAAGAGGTATGGGGCGGTAGGAGGATAGATACTCAGGTGGCTTGTTGGGTTTAGGTATCATTTTGGCTGCGCATAATTTCCATGGGGTCGGAATAAAGATTAAAAAATAAATAGTTTATATATCAACATCAGTTAATAGGAAATGAAAGATAAACGTATGAATTAAATATGGTCTAATAGCCAGACGCTAAATAAAATAGAAAATGAAAAGTATAATAAACTAAAAATTAAATATAAGAATTAAGGATATAGTATATAAATTGAACACTAAAAAGTCTAATAGCATGAGATGTGATAATAAAAGTGATGGAGAATAGAAAATAAAATAAAAATAAAGGTCAGGCACAACCTCCTTTTATTTTGTTTTTGAAAAACACCTTTTATTTCTATTAAAAAATATAAAACTAGACATTATCTCCTTCTTATCTTTAGTATTAATGGTATTAAATATATATATGCTAATAAAAAGACTCAAAGGGTAAAGTTGTCGAGGAGAGCGGTTAAATAGGTTTTATTTACTTGCTGCAAATTTTTTAATTAATAAAAGTCGAATCAGGGAATGTGAAGGAAATATGTGGTTTGAGTAGTTAATAGAAGGTTTTAATTTGAATTGTTTTTCAAGAATACATCAATGTGGGACTTATTTCATTAGTGCATTGTAAAATCTTTATTAATCAGATCATTGGCGCTCTTAAAATACTCTCTGAGTGCTGTTCCATATCGCTGTAAAACCTAATATACTTCGATATAATGTAAGTTACATTCTTATTGTAATAGCCTTATAATTTAAATTTCCATCCTTTAAGGTATCTTCAATTTTTTTGATACTTTAGTATTGAGTTTCCATATTTGAGCTTTCGTCGAAACTTAATACAATCTTTTTTCAGTTTTAATTTTATTGAAAACTAGATTGCAAGAAATGGAAGTAAGTGGTTATTGTCTTATTCGCTCAATAGATGTTTTGAAATATGTTTTGCTAAATGTATATCATAAGAATAATAGTTGTTAATGCCAGTGGGGTCGTCCTAGGGATTTCCTTAGGCTATGCCTGGTAGTGAAGCTGATTCATAGGACTTGCTTGTTGTACCAAACCATGTATTCCCAAATAGAAAATTGGTGATTAGATAAACAAATAAATGAGTATGGTAATAGGTTTAATAGGTAAATAAGGAAAAACAAGGTAAAAGGTAAACTGGTTAGGTAATAAAAAATATTGTGGATATAATTAGTTGACCGTTGAGAATTACTGAAGGAATTAGTCCGGTTGGCGGTCATTAAATGAAACAACTGAATAGTTTCAACTATTTTATTGTTTGCCAACGTTTCGACCCCCATTGTGGGTCATCATCAGGGCTAAAAAGATACAAAAAGGATACATTTAAAATAAGATTAAAAATACTATTTAAAAAATAACTATTGCGCTAGAGAATGTCAATATTATAACATAAAAGGAACAGATGTGTAAAGAAATCAATTAATTAAATTACAATGATAAAGGTATACTAATGAGAGCTATACAGACCAGATAATGACTAAAGATAATGTACAAATATATAAGAAAAAATTACATGAAATAAAAAACATTAAAAAAATGGAGAACAGTGGAGATACATACCGTCTGGTAGGCGAGTGGAAACTAGGTACAATTTGGTAATAAGGAATATAGACAGGTAGATAGGAAAGTACGTACAAAAGGTTGGGTAAAATGGAAAATACGTACCACATTTCTAGACGGGATCTGACAACAATGAGTAAAATTGTAATATTAACATAAAAGGAAGTGTTCAGATTAAACCTAAAATATTAATAACATCATAACGGTATTAGAAGATGTTTTAACAAGATTGTTGAAGTAAAAACAATATAATACAATAGTAAGAATAATAATGTATAAACTATATGTAGTAAAACTGACTACCTCCCAACCAACGTTTTTATAATATTGTACATGTATTAAGACAGTAAAATTAACCAAGTGAAAATATTATGAGAAAAAATAATAATAAGTAACAATCATTGACAGATCATAAAATAAAATAGTTGAAAAGGCAAACAATAAAATAGTTGAAACTATTCAGTTGTTTAATTTAATGACCACTATCCCGGACTAATTCCTTCAGTAATAAAAAATAGGTAATAGTAATACTTTTTAAATTGACACCGTTCCAACTGTACAGAACATATGTTTTTCTTTTTGATAGAAATAATCAAAAAAACTTGATAAGAAATATAATTAATGATTGAAGAAAGTTTCTAAGGAATTTAGAATACATAATAAAAAATGAGGACAAATGAAACAAGTGGCGTAAACGATAGTCTTTATTGATATACATATAAACAATTCTAATAATTTTTTTCCTTCTCTCTTTATTTACATATGTGTACAAAGACCTTCCTTTTTAGGAGTTTATAGTCTAGTCTTTAACGCTAACTACCCGTACGTGAGTTGAAGAATTTGCTAATCTTGATGTTCCAATTTTCTCAATCTTTTTGTTAGATATAGCTTTCGATAGATGTTAAGGTGCTTAGTTTGTGGACAAGGTATGTTTCTTCTAATGAAGATATGTCTAGTTCGTCGTCTACGTTTCATCTTTAGATTCCACGGCCCGATTGGAGCCAAATGCAAATAGGTCAATTAATTAGTTGAAGACTGATCAGTGATGAGGAGATTAATGAATGTAGATTCATTATGATGATGTATGCAGCTCTCAATGTAGGTCCCAATAACTGATCCATCTCTCGCTTACACTCTGTTGAACGCACTCCGCCAGGCTGTTTCTGATTTCCTTGGCTGCGAAGAAAGTATCATCCCCAGGATAATGATGCCATTCAAGGAAGTTTTCAAGGGAGGAAGGTGTGGGAAGATCGGAAGTGGAGGGCTCCACTCAAGCGAAATAATAGGCGCAAGGAAGGAGGGAGTGCCATGTTGGGCTCACATTATGCGCAATGACACTCCAACCATTCTAGCATCTTGCGCGCAAAGCAAAACTGCTAATTTTGATATGATAAAATAAAATGATTACTTATTATGCAATCATTATAATAGATAAATTAATTATAAAAAGTTTTTTGTTTATTCTTTTAACGTACTTCATGCTACTAAAGCTAATCGGTCGACTCTACCGTTCGAGTCCTATTTTTTCCTATCCAGGATTAATTAGGAAAGGGATCTTCTAAGTGGTTGACATCGCACAGGCTCGGAAAAACCATTTTACTTCTCTGAAGAGGGCATTTAACACCGATTCGAACACCTTTTGCCATCGGACCTGATTCGGACTCAAATCAAACCTCGATTCTTCTCAACTGGTATCATTTCTTATCCCTTTCTTTTGTCTATATCCTCTGACTTTTCTACACCAATTACGGCATTCCTTGAACATACATCATTATTTCATGATTGTTTTATATGTGTATATATATATATATATATATATATATATATATATATATATATTTTTTTTTTATTTTTTTAAAGAAAGTTATTAGTCCATCAGAGGTTGGATGTTGCATAACCTAACCCCGTGGAGCCATAAACAACTAGTACCAAAATATTTTTTTAATTTATGTAATCGAAGGAAATAATGGAAAGGGCATAAACTCAAATTATTACTATAGATTGTCTCTTGTTTCTAATATCCAATGGAAAATAGCCGTTTTTACTCAAGTCTTGATCTCATATTTTAATATATTTCATATTGTTTCGCCCGCGTGCTCAACATTAAATTCAACTTCATGATTCAAGGAATGGAATGCTGGATTAGTACTTGATATTACTCAGGGAGAAATATTATTCCAGGAAAAACGAGCCATGGCCCAAAAGGATGAAGTCTCTATTCCCTGAGCACTTTCATTTAATTTTTTTCTTATTTGAATCTGTTCATGCCTGAATGTTATATATATTTAAAAGAGGTATATCATGAAGGCTTACCGGGAGGCATTAGAGTTGAGTTGTCCAGTTGAATTTCATTTATTCTTGGAATATTGTATATTTTATTCTTGCCTGTTTTAAAAGAGCGTTCTTCACACATTTATCATCTAAGGTATGTTTATGGCATTGCCAAGGCTCATTAATTGAAAAGTTACTCATCCACGAATGACTGCATACGAACAGATTTTTATTAAATTAAAGTAATCTTGTGAGAGATCCCCGCCAATAAGCACATTCTCGGACTTTAATTTAATATCTGTAAAAAAAAATATAGATAATCTCAATTATGAAGAAACTTTATTTTAGACAGACTGAGCTAGTCGAGAAAACTGACCACCGTTTTGCCATAAGAGTAAAAACTTACGATAGATTAGTGATGTCAAGACCAAAACATAGCTTGGCGACACACCTCAGTTGTTGTATCATAGCTCCTGTATGCAATTATGTTCCTCCAAATTTTTCAAGATTCTCTCACAAATCCTCCAAAGTATTACTACAATGTTAAAATATAGGCGAAATCCCTGAATAAAGAAAAAATTGCAGAATTATTGAATTAAATTATTTATCGCTATAGACATGTTGTTCTCAATCCCAGCCTACGTCACTCATCCTGATGTTCTTGCTTATTTTTAATTATGTGTTGTTGTTTATATTTTTTTTTTTTTATTATTTAGGTATTATATAATTCAATTTTGTATTTATTTGACTTTATTTTAAGTCCTGTATAAATGTTCACGTGGATAGCGGCGTGGTCTAGTGGGTAGAGAACCTATAAAATGGACTAAAAAGAAAATGTTTAAACTTTTTATCTGACCACCCTTTTTATCAAAAAGTAAATGTATAGAAACAAAAAAAATATTTATGACGTGTTAATCGAAAATGTTTATCCTGAAAAATTAACAAATAAAATATGGTATAATGATAAAATAATGGTAAATGATAATAAGAAAGGAAATAGAGAGATAGTTTGCAGTACTAAGAATAAACTAAAATATACACAAAAAGAAATAATAGACAGAGCACAACCATTGAATACTATGGAAAAGATAAAAAAGTAATATAAATAATCAAACAAATATTATAAATGAAACAAAAAATCTGTTTAACTTCTTCAAATTTTAACTGCATAACAGGTTTAACCAATAAAATAAAAAAGACGTTTAAACAATATGACCATAGTAATATTAAATTTGGATTGTATAATAACAATAAAATAAATGCATATATGACCAATATGAAGTACAAAATAGAAAAAGAAAACAAACTAAATACAATATCTAAAATAGATTGCAAAAATTGTCCTAAAGTCTACATTGGAGAAACTTCTAAAATGTTAAAAACTAGAATGAATCAACATATTTCTAATTTTAAAAATATAAAAAACATTAATATTATAGCACTTTCCAACCATAGTATAATTAATAAACACAGTTTTCATTTTGAAAAAAAAAAATTAAATACAGAACAAAAAGTAAAAATAGAAAAATTTTGGAATCGATTCACTTAACTAAAAATTTAAATAATACAGTGAATTATGAATTGGATTAAAAAAATAAGTCATAATTATGCAGATATAATTAACAAATTAAATTTCTGATTTACAACAATAAATAATAGATAATAGTTATAACCTCCAACCATAAGGAATGTTTTGTTATTAATATTTTATATTAAAATATATATATGCATTAGTATAAAGGTCAGGGAGTGGGGGTAAGGTTCAAACTTCAGTCTACTCCTTGCCTTATAGTAGAATATTGATATATCAAAAAGTTTTAAAATTGTAATGGTGAATAGCTAAAAAGTAGGAAAAAAAATTACCATTATTGAATTAAATAAAGATTTTAAGAATCTTTGCAATATTAAAAGATGTTTTTATGTAAGTAGAGATATAATACTAATTGAATTTATTATAGTATGATTTTGAATTATATAATTGTTATATGTATTGTTGTTGAATGTTGAAATTAATATAATATTAAATTGTTATTAGTGGATGACTAAAGATTCTGAAGATGAAGCGTGTAGGTCCGAAACGTAAATTGTTTATAATGAAGAATAAATGAATAAGGGTTAAAAGTGTTCCTAAATAATCTAATTAAATTTATTGGAAGGAATTAGTCCGGGTGGCGGTCATTAAATGAAACAACTAAATAGTTTCAACTATTTTATTGTTTGCCAACGTTTCGACCCCCTTTGTGGGTCATCATCAGGGCTAAAAAGATACAAAAGAATATAATTTCAATGACATTACATACAATATTATATAACCTATTTAGCTAGAGAACGTCGGTATTGAAAAAATAACAGAAGAACTGTATATGTAAAAAAAATTACAATGACCATATTACAATAATGAAAGTGTTATACAGAGAAAATAAAAATGTTCACTAAACAAAATTTACACAGGTATCAATAATTTACATGAAATATGAAATATAAAAATATGAAGTAGAGTGGAGATACGTACCGCATGGTGGGAGAATGGAAACTAGGTACTGTTTTGGTAGATGGGGGGTAGGTAGGATGGAAAATACGTAGGAAAAGGTGGAATGGAAAATACGTACTGATTTATGGACAGGGCCTGACAACAATGACTAAAATTCTTAATACTACCATACAAAGAATCAATGAAATTTAACTTATGATTATAATAATGATACAGGATAAAAAATTATGATTTAATTCTTGAAATATCACCTATATAATAGTAAGAGCAGTGATGGAAGATGTATATGGAGAAAAACTGACTGTACCTCCCAACTTAATCATCCCTAATTCTGTTTTAGGTATCCAAAGATAACAGGGTGGAAAAAAATAATAATGGAACATTGTAAAATACATTAATTGACAAATCTTACAGGTTGATAAAAAAAAATTAAATAAACATAAATACAAGTTGGAATAAATTGAATAGTGAAGACATTTAGAAAATTTTAAATACATAAACAAAACAAAATAAATACATATATAGAATTATATGGATACCTAAAATAGATTTAAAAATATTAATAAAAACCAACAAACAATAATAATGAAAAACAAACAATATATATGGTGGGATAGACAGAGAAAATATGCTACTTAATAGAGTTTAATATGTGGCTATATGTGGAGGAAATGCATTGTTTATCGGTTTTGTGGTTAACAGGATTGGATTGGAGGTGGATGTGGACGGATTCAGCGATTAGTCTTTTCTTATGGTTTGGAACATAATCTAAAATGGAGCAGTCGTCAAAGTTAAAGGAATGATTGAAATGTATGGAGTGTTCAGAAAGTTTTGAGGCTAGAGGGTTTCGAGAGGATACGGAGAGTTTATGTTGCGATATTCTGGTTTTTAAGTAATTTTTGGTTTCTCCTACATAGGATACATCACAATCTGTACATGAAATTTTATAAACAATATTGGAACGATATATAGGAGTGATCGGGTCTTTTGTATTGGTAAAAAGGTGAGAAAGCTTGTTCTGGGTCTTTAGTCCTAGTTTTAAGGAAGGTAAGGAAAATTTAAGGATTTTTTTTATATTTTCAGAAAGGTGCGGAATGTAAGGTAGGGATCTATATAAAAATATTATGGGTGAATCATGGTCGGGAATTGTAGGGGAAGTAACGGTGGTTTTTGTGTTATAAGAATCTATAAGGTTTTTAATTACTTTTTTTGGGAAGCTGTTTAAGGTTAGTATTTTTTTAATACGTTCGATATTATTAGGATGGTACTTTGGATCAGACAAGGATAGGCAACGGTGGACGAGATTCTTGGCAACATTTAATTTCTGATGATATGGGTGTTGGGAGAAGAAGTTGAGCAGTCTACCAGAATAGGTGGATTTGGTGTACCAGTCAGTTGAAATAGAACCGTCGGTATTTCTAGTGATAAGTAAGTCTAAAAAGGGAATTGTCAAGTTGTTTTCTCTTTCTACGGTAAAACGGAGGCGTGGATCATAAGAATTAAATGATTTTAGGATATCGGGGATTGTGATTATGATCCACGCCTCCGTTTTACCGTAGAAAGAGAAAACAACTTGACAATTCCCTTTTTAGACTTACTTATCACTAGAAATACCGACGGTTCTATTTCAACTGACTGGTACACCAAATCCACCTATTCTGGTAGACTGCTCAACTTCTTCTCCCAACACCCATATCATCAGAAATTAAATGTTGCCAAGAATCTCGTCCACCGTTGCCTATCCTTGTCTGATCCAAAGTACCATCCTAATAATATCGAACGTATTAAAAAAATACTAACCTTAAACAGCTTCCCAAAAAAAGTAATTAAAAACCTTATAGATTCTTATAACACAAAAACCCCCGTTACTTCCCCTACAATTCCCGACCATGATTCACCCATAATATTTTTATATAGAACCCTACCTTACATTCCGCACCTTTCTGAAAATATAAAAAAAATTCCTTAAATTTTCCTTACCTTCCTTAAAACTAGGACTAAAGACCCAGAACAAGCTTTCTCACCTTTTTACCAATACAAAAGACCCGATCACTCCTATATATCGTTCCAATATTGTTTATAAAATTTCATGTACAGATTGTGATGTATCCTATGTAGGAGAAACCAAAAATTACTTAAAAACCAGAATATCGCAACATAAACTCTCCGTATCCTCTCGAAACCCTCTAGCCTCAAAACTTTCTGAACACTCCATACATTTCAATCATTCCTTTAACTTTGACGACTGCTCCATTTTAGATTATGTTCCAAACCATAAGAAAAGACTAATCGCTGAATCCGTCCACATCCACCTCCAATCCAATCCTGTTAACCACAAAACCGATAAACAATGCATTTCCTCCACATATAGCCACATATTAAACTCTATTAAGTAGCATATTTTCTCTGTCTATCCCACCATATATATTGTTTTGTTTTTCATTATTATTGTTTGTTGGTTTTTATTAATATTTTTAAATCTATTTTAGGTATCCATATAATTCTATATATGTATTTATTTTGTTTTGTTTATGTATTTAAAATTTTCTAAATGTCTTCACTATTCAATTTATTCCAACTTGTATTTATGTTTATTTAATTTTTTTTTTTATCAACCTGTAAGATTTGTCAATTAATGTATTTTACAATGTTCCATTATTATTTTTTCCACCCTGTTATCTTTGGATACCTAAAACAGAATTAGGGATGATTAAGTTGGGAGGTACAGTCAGTTTTTCTCCATATACATCTTCCATCACTGCTCTTACTATTATATAGGTGATATTTCAAGAATTAAATCATAATTTTTTATCCTGTATCATTATTATAATCATAAGTTAAATTTCATTGATTCTTTGTATGGTAGTATTAAGAATTTTAGTCATTGTTGTCAGGCCCTGTCCATAAATCAGTACGTATTTTCCATTCCACCTTTTCCTACGTATTTTCCATCCTACCTACCCCCCATCTACCAAAACAGTACCTAGTTTCCATTCTCCCACCATGCGGTACGTATCTCCACTCTACTTCATATTTTTATATTTCATATTTCATGTAAATTATTGATACCTGTGTAAATTTTGTTTAGTGAACATTTTTATTTTCTCTGTATAACACTTTCATTATTGTAATATGGTCATTGTAATTTTTTTTACATATACAGTTCTTCTGTTATTTTTTCAATACCGACGTTCTCTAGCTAAATAGGTTATATAATATTGTATGTAATGTCATTGAAATTATATTCTTTTGTATCTTTTTAGCCCTGATGATGACCCACAAAGGGGGTCGAAACGTTGGCAAACAATAAAATAGTTGAAACTATTTAGTTGTTTCATTTAATGACCGCCACCCGGACTAATTCCTTCCAGTAATTCTCAACGGTCAACTAATTACATCCATAATTAAATTTATATTCTCTTCATAATGGGATAATCTAAAATTTAAAATAAAAAAAGAAGTTGGAATTAAAAAGGTTAAAGAATTACATTGGGTTTCGATGAAAATATTTATTTTTTATTAAATAATAGGATTTTTTTCAATAATAGCTCTAATGATTTTTAATAAATTGTATATTAATGTAAAATTAAATTGGATTTTCCGTCATTTAGCCTTTATCCCGATTGAAATAGTCTGCATAAGCTAAAAATCTCCAAATTTTGGAATGTCTTCCCTGTAAGGACCGCGGAAAATAAGGGACCGCCCGCCATCTGAGTGCAGACACCCAGAGCAGTTGAGCGGATACGCACCAGGCAGCTCCACCCGCAGTGTACTGTATATATGTAATTTTGTATTTGTTGATATTAATTGTAAATGGTAATATATTTCGTTTATATGTAAAACCATATTCACTGTAAATATATTTTTATTAATAAAGTAAAAGAAAGGCTATTAAATAAGAAAATGTCTGAGTAAATAAGTGGTTACCTCTCGGTTTTAAGATTAGCCATAAGTCTTATAGATGTATACACCCGGCGGCTTTTCATTATGTCATCCTTCATTCCTAATTGTTATTAACAAAGTAAATTTGTACTCTATTAGACTTCGGCAGTGTGAATGTGATAGAGGAAAGGAATACCTCGGTGGAAGATTTCATCTTACGCTGTTCCTCTACTGACCATTCATGGTCCGATATAATTCACTATCTCTCGACAAGTGGAAATGAAGGATGATATACGTTTAACGCGCCGCGCTAGAGATGCGTTGGTTTCAATTATTACTGAACCTGTTTCAACCCGTTCCTATAAATAAATGGAACTGTTCCACATTTATTTATTAATCCAAATACATATGTAAGAATAACAGCGAAGAAGATAAACGAATAAGGGAGCTGGGGGAGCTCGTGGCTGAGTGCCTAGCGCGCTAGTCTCTCATGCTACAGGTTCTGAGTTCGAATCCAAGTCCCGGCGGGGCTTTTATAAGGATTTAATAAAATGTAGATTCACTCACAACCTCTCCCCCGGGTATGTGAGACCCGTCAGCCAAAGGATGGCCACTCACAAAATTAGTCGTAGGGAGTGATGACCCTACACTAAAAAAAATGCATCTTGAAACGTGAGTGTAAACTGGCAGGAGTTTACACCGCGAGGCCCAGGGCCTACACGGCCTGTCGCGCCACTGGCAGAAGAAGATACTTGCTTGCTGAATTCCTCACTAAATTGAAAGAAATTTCAGTAGCAAGCTTCACCTGATTCTATTTATCAGTATATTAAAAAAGTTTAATTGATAATAATTAAAAACACAGCTTTAATGGCAACCAACTTCAAATATAAATTTAACTTGTATAAATTCAATTCACCAAGATTCCCATGTAGATTTGCTAATTTCAGTTGAAAACAATTAATAAAACAGATATATGTCTTTACTAATTTTATTCCAAAAATTTACCACCAAATATTATTTGCAATAAAAAAGTATAGAATTTTAGTTTCCCTCGTAAAAGGAATTACAATATTAGTTTTCTAAACTATGGCCACCGTTGATTTGTGCCACCGCTGTTTTCCGTGTAATTTTTCCACTTTTGTAATGACTGGGCTTTTCCATCTACTTGTGGAGGAAAAAGCGAAATCCAAGAGATCCTAGACCCTCGCTCTCAGCCGCGTCACTGGTGTGACTCAGACATCATATTAAAGCCCATTAAATTTTACATCGATATTGGGAGCTCAATCAAAAACGTTAGAGCCGTTTTTGAGAAAATCGTAAAGGTGCAAAATGCATAGTATAAAGTTACCATTCAGGTTAGCCGATTGTGATGAACATTTTGCTGTAACATCTCGGCTTTAATATGATGTAGGTTTCATTCTGATTGAAATAGTCTGACAGGGCTTAAATACCGATATTTCAATATTTCTTTATCTAAAGTATCTTTATTCTGTAGATTCTATAAAAATAACTATATTATCATGTTATCATTGAGAATTAACAGCTAAATATGCCAGATGAGATAATTCGATAAAAGACTGAAGGAGAAAATTGAAAAATATTTTCTTAATGCACTTTTTTGTTTTTGAACACAAGAACAGTAATATAGACGGATAATATACCGTTGGAAAGAGAAAGATTTTAGGTAAAATATTATTTTATACAGGAGATAGTAAAAGTTAATAAAGAGTGATAAAAAGTCGATAAAACTAACTGATTATTTTAGATAATAATATAGAGTTTTTAATAAAACACATGTTTCTATATTAATTCAATTTAATTAATTATTTTTAAAGCTCCTGGTCATGACCTAATCACCTCCTATATCTTAAAACGTTTTCCTCATAAAGCTATCCTATACCTCACCTACATTTACAATGCTGTACTTCGCACTACATATTTTCCCGACTCCTGGAAATTATCCATAGTTAAAATGATTCTTAAATCCAAAATAAAAATCCATCTTCCTACCGCCCCATATCTCTTTTGTGTATCATGGGTAAAACCTTCCACTTTACTACAAAAGGCTCATCTATATGACCATCATAAGACCGATATGGACCTACGGAGTAGAGCTATGGGGCTCTACTAAGCCATCGAATTCTTCTCGTATCCAATCCTTACAATCCAAAATCCTTCGGAAAATCTTCAATTCTCCTTATTTTGTCACGAACAAACTCATTCATAAAGACCTTAATATTCCATATGTTGCTGACTTAGCCCGAACCAGGTACCATTCCTTCCATGACAAACTCCGTTCCCACTCCAATCCATTAGTTTCAACCCTTGCTTCCTCTTCGATCCCTGACAATCCTCCGAGGCGTCTGAAAAGAAGATGGCCACGAGACCTTCTAGTTTAAAATATTTTTAGAGTGCTGCCACTGGGTAGTGTCTCTACATGTAATTCATGACATTTTTCTATTTTATCATCACATTTACTTGATGTATTTTTTGTAATACAGTTGTAGATATCAATAAATATGTTATAAAAAAAAAGATTAATTCTTTAATGGTTTCACTTATTTTTATCTCTGACTGTACTTGAAAATTCTTTAATCGATTTTAAAAACGGAGTTAAGTGAAAGTCGTGTGTTTCCCGCACCAGATTTTCATTAATATATTTCTACACATTCTGTGTTATTAATATAGTAACAGAGATACATTAGTGTTGGAGATAGGACAGCGGTGTGTATTAATGCAATATATTAACTAATTTGATTGAGGCGCTCATTAGTGGTAATATCCTTTGATTTATTATGGATTCATTTCCTCTTTCCTTAACATCGGAAACCTAAGAGGTTATCCTTTTCCCCTCTCAAGAGAAAACAAGTGATAAGGTCCCATTACTCACTTTTTTTTTCTCTTTCTTTTGCTCTCCCTTTTAACTTTTTATCGTAAAAACCATCGCTATTAGAATCCCTTTTAATTAGCATAAAAGTGCAGAATTGACCACGTGTTATTGCTAAAATTAAATATTTAACAGTATTTTGATTTTATAATTATTAATGTCATGCGCGCAACACAAAACTTTCCCTTGGCTGCTTCAAATAAAGTTAAAAAATAAAAGTTTCGATAGAAATATTTATTAAGAATAATAAATATAACAACAGAAATTATTATCTACAATAAGCACTTAAGTTTATGCCCCATTTGTCAATTTTCATAACCTTCTACAACTTCATATGTTAATAATAATAATAATGGTTTATTGCTTTTAAGATTTACATCTTTTAGCAAGATGTTTTTAGGCAAGCCTCTATTTCATTTAGACAAAATCATTTTTTACATTTAATAAGGAAATGTTATAAATATTGAAATAAGAATCAAACTACTTTAGAAACAACATTAGGGGTACTCACTACGTTTGCTATAGCATGCTATTTGTGCTGAACCCATCAATTTTATACAGGAAATAACTGTAGAAACTCGACGGGTTTAGCACAATAGCACAAATAGCATGCTATAGCAAACGTAGTGAGTACCCCTATTATAAGAAAAAATAAATAGCAATTAACAAAATAACTAAGAATACAAATCTTGATTAAATAATGAACAAAGACACTTTAAAAAATAAATAATAATAAACTCAAGAAAACAGAACAAAAAAAAAAAAACAGTTTTTAATAATACATATCTTGATAACAGTTTCATATAAACAAAAAGTAATAATAATAGGCTTACCGAACCCGAAGGTTCGATGCCGATACCACCAAATTCTGTCTACACAGACTCGTCCAATGTTCGCCGTTCAAGCCCAAGCCCCTGAGATCAGCCTTAACGCAATCCTCCCATCGACGCTTCGGCCAACTTTTCGGACGTCTACCAGTCGGATCAGCGAGTACCAACTTTCTAGGAATCCGCTCCTCATCGAGCCCAACAACTTTACTCGCCCATTTGAGTCTCCGCGATGCTATTAACACAATTATATTCACAGGATACAAGTTCCGCAATTCCCCGTTGTGCAACCTTCTAAACTCCACAGTGGCCACATCTCTCTTCGGACCAAATATTTTACGTGGTACCTTAAGCCTTTGTTCATCCTTCAAAGTAAGCGGCCACGTTTCATATCTGTAAAGAACCGTCGGAAGAATAATAGTTTTATAAATTCTAACCTTTAAGTTTTTAGATAGAAGCCGCGAACTAAGTAACTTAGCAACTGAATAATAACACGCATTTCCCACCTTTAATCATGACTTTATTTCTTCCTGGATTTCATTTTTTCTTGTTATCATTGAACCTAAATACTTGAATTTCTCTACGTGTTCAAAAGTATGCCCTGATACATCAATATCACCAAAATCGCCACCGTTTCTGCTACTAATCATATATTTCGTCTTATCGGTATTTAATTCGAGTCCTATTTCTTGACCGGTTTTTATTAACACACTTGTATTTAGTTGTATGGTTTCCGTGTCTTCACCTAGCGGTACCGAATCATCGGCATACTCTAAAACCGTAATCCTGTCACCCATATTTAAACCTTTCTCGGTACCTATCACCTTTTTTATGACATATTCTAAAGCTATATTAAATAACACAGGTGAAAGGTAGTCACCCTGTTTCAAACCCGATCGCACCTCAAATCTCTCGGAGTAATTATGACCGATTCTAACTTTATGGAATGTTTCCGACAAACAAACAACAAAAAGTAATGGCTAAAAAAATGCCTATAAATTTTGTACTAATCGTTCGTGACAAAACTTCTTGTCTTCTATTTCTTAGTTATTCTATTCTAAAGCTTCTATTTCTAATTTCCATTATATAATATTTATTTTTTGTAATCAATATTTTTTTAAACCATGTGTTTGTGTGTGTATGTGTGTGTGTGTGTATGTGTGTGTGTGTGTGTGTGTGCGTGCGTGTGTGTGTGTGTGTGTGGTAACTTCCGGGCGAAAACGAAAAGTTCTATGGAACCGAAATTTCATATTTAAGACAACTATGCGTCCGAGATGTTACAGAATCTTTTTCATCAAAATCAGCTGACCGGAAGATCTACTTTATACCATGCATTTAGAACCTTTTTACGATTTTCTCAAAAAAGGCTTTTAACGATTTTGATTAAACTCCCTATATCGATGTAAAATTTATTGGGTTTTAATATCATGTAGGTTTCATTCTGATTGAAATAGTACGGCAGGGCTTAAATGCCGATATTTTAAATTTTCTTCCTCTAAAGTACCTTTAATTTTGTAGATTTCAGAAAACTTTGTGCATTATCTTATTAGCATTGATAAATACCAGGTAAATAACGTATGTAAGTTGAGCGAATTTGATAAACAACTTAAGGAGAAAAGTGCAAATATATTTTTTAGAATATATAGAAAATAATTTTTATTCTGGGACTGGGTCCCCTAAGAATAACAGAATTGTACAATTAAATATACAACATGTCTGGCCAACAGACAGAAGGAACAGAATTAATTACTTATTACACAGATGGGTTAATTCGAGTGTTCATATCACACACGAATATCCAAACATATATATATAAAAAAAAATATGATATGATAAAATAAAATAAAAACAGTTCTTGAAAAATATTGGGTTGAACAAAATTAAAATTAAATTAAAATATAACAGCGTTTAAATAAAGAACATATATTACTTTTCTTTCAAAGTGTGGTATTAGGAACATAAGAATCACTGTATTTAAGCGTCTTTATGGGATAATAAAAGATATTGGAAAAGTTGGGATTTGAATGAGGAGAGAGAAGCAGCATGGCGAATATGAGTAGGTAGAGAATTCCAGAAAATAGAGGAGCGGACCAGGAAGGAACGATCAAAAGTTTTAGTTCTATGAGTAGGAAAGTAAAGGTCGGAGTGGCGCGATCTTGTTTCAAGTGAATGGACTGAAGATTTAAACTGTAGGAGACAGACTATGAATGTATGGAGGGTGTTGGGATCTAATGATTTGGTAAAGGTATGATCCTAGGAAATATTGTCTGCGGATTGGGGGGAGGAGCCACTTTAACTCGCCTTAAAAATGGGTTACATGAGACCTCTTCGGAGTGCAGAGGACAAATCTTAAAAATATGTTCATGATGCGTTTTATGCAATATTATTTTGTTTTTTTTTAATACAAGAATAGTAATAAAGATGTATAGTATACCGTTGGATAGCTAATGATTTTAGAAAAAATATTATCTAATTCACTACATTTTAAAGGTTAGTGGAGAGTGATAAAAGGCCTATAAAACAAACTGATTGTCGTAGATAATAATATAATAGATTATTTAATAAAACACATGTTTCTATTAAAATCCAATGTAAATAATTCTTTCACAACTTATATTTCCTTTCTAAATTTATAAAAAAATTCTTAAATTGATATAAATGACGGTGGTAAGTGAAAGTCGTGTGTTGCGCGCACCAGATTTTTTTTTATTCAATGATGCAATTTCTATGACGACGACTGTAGGTTTTACCCTCTAGTATTTTTTTTAAATTTCTTCCTCTAAAGCTCCTATAAGTTTGTTGATTAGAAATAGTTAATAAATTTTATCCTTTATTGTTGATAAAAATTAGGTAAATGATAGATATGAATGGATTTGGTTTCAAACTGAAGGATGAAAAAGCAGAAATATAATATTGGGTTAATTCTTTATTTTTTTTATCTCAAATAAGAATGGTAATATTAATATTGATGTATACATACCGAAATCCATACTGATTTATTTTATTGATAATATCGTTTATTTTTATATGTTTTTATCTAATATAAATGAAGAGTCAACGGAAGAAAGAGGGTATGTCATTTGGAGTACTTTCCGAGAAAATCGAGTTTTTAGGTTTTCATCTTTAATTACTTTAGTATGTTTTATCATTTTATTCAAATTTACTATGTTCTTTTCCTTTTTGTTTTGATTATCTTTTCACTGACATATTCAACTCAACTAGACGAATAATTTTATATTATATATATATATATATATATATATATATATATATATATATATATATATATATATATATTGTTTGATCAGTTCTCGACTGTTGATAATTTAAGTTTGTGTTGTTCTTAGGTTGCAGTCAATGAACAAACAATTTTATCTATGCGACGTTTCGAGAATTTATTGTTCTCATAATCATGCAATTTTGGACAAAATAGTGTCTTAATTAGGCATGTTAAGCCTACAAGCTTTGAAAGAACACTGAAAGATAGATAAAATTGTTTATTCATTGACTGCAACCTAAGAACAACACAAACTATATATATATATATATATATATATATATATATATATATATATATATAATATATAATTTTTTTTTTATTATTTTTTTTTTTTTGCTATTTTTGACCCGCTGCTTTTCTAGGGCAGCGGTACCTTCAAAAACTAGCTTACTTGATATTGTATATTTATTCCATGTATAAACTATATTTAATGGATTGGATCTCCTTTCCAAAGGTATCGTGTTTACCAATCCAATAGGTGGCATGCGGGGTAAGATTAAATTAGACATGTTTTACAAACTGACATTATTATTTAAAACAACTTAACACATATACAATATAATTAAACTATGCCTGAGAATACTGAGGGACATTATAGTTACACTTGCCATACAATATTACAATTAACGCAAATACCTTTAAAAAAACTTTGTCGACTGGCGAAGGTGGAATCAGTCCTAGGCTCTCAGATCTCCAGCTGCGCTGTCTGACCCCCAGACGGACATCTCTTCTTCTAGATGGAACCCGACTCACATCTTCTTCAGGATAGCATTTGACTGACCTTTTCGAAACTTCTCCTCATCGTCGTCACCTCGGGCAGGGCTGATCTGTGAAGTGCCCCAAGCCGGGAGTCCTTTGTCCTTGTGTCTAGGAAGTTTCCCGAGGTACATATTGCGGAGGGGGGGGGCCATGGAGGTAAACGCCTTTTGATGTTTTGCTGACAAAGATTCGTTATCTTTAATTGTTTAATATTAAAATTATTTAATAATTAACTCCCCTCAGTATCCTAAATACATTACTATATATACATACATACATATATATATATATATATATATATATATATAACAGATAAGATAAGCCTTTATTTACACATATTTACAATTTTTGTTGATACAAAAAGTTTATATATATTTATTTTTATTTTAAAACACTTTTAATAATTGATATAAGTAAAAAAAACAATGTGACCAAATATTGTATACAACTTTTTAAATAAAATTTACTAACATCTTTTTTTAATAAAATTGCAAAAAAAACTTGATTAAATACATTTTTTTATGTTTAGATAAATAAAAATAAAATGATTTTCTACTAATGTGTAGGCCTCTCCTGAAGGTATATATATATATATATATATATATATATATATATATATATATATATATATATAATTGAATCACAATAACAATCAGCAACACAGTACACAGTAAGAAACGGTAATTGACTGTACCATAAAGCAATAAGTGTACACACATATATAAAACTACAGTTCGGGAAAAAATTGACACTCCCCCTTCTTCCGTGGACTCTTCAAATTTTAAAATAAATTTTAAATGTTCGTTTGTTGTAAATATCAATAAATATATTTAAAAAAAGCCATTTTAAAAGGAAAAAGGACTATGTTTAGTTCTTCGAAGGATATGCCAGATTTTAATATTTTCAGGACGATTTTAATTATTTTAAGTTCATGTCGCCATTTTCGTTGAAAGGATTCTTAACAATTGGCATATCTTGTAACTAGGATAGGATTCAAAATAGAAGACAAACACCATTTTTTAGTCTATTTCCCTATTAAAAAGGATGCGGATCGAATATATTTTTTACAATAATGAGATTATATCTTCTACTACAATAGCCAAATGTGCTAATAAGGAAAGAAAAGAAACTGTAAGTGAAAGTCGTGAACTTTGGGTACCAGATTTTTTAAATTTTTTTATAGGTATTATTTTCTCTGTATATACATGTTTTAGAAACTTTTGAATATTACAAGATGAATTTGAGAATAATAATTTCGTATTATTACATTTTCCTACACAGAACTTTCCTTTGTACGACGCTTTCATCCACTTTGAAACTTAACGAAGTTGCAACCCCTTTACACCTGAAAATATGAATTCAAAGACCCATTTCTCTACCCAGAATAATAAGATGATAAAAAAGTATAATCAGGCAGCAAACAAACAAGAAATTATTAAACTCTTTATATTAAAAAAATTTAAATATTAATTTTCCTTTATTTCTCTTCATAACCAGGGTATTCTAGATCTGAAAACAATTCCATATTTGTATTGACTTTAAAACCTTTATTTATCTTTCAAAATCCAATCCTGATATTGGATCGGATACAATTAAAAACAATGAAATATAAAATATTGTTTATTCTAATGAGATTTTTATCTTCCCTTCTTTTTAATAATTCCTACTGTCTTTATATCGTTATTGTGCTTTTAAAGTTGAATTAAAATAAAAATAACTAAGATTTCTAAAACTGCCCTTTACTTTCACTTAAATAAATATGAAATATATAGTAAAGGAAAGAAAGTATTGCGATTGAGAAAATTTTAGAATTCTAGTTTCAAAAGGTATGTTATGTGTGTGTGTCAGTGCTCACAATTAAGCCACCTATACGTCAGAGATGTTATCAACTTTTTCACAAAAATCAGCCTGGAAGTGCTACTTTGTACCTAGTATTTTACACATTTTTACAGTTTTCTCAAAGACAGCTCGAACGATTTTGATGAAACTATATAGATGTAAAATTTAATGGGCTTAAGTATCATATAGTTTTCATTCTGATTGAAATAATCTGACAGGACTTAAACCGAAAATTTTCACGACCGCAATACTTTCCTTTGCTATATATTTCATACATAGATAAGTGAAAGTAAAAATCGTTAATTAAAAAAAATACATTATGTCACTGCTAAATGGTATTGTGCTTAACCTTTAGATGCCATATATACAAAAAAGTGGAGAAATTCAGTTCAGTAAGAAGATTATCTTGCTTGCCAAGCTTTGCCTGATGAAATCGTAGGATTCCTACAAGTCAAGGAATTTGAATAATATTTAAATAACCCTAAATCCCTTGCTTACAACCCGAATTACAATATCCCTTTTATTGCATGGAAGAAAATCCCTGCATGTTGGCTGATAAGGGGAGAGTAGGTACACGAGGGATCATATTACTATAATACATATACGAATATATTATTATTTTCTGCTAAATATTCTGGTATTATCCCATATGTATCCCTTTCTGATCTTAAACAAACTGTTTTTTCCTTCCAGCCCCCTCTCAAGTTTATAAAACCTAAAAATATTCCTAAAAGTCCGGTGCACGGGACGCAATTTTACTTACTTCTGTTATTAAAATGAATTTAAGAACTTTTTAATAAAGTTAAGGTTTAAAAAATCTGGTGCGAGCGACAAACGATTTTCACTTACCTCGGTTGATGAAATCAATTTAAAAACTGTGAAATAAAGAGAGTGGGAAAATTGACAGGAATTATATTTAGTTTAGTTTTACTTTTAGGAACATATGTTTTATATTAAATAATATAATCATATAAAATTGTTATGTGCAATAATCACTTTATGCCCCTTTCGTTACTTTACAATACATTCCACATCTTTTTATATATCATTTTTTCTAAAAATGTCTATAAATATATTTTTTAAAATAGCTTTCTAACGGTATATTAAACATCTTCATTACTATTCTTATGTTTAGTAATCAAAATTTACCTAATAAAATATATATGTTCTCTTTTCTCCTTTATTTTCTAATCAAATTCGTTCAATCTGTATATTTAGCCGTTATTTACCAATTCTAATAAGGTATTATGATTATTTTTTTAGCCAGTATAATCAAAATGGTTATAGCCGTTTTTGAGAAAATCGTTCCAAAATTCGTATTAGCTCTTTCGGTCAGCTGATTTTAGTGAAAAAGTTACTGTAACAACTCGGGCGTATACTTCTCTCAAATATGAAATTTAAGTTTCGAACAATTTATCGTTTGCGCTGGACTTACCACATATACACTGACCTTATTTGTGACTTGCCTTTTGGACTCAGAGGACACTAAAACGTTAAAAACTAGAGTTATAAAATTTTCACGATCACAATATTTTCCCTTACTATATATTTGATATTTAGTTTAAGAGAAAGTAAAAATAAATAAATATTAATTTTTGTTTACTATTTCGATATAGGTATGAGTTTGTTCATGTTTTGTCCATTTATTTGTTAACTTTTAGTTATTTTATTTATAAATTTTGTTATTACATTCATTTATTTTTATTTTTTTAATGTAATTTGACGTTTCTATTTCTTATACTGTAAATATTGTATAAATGTGATCTTACAGACCTATTATTATTGTCCATAGAGACAAATTGTAAGCCCTCATAACAAAGTAATAATATATAAATCATTTATCCGCCCGCTGATTACATACTCCTCCCCAGGCTGGAGCTAAACCTGCTTAACTAATTACCAAAAACTTGAAAAAATCCAAAACCCGTCAATGTGGATAATTAATAATTACCACCGCTACACAAAATATCCTCTATGCAGCTGCAGCTTCCTACAGTTAAACAATTTGTCCATTCTGAAACGTGTTCTTATTTCAGTAAAACGTATTTCTCCGAAAACCCATTAATAAAAGAAATAGGTAATTAAAATAAATATATAAATTAAAATATTATTTGAATCCCTACACTCATAAAAGAACAAAACATGTGTTGTTCATTTTTTTTTTTCATTTATAATTTTATATTTTAAATAATTTTATTTATTTATTTTTTTCCGTCAATTCCTCACCCCTACATATTTCCTATTAATGCGTTCCTACCTTATTGGCAGAACCTTTAAGGTTAACCATAACTTCCTACTCATCCATATTTTCCCTATCTGCTGGAGTGCCTCAAGGTAGTATCTTAGGTCCTCTTAGTATCTTAGGGAGATCCTCTACTCCCTTTACACAGCTGACATTCCACTCCATCCTCATACTGTCCTCTTGTACTTATGCTGATGACAAGTGTGTCTTATCCGTCCATAATGATCCATCTACTGCATCCCAAACCCTTCAGTCCCACATCACAGCCATTGAACAATGGTGTCAAAATTGGAGGATTAAAATAAACCCCAACAAATCCCACCAAATCACCTTTACCCTTCGTCGCAAACCGCTGAGTTCCTGCCCCCCAGTATCCTTTAATAACATTACCCTTACTCCCGTTGAGCAAATCCGATACCTAGGTCTCCATCTTGACAAGCGCCTACTTGGAATCCTCACACTAGACTGAAACGACAAGAGACTGCTCGAAGATATTGATTACTACAACACTTACTAGACAAACGTTGAAAACTTCCATTATATTACAAAAGACTCATTTACATCACTATTATCAGACCTATTTGGATATATGGAATCGAGATTTGGAGCTCTACGAAACCATCTATTCCTCCCGCATCCAGTCCTTACAATCCAAAATCCTTCGCAAAATCCTGAATGCTCCTTATTTTGTTACTAATCAACTCATTCATAATGACCTTAACATCCCATTTGTTGCAGACATAGCCCGTGATAGATACTCCTCTTTTCATTCTAAACTCCCTGCCCATACAAATCCACTTGTCCGTAATTTATCTTCCTTAGATATCCCTGATAACCCTCCAGGGCGACTGAAAAGAAGGTGGCCTCGGGACTACTGAGTTAAAAAGTTAGTGAAGTGCTACAACTGGGTAGTTCTTTCTCAAGACATTTTCATGACTTTTTTTTTCATTCCTCATATTTACTTATTGTATTCTTTAATACAGTTGTAAATTACTATAAAAAAAAAAAAAAAAAATTTTTTATATTTAGGTTTTTTGTATAATGTTTCCTACAACCATGATTTCAGTTTCAATCTATTACATTGAAGTCATTTAGGCAAATGAATTATAATTACCTAAAAATCAAAAAATCTTGCTACTTGTAAGGATGTCTCATCCAAAATAATTTGTAAATATCTTGTAAATTTGTAAATACAGTTTATTTTCTTTCTCTTCTCTAAATAAATAAAAAAATAATAATTTCCATATATTTAACATATTATTTCAATTTTGAAATATAATTTCATGAGCTGTTCCTCTATAAAAATTGTACGTATAATTATTGTATTTTGGGGAATTATTATGTTTTCTTGAGAAGATCAATTAGGCTATCTGAAATCTTTTGTTTTTTTTCTTTATTCTAATCCTTGATATGAACTTTTCTAAAAATATATATATTTTTTTAAATACTGAAAAAACACTTTTTCTAAAGTTCCTTTCAGTTACTTCCCTATTAATAAGTCATAGCTTCAAAGTAGGGCACACTTTGGGAAGCTGAAAGAGTGTCCGGGATTTGCGGTGACACTCTGCCCCAGGGCGACACCCGCCAAATGGCAAGTACTGTTTACCTTCAGTCTCTAGCACCATTGTTCATCAGGTGACGAGCTACGGTAAGTCAACAACATCTTCAAAACAAAGGATAATAATAATACAAACTTCTTCGTAAGTTTTATAATAACTGAATAATTCTAAAATCTTTAGCTTTCCATATACTTTAAATCTGTACATCTATACATCTTTATCAGAAACTTGAAAGAATTCAAAACTTATCAATGACAATAAATTATTAATTATTACGACCACTAAAGTACAATATCATCTGTGCTCCAAGACTTGCAGCTTCCTATAGTTAACCAATTTTTCCATATTCTGCTTCTTACTTCAGTAAAACGCCAGTTTTCAAAAATCCATTATTTAAGGAAATCGGCATTTATAATAAATTTTCTCTCAAACGCCACACGCATAAAAAAACAGAACATGCATTGTTAAGTTAGTTTTTTTTTAATTTATAAATTTTATATTTTCAATTATTTCATCCGTTCTTATATGCAGGTTTTCGGTATAATTTTTCCTACAATTGTACTATAATTTAGTTTTAATTATATCACATATTAGTCATTTAGGCTAATGGATTAAAATTACCAAAAACAAGAAATATTGCTGACTGTAAGGATGCCTCATACTAAATCAGTGTCCTTTAATGATATTCCTCTTGTCCCGGTTGATCAGATCTGCTATTTAGGACTCCTGCTTGACAAACGCCTTAGAATCCGCACACACGACTGAAAAGACAAGAAACTGCTCGACGTTTTCGGCTACTCCAACCCTTACTAGACAGACGCTCTAACCTTTCACTTAACTACAAAAGACTCATCTACACAACAATCATAAGGCCTATCTGGACGTACGGAGTTAAGCTTTGGGGCTCTACTAAACCATCAAACTCTTCCCGTATCCAATCCTTACAATCCAAAATCCTTCGCAAAATCCTTAACGCTCCTTACTTTCTCACGAATAAAATCATTCACAAGGACCTTAATGTTCCATATGTTGCTAATTTGGCCCGTACCAGGTATCACTCCTTCCATGAAAAACTCCACTCCAACTCTAATCCATTAGTTTCAATCCTTGCTTCCTCTTCAATTCCTGATAATCCTCCAAGGCGACTGAAAAGAAGATGGAGTCTAACCTTCTTGTGTAGACTCACACTACTTAAGAGTGGTGCCAATGGGCAGTTTCTCTTCATGTTTATTTCATGTGTTTTATCATTAATAAGCATATTTACTTGTTGTATTTTATACAGTTGTAAAGTTCAATTAAAATATATTAAAAAAAAAAAAATTGTAATTATTTTTTCAACTTGTGAATATGTAAATAAAGTTTATTTTGTATTTTCTTTCTTAACATCTTTTACAATTATTTCCAAAAAACAATTTTAACTTGAACAAAATCTCCTTTTTACCTTCACTTACCTATTATCAAATATATATTTAGATAAAGTATTACGATCATGAAAAATCAGACAAAGAGGGAGACAAGGAAAAGATATGTAATGGAAGTACCTACTCAGATTTTTTTATTTTTCGAAATTCAATTAAAAAGTAATTATTAAATTAAATTAACCCTAGCGAGGCAAAATCAGAAAAACAAAAGAGATACATATCAATACAGTATGAAAATGAAAAGTAGTTAATTATGGCAATGACAAAATAGAAAAATGATGAAATACGAATACACATAGATAATATTATAATTAAAAATAATGATAATGTGATAAATACTATGATGATGATAATTATGAAGTCAAAAAAAATTTTTTTTTTCATACCCTCTGGTTTTATTATTTTTCACAATATACAAAATACGATATGTACATAAATCACATGATATTTTTCCTTCTATTACCCGAAGGTATTCTAAGGAATATTTCTAGGAGCGCTCCATGCACTTTTAACATTCCAAGGGCTTTTATGCCTTTATGTATACAATTACAAAATGGGAGAGACCATTCTTTAGGGTTTTGGTAATAAATTGAGTTGAGACAAAGGCCGAACTCCTTCCCTCGGCGACAGCGTCAACGAGAGGTAGTGATCCCTCCGGGGTGAATCAGCAAACAATGGGTTAGCACAGGCCTTCAGCCCATCAAAAATTTGATGTGCCTCCGGCTGACATATTCAGGCACTGTTGGCAATGCTACCTCCTCATGTAGGGTACGGTTTTTGGCCCTCTGTAGGTTTCTTAGTTTATGCTTGATATGGCTAGAATTTATATATATATATTACTTCTCTATTTACTTCCAAATTTTATTTTTTTTCTTATATATATATATATTACTTCTCTATTTACTTCCAAATTTTAATTTTTTTCATCATCTTATTCATCATATCATTATTATTTGTATTTATAATATTATCTTTGCATATTTGTATTATTTTGTTTCATTGCATTCATTTTTGCAACGTACACGTTTAGCCGAAACGTCGACAAAATTTAAATTTTTTTCACTTGACTGACTCTTGACAATTTCTACCTATGAAAAGATGATAAAAACAAAAAAAACAGGCAGCTTGAGGTATAGGAGACCTTAATTTTTTTTTTCTTTTTGTAATGGTCTAAATTTGATAAGGCAGGTTGTGTTGAGTAACCAAGTGGGAAAGAGGATTTGAGGGAAAGGATCAGCAAGTTTGGAGTCTTCAAGGAAATTGGAAACCCGGGATTAGGCTAACCTTGGAAGGGTTTAGGGAGGTTAGGAAAGATGGAGGTGGGGCAATGATCTTCAACTTCAGTCGCTAGTTTTATTGATAGGATCAACACTGGAATCAACCCGAAATATGCGAGGTACAGAATCCTGCATTGAGATTTCTGGGATGCGCTATTTCTTTTATTTAACTGAAAAAGCTATCTGTGAATTTTTATGCAATATCATTATTCAGAACGCCATGCACGTCAAAAGAATAGCAATATTCAATATTCAAACAGTCATCGGTATTCAATTGTGTATCAAAGGAAAATAAGAAATAGAAGGTTTTCAAATAAGTCCTTTCAGTTTTTCAGGGTGAAATAAAACTAAATGTGTTATAAATATAAAATTTATTTTAATCTACAATATATTTACCATTATTTAATATGGCTTTTTCTCATCTCTTCACTAACTTCATATTGCCATGTTCATTGAATCTCTAGAATTTATTGTTAAAAAACTGATCCTAGTGGTTTTTTATGTCCTCTTAACAAAATAAGCGGTAGTCACTTGGAGCATGGTGAATGGGTTGGCTGGGGAAAAAGGTTCTATCCCAGACTGAATAATCTATTTCGAGTGCCCAATGTTTTGTGGGGCTTAGCGTAGTCTTGCTGGAACACAAGACCCTTCTGATTTGCCAGGTCTGGGCGTTTATTTTTGATTGATTCATCCAATTTAATTAATTGTGAGCAGTATAGAGTTGAACCAATTGTTTGTCCTCATGGAAATAGCTCATAGATAATTGATAAACTGATAGATAACTGTTTTCTTTAAGTATATTACCATAACCAAACAAATATTACAATATATATATTGCTAAATGCACTTGCATTTAGTTGTTCTGAGAGTCCTTTAACTGTTTGGTGAGGGTTTCCTTCTACTGTATGTTTGAGGACATCGTTGTCTATCACGGACGGAGGTCTACCTCGGGGCAAGTTTTCCAAGTCGGTATCCCCAGCTGAAAACTTAGCAAAACAACGGCGAATGGTCCGTTAATTAACACTCCTTTCCCCAAACGCCTTGCAAATATTTCTAGTGGCCTCAGCTGCTGAATGGCCCAGTTTAAACTCGTACAAAAATATTACTCGAAAATTGCGTTTCCATGTTCATATTTGGAGGTATACTAAAAAGTGGGTAATTGATTGGAAAGCTAATGTTTATAATACAAAGGTAGAGGATTAGTAACTGTTTACTTTAAATATGTAAACATTCGGAAGAAAACAACAGAGACCTGCAAAATCCTTTATGTATCCCAGAAACTATAAAAACGGACATTTCATGTGAAACAACCCAATAAATAAAAGCATTTGTAGAACTATGGTCTTTCAGACCGGAGCCGAACTGTAAAATTTTACAAATTATGTGATAGTCAAAGACAGGTTACTAACTAATTCTATTCAACTTTTAACCGTATTAACTTATAAACAAATCAACAGTAAAAACAATAACAATAAACAATCAATATCACACATTAGAAAGTTTTATTTTTTTTAATTATAATAACAGCTTGTTATATATCTCAATAAATAAATATACAACAAAAAAAAAATTAAATTCTTTAATAAGTCTATATCTATAAGGCCATGCTATTTTACAAAAATTGTATTCAGACCACCAGTTATTACCATTGAGACATTTTTTACCATTGAGACAGAATCGGACATGCAGCCAGGAAAGGAAATGTATTTTCTGTCTTTCTTTTATTGCACAAAGAACACATCACACTACTATTTGAATAAACTCTCTTATAGTTCAGATAAAGAAGTTCGCATCTAACTTTAAATACCCATTTAACCCCATTAAAGTTCATTTTAGTATTATCAAAGTAATCATTATAGGTGTTCCATAATCATAATTTATATTTTTATACAGAACATTTTTTTTTTCGAAACTGAAGCCTTTTGTACATATCTTAATCTATAAATTTGTATTAACGACTCTATGAATTCCTGTAGGATTAAATCCCATTTATTTTTATTGTCGAGTTTAAAGTATATTTCAATATTATGAGTTTCAGCTATTTCTCTTAAATCCTCTATCCATAATACCTTTTGTTTAACAATTACGTTATTTAATAAACATGATAGCCTATTGTTTGTCAGGTTTTTAACTTTTATAATATAACTATGCTGTATAGATAACACCACCCTTCAAATCCTACCCAATGGAAAGCATTATGTGTGTCTGTATGTGTGTGTGCATATAGCAAGTTTAGCTCAAATAAAAGTTGTGCGGTACTGAAATTTCACTTTAAAGTAAATTATATGCCTTTGGTGTTACAGCAACTTTTCATCAAAATCGGCACTTTATACAATGGAATTAGCACCTTTACATGATATTCTCGAAAATCGCATAAACGGTTTTGATTAAACCCCCTATATTTACGTAAAATTAAATTAGATTTAAATTCATGTAGGTTATATCCGATTGAAATAGTATGCCAAAATATATAAACGGTTTTCACAAGCATATTAGATAGGAGAGGGTTAAAAACAAGACCCTCAGAGTAAATAATCTTCTACAAAAGTCACAAAAAAACAAAAAAAAGTGTTGAAACAAAAGTAGTGTCCAGGAAGTCTATGCGTTTCACACAGTGATGAGGGAGCAAGCGGAAGCTAAGTAAAGCAGCTATTGCTACAAGCATTCCGCTAATGAGTGTAAACTGGCCAGAACTCCAAATAATATATTTATTAAAGGTCTCAGGGCCACTGCCGTTTCAAACTTTGGAGGGGAATAGTAAGGATGGAAAGAACTATATAGGAATGTGCAAGAGCATTAGAATGATGATATTTAATATTTTAACATATACATAGGTCTTAAAACTCGTTTTTTATTTATAAATTACTTAAATTGGATTAATTCTTTCCACATCCTCTTCTTCCAGTGACGCGACAGGCCGTGTAGGCCCTCGGCCTCGCGGTGTAAGCTCCTGCGAATTTATACTCACGTTTCACGATGCAATTTTTAGTGTAGGGTCATCACTCCCTACGACTAATTTTGGCTGACGGGTCTCACATAACCGGGGGAGAGGCTGTGAGGGAATACACATTTTTTTACATCCTTATAAAAGCCCCGCCGGGACTGGGATTCGAACTCAGAATCTGTAGCATGAGAGACTAGCGCACTAGCCACTCCGCCACGGGCTCCCCTTTCCACATCCTCTAATATTTTAATTAAAAAACAAAAAAAAACGAATAAAAAAAAAAATACTCTGGCGACTAGTAGAGAATTTTTATTTGAATTCTTCCCCTTCGTTCGGCTTGGAAATTCAAACGATCGTGTCATTGGTAGAAATATTAATTTTGTTTTTGTAAAAATGTTTTTTTTTTGTTTACTTCGTTACGGTCCAAAAGCAAGGACGGACAAAAGGGATCAAATACTGTAGCAACATAAAGGCTCACTCTTCTTTGTCTTTTCCTAGCCCCAACTTCATACAGCTAGAGCTTAATACCAACCCCTATTATCCTTTATTATTGTCTTCCAAGCTAAGATTTATATGTCTATAATCCTGATTGGACAGCTGTTACCAAAATTTATCTTTCATTATCTAGTTAATTTTTATGACCAAAAGCTTGTTATTGAGTATGTAAGAGTTGTATATAAAGAAAAAAACATTTTTAGAAGAATACTATTAAAAGCTATTACGATAACTGAAAATGTAAAAAAGGCAATCATGAAACGGGAACATAAATTATGATTGTGTCGAATTATTAAATGAATAGAACCATTCTCTTCTAAAATAACATATTGGGTTGTTTCACATGAAAGGTCTGTTTTTATAGTTTCTGAAATACATAAAGGATTTTGCAGGTCTCTGTCGTTTTCTTCCGAATGTTTACATATTTAAAGTAAACAGTTACTAATCCTCTACCTTTGTATTATAAACATACGCTTCCCAATCAATTACCCACTTTTTAGTATACCTCCAAATATGAACATGGAAACACGGGATTTTCCATGTTTATTTTTGTACGAGTTTAAACTCAGCCATTTAGCAGCTGAGGCCGCTAGAAATATTTGCAAGGCGTTTGGGGAAGGGAGTGTTAATGAACGGACCATTCGCCGTTAGTTTGCCAAGTTTTCAGCTGGGGATACCGACTTGGAAAACTTGCCCCGAGGAAGACCTAGGCCCGTAATAGACAACGATGTCCTCAAACATACAGTAGAAGGAAACCCCTACCAAACAGTTAAAGGACACTCAGCACAACTAAATGCAAGTGCATCTACCGTTTCCAGACATTTAAAATGTATTGAGAAACTAAAAAAGCTCGATACATGGGTACCTCATGATCCCACTGAGCGGCAGCAAGACCCCAAAACATACCGAAAAAATTCAAAGAACTGGGCAACGAAGCTCTTCCGCACCCACCAAATTCTCCCGACTTGTCTCCAACAGATTACCACCTGTTCAGGAATTTAGACAACTTCGTCAAAGGAAAACTTTTTGAAAATGATGATCAAGTGAAAAGTGCGTTTTCAGATTTTGTTTCACTTCAAAGCTCAGAGTTTTTCAGTTCGGGGATAAAAAAGTTGGTATCACGTTGGGAAAAAATGTGTAGAAAAAGAAGGTAAATGCTTCGAAAAAAATTATCTTTTTTTCATATCGTATTTTTAATAAAGATCCTTTACCTTGAAAACGGACATTTCATGTGACACAACCCAATATTTATTATCACATTATTTATATATTATCATTTGACATTTCGAAGTATTTTGCTTCAGTTTCAAAATATTGCATCCGACTCGCTTCTTGATGCTCAGTCAAAATTGTTCTTAGTTGGATTACTAAAGTTCTTAATACAATGACATGAAATGAAGAGACACTACCTATTGGCAGTATTCCAATAGGAATTCCAAATCCCGCGATCATCTTCTTTTCAGACGCCTCGGAGAATAATCAGGGATCGAAGAGGATACTAGGATAGAAACCAGGATAAATAGGTCAAAGTGGGAATGGAGTTTTTCATACCTGGTTCGGGCCAAAACAGTAACATAGAGAACATTAAGGTCTTTGTGGGTGAGTTTTTCGTGACAAAGCAAGGAGCGTTGAGGATTTAACGAAGGATAAAAATATTTTTAATTTTAAAAATCTAGTGTAATTTAATTTCATTACTTTATTCCCTTTAATTCCATCTGATCCAATAGTGAATTGATAAACATGGTAGCTTTAGAAAGGAAATCCAATGGTTTTGTATAGTACAGTATGTACATACCTAAAATATTATATAGTGCAGTTTCGGAGTTACCGCAACCCTAGAAAAGCAGCGCCCGAAATCGTAGCAATATAAGCTAATCTAAAAAAAAAATGTTTCCAACGAATCTGAATATATTTTTTTTTTCTTTATAATAACTTCTGTATTTAAATCAAATCATAGAATTTTTTACAGTGCAAGTAGAAGTCACTATCCACCCCACTATGACAAGCCCGTGTTTGGGAAAGGAGTTTAACTGAAAAGCAATTCAATAGAAGTACATTAACAAATAGTTATTCAGTACACAGTAAGAAACAGTAATTGACTAAACAAAAAGCAGTAAGGAATACATTTAAATATATACATGATATTAAATAAAGGCAAGTAAATACTAAATTGAATTATATAATACTTAAATACGAGTAACTAAAAAAAAAAAACAAATTACAAACAACATCAGAATTGCATTGTGGACAACAATAAGTAATTTGATTTCAATAATTTAGCCATTTTTCCCACACTGGGGGATTTCGTCCATATTTTAACATTGTAGTAATATTTTTAATACTTTTACTTTAGAGGATTTGTGTGAGAATATCGAAAGATTGCAGGAATATTATTTTAAACAGTAGCTATGGAATAACAAGTTGGGTGTGTTGTCATCAAAATAAGCAAGAACTTCTGACTGAGTGACGCAGGCTGGCATCGAGGACGACATGTCTATAACGATAAGTAATTTTGAATTCAATAAATCACCAAGTTTATCCCCACTGAGGGATTTCGTCCATATTTTAACATTGTAGTAATATTTTTAATACTTTAGAGGCTTTGTGTGAGAATATCGAAAGATTGCAGGAATATTATTTTAAACAGTAGCTATGGAATAACAAGGCGGGTGTGTTTTCATTAAAATAAGCAAGAACATCTGAATGAGTGACGCAGGCTGGCATCGAGGACGACATGTCTATAACGATAAGTAATTTTGAATTCAATAAATCATTAAGTTTATCCCCACTGAGGGATTTCGTCCATATTTTAACCCTGTAGTAGTACTTTGAAGGATTTGTGTGATAATATTGAAAATTTTGAGAAATATTATTGTAAACAGTATCAATGGTGTTTCGCCCAGCTATATTTGGTCTTGGCACCACTAAGACAAAAAAAAAAAAAAAAAAAAAAAATAAAGCTACAGTAAGTTTTTACTCTTGTGAAAAAACGGTGGTTAATCTTCCTGATTAGCTCATCCCATCTAAAATACAACTCTCATAATTGAGATTATTTATAATTGTTTTACAGACATTACGGTCCGAAAATATGTTTATTGATGGGGAGCTTGGACTCATACCCATTCTCTGCTCTCAAATTATATCTTTAAACTTATTTCAACTCATTTAATCGTTGTTAAATAAATTTTAATAAAAGCGAGGTTAGTCAAAGCCGTTCCCGCACCAGATTTTTTTACTTTCACTTACCTCTTGACATTGTTTTCCTTTCGAAAGCATTGTGTCAGGACATAACACGCTTTCGAAAGTAAACAAGCTAGGAGACTACAGGAGGAGAGGCAATATTATGAATGGTATAGATGTGCACCACTCGAAGGGAAGCTAAACAATAGAATGAAAGAATATGAACAGGGCTAGGGGCTCTCAATGGGGCAGCGAATTTACTGTCTCGAGGAAAAATAAGATACACTTCAATAGATAGAACCTTTGTCTCAGAACTTTGCCCATAATAAAATCAGCTTATTTAGTGTTAAAAATGTTTTCACTTAATAAATGAATAACGTTGTGTATTTTTTTTTTAAATATGGTGTTCAATATATATTTAAAATCGTCCATCTTTTACGTTCACTTACCTATATGTAAAATATATTGCACATTTTTACAAATTTATGGAAAACGGCTGAAACGATTTTGATTAAGATCTCCATATCGATGTAAAATTGAACAGGATTTATATTATTGGGTTGTTTCACATGAAATGTCTGTTTTTATAGTTTCTGAAATACATAAAGGATTTTGCAGGTCTCTGTTGTTTTCTTCCGATTGTTAACATTTTTAAAGTGAACAGTTACTAATCCTCTACCTTTGTATTATAAACATAAGCTTCCCAATCAATTACCCACTTTTTAGTATACCTCCAAATATGAACATGGAAACACGCGATTTTCGAGTAATATTTTTGTACGAGTTTAAACTCGGCCATTCAGCAGCTGAGGCCGCTAGAAATATTTGCAAGGCGTTTGGAGAAGGGAGTGTTAATGAACGAACTATTCGCCGTTGGTTTGCTAAGTTTTCAGCTGGGGATACCGACTTGGAAAACTTGCCCGAGGAAGACCTCCGTCTTCAAACGTACAGTAGAAGGAAACCTCTACCAAACAGTTAAAGGACTCTCAGCACAACTAAATGCAAGTGCATCTACCGTTTCCAGACATTTAAAATGTATTGAGAAACTAAAAAAGCTCGATACATGGGTACCTCATGATCTCACTGAGCGGCAGCAAGACCCCAAAACATACCGAAAAAATTCAAAGAACTGGGCAACGAAGCTCTTCCGCACCCACCAAATTCTCCCGACTTGTCTCCAACAGATTACCACCTGTCCAGGAATCCAGACAACTTCGTCAAAGGAAAACTTTTTGAAACTGATGATCAAGTGAAAAGTGCGTTTTCAGATTTTGTTTCACTTCAAGTTTTTCAGTTCGGGGATAAAAATGTTGGTGTCACGTTGGGAAAAATGTGTAGAAAAAGATGATAAATACTTCGAATAAAATTATCTTTTTTTCATATCATATTTTTAATAAAGATCCTTTACCTTGAAAACGGACATTTCATGTGACACAACCCAATATTTATTATCACATTATTTATATATTATCATTTGACGTTTCGAAGTATTTTGCTTCAGTTTCAAAATATTGCATCCGAATCGCTTCTTGATGCTCACTCAAAATTGTTCTTATTTGGAATACTAAAGTTCTTAATACAATGACATGAAATACACGAAGGGACACTACCTATTGGCAGTATTCCAATAGGAATTCCAAATCCCGCGATCATCTTCTTTTCAGACGCCTCGGAGAATTATCAGGGATCGAAGAGGATACTAGGATAGAAACTAGGATAAATAGGTCAAAGTGGGAATGGAGTTTTTCATACCTGGTTCGGGCCAAAACAGTAACATAGGGAACATTAAGGTCTTTGTGGGTGAGTTTTTTGTGACAAAGTAAGGAGCGTTGAGGATTTAACGGAGGATAAAAATATTTTTAATTTTAAAAATCTAGTGTAATTTAATTTCATTACTTTATTTCCTTTAATTCCATCTGATCCAACAGTGAATTGATAAACATGGTAGCTTTAGAAAGGAAATCCAATGGTTTTGTTCGGGATAAAAATGTTGGTGTCACGTTGGGAAATCTTTTTTTCATATCGTATTTTTAATAAAAATCATTTACCTTGAAAACGGACATTTCATGTGACACAACCCAATATATAGGGTTCTTTGTGATTGAAATAGTCTGACAGGGCCTAAATGCCGATATTTTAAATTGTCTTCCCCTAAAGTACCATATATTTTGTTGATTAAAAAATATTGACTATATTATCTTTTAAGATTGATAAATAGCGCTTAAATATAAATGGTGAACGAATTTGATAACCGACTAAAGGAAAAAAGAGCAAACATATATTTTTTAAATGTAATTATTAGGTTTTTGAACATAAGAACAGCAATACAGGTGTATAATATGCCATTAGAAAGCTTAAGATTTTAGAAAAAATATCATCTTGTACACGAAATTGTAAACTTTAAAGTAGAGTGATATAAAAATCGATAAAACTAACAGACTTTTGTAAATAGTATATATAATAGATTATTTATTAAAACACATGTTTCTGTTGAAACTCATTGCAATTAATTATTTAACCATTTTTTTTCATCTCTTAATGTATTTAAAATTCATTAATTGATTTGAACAGAGGAAAATTTAATTGAAAAGAGGTGGTGAAAATTGTGTTTTGTGCGCACCAGATTTTTTTAGTTTATGTACAGGCATAAAAAGAAAAAAAAAAGGAGAAACTTTCTTTACTATTTATTTCCGAAAAGAAATTTATCTTCTGATCTCTTTCCTGGATTTAACCATTTTTATGTGTTTCCCCCTTCGGAATATCAGACTAGACCCCCTCCAACGCCATCAAATTATACGGTAGTGAAGGGGAGCTGGGTTTTTAGCATTAGGAAATCAGATTTTGGAGCCATAAAAACCACTGAGAAGGCGGTGTATAGCAATGAGCTTAATATAGGAATGGGCCCATTCTAGTTCGAAATAAAGCTGCCTTATTCCCTACCAACAATGGCAATTTGCCAGCAACCATAACCCTCATCAGTTAATGTTCTATCATGTATTTTTCTCTTGTATTGGTTATTATTTTCAATAATGAAACTTTGAAATTGAACAAAAAAAAAAAATTAAAATAACACCCACCTCAAACTTTAAAGGCTTACGTTTCAAGATACATAGAAAAAAATAAACCGTTTTTCCGTCGTACGCCGCACAGTGGTTAAAATTTGAAAAAAAAATCTCAAAATGTGGACTTCTTTTTTTAAACAAATCTCGACTCATATTATCAGACAACATCCCAAACTATAATTTTGCCAAAGCTTTCATCAAAAAATATTAATCTTCTAAAAGTTGGGAAGATTGATTTACAAAGGTAGGTGATTTTTATGCTAAAATATTTTTTGGCATTACTATTACTATATAATAGTAATATATATATATATATATATATATATATATATATATATATATATATATATATATGTGTGTGTATGTGTATGTATGTAGTATATCGTTGGAAAGATAAAGATTTTAGAAATTATGATTTTAATGCTTAGTCAAAACATTTTATAAAGTTGAGTGATTGTTAAACATAATAATATCTAGTGTTATAATAATTAATCTAAAATAAATCTCTCCACCAAAACCACATAACTCTTATTCAATATTGAGTTTATTAACAGCTTCATTCAAAAAAGTCGTAAGCTGCGTACACAAGAATTTTAAAAAGAAATAATTTAAGCTGCAACGCAGGAAGGCAAGAGGTAACGAAGTTCAATAGTTTATTATTACTATTACATACATCGGAGACCGCGGACCTCATAAAGGAATCGTAATCATCATGTTGATCCTTGAACAAAATCATAAGCGTTATTTAATATTTTTACGAGGAAGGACTTGATCCTTTAACCTCAACCCTCCTCCTTTCTCAACCCAGACTTGGGACCGGGCTACGGCGGAGTTAAAAATTGATGTAGAAAATGTTGCAATAATAATCAAGGAGATTGTTCACATCGTTTCCATATTGATCATTTAATTGCAATTCTACTTTTTTTTTAATATTTAAATAAATAGTCATAAGGATCCAATTTTCCTCCATTAGAGTATAACTAGGAATGTGATATTGATCAAGGACATATTCAATGGTCGTAATTAGCCAGTAAAAAAATCGCAATCAGTTCCACTTGCCAATCGATCGTTTTCTTTTTCTAAATATCTAAATTCCCTTATTCAAAAATGTGCTGTTTCCAAAGAAGTGTAACAAGGCCTGTCATAATGATCACGGACCTTTTCGCCGGCCATACATAGACAATCCTTTCTTTGTCAATTCTTTGTTTATTTCTATTCCATCCATTCGCTATGCCGTTCTCCTCGTCCTTCAATCTCAAGTGCTTAGCTCAGAGTAGTTTTCTTGTCTTTTATGTAAAACAAGGACTGACATATTGCTCATTGTCATTTCCAAAAGTGATTATTGACCAATGAATCAATCGCAGTATGTTCTACGTTCCACTTCGCCGTTCTCCTCGTCCTTCATTCTCAAGTGCTTAGCTCAGAGTAATTTTCTTGTCTTTTATGTAAAACAAGGACTGACATATTGCTCATTGTCATTTCCAAAAGTGATTATTGACCAATGAATCAATCGCAGTCTGTTCTACGTTCCACTTCGCCGTTCTCCTCGTCCTTCATTCTCAAGTGCTTAGCTCAGAGTAATTTTCTGGTCTTTTATGTAAAACAAGGACTGACATATTGCTCATTGTCATTTCCAAAAGTGATTATTGACCAATGAATCAATCGCAGTCTGTTCTACGTTCCACTTCGCCGTTCTCCTCGTCCTTCATTCTCAAGTGCTTAGCTCAGAGTAATTTTCTTGTATTTTATGTAGAACAAGGACTGACATATTGATCATTTTCATTTCCAAAAGTGATTATTGACCAATGAATCAATCGCAGTCTTTTCTACGCGCCGCTCCGCCGTTCTCCTTGTTTTTCTTATTAGATTATGGGCTCATTGTATTTCTGCTGTCTTTTAGGTAGAACATGGACTGACATATTGATCATTGTCATTTCCAAAAGTGATTATTGACCAATGAATCAATCGCAGTCTGTTCTACGTTCCACTTCGCCGTTCTCCTCGTCCTTCATTCTCAAGTGCTTAGCTCAGAGTAATTTTCTTGTCTTTTATGTAGAACATGGACTGACATATTGATCATTGTCATTTCCAAAAGTGATTATTGACCAATGAATCAATCGCAGTCTGTTCTACGTTCCACTTCGCCGTTCTCCTCGTCCTTCATTCTCAAGTGCTTAGCTCAGAGTAATTTTCTTGTCTTTTATGTAAAACAAGGACTGACATATTGCTCATTGTCATTTCCAAAAGTGATAATTGACCAATGAATCAATCGCAGTCTGTTCTACGTTCCACTTCGCCGTTCTCCTCGTCCTTCATTCTCAAGTGCTTAGCTCAGAGTAATTTTCATGTCTTTTATGTAGAACAAGGATTGACATATTGATCATTTTCATTTCCAAAAGTGATTATTGACCAATGATTCAATCGCAGTCTGTTCTACGCGCCACTCCGCCGTTCTCCTTGTTTTTCTTATTAGGTTATGGGCTCATTGTATTTCTGCTGTCTTTTAGGTAGAACATGGACTGACATATTGATCATTGTCATTTCCAAAAGTGAATATTGACCAATGAATCAATCGCAGTCTGTTCTACGTTCCACTTCGCCGTTCTCCTCGTCCTTCATTCTCAAGTGCTTAGCTCAGAGTAATTTTCTTGTCTTTTATGTAGAACATGGACTGACATATTGATCACTGTCATTTCCAAAAGTGATTATTGACCAATGAATCAATCGCAGTCTGTTCTACGTTCCACTTCGCCGTTCTCCTCGTCCTTCATTCTCAAGTGCTTAGCTCAGAGTAATTTTCAAGTCTTTTATGTAGAACAAAGACTGACATATTGATCATTTTCATTTCCAAAAGTGATTATTGAGCAATGATTCAATCGCAGTCTTTTCTACGCGCCGCTCCGCCGTTCTCCTTGTTTTTCTTATTAGGTTATGGGCTCATTGTATTTCTGCTGTCTTTTAGGTAGAACATGGACTGACATATTGATCATTGTCATTTCCAAAAGTGATTATTGACCAATGAATCAATCGCAGTCTGTTCTACGTTCCACTTCGCCGTTCTCCTCGTCCTTCATTCTCAAGTGCTTAGCTCAGAGTAATTTTCAAGTCTTTTATGTAGAACATGGACTGCCATATTGATCATTGTCATTTCCGAAAGTGATTATTGACCAATGATTCAATCGCAGTCTGTTCTACGTTCCACTTCGCCATTCTCCTCGTCCTTCATTCTCAAGTGCTTAACTCAGAGTAATTTTCTTGTCTCTTATGTAGAACAAGGACTGACATATTGATCATTTTCATTTCCAAAAGTGATTATTGACCAATGATTCAATCGCAGTCTGTTCTACGCGCCACTCCGCCGATCTCCTCGTCCTTCTTATTAGATTATGGGCTCAAAGTATTTCTGCTGTCTTTTAGGTAGAACATGGACTGCCATATTGATCATTGTCATTTCCGAAAGTGATTATTGACCAATGATTCAATCGCAGTCTGTTCTACGTTCCATTTCGCCGTTCTCCTTGTCCTTCATTCTCAAGTGCTTAGCTCGGAGTAATTTTCTTGTCTTTTATGTAGAACAAGGACTGACATATTGATCATTTTCATTTCCAAAAGTGATTATTGACCAATGATTCAATCGCAGTCTGTTCTACGCGCCGCTCCGCCGTTCTCCTCGTCCTTCTTATTAGATTATGGGCTCATTGTATTTCTGCTGTCTTTTAGGTAGAACATGGACTGACATATTGATCATTGTCATTTCCAAAAGTGATTATTGACTAATGAATCAATCGCAGTCTGTTCTACGTTCCACTTCGCCGTTCTCCTCGTCCTTCATTCTCAAGTGCTTAGCTCAGAGTAATTTTCAAGTCTTTTATGTAGAACAAGGACTGACATATTGATCATTTTCATTTCCAAAAGTGATTATTGACCAATGAATCAATCGCAGTCTGTTCTACGTTCCACTTCGCCGTTCTCCTCGTCCTTCATTCTCAAGTGCTTAGCTCAGAGTAATTTTCAAGTCTTTTATGTAGAACAAGGACTGACATATTGATCATTTTCATTTCCAAAAGTGATTATTGACCAATGAATCAATCGCAGTCTGTTCTACGTTCCACTTCGCCATTCTCCTCGTCCTTCATTCTCAAGTGCTTAGCTCAGAGTAATTTTCTTGTCTCTTATGTAAAACAAGGACTAACATATTGATCATTGTCATTTCCAAAAGGGATTATTGACCAATGAATCAATCGCAGTCTGTTCTACTTTCCACTTCGCCGTTCTCCTCGTCCTTCATTCTCAAGTGCTTAGCTCAGAGTAATTTTCTTGTCTTTTATGTAGAACAAGGACTGACATATTGATCATTTTCATTTCCAAAAGTGATTATTGACCAATGATTCAATCGCAGTCTGTTCTACGCGCCACTCCGCCGATCTCCTCGTCCTTCTTATTAGATTATGGGCTCAAAGTATTTCTGCTGTCTTTTAGGTAGAACATGGACTGCCATATTGATCATTGTCATTTCCGAAAGTGATTATTGACCAATGATTCAATCGCAGTCTGTTCTACGTTCCACTTCGCCGTTCTCCTCGTCCTTCATTCTCAAGTGCTTAGCTCAGAGTAATTTTCAAGTCTTTTATGTAGAACAAGGACTGACATATTGATCATTTTCATTTCCAAAAGTGATTATTGACCAATGAATCAATCGCAGTCTGTTCTACGTTCCACTTCGCCATTCTCCTCGTCCTTCATTCTCAAGTGCTTAACTCAGAGTAATTTTCTTGTCTCTTATGTAGAACAAGGACTGACATATTGATCATTGTCATTTCCAAAAGGGATTATTGACCAATGAATCAATCGCAGTCTGTTCTACTTTCCAATTCGCCGTTCTCCTCGTCCTTCATTCTCAAGTGCTTAGCTCAGATTAATTTTCTTGTCTTTTATGTAGAACAAGGACTGACATATTGATCATTTTCATTTCCAAAAGTGATTATTGACCAATGATTCAATCGCAGTCTGTTCTACGCGCCACTCCGCCGATCTCCTCGTCCTTCTTATCAGATTATGGGCTCAAAGTATTTCTGCTGTCTTTTAGGTAGAACATGGACTGCCATATTGATCATTGTCATTTCCGAAAGTGATTATTGACCAATGATTCAATCGCAGTCTGTTCTACGTTCCACTTCGCCGTTCTCCTCGTCCTTCATTCTCAAGTGCTTAGCTCAGAGTAATTTTCTTGTCTTTTATGTAGAACAAGGACTGACATATTGATCATTTTCATTTCCAAAAGTGATTATTGACCAATGATCAATCGCAGCTCTGCTCTCCGTTCCACTTCGCCATTCTCCTCGTCCTTCATTCTCAAGTGCTTAGCTTTAGAGTTTTTTCTTGTCTCTTATGTAGAACAAGGACTGACATATTGATCATTGTCATTTCCAAAAGGGATTATTGACAATGAATCAATCGCAGTCTGTTCTACTTTCCACTTCGCCGTTCTCCTCGTCCTTCATTCTCAAGTGCTTAGCTCAGAGTAATTTTCTTGTCTTTTATGTAGAACAAGGACTGACATATTGATCATTTTCATTTCCAAAAGTGATTATTGACCAATGATTCAATCGCAGTCTGTTCTACGCGCCACTCCGCCGATCTCCTCGTCCTTCTTATTAGATTATGGCTCAAGTATTTCTGCTGTCTTTTAGTAGAACATGGACTGCCATATTGATCATTGTCATTTCCAAAGTGATTATTGACCAATGATTCAATCGCAGTCTGTTCTACGTTCCACTTCGCCGTTCTCCTCGTCCTTCATTCTCAAGTGCTTAGCTCAGAGTAATTTTCTTGTCTTTTATGTAGAACAAGGACTGACATATTGATCATTTTCATTTCCAAAAGTGATTATTGACCAATGATTCAATCGCAGTCTGTTCTACGCGCCGCTCCGCCGTTCTCCTCGTCCTTCTTATTAGATTATGGGCTCATTGTATTTCTGCTGTCTTTTAGGTAGAACATGGACTGACATATTGATCATTGTCATTTCCAAAAGTGATTATTGACCAATGAATCAATCGCAGTCTGTTCTACGTTCCACTTCGCCGTTCTCCTCGTCCTTCATTCTCAAGGCTTAGCTCAGAGTAATTTTCAGTCTTTTATGTAGAACAAGGACTGACATATTGATCATTTTCATTTCCAAAAGTGATTATTGACAATGATTCAATCGCAGTCTGTTCTACGCGCCCTCCGCCGATCTCCTCGTCCTTCTTATTAGATTAGGCTCAAAGTATTTCTGCTGTCTTTTAGGTAGAACATGGACTGCATATTGATCATGTCATTTCCAAAGGTTATTCCAATATCAATCCAGTCTGTCTCGTTCCACTTGCGTTCTTCGTCTTCATTCTCAGTGTTAGCTCAATAATTTCATTCTTTTATGTAGAACAGGACTGACATATTTCATTTCATTTAAAAGTATTATTGACCAATGAATCAATCGCAGTCTGTTCACTTTACTTCTTTTTTTTATTCTCATCTTAGTAATATTTTCTTGTCTTTTGTGAACAAGGACTGACAATTGATCATTTTCATTTCCAAAAGTGATTATTGATGAATTGAATTTGTTTTTTCAAAGCAGTATTTTCTTGTTTACGTCGCATCACTCATTCTGAGCCGTTTATCTCCTCGTCCTTCTTAATGTTTTAGCTCAAAGTATTTTCTTGTCTTTTGTAGAACATGGACTGCATATTGTCATTGTCATTTCCAAAGTGATTATTGACCAATTATTCAATCGCATCTGTTCTACGTCCACTTGCCGTTCTCCTCGTCTTCATTTAATGCTTAGCTCAATTATTTTCTTGTTTTATGTAGAACAGGACTGACATATTGATCATTTCATTTCCAAAAGTGATTATTGACCAATGATTCAATCGCAGTCTGTTCTACGCGCCACTCGCCGTTCTCCTCGTCCTTCTTTAATTAGGCTCAAGTATTTTCTGTCTTTTAGGTAGAACAGGACTGACATATTGATCATTGTCATTTCCAAAAGTGATTATTGACCAATGAATCAATCGCAGTCTGTTCTACGTTCCACTTCGCCGTTCTCCTCGTCCTTCATTCTCAAGTGCTTAGCTCAGAGTAATTTTTGTCTTTATGTAGAACAAGGACTGACATATTGATCATTTTCATTTCCAAAAGTGATTATTGACAATGATCAATCGCAGTCTGTTCTACGCCCGACTCCGCCGTTCTCCTCGTCCTTCTATTAATTAGGGCTCAAGTATTTCTCTGTCTTTTATGTAGAACATGGACTGACATATTGATCATTTCATTTCAAAAGTGATTATTGACCAATGATTCAATCGCAGTCTGTTCTACTTCCACTTCGCCGATTCTCTCGTCCTTCATTTTAGGATTATGCTCAAGTAATTTTCTGTCTTTTATGGTAGAACCAAATGGATGACATTTGATCATTGTCATTTCCAAAGTGATTATTGACAATGAATCAATCGCATCTGTTCTACTTTCACTTGCCGTTCTCCTCGTCCTTCATTCTCAAGTGCTTAGCTCAGAGTATTTTCTTGTCTTTTATGTAGAACAAGGACTGACATATTGATCATTTTCATTTCCAAAAGTGATTATTACCAATGATTCAATCGCAGTCTGTTCTACGCGCCACTCCGCCGTTCTCCTCGTCTTCTTATTAGATTATGGCTCAAGTATTTTCTTCTTTTATGGAAACATGGACTGCATATTGATCATTGTCATTTCCAAAGTGATTATTGACCAATGAATCAATCGCAGTCTGTTCTACGTTCCACTTCGCCGTTCCCTCGTCCTTCATTCTCAAGTGCTTAGCTCAGAGTAATTTTCAGTCTTTTATGTAGAACAAGGACTGACATATTGATCATTTTCATTTCCAAAAGTGATTATTGACCAATGATTCAATCGCAGTCTGTTCTACGCCACTCGCCTTCTCCTCGTCCTTCTTTTAGTTAGCTCAAGTATTTTCTTGTCTTTAGTAGAACAAGGACTGACATATTGATCATTGTCATTTCCAAAAGTGATTATTGACCAATGAATCAATCGCAGTCTGTTCTACGTTCCACTTCGCCGTTCTCCTCGTCCTTCATTCTCAAGTGCTTAGCTCAGAGTAATTTTCAAGTCTTTTATGTAGAACAAGGACTGACATATTGATCATTTTCATTTCCAAAAGTGATTATTGACCAATGATTCAATCGCAGTCTGTTCTACGCGCCGCTCCGCCGTTTTCCTCGTCCTTCTTATTAGATTATGGGCTCAAAGTACTTCTGCTGTCTTTTAGGTAGAACATGGACTGACATATTTATCAGTCACTAACTAATCGCAGTCTATTCCACACTATCATGATCAGCCACTCCTTTCATTCTTTTTCATTTAATTTTAGCAGGATTATTGCAAACTAATTTATTTTGCGGTTAAGAGAGATTTCTCTGTTATATTTTAATGGTTCTTTTTAGATTTTTATTTTCCATTGGTTTCAAGGCAACGTTAACAATATATATTATTTTTATTTTTTTTCTACACGTAGTAATTTTTTTTTGTGTGTGTGTAAGGAACATTTACAGCAAAATAGAATTTTACGAAATATACTCTATATTTTATTGTGTTATAAGTTAATTTTTTTTAAACATGTTTAATTTTTCTTCTCGTGGTTCTTCGTATCATCAAACGTTTTTGATGGTTTTAAATCTTGGTTCTTTACTTAAGTGTCTTTCTTGTAGAACGAAAGTCATATTTTTTGTAATTTCCATCTGTCTCACAATATGACACGAATACTAATAATATTAAGGTCGAAGTCTTTTTCCATTTGTTTATTCGAATTATTGTATCATAATTAGCATTGATGTTTAACGGATAATAGTAATTATTATAATTTTTTATTTTTTTATTTTAAATTTACTTACTTTTTTGAGAAAAACTCATTATAAGATTTCCTGTTAAGTTTATCCTGAGGATTTTTTTACCATCACTTACCTATATACGAAATATTTAGAATGGGAAAGTATTGTGATGGTGAAATTTTTTTTTTTAATTTTACCGAAATTACACGTTTTAGGGCCTCCTGAGTCCAAATGACCAAGTACCGCAAAAAGGTCTCAGAATGTTATTTTTACGAGTGTAGAAGGAAATCTTTAAAAGACGCGGATAGGCCCGTACCTATCTTTTGGGATTCCTACCCACTGAAAGTACCTGCCACACAAAACCACACCTGTTCTCAACCTCCACACGACCACCGTAGAACCGTAATTGGTAGGCTTTAAAGCAGCCATGTCCTGCTAACACATAGGTAGGGATTGGAATCCGGCGTCATTTTCAATCCTGCCGGATCCGGCACGAATTTCATTAATCCGGACGGATCCGGATAGATCGACCAAATCAGGTTGAGTTTTTCCTTTCAGTCCAAGAAGAACTATTAGTGAGTTATTCGAGTATAATTGTACCCATTATAGAAAGTTTATAAAATAAAAGTTATGTTAAGATAAGACTTGGAGCAAAAATTTCAAATTTAGCAGAATAGGTAACTAGTAAAATTATAAAGGCTATTAAATCAGTCGACTTTTGTTGATTATTTGTTGAAAATGAAACCAACAAGTATAGAAGGTGAAAGGGCCTTTTCGGCAGCAGGCTATGTTTGTAGCTCCATTGTAAGTCGATTGGCAGGTGACGCAAATGTCACTTTTTTTGTCAACGATACTTTTTTTTCAAAATCAAAAGTGTTTTTGGATAATTCATACTAAAGTAATTAGTACTTAAATTCTATTTGAAAAACAAATATGGTCAGTAGAATAATTTTTAAAGAGTTAAACTTATAATACAAGCTCATTATTGTGATAATTATGCCATTGATTAGACAGATTCGACAAATAATGATGGGGCCTATCATAAATATCAATCTTGTTTGTTAGCAAATAATGTAATATTAATGTTCAATTCCCATCTCATATTACTCGAGGTTGATAATATTAGATTTTTTAAGAAACTTAATAAATTAATTGAACTATCTGAGACAGTGAAATTTAGAAATACTTGAGCATTAAAGTAGCTCAAACTTCCTAGATTTTAATAAATTTGTACACAATATTTCATATAATTCAGTGCATAAAATCATGTCATGAGTAAGCAATTTCTCTAAAACAAATTTTAGGATTGTTACGGAAGTTTCTCTACAGCCAACTTATAGGATATAGTTCGAGTAAATTCAAAAAAATATTATCTGTTTACTTACGTTAAGGAGAAGCACCGACAAAACCAACAACACATTTATTGTTTTGAGCGAAGTGAACGAATGATAATGAACTGAACCGATATCGTGATACTATTTGGAGTCGAACGACTCATCACATAACATTTCTACCAAATGTAACCCATTTAAAGTACCTAGTCATTAGACTGCGATATTTTTAGATATAAATTGGTATAATCGGATGCGGTGAACGTTTGATGATGCCGCCGGATCCGCCGGATTACCGGATCCGATTTTCTGGATTGCAATCCTTACACTTAGGTCAATAATAACCTGATATGTGTGTGTGGTAAGTCTAGCCCAAAATTTAAGTCATGTGAGACTGAAATTTCATATTTAAGACAACTATACGCCTGAATTTTGCACCTTTAACGATTTTTTAAAAATGACATTAAATATTTTGATTAAACTCGTTATATCGATGTAAAATTTAATGAGCTTTGATGTAATAGAGGTTTCATTCTGATTGTAATAGTCTGATCGGGCTTAAATGTCGATGTTTTACATTTTATTCCTCTAAAGTATCTTTCTTTTTGTAGATTGGAAACAATGAAACGTATCATCTTAAGAGCATTCATTAAAAACGGCATAATATGCAAGTTCAACGGATTCTATATAAAAAAAAAGGGGGGGGGGAAAGAGCAAAAACAATTTTTGGAACACAAGAATATTAATATAGAGGAATAATATTCCGTTGAAAAGTTAAAGATTTTAGAAAAAATAATATCTTATAGATAAAATTGTAAATTTGATGGAGAGTTATGAAAAGCCAATAAAACTAACAGATTGTTGCGGGTAATAATGTAATAAATTATTTAATAAAACACATGTTTCTATCGAAATTCAATTTAATTCATTCCTTACCTTATAGTTTGAAATGTTTTATCCCCGAACTGAAAAACTCTGAGCTTTGAAGTGAAACAAAATCTGAAAACGCACTTTTCACTTGATCATCATTTTCAAAAAGTTTTCCTTTGACGAAGTTGTCTAAATTCCTGAACAGGTGGTAATCTGTTGGAGACAAGTCGGGAGAATATGTTGGGTGCGGAAGAACTTCGTAGCCCAGTTCATTCAATTTTTGCACGGTATGTTTTGAAACATGGGGTCTTGCTGCCGCTCAGTGAGATCATGAGGTACCCATGTATCGAGCTTTTTTAATTTCCCAATACACTTTAAATCTCTGGAAACGGTAGATGCACTTGCATTTAGTTGTGCTGAGAGTCCTTTAACTGTTTGGTAGGGGTTTCCTTCTACTGTATGTTTGAGGACTTCGTTGTCTATTACGGACGGAGGTCTACCTCGGGGCATGTTTTCCAAGTCGGTATCCTCAGCTGTAAACTTAGCAAACCAACGGCGAATAGTCCGTTCATTAACACTCCATTCCCTAAACGCCTTGAAAATATTTCTAGCGGCCTCAGCTGCTATGTAACATTCGGAAGAAAACAACAGAGACCTGCAAAATCCTTTATGTATTTCTGAAACTATAAAAACGGACATTTCAAGTGAAACAGCCCAATACTACTACTTATACTTTCACTTACCTAAATATTTTACAGAGTGCAGAGAAAATACTGAAATCCAAGTTATAATAACAAATAGGCACAGACTTTATTAGATATACAAATACAGAGAACAAGACAGTAAAACTGACAGATTCAAACAGCAGAGCTTACTTGATCATAACTCATAACGGCTTTTTAACAGTGTTGCCAGACCACAATACAAATTTGGTATACATATACTATTAGTTAATTTATAAGGCGGAATTACTCCAATAAATATGACATCTCAAACAGTATTTAAAAATTCTTAATTGATTTTAACAACGGAGGTAAGTGAAAGTCGTCTGTTGCGCTCAACAGATTTCTTAAAAGTGTGTAAGTAATAAAATCATTATTTTATAACTTTTTTAAATTTTAATAAAATTAAAACATGTAAAGACGAAATATAAATTATAAATTATTGTTTTAAATATTCATTTATTGAGAATTATTACAATCTGTTTCATAATGAACAATAGTAATACTGATATGAGACCACATTCATACAATATATACAGAAAATAACAATAATAGTCAAATTACATAAAATAGAAAATAAATAAATTCATATATATATATATATATATATATATATATATATATATATATATATATATATATATATATATATACAATAAAATAATATAGAATAAAATGAAAAATAATAACAACAACCTATAATTGAGATAAATAAAAAGTTGGCAAATAAATAAACATCGATTATTAAACTCAACAACATCTTAACATTTAATCATTTAATTTACTATTGACATTATAAATTATGAAAATATTTAATTTAGGTCTCCGTCACATAAGCGAATATTATTTAATTGTTTTACAGTATAAGCCAAATTATTTATTCATTAATATCAATAAATATGTCAGTATATAATTTGGGCTCGTTGCAGACGTATGAAATATATGAACCTTTCACAAGTGAATAATGCTTTTAAGCAAATGGGAACCTACATCACATCACGTCTAGCAGCCCTGCTTCCGATAAAATATTTCCTGCTCATCCCCCACAGAGTTTCACTCCGAATAACTAGTGAAATATATATATACATAAATGCCTATATATATATATATATATATGACACACACACACACATTCATACATATATATCATAAGTGGTTCAGTTTATTTGTTTTTTTATGTTCAATGGTTCCAATTTTAATCGATTTATTACTATTACATTTCAAATGAACTTTTTCCAAATAAATTTTAAATGTTTTATTCAGTTTCTATGAGAGTCCCATTGGGTTTACAGTGAAACACATCTGTTTTCATGAAATAGCATTAAATTTGAAATAATTAATAACAATGATAATTTATGGATTAATATTTGAGCAACTTATGACAATGGAAATTAACAACAAATGGCTCATCTACATGACTATCATAAGGCAAATTTTGATTTACGGTGTTGAGCTTTGGGTCTCCAATAAGCCATCGAATTCTTCTCTTACACAAGAATTACAATGACCTAAATGTTTTTTTTAATGTTACTGATTATGCCAGAAACAGGTATCACTCCTCCCATGACAAAATTAATTCCCACTCTAACCCACTAGTTTCAATCCTTGCTTACTCTTATATTCCTGATAATCCTCCCAGACCTTCTGCGATACCTTCTGGTTTATATTACCTGCTAGAGTGCTGTCAATGAGCTTTTTTTTTTGCATGTATTTTATCATATAGAAAATTTTTATTATCAAACAGTTGAACATCTCAATAAAAAAAATACTTTTAACAAGGAACATACGCCAATTTCGTATATTGCACGCATTTTTTTTTTTTTTTTTTTATTTAATCAAATGTAATACTGTTAACTATAGGATTTTTTTTTAATTACATAAAATTTGAATTAAAAGAAGTTTTCTTAAACAATGTCCTTTTTTGAGGCGCATTTATCAGAAAAGGTTATCCTTATTCAGAAAGGAAAGTATGACAGTTAATTTTTTTCCAGTAATTGTTTTATAAAAGTTTCTTCTCGGATAGAAATAAGATCCTTCTGCTTAACTTTTCTTTTTCCTTCACAATTATTGGGGTAGGAGCAAAAACTCTTGATTGGAGGCCTTCTCTATTGGAATTTTCTTTCCACTCTATAAACCCACGATCATGGTTTTCAACTGAAATCAAATAATGTTTTGTGTTTTTAAATACGAAGATTTCATGATTAAATTATCGTGTTGCAGAATAAGTTTAATTCAGTTTAATCCTTTCTGTATTTATAAAACCACAAATGAACCCGCCCCTGCTTCGCACGGGTGAATCTAGTTCTTATTTATGTTTAACAAAAAACGAAAAGTGCAATTAGCAAGAAAATGTATTTATTTTATAACGTCTATTCATTATTATGTTTTATCATCGGCAAAAATGATAAAACATAAATCAAAATTAGTTAAGTTTATCGCTTTGTTATTTTAAAGTGAAGCACAGATAACGGAAAATTCAATATTCCCATATAACGAAAACTTCATTACTACGTATGTACTTTGATTGATTTATTACTTTTTTATATTTCAAATAAACTATTTAAATTGCATTATAAAAGTTAAATTAATTTTAAGAAATCCCATTTAGTTTACAGTTGTCGAGGTATGGTTGTTATAATGGACAAGAAAGTGTATCAGAAGGCCTCGACAATTGCGTATTCATGCAAGGAAGAGAGTTTAATGGAAATGACATTTAATGAATTAGCAGAGAGGACTGGTTAGGATGGATTACACTCTGTGTGGTAGTAGCACGCCAGTAGTGTGAGTTCAAGGAAGTATTCGCCCTTCGTGGTAGTAGCACGACAGTAGCGTGGGTTATGAGAGATTTCGCCCTGCATGGTAGTAGCACGACAGTAGCGAGGATTAGAAGAGAATTCGCCCTGCGTGGTAGTAGCACGACAGTAGCGAGGATCAGGGAAGAATTCGCACTGCGTGGTAGTAGCACGACAGTAGCGAGGATTAGGAGGGAATTCGCCCTGCGAGGTAGTAACACGACAGTAGCGAAGGCTTGAAGGTAAAAAGGTACAAGAAGGAACTGAAATAAAGATAGACCACATTATGATACAAAGGCAGAGTTAATCTGACTTAGGGAGATACCCACTTGGGTGATCTGAAGAGCTGAGCTAGCTCTTGAGGATGTTAGCCATCCATGTCGATAATTGACAGTGAGAGCTTTGCTAGCGGACTAGGGTCTTGGCCCTAGGTCAAATTACCTTGAGTGCTTTATTTATTCTAATAAAACAGTTACACGAATATAAATATTTACAATGACACTAATTAGTTACAATATACAATATTATTGGATATCGCGTCTTCTTATATTAGGCCGGTAAGGTATGTGGACGCCGCTAGCGCTATCTGTGAGTGAGCGTGTGTAGCATCCGCCACAAAGTGATCTGATTTCATGAAATAGTATTAAATTTGAAATAATTAATTACTATCTTAATTTATAGATTTATAACAAGTTAACGTTTATGTTCACAACATTTTTTTACAATTCGTTACGTTATATCGTTTCTAAAATCTTGCATACTAAATGGAAGAAGTACGACGGTGGCAACATTTAACTATTAGAGATAGATAGATAGAAAAGTCTGTTTTTATTTTTCAAAATTACATCAAATAGCAAATAAACATATAAAACATAAACAAATTACAAAATAGAATATAAAAATCAGACACACTACATGGTCTATTGACCGTCCGTGGAGTCTGTGTTTATTAACAAAATTAATCTTTAATCTATCAATAAAAATAATTAATAACAAAATAAGAAACGACAACTTCGCATGTTATTTATGTACTAAAATTAATTCACAAATAGTCAAATTCACAATTAGTTAAATTTAATTGTACAAATTCACTAATAGTTAAATTCTTTCGTTAGTAACATTCTATAAGAGAAAGCCGATCTGGAGAAATTAACTAACGCCAGCAAATCTTTTCCATTTATCATCTCTAAAATTTGATCCCAAGTTAAATTTTTAGAATTAAAATATTTTTTTCTAAACTCAGTAAGTATCGGACAGGCATCCAAAAAAGAGAAAAAGATCTTCTGTTTCATTTTTATTGCACAAACTACACTTATTATTTTTTTTTTCATTTAACTATTATAATCTCCATATTAACTAATAACATACGTTCATAAGTTTATGGGCTTACAAGAACTTTATATTAACTTGTAAGATTTATTTTATCAGCTTTTCTATAATATTGTGCTTTCCAACGGTATATTATACGTCTATATTAATACTTATATTCCAGCAATAATTTTTTGATGACTTGAATACACAAAATTTATTTTTCCCGTTTAAAGAAAATTTAAATTGCAATGTATTTTACATTTAAACCTACATATAAGAACGCCCTAAATGACTGTATAAACCGTATCAAAATCCGCCCAGTGGTTCAGAAGGAGTTTGTGGAATCTTGGTATCATTATATATATATATATATATATATATATATATATATATATATATATATATATATATATATATATATATATACAGTTGAGACGTTGATTTCCAAAAGGTACTATATCTTCTTTATATAGACAATTTTACAGGAAACGCAAAAATCTGTCATTTATTTATTTTTGGACCATTTTACGTGATTTTTTTTTTATTAAAATCTAAAGTTGATTTTTAAGCGTGTTACCAACTTATTTTTCCAAATTATTGCACTTTTCCCATGCATTTTTAACAATATAATATGGATATAGTACTTTTTGGAATGAAACGAGGATATAGTACTTTTTGAAACGAATTCAAAAGGATATAGTACTATTGGGAAGAATATAACGCGAGATAACAGCCATCATAACCTTCCTAATACAACATTACCCACAATGTATATTTTCCTATTTTTCATTTTTCTCATTTTACCTATTACTCATTTTTCCATGTTGGTTAACTAGATTTTATTGTCTATTCTTCATAAAGAAAGCGAATATTCAAAGGACCTTTTATTTATTTTTGGCACTTTAATAAGAAAGTATGTAATTATGAACTTTGTTTTTTAACTTTTAATTATTCTTTCTGTGAATTCAACAAATGTATTTATTTTACTAACTACGAGTAAACAATATTTAACATAAAGTTTGATAATTAAATAACTTTTATTTCGGTATTTTACCTTTTTTAAAAAAAAAAAAGAAAATCTATTAGGTTAGATCAAGTACGGTTTTTCTTCTCATATTTAGTTAAGTCAGGGAATTCTAATTCCAAACATTTTCTCCATAAAATACCATTATTCTATTAAAATGTGAGTTTCTTAAGATTTTTATATCTAATTTATGTGGCTGCAAGAAGAAATACTATGAAAAAAAAAAAAAATTTAATTGGGAACTTACGAGAACCGAAGCGACGACCGGATATAGTACTTTTTGGAAGGAAATGAAAGGAAAGGTTATATCTGCTTACATAGGATATAGTACGTTTTGGAACGAAACATGGATGTAGTACCTTTTGAAATGAAATGAAATGTGGATTTAGTACCTTTTGGAATGAAATGAAATGTGGATGTAGTACGTTTTGGAATGAAATGAAATGTGGATTTAGTACCTTTTGGAATGAAATGAAATGTGGATTTAGTACCTTTTGGAATGAAATGAAATGTGGATTTAGTACCTTTTGGAATGAAATGAAATGTGGATTTAGTACCTTTTGGAATGAAATGAAATGTGGATTTAGTACCTTTTGGAATGAAATGAAATGTGGATTTAGTACGTTTTGGATTGAAATGAAATGTGGATTTAGTACCTTTTGGAATGAAATGAAATGTGGATTTAGTACGTTTTGGAATGAAATGAAATGTGGATTTAGTACCTTTTGGAATGAAATGAAATGTGGATGTAGTACGTTTTGGAATGAAATGAAATGTGGATTTAGTACCTTTTGGAATGAAATGAAATGTGGATTTAGTACCTTTTGGAATGAAATGAAATGTGGATTTAGTACGTTTTGGAATGAACTGAAATGTGGATTTAGTACGTTTTGGAATGAAATGAAATGTGGATTTAGTACCTTTTGGAATGAAATGAAATGTGGATTTAGTACCTTTTGGAATGAAATGAAATGTGGATTTAGTACCTTTTGGAATGAAATGAAATGTGGATTTAGTACCTTTTGGAATGAAATGAAATGTGGATTTAGTACCTTTTGGAATGAAAGGAAATGTGGATTTAGTACCTTTTGGAATGAAATGAAATGTGGATTTAGTACCTTTTGGAATGAAATGAAATGTGGATTTAGTACGTTTTGGATTGAAATGAAATGTGGATTTAGTACCTTTTGGAATGAAATGAAATGTGGATTTAGTACGTTTTGGAATGAACTGAAATGTGGATTTAGTACGTTTTGGATTGAAATGAAATGTGGATTTAGTACCTTTTGGAATGAAATGAAATGTGGATTTAGTACCTTTTGGAATGAAATGAAATGTGGATTTAGTACCTTTTGGAATGAAATGAAATGTGGATTTAGTACCTTTTGGATTGAAATGAAATGTGGATTTAGTACCTTTTAGAATGAAATGAAATGTGGATTTAGTACGTTTTGGATTGAAATGAAATGTGGATTTAGTACCTTTTGGAATGAAATGAAATGTGGATTTAGTACCTTTTGGAATGAAATGAAATGTGGATTTAGTACGTTTTGGATTGAAATGAAATGTGGATTTAGTACCTTTTGGAATGAAATGAAATGTGGATTTAGTACGTTTTGGAATGAACTGAAATGTGGATTTAGTACGTTTTGGAATGAAATGAAATGTGGATTTAGTACCTTTTGGAATGAAATGGAATTACTTTTTTTTTTTTACTTTTTAAAAGGATTTCTATGATTTTTAGATAAAATCTGATGACGGATTTAGATAATACTAAACCATAAGTATACAAATATGTCAAAATATCAATTTCGATATAAAATATCCTTTAGTACCTTTTGGAGCGGCGTGGTCTAGTGGATAGAGCGCTAGTCTGCTGTGCTCCGGGTCCTGGGTTCGAATCCCGGCTGTTGCAGAATATTATTTATTCTGTTAATTCAGTCTGGGGGCGACTCTAGGGTATGGAGACCCTCCTGGGGCAGACCCAGCCTCTTTAAAGTGGGTACCCAAAATAATTAGGGAAAAACCTGGCGGCTGAGCGCGATCAAGGCCTAATCACCTCATTGCACTGCCGTTGGCCTAGAAACAGTACGAATCTCTATATGTACTGAGCCCAAGACCCTTTATGGGTTGTAGTGGTACAGGTTTTTTTTTTTTTTTTTTTTTTTTTAGTACCTTTTGGAAATCAACGCCTCAGCTTTCGGAACTATTAGCTCCGAAACGAAAATCCTGCGTACGTCATTCCGTTTGCTGTGAGAGCTTGGTTAGCCCCTGAGCAATATATCAGCCCTAACAAACTGGCCACTTGATGCCTGAGGGACCTCCCACCAATCCCTCTTCCTACTCCCTTCACACCGCCCTTGAAATTAACCAAACAACCATTGAAACACTATCGTCAACTTAGTGAAAAAGTTATAAAACATCCCACAGTTAGTAAGCATAATAATTATTAAATATTAATTGATACAAGTTTACCTGATTAAGTTGTTTTGTTTATTTATTTAAAGTCGCTGTTCAAGCCAGACTAGACTTAAAATTTATTTATTATTATTTAATTTTTTTTTAATTACTCTGGGAGATTTGAGGTGCAATCGGGTTTGAAACAGGATGACTCCCTTTCGCCTGTTTTATTTAATATAGCTTTAGAATATGTCATAGAAAACGTGTTGTGTACCGAGAAAAGCTTAAATATGGGTGACAAGATTTCGGTTTTGGAGTATGCCGATGATTTGGTACTGCTAGGTGAAGACACGGAAACCATACAATTAAAAACAAGTGTTTAAATAAAAACCGGTAAAGAAATGGGACTCGAATTAAATACCGATAAGACGAAATATATCATTAGTAGCAGAAACGGTGGCGATCTTGGTGATATTGATATATCAGGGCATACTTTTGAACACGTCTAGAAATTCAAGTACTTAGGTTCAATGATAACAAGAAAAAATTAAATCCAGGAAGAAATAAAGTCCCGGTTAAAGGTGGGAAATGAGTGTTATTATTCAGTTGCTAAGTTACTTAGTTCGCGGCTTCTATATAAAAACTTAAAGGTTAGAATTTATAACACTATTATTCTTCCGACGGTTCTTTACGGATGTAAAACGTGGCCGCTTACTTTGAAGGATGAACAAAGTACCTTTAACCTTCTTTGAAACACTATCGTCAACTTAGTGAAAAGGTTATTAATATGTTAATTAGATGGAAATGATTCTGATGATTTTAGTTTAATTGAGAACCTACAAGAACCAAAGCGTTTATTACCTTAAAAATCCAATGACCATCTGCCGGGTTTGAACCCGAAACCAGGCACCAGAGGCATGGTTGGCCTCATCGAACAGACCTCTAGGAATTAAAAAAAAAATTTGTTTGAACCACACTAGCAGTTAATTAATTTGATAAAGTAATCAACTCCATTTGATTTACTAGTTCATCAAACGTACGGTTAGTTTTGGTCCTAACTACTCAGTTTTACTGTTTAAAAAACTTTTACTGTCCTAACATGTAGAGAAACTGCTCATTAACAGCACTCCAGCTGGTAATAAACCAAATGGTCTCAAGGCCAGCTTCTTTTCAGACGCTTCGGTTGATTATCGGGAATCGAAGAGGAAGCAAGGATTAAAACTAGAGGGAATTAATTTGGTCATTGAAGGAATGTATCTGGTTCAGGCTAAGTCAGCAACTTTTGGGACATTTCAAAGGTCTTTACGGATGAGTTTATTCGTGAAAAGGTATGGAGCATTGAGGATTTTACGAAGAAGTTTGGATTGTAATAATTGGATACGAGAAGAATTGGATGGTTTGGTAGAGCCCAACTCTGTAAGTCCAGATTGGACTCATGATAGTCATGTACATGAATTGTTTGTAGTTTAGTGGAAGATTAGAACGTTTGTCTAGTAAGTGTTGAAGTAACCGAAAACATCGATCAATCTCTTGTCGTTTCAGTCTTGTGTGAGGGTTGTCGAGATGGAGTCCTAGGTATCGGATCTGTTTAACGAGGACAAGCGGTATATTATTAAAGGATACCAAAGGACATGATGAATTCATAGGTTTACGACTAAGGGTAAAGGTTATTTGATGATAGTTGTTAGAATTTATTTTAACCCTCCAATTTTGGCACCATTGTCCTAGGTATTTGATGTGGAATTGAAGGGTTTGTAATGCAGTAATGGGATCATTATTGAGGGATAATGCACAAGTGTCACCAGCATACGTAGAAAGGAAAGTGTTAGGATTGGTTGGGATATCAACTGTATAGACTATTCTAAAGGTTTAAAAATCATATTTAGTTTCGTTAGAAACATTTGTTATAGATTAAATAATATAACAACATAAAATTATTATTTACAACAATCAGTTAATTTTATCCATTTTTCATCACTCTGCATTAAATTTTACAACTTTTTTTTTAAATAGCATTTTCTCGCTATATATATTACTGTGCGGCCTGCACCAGATATTTCATTCCAGTTTCTTATGGCCATAAGTGATTTATCACTAATAAATAATTCAAAACATTGAATGCAATAAGTTGTCTTCAAAAGAACAGTAAATAATATTTCCCATGGCGATCCTCGAGTTTAAAATTTAGCTGTTCTAATTACCTAGAGGAGTTTCCACTCTTCATTGAGACGAATGGAGACATCAGAAATCACTTCTCGTTAACAAGGGCAATAGGCTCGGGTAATTGGGCATCCGTGTCGTCCAGGGGAGTAGTTAGCTATTCTTAACACAATTGAGTCTGATTATACTTCTAGGGTAAATATTTATTGCCTACTGAAACTAAAAGTCAATATATAGTATTTAATTCTTACTAAAAAAAATCGAGTGCGCTCAACACACGACTTTCACTTACCTCCTTTGTTAAAATCGAAGTAAGAAAGTTTAAATGAAGTCAGAGTTTTGAATTTTTTTATAGAATTACATTCATCATGGAAACATTTTATGTACTTTATACTAAACAAATAGCAATAGAAATTATTATCTACAATAATCACTTATGTTATTCCGTTCCGTATGCCTACATTACCTTCTATGTTAGCTTATTTTTTTTTCTAAAATCTTCAGCTTTTAACGGTATATTATACACATATATTACTATTCTTAGGTTTGGAAAAAAAAAATGTATCTAAAAATATATTTTTCTATTTTCTCCTCGAGTTGGTTATCATCCAATTAGTTCGACTTGTATATTTAGTCTTTTTTTATCAATACTAATAAAATTATAATGATGGAGTTTAGTTTAGCGTAGAGAATTAGTTTCCGTATTTTCCCGTACCACGCATAATTTTAACAGCAAAATTATCACTTCTTTAGATACTTTTCCTGAGTCAGTCACTATTTTCTTTCTTATTGATTTTGTTCTATTTTCACTGATTATTTCTCCCTCTTTTCCTATTCATATCTATTTCTGTCATATATCTTTTCATAAAATTGTTAGTTAAATATTATATTACGAAAAACTTCTTTTTGCTTCTCGTTTCTAATAATTATGTTCTTTTTTATATAATACCGTCATATATTGTTCATCTTCAAATTGTTTATCTTTAAAAATTTAATTGTTCACATATTGTATTTATTTTAACTTTACATATTTGCTTCACTTCTCTTTATAGTCTTCAAATATTCTCATTGCAATATTACCATCTTATTGTATGTACCATCTTATGGGTTGTGTCACACGAAATGTCCTTTTTCAAGGTAAAGGATTTTTATTGAAAATATGATATGAAAACAAGATAATTTTATTCGAAGTATTTACCTTCTTTTTCTACACATTTTTCCCAACGTGACACAAACTTTTTTATCTGAAAAACTCTGAGCTTTGAAGTGAAACGAAATCTGAAAACGCACTTTTCACTTGATCATCATTTTAAAAACGTTTTCCTTTGATCTATTTGTCTAAATTCCTGAACAGGTGGTAATCTGTTGGAGACAAGTCGGGAGAATATGGTGAGTGCGGAAGAACTTCGTTGCCTAGTTCTTTCAATTTTTGCACGGTATGTTTTGAAACATGCCGCTCAGTGAGATCATGAGGTACCCATGTATCGAGCTTTTTTACTTTCCCAATATACTTTAAATGTCTGGAAACGGTAGATGCACTTGCATTTAGTTGTGCTGAGAGTCCTTTAACTGTTTGGTAGGGGTTTCCTTCTACTGTATGTTTGAGGATATCGTTGTCTATTACGGACGGAGGTCTTCCTCGGGGCAAGTTTTCCAAGTCGGTATCCCAAGCTGAAAACTTAGCAAACCAACGGCGAATGGTCCGTTCATTAACACTTCCTTCCCCAAACGCCTTGCAAATATTTCTAGCGGCCTCAGCTGCTGAATGGCCGAGTTTAAACTCGTACAAAATATTACTCAAAAATCGCGTGTTTCCTTGTTCATATTTGGAGCTATACTAAAGAGTGGGTAATTGATTGGGAAGCTAATGTTTATAATACAAAGGTAGAGGATTAGTAACTGTTTACTTTAAATATGTAAACATTCGGAAGAAAACAACAGAGACCTGCAAAATCCTTTATGTATTTCAGAAACTATAAAAACGGACATTTCATGTGAAACAACCCAATATTATTCCCAAATTTATAAGACAAAATAATATCGAAATAGCTGAAAAACATTTTACAAGTTGAGACTGAAGAATTGGACGGATATACACAACACATTTATATGTGTTGTGTATATTGTAATATTTCCCTGAGAGATTATTACTTGAACTAATTCCATTTCCCTTCATAAACGTTATTATTGTTGATTTAATTGTATTCTTAATCGCTATAAGAGAACCACCACTAGATGAATGACCACTCAAATGCAAATCCTTTTCAGCTCTATAAACATCATACCTAGAATAAAAAAACCTCACAATTCAGTACAGAATCAGTCAGGTTTGTTTCCGTGAAAGCTATTACGTCATAATAATTACACATAACAACTTATATAATACCGGTTCTTAAACCATATACTGTTTCACTCTTTATAACTAGGAATATATAACCATAACAGACTAAGTAATCATTTATCAAACATTAAAGATCTCATTGTACTACATGAAAAACGTTTTTTTTTTTTTTTTAATATATTTTTATTGAAATTTACAACTGTACAAAAATACATCAAGTAAATATGCTGAAATGTTATAACACATGAAATAAACATGAAGAGAAACTGCCCATTGGCAGCACTCTTTGGTAGTGAGTCTAAACAAGAAGGTCTCGAGACCATCTTCTTCTCATACGCCTTTGAGGATTATCAGGAATGGAAGAGGAAGCAAGGATTGAAACTAATAGATTAGAGTGGGAGTGGAGTTTTTCATGGAACGTGTGATACCTGGTACAGGCCAAATCAGCAACATATAGTCCTTAGGCATCTGTCTAGTAAGTGTTGGAGTAGCCGAAATCGTCGTGCAGCTTCTAGTCTCTTCAGACTTGTATGCGGATTCCATGTAAGTCGTTTCTCAAGCAGGAGTCCTAAATATCGGATCTGTTCAACCGGGAGAAGCGGAATATCATTAAAGGACACTGTAGGGCAGGATGTCATAGGTTTTCGACGAAGGGTAAAGGTAATTTGTTGAGTTTTATTGCAATTGATTTTAATTCTCCGATTCTGACACCATACCTCAAGTTCTCTTATGTGGGATTGGAAAGTTTGAGAGGCAATTGTAGGATCGTTATTAACCGATAACACACATGTGTCATTGGTATAGGTAGACATGAAAAACTAAATGTTGTTTATAAAATAAATTGTATAGATTGTGATAAGATATACATAGGAGAAACCTCTAAAAAGATAACAACAAGAGTGAAACAGCACAGCAATAATTGCGAAAATAGTAAAAATATAAACACCACAGCATTGGCACAACATAGTATTCAGCTTCCTATATCAGCGATCCTGGGGCATAGAGACTCTCCTGGGGCACACCCAGCCTCTATAATGTGGGTACCAAATAAAGGGAAAAACCTGGCGGCTGAGCGTGATCTTGGCCGAATCACGTCATTGCACGGCCGTTGACCTAGAAACAGTACGAATCTCTACATGTACTGAGCCTAAAACTCTTCATGAGTTGTAGTGGTACAGGTTTCTTTTTTTTTAGTTAAATGAGAAATATTAAAACTGCTCTTAACCTTATTGAGAGCCAAGTAGAACCTAGAGATTTAACAAATCTGCTTCTTGCCTGATAAAGATAACTTAGACTTTTCATCCGCTCGTAGTCCAGGACATCCTTAATCCAATCGTTTAAATCATCAGTCCTATCCCTGTGCCGGGTCTAAAAGCCTCTCTTCTTTTCACGTGCTTTCAGAAACTTTTCCTTGTCAGCCCTCTTTAGAAATTTAACATAAATTCTTCTAGGTCCCTCTCGCTCGGGTGCTACTTAACCAATGACATTCGTCAACCATTTTGTCATCAGCACTAAGCCCAAGTCCTTTCCCAATGTCACACACTACTTTATATATATCTTCTCCTCTCTCTCTTCAGGCATTCCGTCAAATTCAATTTCATATGAGCGCGAATATTGTTCGACATCCTCTAAACGGGCTTTCAATATATTTATTTCAGATTTCAATGTCATATTCTCATTAGGTAATTTTTCAAATGTACATTGCTATTTATAGATTTTTTTCGCAAATTTCTCCATTCCTTTATTTTCATTTATTCAATTATATTTGGGTGTATGGAAACTTTTTATTTTTTCTGGAGAATGTATAGGTAAGTGAAGGTAAAAATGAGATGAAAGGTTGGAATAGTCAACAAATAAATAAAAATGTTTATACTCCGATAAACTATCAGATATTCCGTTAAATGTATACCTAATAAAAGGATTATATTCCAAACATTGGATATAATTTCTGCTCCAAACTAAAGAGAGCTTTATATACCGGCTTGAATATTGAGCACCTGTTAAGAGTCATACATTTCCCTCAGTTGATGGCTCCACCACCCGGGCATTTAATATACCTTCCAATAGATTTACTTTAAAATACGAGTTGGGTAGTATATTCCCGAGCAAAAGTCTCCCTTAAACTACAGCAATTAAATTAATTTTAATCACAGTAATTACGTTCACAATTGTGGTCGTAAAATTATCATGACTTTCGCCCCACTCATTCATTATTCCGACCAGTTGAAACGGGAAAAAAAACTCATTCATATACAAGCACTCCTGAAACAACTGTCAATATTAAAAATGTAATTTGGACACTAAAGAGACTTGATGAACTCGCGCAAAAAAATTAGTATTGTTCATAAAAATATAAATTGAACAAAAATACAATTGATTGAGAAATAAATTTGTATTAAGATTTACACCATTAAGTATATAATTTTTATTAGATTTATGCATGTGTAAGTTACCCTAATAAGCAGTTTGTTTTTTCAGTGGCGCGACTGGCCCTGCAGGCCCTGGGCCTCGCGGTGTAATCTCCTAAGAGTTTACACTCCCGTTTCACGATACAATTGTATTGTGTAGGGTCATCACTCCCTACGCCTAATTTTGTGAGTGGCCACTATTTGGCTGACGGGTCTGCGAGTGAATCCCCATTATATTTCATCCTTATAAAAGCCCCGCCGGGACTGGGATTCGAACTCGCAACCTGTACTATGAGAGACTAGCGCGCTAGCCACTCAGCCATGGGCTCCCCTAATAAGCAGTTTTACCTGTTGGAAAAATAATTCTTATTTTAATTTCAATTTCTAATATAAGGGCCTCGATACGTTAAGGAATAATAAATGATTTATTAATGTACTTTACTACGTGGCTCCACAGCCCGAGGCGGACCTTGGCTTCCTCGACAATATTGCACCAATCCTCTCTGCACTACACCTCTCCTCTTCCAGTTCCTTACACCGAGCACTTCCAAGTCCTTTTCCATATCCTGGACCCAACGTCTGCAAGATCCTCTTCTTCGGCTACCAAACATTTTTCCTAGCAGAATCCTTTATTGCATCTTTGGGTCACCCATCTTCATTACATGACCCAGCCATACGATTCTTCTTGCTCGTATGAAACGACAATGTCATCAGATCCATACAGCTCATATATTTCGCTGTTCGGATTCTCCATTCACCCTCTTCCAACACAGGGCTATAAATTGTACGGAGAATTTTCCTTTCGAATATTCTCAAAGCATTTATTGAGGGATTGCAAAGAGTCCCGCCGAGTACTCCACCACAAGTCTTACCAACGTTTTATATAACCTTATTTTGTTAATGTAATAATAAATAAATATAAAAGTAAGAGAAAGTTTCAAATGATTTGTTTATTAAAATAATTCTTATATTTCCCTAGCTAATATTACTAAAAAACATATAATGGTGTGTTTGTAAAAAAATTACTGTATTAAAAAAACAAATATTTTTAATATAGAATTGGAGGATATAATTATACTTGAACGCTTTTTTATTATAATGCACAACGTTTTGGCTAGTGTGCCATCTTCAGGTGCAAAAAACAATTTTTTTTATCTTAAGGTGGATAGGTAATTCCATCCAGAAAACTCATGTCTGATTAACATGAATCTAACATTTTTATTATTATTTCTTTGATATAAATTACAGTCAATACGCAAAGTATAGTCGATTTTTATTTGTATTACAAAACTCCTTCTCGGTTGATGAAAGCAGGATAACGCTCTGACAAGTTGGTGTACAATCTTTCCAGTTGTTTGCAGTTGAGTTCAGTATTCTTAGAGCCTCCATCAGGAACCTATTATTTATCAAATCACCCACTTGTAGCAACCAGAAAAGTACTTTTCATAAAGGATATTAAATATTAAAGGAAAAGAACGCCTCATCAATAGAAACATACAAAAGCAAGCCGTGGCCCAAAGTTTACCAAAAAAGGCACATTTATTAAAGTTGGCTAGGCGGGATCCCAGAAGATGGTCGAAAATCGCTATAGAAACTAGCAGTATCATTATGCAATTAATTGGTCAATTCTATCCTTATTGAAACAATGTGACGATGGCCTCGGGATCTCTCTTTTTTAGAATATCAATTGGCTTTCTTAGGAGTACTGTAACAATAATTGATGCATATTTTAAGTTGATTTTATTTTGTATAGGGTAAACCCGACAGTTATTAACACTCAGTACGGTATTAATTATACAGTACCCCAAACTTTAACTTAATGAAATAACTAAACAAGACCGAATTTTATTTCAAGATATACATGGAACTAATGTTTTAGGGTCCTCTAAGTAATTGTTAAGAAACTAACCACAGGGAACGTTTCGAAATTAATACTTCGGCGGCTTCAGTTGGTAGCCTGTTAAGGGCTTTTGATTTTCATATGGATTCTCATCCAATCTTTTTGTTTCTACTCTCTTCCTATTTTGTTTTGCAATAAAGGTAGTAGTTTATTTGTTTGCAATAAAGGTAAGTAGTTTATTTTGTTTTGCTGATCTATGACTAAGTGTCCGGAGTGATTTTAAATTAAAATAATCAATTTAAATATTATTATTTAGGGGTGACAATAACTGTTAATTTTGTATTTTGTTATTGACACCCTATGTCAATAACTAAATTTTGATTTTTTTTTTTTTTTAAACATTGATAGCTCTCTTTAAATTTTGATAGTTAAATCTCCCTGATAAATCTGTAATTTTTTTTCTTCTTCTTCTTCATCTTCCTCCTATGTGCCTTTACTAGTGTGGAGGGGCCTCGATCCGACGTTGCCAAGCTTCACGATTCTTCTGAGTTGTTTAAGTTCCTGCAATCGTTTCCCTCCGATCTTCTGGATATATCCGTCATACAAAATCCTAGGCCTTCCGCGCGGCCTCTTTCCAGTGGGTCGAGCTTCCAATACTTTTCTGGGTTCGCGGTCCTCATTTATTCGACAAACATGGCCGAACCATTTTAGCTGTCGCTTCTCGAGGATGGTTTTCAGCGCAGGAATTTTCAGCTCCGCTCTAATTCCTTCATTTCTTACGCGGTCTCTTCTCGTTTTTCCTAAGACCCTACGTAAATACCTCATTTCAGCTGCAGTAATTCGGCTTGTTTGTCCAGCATTACCCAGCTCTCGCTCCCGTAGGTAAGAGTGGGGAGGTATACAGATTTGTAAATGTGGAGTTTCGTCTCTAGCCCCACATCTCGATGGCCAACAATACTATTGCATATACTGTAATAGATTTGATTTTCTATAGCAATCCTGTTTGCCATTTCGTAATCTATTTTTCCTTGTCTATTTATATTGCAGCCTAAGTATAAAAAGTTTTCAACTACTTCGAAAACCTCGCCGTTACAAATCACTCTACTGTCTCCTCCTTATCTCGGGACAGGACCAGTATCTTGCTCTTGGAGACATTTATGGTCATTCCCTTTCGCTGAAGTTCTTCCTGCCATTCTATTAGGGCTTGCTGTAGTTTGTCTTTCGTATCACAAATAAGGACGATATCATCAGCATATAACAGTGACTGGCTCAGAATCGTTCTCATGTTCCACTTACCAAGCACTGTTCGGGCAGTTCGCCTTTTACAAATTTTATGATCTCATCCATAAACACTGTAAACAGAAGCGGGCTCAGACTGTCTCCCTGCTTTACTCCTCTATCAATGGAAAAAGGAGCAGATTCTGTTCCATTAATCAGTACCACTCATTTAGAATCAGTTTATACATATTTTATGGCGGAAGAACGCTCTCTTTAAATTTTGATAGTTAAATCTCCCTAATAATTCTGTACTGTTTTTTTTTTTCAAACTTTAATTCAAGTGTGACTAGTTATTGACATGGGGTGTCAATTACTAGTTTTGGGGCTCAATGACTGGTTATTGACACACTCATTTCCTACTAGTAAATTTTTTTTTTTTGTGTGTGTATGGGTGCTAGTATGCCTAATAAGCCCAGTTATAAAAACCATTCGGATGCTTTCCTCTGAACTTGGAGTGTCTCAGTCAAGTGTGAATCGTCCCTTACACCTACTGGGGAAAGCGAAAAGATCATGAAGAGACGTCCCCCAGAGCTCAGCCAGCAGCAAGCCGAACGTCGCGTGGAAACATGTCGTTTGCTCCTCCAAAATCCAAGTGACGAACATTTCTTCAAAAGAATAGTCACTTGTGACGAAAAGTGGATTCCTATTACATCAGGACAATGGATAGACCAAGGGTAGCCAGCTTTACAGGTCGCTAAGAGAAGTCAATTTGAAAAAAAGACCATGCTTTCGGTTTTTTGGAATTTTGAAAGAGTTATTCACCATGAGTTTGTCCCAGATGGGCGTTTGGTTGATTAAGTACTCTATTCAGAATAGCGGATGTACGAAGTTTCGGAGAGGCGATACCCGGCTTTGGTGAATCGGAAGAAAGTTTTGTTCCAGCATGGCAATGGACGGCCACACACCTCTCGATATACGAAGCAGAATCTTGCTGAGACGGATGCCACTGAACATCTACGGCACACAACATATCCCCTCATCTTGCACCATCAGACTACCACTCTTCAGAGGGGAAACTTTTCATACATTGAGGAAGTCGAAATTGGGATAGAAATTTTTTTTCAATTCAAAACCGAAAAAAAACAGCTGCCTTCTAGGTGGCAACAAACCATTTATTATAATGAACTGTAATTTGAAGCATACAACTTATTTTTAGGTAAATAAAAAATCAAGTTAATTTTAAAATTTAAAACGTCATTTTTTTTTACTCACCCAATAGTTAATTTAGTTTAAAGCCTGTAAGGTTCCACCTTACTTATTCCATACTCGAGGTTTTATTGAAGGGTCCTGAAGGTCAGATATATAAATGTATTATTTTGGAGCGTGGAGGAAGATGGGGGGATGGAGGACAGGTGGCTAATGTGCCGCCCTAGCCCAGCCATTAACGGCCACTCTTCCTTATTTACCCAGCCACCATCCCTTTGCCACTCCTCGCCACTTAGATCTATTTCACTTCCCTGTCAATTAAAGTCTGCCTTCTCCTTACAAAGATAACTTTATACTAATAGAAAATAAATAAATAAAATTTAAAAAATACTGTACATTTATAAGACTTATTCATTCAGTATATGAGACGTTGATCAGAAAAATGCTTCAAATTTTTAGCTCAATTGAATTTAAAAAATAACTCTAAAAATCTTAGTATTTTATTACTTGACTATGACAAGAGTACTCTAAAATACGCAAACATACAAAACACACATTACTTTATTAATCGTGTAATATAAAATTTATTGTTAAGTATATCTGCATTATTAGTCTGTTATTTTTTATGTTTATTACTCGCCTTTATTTATCTCTATTTTATTATTTTCTCTTGTTTTCAAAAATTGTGTTGTTTTTTTCAATTTAAACCTTTTTTTTTATTGTTTATGGTTTTTTTAATAGATTTTTCTACTGTTCAAAACTAACTTATGCTATTATTGCCATTAACCCCATTTGTACATAATACTTAGTGTAACATGTAATTGGTACAATACCTTAACATGTATGGTATGAATTCAGAGGCTTGCAGCCACTTCTTAAAATAAATTCTTCTGAAAATAAAGATATTAAAAAAAACAAAACAAAAAAAAGTGAAATTTATTATTATATTTAATTTAGACTTCTAAATTGATACTTTTTAACCTCAATGATTTGAAATTAAATTGACCTAAAATATGGAGTTAGAGGTGCTTGGAGAACTTCAGTATTAGAACTAGGAGCAATTTTAAGTGTGCATCAAGAAAAAAAAACCCTGTACCACTACAACCCATGAAGGTTTTGGGCTCAGTACGTGTAGAGATTCGTACTGTTTCTAGGCCAACGGCCGTGCGATGACGTGATTCGGCCAAGATCACGCTCAGCCGCCAGGTTTTTTCCCCATTTTTTGGTACCCATTTACAGAGGCTGGGTGTGCCCCAGGAGGGTCTCCATACCCCAGGATCGCCCTCCGGCCGACATAACAGAATAAATAATATTCCGCCACAGCCGGGATTCGAACCCAGGACCCGAAGCACAGTAGACTAGCGCTCTACCCACTAGACCTTTATTACTTTTAACATATTAAAACCAAATTTTTTCAATAAAAAGTTTTATGCTAACTTAATTATTTTTAAAATAAAATTTTTAAATATATAGAAAAAAAAAAAAAAAATATATATAATATATATATATATATATATATATTTAAAAAATCGAAATTACTTCTCGATTTTTAAAAACTTATATCTGGTGCAGTAAAACCTAAATAAATAAATTTACTTGAATTTTTTTGTTGCTGGAAATCATGTCTGTGGCCTATTATAGGACAGACGAAAAAAATTAATTTAAATAAAAAAAAAGGTCAATTGGAAGAATAAATTTGTTAACAAGCAATCTCCATCAACAGCACTCACTAAAGTACATTAACAAATTATCATTTAACATTATAAAATAACTTTTTTATATACTAATTGAAAACATCATTAAAAATATATATAACAATGTTACATAAAATTATATTTACCTGAAAGTCATTAAAATACTGTCCATTTTTAATTAAAATTTGTCAATAATTTATGTCATTAACATTCTTTATTTTAAAAAAATTAACACTCAGGAAAAATCACCCATCACTGACATATTCGTTGGCCCCTAATGGATTAGGCCATCTTATTTACTGCAGAAAGTACACAATGATTTATTCTTAAATATAGGTCAATAATGAAAGGTTTACAATTTCAATTTCCCTATTGCATCCGCATATTGAGAATTAAAGTGCTTTAATCCGTTTTAATATTTATGGTATCTTCTATATTTTTGTTTATATATATAGAAAATAGTAAAAATATAAACAGCATTTGCACAACATAGTATTCAGCTTAACCACCAATTTGATTTTGAAAAACCTACAATTTTGGAAATAGAAAAAATACTTTTAATAGAAAAACAATCGAATTTCTATATATAAACAAAAATATAAAAGATGCCATAAATTGAGACGTTGATTTCCAAAAGGTACTATATCCATTCTAGAAAATTTTACAGGAAGCGCGAAGATCTCTCATTACTATATTATTAAACTGGCTAATTTGGGTGATTTTACCTTAAAATTTAGAATTATTTTTTTACTATAATATTGGGTTGATGCAAAATTAATGCAGGTTTTTAGTAGGTATTGTAAATACGCCATATCTTTACTTTAACCATATATATTTAATCAAAATAATTTCCATCTGAATCAATGCACTTTTGCCAACGTTCAACAAGCTTTCTGATTCCACCAAAAAAAAAAATCCGAATCCCTGGACTCAATGAAATCACGAAAAGAATTTTCAATGTCGTCCTGGTTTTGAAAATTTTTCTCCCTCAAAAAGTTGTCCAGATGCCTGAAAAAGTGGAAGTCTGTAGGAGAGAGGTCAGGTGAATAAGGCGGATGTTGGAGAACTTCGTAGCCCAACTCGTGCAGTCGTCGAAGCGTTGGTTGTGCAACGTGTGGTCTGGCGTTATCGTGGAGCAGGATCGGCCCCTTCCGATTCATCAATGCTGGGCAAAGACGTTGCAATTTTTGAGTTCCGAGTTCCGCCGCCATTTCTCGTGTGGTTTTGGTTGGGTCTTCTTCCACTTTTGACCTCAGCTGGTCGTTGTCCAGAGCAAGATGACGGCCCCGACCTTCCTTGTCTTCGAGGTCGAAATCTCCTCTGCGAAACTTCTGGAACCAACGCTGCACCGTGCACTCATTAATAGCCCCCTGACCCCACACTTCATTATTATTACGAGCCGTTTGCGCAGCGCTGCGCCCTAATTTAAATTCGTAAAAATAAATTTGACGAAAATCGCACTTTGACATTTTCGATTCAAGACCTTTGAACATACTGAACAAAACGATTTTACTAAACAAATTCATAATGAAAGAGAGGGTATTAGATAAGGTTTGTTTTGGTATAATAATGATCAATGTTAGGATTAGCTTTGTTTACACAATTGGAATTAAGATATTGCAATAGAGGAAACCTGCATTAATTTTGCATCAACCCAATAATAACATCATATTAAAGTTATGAAATGAATTTTTTTAGAATGATTTGAAACGAAAATAAATGCGTAATTAGTACTTTTAGAAAATGACCGCATTTCTAAATCGCGTTTTTTAAGGACTTGAGACTTCATTTGATAACATCAAATACAATATTTAGATAAAAATAAATGATGAGAATACAAATATGTAAAAAAATCAATTTCGTAAAAAATGTCCTTTAGTACCTTTTGGAAATCAACGTCTCAATTATAAAACTGATTTATGTGCGTTTAGATGGGTAAATTTTTCCTTAGTGTTAATTTTTTTAAATAAAGAATTTTAATGACATAATTTATTGACAGAATTTTAATTAAAAATGGATAGTATTTTAATTTTTAAATGACTTTCATGTAAACATAATTTTATGTTATATATATCTTTAATAATGTTATTAATTATGATATAAAAAAGTTATTTTATAATGTTTATTGATAATTTGTTAATGTATTTTAGTTAGTCCTGATGATGGGGAAGGCCCTCAAAACGTTGACTAGTTTTAAAGTTTATGTTTAATAAATTGTTTTTGGAAGATTAAAGAACCTACTAATTATTTATTATTTAATTTAAATATTATTTTGTTAAATTCGATTTTATATTATTATTTTTAATATAATATTATTATAATCACTTTAAAATCGTGTACATTTAAATTTAAACTTAGTAAATGTCTGAAAAAGATCATTACCTACGCAGAAACCTCTACAGAGACGGACAGGTCACTCATTTATATTTGGATGCTCCTATGCAGAATAAAGTGGCTAAAAAAAATAAATAAATAAAATAAAATAATCTTAAAATCAATTCATAAATAAATAATTTATGAAATACATAGACCCAATCGTTCTATTTGTTTTTCTCTCACTAATAAAAGAAATTTCATTTATCTCAATTAAATCAAAGGTTTAAGAATTTTTGCCTAGACATCGCTATTTTTTCCCACTGTCTGCTCGAGGTCAAAGTAGAATTAATTTGTTGCCGCCTTAAATAAATGGTCATGCACGGCACTAACAGCAGGATAATGGCACTACAATATGACAGTGTCCTACTTAAAAACTTTTAATAAGATCCATCACCACATCAGAGGAGTAAGATTTAATAAAGAGCATGGAGTGCACTATATTACTCCTCTCATGTCGCAATGGAGCTTATTAATATGTTATGAGTTTGAGAATGTCAAATACTGATACTCTCGTCTCCATTAATTACATTAATTACACAGTTTCATACGTAGGTAAGGTCAAACGTTCAAATAGAAATGAGGAAATGGCTGCAATAAATAACAATAGACAAAAGCAATGGATTCCTACCATATCATATTTCTTTCCTTATTCATTTAAATGTCACTGTGGCTAAACGGAAGATGCAGTAGAAATCCTAAATTTTGCTTATCCTGGTTTAATTTTTTTTTTTCAAAACAATTTTTTTGTTATTACAATATGTCTTAATTTGTATTTACATTTGTATTTACATATGTACATATTGTAATAACAATTTTTTTGTTATTACAATATGATCAAGTACCACAATTATACTACATTAATACAATATTTAAAATATATATATATATATATATATATATATATATATATATATATATATTTAGAGAGAAAAATGCTTTATTTATTTGGCAATGCTGCCCAAATACATCGGGTTGCCTATATAACACATCATACTTATCAATCACTTGGACATATTTTACATACATTTTCAATTTTTTTTTTTTTTTTCCTATCCCTATGCAAATTTATAATATTTACTTTTTTTTTTCTCTTTCTCATTTTGTTTCTCTCTACCACTATATTGTAAATTTAGACCTTTGGTGGCACATTACATACTCAAAATATAATCACATTCACCATTTAATTACCATACAGGTGATGGTGGATAATCCCCAAGGGGTCCAAAATCGCATTTTCTGCTAACACCGCTATATCTCCTATATCGACACCCAGATTTTCCAAAAATCTCCTTGTGCTTCCAGGGGTCGCTCCGAGAGACCCAAACCATGAACCTCTAACGGAGAACTGTCTCGAGGAACTTTTCTTTTAGGGAAGGGATGCATTTCTCGTAGATGGCTCTCTTCTCCCTTTCCACTCCACCTGCTTGATCGAGGTTATCAGTCTCATATCGAACGGTAGGGTCCAGGATCATTGCAGTAGTTCCGTTCTTCGGGAATGCAACGATGTCTGCGTACCTAACTGATCCTTCCGTATGAATGCAGTAGACCTCGTCAAAACAGGTGAAATATTTTTCCCTGAGGAGCTTTCTTAATTCGTTCTTAACCCATATACAGTCGTAGTCATAGATATTGCATCGCTCAATAAAAAAAATTGTTTCCAAAATCGAACATAACCGCATTGTTTTAGAAAATGCTGATTACATAAAAGAAAAAGATTATGATTGAAAATTGAGACGTTGATTTCCAAAAGGTACTAAAGGACATTTTTTACGAAATAGATTTTTTACATATTTGTATTCTCATCATTTAGTTTTATCTAAATATTTTATTTGATGTTTTCTAATGAATTCTCAAGTCCTTAAAAAAACGCGATTTAGAAATGCGTCATTTTCTAAAAGTACTAATTACGCATTTATTTTCGTTCCAAATCATTCTAAAAAAATTCATTTCATAACTTTAATATGATTTCATTATTATAGTAAAAAGATAATTCTAAATTTTAATGCAAAAAGACCCAAATTAGCTAGTTTAATAATATAGTAATGAGAGATTTTCGCGCTTCCTGTAAAGTTTTCTAGAATGGATATAGTACCTTTTGAGAATCAACGTCTCAATTAATGAAAAGCACATAGAAATCAATGAAAAAAACATAGATCTTTCAGTTCTCTCGTAGAATGTATTATAATATTAATTTTTTTAAAATATTACCACTGTTATTTGTGTCACCGTCACAATCTCATAATGTTGATTGCTTCTGATGGGAAAATGTTTAAATTTTGACAAAATTAAAAATTGTATTTTAGTAGTAGTTAAAAATGCTAACCAAGAACTAAGAAACTTGTTTTTGTTTTTTGGTTTATAGTTGGGTTTAATTAGGATAGGGATAGTATAGTAGAATAGTACTTGTAATCACACAGGATTAGAACCACAGTTTTACGCCCCACCCGAAGTACGGTATAACCAAGTATTTTTTACTCTTTTTAAAAAATCTTTGGGCCATCTGCCAGGTTTGAATCCATGACCATGACCATGGGCATAGAAGGCTGTTTGGACACCACAAGTATCCTCCATAATCTTTATATGTCCATATTATATTTCTCTAACTTGTAACCAGAATAAAAACCGAACTAAAATATTTAGTTTAATTTGTAGGATGGTTAATTTCATCGAATCAACAAAATAAATAATATAAAAATATAAAATTGATACGTATAGTAATCAGTAATAAGTCTATGCCCTATTCGTCACTTTACATTACCATATACAACATTGTATAGAAGATAATATTTTTTTCTAAAATATTTAGCTTTCCAACGGAATATTATACATCTATGTTACTGTTCTTTTTTTCAAAAATCGCACTAAAAAAAATATGTTTGTTTTATCAATATATTCTAAACCACGGAAGATCTCATATAATTATTAAGTTAGAGTTGAGGACAAAGATCTGAGCAATACTCTTGCTCAGATCTGATGTTTTTAAATATTGACTTCATTTTTACTAATTTACCTAGTGGAATGTGTGTATTAGTGAAAATTCTAGGAGTTTAGTCTGAATATATAACAAGACTTCTGAAGATGGGAGAATATCCCGAAACGTCATGCTGATGAAATAAAAAATTGAGTATTTATGGAAGTATTTATTTAATCCGAAATCTACCTTAATAAAATATTTTTGCTCTCTTGTCCTTTGGTTGGTTAGTTATCGAATTCGTTCAAATTTTATATTTAGCAACATTTTATCAATGTTAGTTTTATTTTTTTCGAAACTGCAAAACTAAAGATTCTTTAGAGGAACTGTATTTGAATTTCAGTTGTACATCGAAATAGGAACTCTAATCACAATACTTTTTTTCTGAGAAAAATTTAGAAATTTTAGGTTCCCCTACTTTGTTGAAAAAATTACTGTAAAATCTCAGGCATATAGGCCTCTAAAACATAAAATTCCAGTTTCATACAAGTTATCATTTTTGCGCTAGACTCACCAACACAAACTGACCTTTTTCCGCCTTCGCCTGAATCCCACAGAGAACTGAACCGTCCATAACTCTTACTACTTTTTCGTATAGAACGGTCCTAGTTCTGAGAGACAGGCCTCTATTAATGAAAATCCTTCACATTGCGAAGCAGCATTTATTCCTGGCAGTCATCCTTTCATTTAATTCATCAGTTTGTTTTCACTAATATCCCAAAATAAAGCATTTCAAATCCTTCATACAGTGGTTTCCTATTTTGACAAACTACGGCGACCGTTTCAAATACTTCAAGAGCTCCTTCCAATGCCGTTTTATTTGCTGTCGTATCAATCTAGCTTGGCCTTAAAAACAAATAATGTTAAATATTATGATTTTCTCATCACAGTACAACTTTTTTCTTTTGGTTTTTAGGGAAAAAAACACTATTACTAAAATAAGTTATTTGAAAGTTGATAGAGTTGTAAAATGTACAGTAATATCATAAAAATATATATTGTTTACCGATACTTAAGGATGGCCCTAGAGGCCGAAAAGTAAAAATACAAAAATAAATCGACTTCTATTGGGAATAGCTAAAAACGTTAATATTAATCAGCTTATAAAGCAAATAACGTTAATTCGTGGTAGTAGTTGAGGGACGAGCGAAAACCTGGTTTTGTGCCCCGGTAAGTTAATTGGCAGGGTGCAGAACTCAGCCATAAAGTTATTGTCAGCGATAGGCGAGGGTAAAGTATGCAGGCAACTTCGTCGGAGGAAGTGTGGAACAAGACCTGGAGTCTGCTTCCCACATAGGGATAGGTATTCTGCCGGTATAGCCCAACTATCTTAACTATTTCTTCCGTTTAATTGTTTGAAATTTCGTTTCCTATCTATCGATCTACTATATGCATAATTGATCAATATGTAATTCTAAAAACTATATTTCAAAAGCTTGTGCAGAGGCTCTACGCTGAGCTATCCGCAGAAGATCAGTACTTCCAACTCAGGGTAATTCGGGTAAAGTGAATTAGTGGACTGTATAGATTGAAAAAAATAAAAGGATTAAAGTAACCGACGAATCACAATACATTAATTGAACTAACTAAATACGTATAGAATAAAAAATCTGGTGCGGACAACACACGACTTTTAATTACCTCACTATTGCCGGCAATTTTTGGCAGGGAGTCCCTTGCCCTGGCTGCCACTAGATGGCGTTGTAATCTTGATGATGGTGCTGTCTGCTAGAGGGCAGCACTTAAAATATGTAAAGAGCCCTGTTTCCTTAACATATTTTTGCACTTTTCTCCTTCAGTTGTTTATCGAATTCGCTCATATTTATTTATCATATTTAGCTGTTTTTTTTATAAATGCAGACAAGTTGATGTGCCTAATTTTTTTAAACCTATAAAATTAAAGGTACTTTAGTTAAAGAAAATTTAAAATATCGGGATTCAAGCCCTGTCAGACTATTTCAATCAGAATAAAACCTACATCATATTAAAGCTTATCAAATTTTACATCGATATAGCGAGGTTAATCGAAATCGTTACAGCCGTTTTTGAGAAAATCGTAAAAAGGTGCAAAATGCATGGTATAAAGTGGCTCTTCTGGTTAGCCAATTTTGATGAAAACGTTTTCGTAACATCTCAGGCTCATAGTTGTCATAAATATGAAATTTCAGTTTCATAGGACTTTTCGTTTACGCCATGGAGTTAACACACACACAGACCTTTTTGCAGGACTTGGTCATTTGGACTCAGGACACCCTAAAACTAGTATTTCCGTTGAAAACTGGAATTCGAACATTTTCATGATCGCAATACTTTCCTTTACTATATATTGGGTTGTGTCACATGAAATGTCCGTTTTCAAGGTAGAGGATTTTTATTAAAAATACGAAATGAAAACAAGATAATTTTATTCGAAGTATTTACCTTCATTTTTTACACATTTTTCCCAACGTGACACCAACTTTTTAATCCCCGAACTGAAAAACTCTGAGCTTTGAAGTGAAACAAAATCTGAAAACGCACTTTTCACTTGATCATCATTTTCAAAAAGTTTTCCTTTGGCGAAGTTTACTTTTACAATTCCGTGTATGACATAATATTTTTTCTAAAATATTCAGCTTTCCAATGGTATATGATACATCAATATTATTATTCTTGTGTTAAGAAATACACAAATTGCATAAACAAATATTATTGCACTTTCCTCCTTTAGTTGTTTATCAAATTCGCTCAACTTGCAAATTAAGCCGTTATCTATCAATGCTAACAAGATGATTTGCCTAATTTTTTTGAAATCTATAAAATTAAAGGTATTTTAGAGGAAGAAGGGAGCAGTGTGGTCTAGTGGATAGATCACTAGCCTACTGTTCTCCAGTTCTTGGGTACGATTCCCGACTGTGGCAGACACTCCTGGGGCACATCCAGCCTCTATTAAATGGGTACCCAAAATTGGAAAAAAATTGGGCGGCTGAGCGTGATGAAGGCCTAATCACCTAATTGCACGTCCGTTGGCCTAGAAACAGTACGAATCTCTATATGAGCCCAAGACTCTTCATGGGTTGTAGAGGTATAGGTTTATTTTTTGTTATTGTATTTTTTTTTTATGGAAGAAAACTTGGCGTTTAAAAACTGTCAGAACATAAACAGAATGAAACCTACGTGATATTTTACAATAAATATCATCGATTATATTAAATTTCATTGGGTTGTGTCACATGAAACGTCCGTTTTTAAGGTAAAGGATTTTTATTAAAAATACGATATGAAAACATGATAATTTTATTCGAAATAGTTACCTTCTTTTTCTACACATTTTTCCCAACGTGACACAAACTTTTTTATCACCGAACTGAAAAACTCCGAGCTTTGAAGTGAAACGAAATCTGAAAACGCACTTTTCACTTGATCATCATTTTCAAAAAGTTTTCCTTTGACGAAGTTGTCTAAATTCCTGAACAGGTGGAAATCTGTTAGAGACAAGTTCGGGAGAATATGGTGGGTGCGAAAGAACTTCATAGCCCAGTTCATTCAATTTTTGCACGGTATGTTTCGAAACATGGGGTTTTGCGGCCGCTCAGTGAGATCATGAGGTACCCATATATCGAGCTTTTTTACTTTCCCAATACACTTTAAATGTCTTGAAACAGTAGATGCACTTGCATTTAGTTGCGCTAAGAGTCCTTTAACTGTTTGTTAGGGGTTTCCTTCTACTGTATGTTTGAGGCCATCGTTGTCTATTACGAATGAAGGTCTTCCTCGGGGCAAGGTTTCCAAGTCGATATCCCCAGCTGAAAACTTAGCAAACCAACGGCGAATGGTCCGTTCATTAACACTCCCATCCCCAAACGCCTTGCAAATATTTCTAGCGGCCTCAGCTGCTGAATGGCCGAGTTTAAACTCGTACAAAAATATTACTCGAAAATCGAGTGTTTCCATGTTCATATTTGGAGGTATACTAAAATGTGGGTAATTGATTGGGAAGCTAATGTTTATAATACAAAGGTAGAGGATTAGTAACTGTTTACTTTATATATGGAAACATTGGGAAGAAAACAACAGAGACCTGCAAAATCCTTTATGTATTTCAGAAACTATAAAAACCGACATTTCATGTGAAATAACCCAATATTTCATATATAGCTAAGTGAAAGTAAAAAATAAACTAAATTAACCTAATGAAACATAAAACAGATTTAAGAAAACAAAATTAAACTAATTAAATACTTAAACGATTTTAAGAAAAGATAATTAACAAAATTAAACTAATTAAATACTTAAACGATTTTAAGAAAAGATAATTAACAAAATTAAACTAATTAAATACTTAAACGATTTTAAGAAAAGATAATTAACAAAATTAAAGAAAATTATCAATGAATAGAGAAATAAATTATATTAACAATAAATGTTACATGTAGGTTACATTTAAGAAAACGAAGTTCAGTTGAGGGTAGAGAATTGACGAAACTGCAGAGCGGCGCTTCCAAGTTCAATGGGGAACAAAGAGAAGACGAAGAACTCAGCTTGCGACATAAATAGTTAAATAGGCACACGTTAAAGAGTCGGTTGAGATGAGATTTTGGTCCATATCCGGCACAGCCTTAGAGCTCAGGCGCTACCCTCAACACCAGGCTGGCATACATTCTCTGTCTGATAAAACAATTCAATTACGAATCTCTCCTATTGTCTTTCACTTCCGTTGCGAAAACTTTAAATTATATATATATATATATATATATAATCATTTATTGAAATTTACAACTGTATTAGTCAATACATCAAGTAAATTAGCTGACAGAAATACATAAAAAAGACATGAAGAGTTAATGCCCATTGGCACTACTCACTGGGTGATCTAAACTAGAAGGTCTCGAGGCCATCTCCTTTTCAGACGCCCCGGAGGAATGTCAGGAACGGAAGAGGAAGGAAGGATTGAAACTAGTGGGTTAGAATGGGAGTGCAGTTTTTCATGGAAGGATTGATACCTGGTTCGGGCCAAATTAGCAACATATGGGATATTAAGTTCTTTATGTATGAGTTTATTCGTGACCAAGTAAGGAGCATTGAGAATTTTTCAAAGGATTTTGGATTGTGAGGATTGAATACAGGAAGAATTGGATGATTTAGTAGAGCCCCAGAGCTCAAATCCGTAAGTCCAGATAAGCCTTATGATGGTGATATAGATGAGCCTTTTGTAGATAAGTGGAAGTTTAGAGCGTCTGTCAAGTAAGTGTTGAAGTAAGCGAAAGCGTTGGGCAGTTTCTTGTCGTTTCAGTCTTGTGTGCGGATTCCATGTTAAACGTTTGTCAAGTAGGAGTCCTAGATAGCGAATCTGTTCAACCGGGACAAGCGGAATATTAATAAAGAATACTGTAGGGCAGGATGTCATAGGCTTACGACGAAGGGTAAAGGTAATTTGGTGAGATTTTTTGGAATTGATTTAGATTCTCCAATTTAATAAAAAAAAAAAATATTTTCTTTTAACAAATAAGATTAAAAAAAAAAAAAAATTGAAAGTAACATATAAATGATCGCGTTTTTTTTATTTTCAATGTAACAACAAGAAAGAAACTTATGAGACCATTACATATAGCGTTAGCAGGCTCAATATCCGGATCGGACCAAAATAGCTCTATGTATGTGTACAAGTTGTGCTTCAGAGGTCACAGAGTAACATGTCTTGTCAAGAGCGACGTTGATTTCCAACAGGTACTATATCCACTTTAGGAAATGTCACAGAACACACAAAAATCCGCCATTTATTTATTATTGGAACAATTTACTTTATTACTTTAATTAACCTGTAAATGAAATATATAGTAAGGGGCAGCATTCGTTAAAATTTGCCAATTCGAGTTTTAACCGGAAATACAAGTTATAGGGTCCACTGAGTCTAAATGACCACGTCCCGCAAAAAGGTCTGTGTGTTTATTTTTGTTTATAAGTTTAGCTCAAAAACAATAAGTTTGCTTGATTTTATATTTGCTTTATTCCCTTTATGCCTAAACGTTCTTAACTTCATTTATTATAAATAATAAGCGCCGCGAAAAATCAAGGAAAAAACTTTTGTAAAGCATAATTTATTTGCGCAAAACAAAGAAATATATATTTTATGTCTATCTATGATTATAAAACATAATGAGATTCACTGGAAAAAATAAATCACTAATGTGTTTGGGTATTCATTTTATTCTATGAATTCTACGTTCCATTAATTTCATAATTTCTTGATGACAGCTATCATGATTTTTTAATAACACGCTATGAAAGCGGAAAGTGTGTACATTGCAATATTGTGCAATTACTCTAATTGTAACCTGTAACAAATGTCATTCAGCGAAGGATCACTTTCTGATATTACCTTTCCTAGAAAGCACACCCACATCAAAATAACACAACAATTATTTTGAAACCATAATGATGTCATGATCATTTTTTTTTTTTTCACTTACCTATATATGAAGTATAAAGCAAGGAAAAATATTGCGATCGTGAAACATTTCGCATTCGATTTTCAACGGAAATAGACGCCTGGTTCATATAATGATCTGTGTGTGTGTGTGTGGTCAATCTAGCACGAAAACGTAGTCGTACGAAAATGAAATTTTATTAGGGGGATTTTCATATTTATATTTATATATATATATATATATATATATATATATATATATATATATATATATATATATATATATATCATTGTCGTAATTGTTTAAACTTTTGGTTAAATATTTGTTCGATAAATATTAGGCCGTTCTACAAAAGAAATCTTGGATATATTTTTTTAAACAATTTATTTAATTTCCAGTCAGACGTTGACAACCTGAACACCTTTTATGCAAGTGCTATTGACAGAGTAAATATATAAAGCTTTTGGCATCCCCACCCCAAGTTAGTCGCGCATGAGAACACCTATAAGACGGCCGAAAACTGTTGAGTAAGTTAATAAAAATGTTTCTTTTCTTTTTGAATAAATTAATTGATGATGAAATATAATATGATATTTTTGAGAACAGGTATTTTTGAAAAATTATGACGACGCTGCTGATAAGCGGTGAAATGAATTGATATGTAAAATGGATATGCATGGTAGGTAACATAATTATTAAAAATAATTGATTATGTGTTGATATTAGATGTTAAAAATGTATAAATGCAATAAAAATTTAATTGATTACAGAAGCTTGAAAATGGCCCTAGAGGCTGAAACGTTGCGATGACTGGAAATTAAATAAATTGTTTAAAAAAATATATCCAAGATTTCTTTTGTAGAACGGCCTAATATTTATCGAACAAATATATATATTTACCATTTATTCTCTACACCTTTCTTAATAAATAACCGTAGAACAAATGTTGTTCTGGCTGCAGCTACTTTAAGTCAGCTTCGCGGCTGAAAACGTGTTGGAAAATTCTTCCTAATTCTGTGAATTTGTATATTTCAAATTTAAAAAAAAAACTAATAATAAGATAAAGACACGCTTTATATTTCTTCCCCTACCACTCATTACCTAAAAAGTGAAAAAAGAAAAATAATTCTCGAAAATGATTATGATACGAGACGTTTAGCGAGTTAAAAGTTTATAAAGGAAAAGAGACAATCATCTTTCCGTTCCCTAAACTATCAAAGTATCCACCGTATGTAATCTTTAAAGCTGCTGATGATAACTAGTCGTTGTTACGAATTCTGATCCATTAATGTACTGAAGTCTTTAAAGAACAAACAAATATAATTTATGTTTTACATTTTTGTTACTCTTAGGAGACAATTCGTCCGGGAATAAAATTTATTTTCATTTTATTTCGATCGTTTTTAAAGGTGTTCTTGAGCTAACACGGAGTCATTCCGACTTGTGTCGACCATTTACCTGAAGGCTTCAAGTAAGTGGGGCTAAGGAAGACAAACCGAACCGTTGATTAGATAAGAACGGAAACTGTCGGGAGGAATAAGATGTTTATAAAAGGCTAGAAGCCTGACGGAAGTCATTTATTGAGATAAGGTCAGAATCCTTGGAACACAATGGATACAGAAGATAACTCCCTGGGAGGTGAATGGATCGCGGCGTCTATTCAATGAGTGGACAATCCCAGTCTTTGTGGGGCTTCGGGATAATACCGCCCTCCCATTATCTCCACGTCGGGAAATAATATCATCCCTGTCGGCCCCTTCTTGTTTAGTAGCTCAACACCAAATGAATATGCTCAGGTTACAACTCAAGGCTAGGTAGCGATTTGTCCTCATTTCTGAGAAGAGGAATGAGTGTGCAGTAGATGTTCTATCCATTCTTAATATTGTTGTAATACACCACCAGCTACATAGAATGTCCCGAATTCGAAATCAAGGAACGTGTTAGTGTAGATAAAAGATGAAGTCCTTCATTGATTAGCTCGTTTTTGTTTCATTCAATCAAACCGCCAAAAGAGACTATACAAGTTTTCTTGTTTACTCTCTTACTTACTTATTGCTACTGTCAAGACAATGCCAGGTAAACCACGCCTAGAGGGGTCCGGATTTGGCTAGAGACCTCTGGACCTGGACGGTCCTCCAAGTACCTAGAACGACCCATCCACCACTCTGGGTTTACCTGCCTGCCGTGTCTAGGCTCTTCTGTAATGGTACAAATACCGGTCCACTACGCCTGAGAGGGCAGTCTTAATCCGGCTGAACAAGTATCAGTGAACAGTGACAGTGAACAATCCGTGACAGTGTGACAGTGTAGTGAAACTGTGTGTCAGTATTGTGATAACCGGTCGGTGGGAAATTAGAAGACTGTAGGTTATATATAAGTTATAATTGTAAGTTTTAGAATAATTCTAGCAGATTGTATAAATTTACGTAAGTAGTTTATTTGTTAGGAATACCTGATTTTATATGTAGACTGTTTAGTAGTTGAGCTAGTAATTCAATTATCATTGTAAGTATAGTGGTTAGTAATCCCTTTGTATTTGTGTATTCTGTATTTAATAAATATTTGTAATTTGTAAACTGAAGTAGTTCATTTCTCACACCCAGTAGCCCGTGACATTATCTTATCTGTCCATCTACAATCCATGAATAGAATAGAATAGAAAAAAAAATTTATTCTGGGACTAGGTCCCCTAAAAATAATAGTTATATACAAATAAATATATATAATATGTCTTACCAACAGACAAAATAAACATGAGTAATTATTAATTACAACGATTATTTACAAATACAATTATTAACAATGAGGAGAAAAGCTATACATAAAAAAACAAACAAATTACTTCAAAAAAAATATATATATATATACATATATAATATCTTCTAAATATTGTCTTCTGAGAAAATAAAATCTAATTTTAACAAAATCAAAATTAAAATTTGGGCGGTAAACAAAAATCGTCTTTCATTCAATGTAGACTTCTAGATGAAATTGACATATCATATTTGCTGATCGTCTATTTGGGATGACAGTAGGTAAGGGAAAAGTTGGGATTTGAATGAGGATAAAGAAGTGGCATGGCGGATATGGTTCGGTAGAGAATTAGAGTGCAGTAGAGCGAACAATAAAGGAACGATCAAAAATTTTGGTTCTGTGGGTAGGAGCATAAAGGTGAGAATGTCGGGATCTAGTTTCGAGTAAGTGGACTGAGGATTTAAATTGAAGGAGACTGTGGATGTAGGATGGACGGTGGGAGTTGATAGTTTGATAAAGGTAAGATCCAAGGAAATATTGTCTGCGGGTGGAGGGAAGGAGCCACTTTAACTCACCGTATAAGTGGGTAACATGAGATCTCCTTGAAGTGCCGAAGACAAATGAAGGGGCTTATAGAGATCCTTACTGTTTCACAGCCAACGGCGTGCAAGGGGATGGTTGGGTCTAAATTATCCTCGACCGCCAGGTTTTTCCCCAATTTCAGATACCCACCTTATAGAGTCTTGATGTGCCCCAGAAGGGCATCCATACCCGTGCGTTGCTCCACGGCTGAAAGAACAGAATAAATAATTCTGCCTCACGCGGGGTTCGAATCTGCGACCCGGAGAACAGTAGTCTAATGCTCTAGACCACGCCACACCTCTTTTTGCTTATTATTTTCAATAATGGATCTTTGTAACCAAAAGAGAAAAAAAAATATCCTCAAAATTTGAGGGCTTGCGTTTCAAGATACGTAGAACCCGAATAACAAATTTAAAAAATCCGTTTGTACACCGTCTGCGGCATTAGATTTTTAATTCTTTCAAGTTTTTTATAATACATATAAATCGTTTTCTCACAAAACTACAATGGAATAAGTTTATTATCAGTGACATATACAAATATATATTTATTTATTTGGCTTACTATTGTTAAAATCTGTTTTAGATATATCTGAAAATGTTGGTTTCTTCTTTGGGTTAGTAGATAGCAGCAATTTAGGGGTCTAACGCTAACAGGCACTTCATAGCCAGAGTTTGGTTTCGGCGACGCAGTATTTATATACTTCCTTTCATTTTTCATATTTGCTATTTTTTTTTAATTCGTGAGAGATCATATTTCAGAAAGTGAGGGTGTTGTAGAGTAGAAAATATCTGCAGCTATACATAGAGTCTGCTCACCATTTGTCACGTGCATATTAAATGCCCGCAAAAGAACTGCCTTATGTTGACCATTCATTCTAATAAAAAAGTGGAGAAAGGTCACACCAACGATTGAATTAAATCAAAATTCAAATGTTTTTTTTTTCATTTTTTACGTTTTTACTCATTAAACTAGATCATGAACAACTTGTTTTGTTTTTTTGTCTTTTTTACTTCTCCCGACCCAGATGGTACTTTATCATGTCACTAATGGAGTAGAGATAATCTGCTAATTAGCAATATTTTTTTTATTATTAATTCATTTTGGTTATTAAGTTTGTTACATAACCGGTATGAAAAGAGCGGATATTCCTCTTTTCAGGCACCAAGCTGTTTTTACTTACTTAACAGTTAAGTTGACTAATCTGGTCCAAGATGTTAAACGTAGCGGATTAATTAAACTCACTATATCAATTTAAAATTTAATCGGCTTTATTATCATTTAGTTTGCACTTAAATGCTAAATTTTGAAAATTTCTTCCTCAAAAGTACGTATTAATTTTGTCCATTCGAAAAAGTAACAATTTAATTTTGTTAGGATTGATCAAAATATACAATTTTCATTAATTTGACAACCGACTGAACAAGAAAATACCAAAATGATTTTTAGGTATTATTTTCAAACATAAGCATGGAGTCGATGGATGATATGTTGTTGGAAAGCTTAAGATTTAAGAAAAAATGTTATCTTACATATAAAGGTAATGGAAAATGATGTAAAGAGGATAAAACTAAGTGATTGTCGTAGATAATCTAAGCTCTTACACCCTCTGGAATTCTCTACCAACCCATATCCGCCATGCTGCCTCTCTATCCTCATTTAAATCTCAACTTCTCTGTTACCTTTTATCATCCCAAATAGACGATCAGCAATTTTGATATTTCAATTCTATATATCTAACATCACGTAAATGAAAAAAAAAGTGTATTTTTCTAATTTTAATTGTGTTTTCAAGATATTTGTTGAACATATTTTTTTTTTTTTTTTTTTGAGAAGAAAAATTCAGAACATGATTTATTTTTAAATTCTTGTATTATAATATTTCTCCTTATCTCACCACTGTAAAAAATAATTAATTATGTTTCTTTTTTCTATTGGCCAAACATATGATATATTTCAATTGTACATAAATGTTGTTCTTAAGCTGGGTCAGAATATTTTTTTGTTTACTTTCAGTTACCTTTATATGATATATATAATAAGGAAAAGTATTGCGATCATGAAATCTTTTAAATTACCAAGTCCTGCAAATAAGGTCTGTTTGTGTGTGGCAAGTCAAGCGCGAAAACGAAAAATCTTATGATACTGAAATTTTATATTTATGACAATTATACTCCCAAAATGTTATAGTAACTTTTTCATCAAAATCAGCTAACCAGAAGAGCCACTTTATAACATGCATTTTGAACCTGTTTACGATTTTCTCAAAAACGGCTATAACGTTTTAGGTAAAGTTATGATTGTGTGTATGATGTTAATGTATTTATTATTTCTTTATTTCATTTATTTGTATTTATCTCAATTATAGGTTGTTGTTTTTTTGTTTTCTTTGTGTGTGTGTATATATATATATATATATATATATATATATATATATATTATATATATTTTACATTTTATGTTATTTGACTTTATCATTGTATACTGCATATATCGATGTATTGGGTTGTTTCACATGAAATGTCCGTTTTTATAGTTTCTGAAATACATAAAGGATTTTGCAGGTCTCTGTTTTTTTCTTCCCAATGTTTACATTTTTAAAGTAAACAGTTACTAATCCTCTACCTTTGTATTATAAACATTAGCTTCCCAATCAATTACCCACATTTTAGTATACCTCCAAATATGAACATGGAAACACGCGATTTTCGAGTAATATTTTTGTAAGAGTTTAAACTCGGCCATTCAGCAGCTGAGGCCGCTAGAAATATTTGCAAGGCGTCTGGGGAAGGGAGTGTTAATGAACGGACCATTCGCAGTTGGTTTGCTAAGTTTTCAGCTGGGGAGACCGACTTGGAAAACTTGCTCCGAGGAAACCTCCGTCCGTAATAGACAACGATGTCCTCAAACATACAGTAGAAGGAAACCCCTACCAAACAGTTATAGGACTCTCAACACAACTAAATGCAAGTGCATCTAAAGTTTCCAGACATTTAAAGTGTATTGGGAAAGTAAAAAAGCTCGATACATGGATACCTCATGATCTCACTGAGCGGCAGCAAGACCCCATGTTTCAAAACATACCGTGCAAAAATTGAAAGAACTGGGTTACGAAGTTCTTCCGCACCCACCATATTCTCCCGACTTGTCTCCAACAGATTACCACCTGTTCAGGAATTTAGACAACTTCGTCAAAGGAAAACTTTTTGAAAATGATGATCAAGTGAAAAGTGCGTTTTCAGATTTCGTTTCACTTCAAAGCTCAGAGTTTTTCAGTTCGGTGATAAAAAAGTTTGTGTCACGTTGGGAAAAATGTGTAGAAAAAGAAGGTAACTATTTCGAATAAAATTATCATGTTTTCATATCGTATTTTTAATAAAAATCCTTTACCTTAAAAACGGACGTTTCATGTGACACAACCCAATGAAATTTAATATAATCGATGATATTTATTGTAAAATATCACGTAGGTTTCATTCTGTTTATGTTCTGACAGTTTTTAAACGCCAAGTTTTCTTCCATAAAAAAAAAATACAATAACAAAAAATAAACCTATACCTCTACAACCCATGAAGAGTCTTGGGCTCATATAGAGATTCGTACTGTTTCTAGGCCAACGGACGTGCAATTAGGTGATTAGGCCTTCATCACGCTCAGCCGCCCAATTTTTTTCCAATTTTGGGTACCCATTTAATAGAGGCTGGATGTGCCCCAGGAGTGTCTGCCACAGTCGGGAATCGTACCCAAGAACTGGAGAACAGTAGGCTAGTGATCTATCCACTAGACCACACTGCTCCCTTCTTCCTCTAAAATACCTTTAATTTTATAGATTTCAAAAAAATTAGGCAAATCATCTTGTTAGCATTGATAGATAACGGCTTAATTTGCAAGTTGAGCGAATTTGATAAACAACTAAAGGAGGAAAGTGCAATAATATTTGTTTATGCAATTTGTGTATTTCTTAACACAAGAATAATAATATTGATGTATCATATACCATTGGAAAGCTGAATATTTTAGAAAAAATATTATGTCATACACGGAATTGTAAAAGTAAATGGAGAGTGATAAAAAAACGATAAAGCTAGCTGACTGTTGTAGATAAAAATATTTAATAAAATACATGTTTCTAACGAAACTTTATGTAATTAATTCTTTGATATATTTTCATCTCCAAGTTTATTTAAAAATTCTTTAATTAATTTAACGGAAATGAGTAAAAGTCGTGTGTTGTGCGCATCAGATTTTTCTATTTCTATTTCATTGTTTTGATAGAAACTCAATTTTAATTCTTTAACTTTATTTTCAACTCAACTTAAAATTTCTTAAATTGATTTTAACAACGTAGGTAAATCGTGTGTTTCAGCACCACATTTTTTAAAGAAAATTTATTCCTGATATATTTATTTTTTTTTTTTTTTTTTTTTTTTTTTTTTTTGTAGGAAGCACTATTGAGTAATCATTAGTCAGTATAATTTTCTGACTGATGTTCATTAAAAATGGAACATTTGTAAAAATAGCATTACCATTTCAATTTAAACTTATTAAAATACTAATTTACAATCAAATTCTTTGAATTTTACGCCCCAGTTATTACAAATTTTATTTAAACCAACTTTTTTCTGTAAATATTTATCCTGTTGATGTGTTAAAACCCAACGTCAGGAGCAGTCTAGGGGTTTGGCAGCTCCATCTGGTATTTTCAATGCTCTGATGAGACGGAACCCACAGCAATATTTTATTTTTTTTATCTGATCGTGTGCATTCTTCCTTCGAGTTCAATTTTCCCCGCCAATACATACATCCCAACAATATTTTAAATATATCATAATGTCATTTAAACTTTTTAATAAGAAAATATCTCATTAAAAAGAAATAATAGCATTTACTTATCCAATCCACTTGCCCTTTTAATATAAAATCAATTATTAATTAATTAAACTGAAAAACGCTGCAAATGATTACACAATGGTTTATCATTTCCAAATAATTATATTAGGGTATAATAATAATAAACTAATTTATATTTATTTTTAATCATTATTCGCGGTTTCTGGGTAAAAAACTCTAATAATTTTTTCTTACTCTCCTTAAAAAATAAATGAGTTATTGAATTAAATCCCTTTTCAAAACGAATCGCCGCCATTAAAAAACTAATTGGCTAATATCAACGTCTAGGAGTTAGGATAATCTTTGGATACCCTGGTATTTTTGTGCTAAATTTAAAAAATGGTCCAGTTGTTTCGGGGAAAAGCCGCGGACGGCGAATGAACGGATTTTTTTTATTGGTTTTCGGTTTCTTCTTATCTTGAAACGTAAGCCCTCAAATTTTGAGTGGGGGGGGGGTAATTTATTTTTTATTATTAGAAAAGTAAATTTGAAACAGGAGACTCCCTTTCACCTGTTGCTTAAGGTTTTCGAAAATAAGGTACTGCGTAAAATATTTGGTCCGAAGAGAGATGAGGCCACTGGGGAGTTTAGAAGGTTGCACAAAGTGGAATTGCGGAGCTTATACCCTGTGAATATAATTGAGTTGATAGCATCGCGGAGACTCAAATGGTCGAATAAAGTTGTCGGGCTCGGCGAGGAACGGATTCCGAGAAAATTGGTATATGCTGAACCGACTGGTAGGCGTCCGAAAGGTAGACCGAAGCGTCGATGGGAGAATTGCGTTAAGGCTAATCTTGGGGTATGGGCTTAAACGGTGATCATTGGACGAACCTGTGTAAACGGGATTTGGTGGTATCGGCATCGAACCTTCGGGTTCGGTAAGCCTATTATTATTATTATTTGCAAAAGGTGCTGGAACACCTCGGGCGTATAGTTGTATCAAATATGAAATTTCAGTTTCGTACGTTTCTTTTTCGCCCTGGACTTAACATCCACACAAGCGGACACACATACCTTTTCGCGCCAATTGGTTATTACTCCTTCCATGAACCAACTCCATTCTCAGTCTAACCCACTAGTTTAAATCCTTGCTTCCTCTCATTCCGCATAATCCTCCGAGGCGTCTAAAAAGAAGATGGCCTCGAGACCTTCTAGTTTAGATAACCTATTGGAGTACTGCCTAGATGTATTTCATGTCATTGTATTATATTTACATCACATATATACTTAATGTATTTCTGAATACAGTTGTAAATATCAATAAATATGCTTAAAAATAAAAGAAAAACCTGGAGGGATGAAAAAAGTCCGTGTGTTACGCGCACTCGATTATTTTTTTTAAATTTAAACATAATTCAATAAACCGCCTGAATATCCGTCCTCTTACCGCCCCATCTTTCTTTTATGTATCATGGGAAATCCTTGAAAAACTCCTTCTGAAACGTATATATCCTATCCTTGATTCCAATTATATTATCCCCAATCATCAGTTTGGCTTCCGAATATCCCATTCCACTATCCAGCAGTGCCATCGTGTGGTGGATATAGTCTCCTCTGCTTTGGAGCGCGGATTGTACTGCACGGGAGCCTTTCTCGACGTAGAGCAAGCATTTGACAAAGTCTGGCATCCAGGACTGCTGTAAAAACTCCAAAATTCCTCCCTCCAACATACTTCCTTATCATCCAGTCCTACCTCACTGACAGATCCTTCAAAATAAATCACAGTGGGTCCTATTCATCTCTTTTTACTCAGTCCGCTGGTGTTCCTCAAGGCAGTATCCTAGGACCCATTTTCTACACAGTGTATACAGCTGATATCCCAACCAATCCTAACACATTCCTTTCCACTTACGCTGATGTCACTTGTGTGTTATCAGTCAATAACTATCCAACTGTTGCCTCTCAAACCCTTCAATCCCACATCAGAGACCTTGAGATATGTGTCAGAATTGGAGAATTAAAATAAATTCCAACAAATCCCACCAAATAACCTTTACCCTTCGTCGTAAGCCAATGACATCCTGTCCCACAGTATCCTTTCATAATATTACGCTTATCCCTGTTGAACAGATCCGCTACCTAGGACTCCCCCTTGACAAACGTCTCACATGGAATCCACACACAAGACTGAAACGACAAGAAACTGCTCGCCGCTTTCGATTACTTCAACACTTACTAGACAGACGCTCAAACCTTCCACTTAACTACAAAAGTCTCATCTACATAACCATCATAAGGCCTATATGGACTTACGGAGTTGAGCATTCGGGCTCTACTAAACCATCGAATTCTTCCCGTATCCAATCCTTACAATCCAAAATCCTTCGTTAAATCCTCAGCGCTCCTTACTTTTTCACAAATAAAATCATCCATAAAAATCTAAATGTTCCATATGTTGCTGATTTGGCCCGAACTAGATGTCAACCCTTCTATGACAAACTGCATTCTCACCCCAACCCTTGCTTCCTCTTCGATTCCTGATAATCCTCCGAGGTGTCTAAAAAGCAGATGGCTTCGAGGCCTTCTTGTTTAAAATAGTTACTGGAGTGCTTCTGTTGGGTTGCTCCTCTACAAGTCTGTCTCATGTGATTTTTCTTTTAGCATATTTACTTGTAATATAAATTACAGTTGTAAATTTCAATAAATAAATATTTAAAAAAAAAAAAAAAACATAATTCAAAAGTTCTTAAAATACTATTAACAAAATGCGTAATTGAAAGTCACGTGTTGCAGGCATCAGATTTTGTTTTTTATGGGGGGGAGGAAGGGGAGGATTAGCTAATAGATAAGAACTTTAATAACATAATTACTACATTAATATTGAAGGATACCAAATATAGCTGTAAAAAACTAGTGCCTGGCATTTGTTTGCGAATTGTCGTTTGAACAAGAGAACTGATGAGAGAAGAAAATGGTTGGTCTTGTTAAAAGTTTCAGCTGCTACGTGCCCCGGCCTAAGCAAACATTAACTTACTAAGCTGAGCTTAATGGTAGAATCCATCAGAAACTTAAATGATACATTTACCATTATCAGGCGGACTTAATGTTAATTTTCTCAAGTTAATATTGGGCAAACAAGTTTATTCATTTAAAGTCACTTCATGTAATGGCGCTAATCGGGCTATACTCAGTGAGAGTCCCAAATTTTGTCTTTCCATGTTTAATTAGTATAGTGATCTTTAACGAGTAAATGACATCGCACAGGCCCGGCCCTCTATATTACGTGCCCTCTGAATGACGGCATAGCGATGGATTTTTGAGTCCTTCTTTTAAAAAAAAAAGTCCCAGGGCCTCCGGAGGTACGAAGACCTTGGGCTTATAGGAGGGCTGTTATTTCAGCAACTTCATAACAGGTGATATATATATATATTTTTTTATCTTGGAAGCTTTTGAAAACACACCTTATATTGATCATATTTTCATTTACTATTGCATTGTCCTTAACGCTCCTTACTTTGTCACAAATCAGCTCATCTATAAAGAACATAATGTTCCATATGTTACTGAATTAGCCCGAACCAGGTATCAATCATTCCATGAAAAACTCCATTTCCACTCTACTCCATTAGTTTCTATCTTATCATCCTCTTCGATTTCTGATAATCCTCCGAGCGCCTGAAAGGAGATGGCCCCGAGACCTTATAATTTAGAATATTTTTAGACTGCTTCCAATAAAAAGCTTCTCTACATGTATATAATGTATTTTGGTGGGTTTGTAATTTTTTAGTTTTATTTCAACATATAGCTCAATAATGGTCATTAATAAGTAAGAATTGTTCGTAAACAAGCTTATATAACCATTATAAACAAGCTTATGTAAGTGTGACGGTAAAAGCGAACAGACATACGACCATCTTTTATTCGATTGCAGTAAACTGGACAAACTGATCTCAACAGTCCAACTTAACGGAGACCAATGGCCGCCTTCGAAGTGTGACCTTACAAAATATTTTTCAAAATTTGATGAATTTGTGGACCGAGTGGACTATGCAGAATTAGAGAAATAGCAACAGGCAATAACTTGTTATACAGTATTATTTCGTTAAGTAGTTATAACAAATGAATTATTTATTATTTGTTGCTGGTTTCTTTGTTTAGTCAATTAGTTAGTATTATTTTGTTAATTCGTTATAACAAATGATTAATTTATCAGTTTATATTTATTAGTTTTATTTACCAGTTATTATTATACAATTTTTTATATTCTGTAACTTAATGTATTTATGTAATAAAAATACGCGTTGTATCGCAAGATGGTCCGCGTAGAAATAAATGCACCCATTGCAGGGTTACTGTAATGCGGAAAACCGTAAAGCTTATATAACAATAATTTATTTGTTACATGTAATTCAGAGGGTCTTTTAAAATATGAATATATAGTACACAGAGCTCTGTTGGCTTTTATACTCACATAATTGTGCTGCGTAAAAGTCAGTCTTTTATTCATGACTAGACCTATATATATGATGTCAACTTACCAAACTATAGGTCTATTTGTTACAGAAAGCTAGGGGATAGAGTGAGGTCTTCTCATTGTATACTAGGCTTTGTGAAATGATCAATTCTCACAGTTTGGTCAGATTCACTAAGGCAATAAGCTCTGCATTAACAGGATAACGGACGGTGCACTGTAAGCCTACTTAAGGCTGCAGTCCAGGGGAAGGGCAAATTATATGCGTGCACACATATACATATGTGTGTAAGTATAATGTGGTTCTACATATAGCATCCCTACAATCCATATATCATCAGGATTCGACGATCCATTAATCCAAAACGTACAGAGCCTTAAGGGATACAATTATCCTTACTACTAGAAACATAAGCCCCGATAAACTATTTTCCTATTCGGGTAAAGCTTGAGCGAAGGAATTGCCCCCAATCTGGCGACTAGGTTCAAAATGCTGACTATACCCTTGCGCAATCTGTTTTCTTTAGCTCGAGTTTCCTGTAACAGTTCTTTAGGACAGTTCAATTCGCATTTGGGCCAGGAATGGTTCCTATCTTCACATTTATTGGCTAAGTACTTATAAAGGTGGGTACAATTACAATACACTACATTCACAATGTTTTACCCACTTGAGCGTATATCAGTTCGCCCCTTAAACATGCAATTTGTACTTAAACCCATTTCATAACTCGTGTTGAAGTAGAATTAAAAAATCTGGTGCTACGCACGGCTTTCACTTACCATGTCTGTTAAAATCAATTTAAGAACTATTTGATTAATTTAAATTTAGAAAATTTGAATTTTCAAATTGCATTTAAATAAAAAACGTTGGAAACATATGATTTAGATTAAATAATAAAAAAATAAGCAATATCAAATGGTACGAATAATTGTCAGTAATATATGTATGCCCTATTTGTCACCTTACATATCCTTTTACAACTTTTTATATAACATTATATTTTTATCTTTAGCTAAAATCATTAGCTTTCCAACGGTATATTATACATGTATTTTGCTGTTCCCATGTTCGGAAACCTTAAAATTTCATTAAATAAATATTTTCGCTCTTTTCTCCATTAGTTGGTTATCAAATTCATTTAACTCTTACATTTAGCCGCTGTTTATCATTCCTAATGACATGATATGGTTAATTCTTCTGAATCTATAAAATTAAAGGTGCTTTAGAGGAAAAAAATTCAAACATTCGGCATTTAAGCCCTGTCAGACTATTTCAATCACAATTTAACCTACGTGGTAATAGAGCCCATTAAATTTTACATTGGTATAATGAGTTTAGTCAAAATCGTCCCAGCCGCTTTTGACAAAATCATAAAAAGGTGTAAAATGCATAGAATAAAGTGGCTCTTTTGGTTGACCGATTTTTTTTCTGACAGAGCGAATTTTATTTACTTCATAACATTGACGAAACCGGTTTTATGAAATAGTATGATCGCTATACTAAAAATCATAAATACCAGTGTATTTGGCCTCCCATAATAAATAAAGAAAATGTTGGTCTCGCTTTTAGTCAATATTCGCTAGAGACGTTTAAAACTAAGTTCCATTTTTCATTTTTATCTTTTTCCCATATTGTTATATCGAAAAAAAATGATAATTTTGATGAGAAAAAACATTATTATTTTAGAATAAATTTCGTAATGCTTTGTTAATATTTTTTGACATCTCTAACTCGAATGCTGTTGATTATTTTAAGTCGAGATTTTATTAAGTTATCTTCCAGGTTAATATTATTTTGTGTATGAGTTATAAATAACATTCTCTTATTTATCATACCATAAACATAACTGAGGGATGTAAAGAAATATACCGGCATTATTTTCATAACTCGAAAACAATATTTAAAATTAACTTAATATAAAGTTACAGCATACATAATTTGGCAGTTAGGCAATTTTTGAACAACTTCATATTGAGAAACTGATAATAAAAATTGCTAATTTTAAAACAATTTACCCCTTTTGAAATATCTTAGCTCAGCTACAGGTATATTTAGGAAGAGATAAGGCCATTTAAAAAGTGTAAGCAAGTGATTAGCCGTTTAATTCTATTTCACCCAAGCAATATATAAATACAACAAAAAATGCTTATACATAGAACGATACTATGATATTATTAGGTCACAATACTTTTTTTTTTTTTTTTAATATCATTTATTGAAATTTACAACTGTACTTGAACGTACAACAAGTAAATGTGACAAAAGATAAATGGCGTAAAACAGACTTGAAGAAGAACTACCCAATGGCAGCACTCCTGTAACTTTTCTAAACTAGAAGGTCTCGAGGCCATCTTCTTTTCAGACACCTCGGAACATTGTCAGGAATTGAAGAGGAAGAAAGTATTGAAACAAGAGGATTAGGGTGGGAATAGAGTTTGTCATGAAAGGAATGGTATCTAGATTGGGCCAAATCAGCAACATACGGAACATTGAGGTCTTTATGGATAAGTTTGTTCGTGACAAAGTAAGGAGCATTGAGGATTTTACGAAGGATTTTGGATTGTAGGGATTGGATACGGGAAGAATTCGATGGTTTAGTAAAGCCCCAAAGCTCTACTCCGTAAGCCCATATCGGCCACAATACTTTTAAAGTCAGGAAGTTGGATTTTTTTATGTTTGCCGTAAACCTAAAAATATACAAATATTTCCGTTCTTTTATGCAATATCAAACAACTTACAATTTTCAGCGATACGAGTTTCTTGACCAATAAAATTATATCCTGACGATCCAAAGCAGTAGAGGTTCATTTATATATATATATATATAATATATATATATATATATATATATATAGTATATATATATATTATGTTATCGTGTGTATATTTATGATTTTTTGCTGTTTTCTACAGTTTACATTGCACAGTAAAAATCTCAAAATATTCTTTTCCTCCCTAACCGTTGACAAGTGTACTATGGGCTATAAACTTTTTTGTTCATCTTATGAGACAAATATTAAGAACTAAGATCCCTGTTTTATTAATATAGTAAAAAAAAAAATTCTATATTTTAATGTGAAAAGAATCAAATTAGTTGGTTTAATAATATTATAACGAGAGATTTTGGCGCTTCCTGTAAAATTTCCTATAATGGATATAGTACCTTTTTGAAATCAACGTCTCAATTGTTGGAAATATTTTTAAATTTAATTTTCTGCATGATGTTGAGTGACAATTACTTTCTCATTTTGAAGGTCCGACTTCTAAACCTTCTGGGAAATTTTCTCTTCTTTCATTTGGTACCACTTGTATTTTTTGTGCATGCACATAAAGTGAATATATTTGAGTTTTTGAACTATTTTGAACATTTAAACTATGGATAACAGAACAAATTCAAAATTTGATTTTTATCCCCAACCACTGAGAATAGGACTACGTAACATATGAATGTTTTGTTCCACTTGAGATCTAGTATCAGCTTCTGCAATATTACGAGACATTTATCGGGCACCATGTATATATATATATATATATAGTATTTAGGTTTAGAATATGTCATGGAAAAGGTGATGTGTACCGAGAAAGGCTTAAATAGGGTGACAAGATTCCGGTTTTGGGGTATGCCGATGATTTTGTACTGCTAGGTGAAGACACGGAAACCATACAGCTACAAGTGTGTTAATAAAAACCGGTAAACAAATAGGTCTCGAAATTAAATACCGATAAGACAAAATATATGATTAGTAGCAGAAATGGTGACGATCTTGATTCAGGGCATACTTTTGAACACGTAGAGAAATTCAAGTATTTAGGTTCAATGATAACCAGAAAAATGAAATCCAGGAAGAAATAAAGTCCTGGTTAAAGGTGGGAAATAAGTGTTATTATTCAGTTGATAAATTACTTAGCTCGCGGCTTCTGTCTAAAAACTTAAAGGTTAGAATTTATAAAACTATTATTCTTCCGACGGTTCCTAACGGATGTGAAACGTGGCCGCTTACTTTGAAGGATGAACAATGGCTTAAGGTTTTCGAAAATAAGGTACCCTGTGGATATAATTGAGTTAATAGCATCGCGGAGACTCAAATGGGCGCGTAAAGTTGTTTGGCTCGGTGAGGAACGGATTTCGAGAAAGTTAGTATTCGCTGAACCGACTGGTAGGCGTCCGAAAGGTAGGCCGAAGCGTAGATGGGAGGATTGCATTATGGCTGATCTCGGGGGCTTTGGTGGTATCGGCATCGAACCTTCGGGATCGGTAAGCCTATTATTATTATTATTATGTATAGGTATGTAGGAGGGAGCGGCGTGGCCTAGTGGATAAAGCATTAGGCTACTGATCCTGGCTGAGGCAGAATTATTTATTATGTTACTTCAGCCGTGGAGCTAACCTGGGTCCTCCTGGGGCACACCCAGCCTCTATAAATTGGTACCCAAAATTGGGGAAAAACCTGGCGGCCGAGCGTGATATAGACGATTTCTAGTTCTAAAAAAATGTTATTGATGAAAAATACATTTAACTTTTATAAATCGTCTTTTATAAATGAGCTCTCATTATCATTTTCTTCTCCATAAAAAAATCTCTTCCTCCAGCAAATTTAAACGTATCTTTTGTATTTTTTTATTGTAGTTAGCTTTTGTATTTTTGTCACGTTAAGCATTTCCAGAGCTCTTTTTCTGGACAAAAAAAGTCTATAATCTTAATGGAAACGCGGCCTTATTTAAAAGTCAAATCGTGAATATTTCAGAAAGAATAAAATCTTTCTCCTTTTTTTTTTTTTTACTTCCTAGTTTATTATTTAATTCGAACAAAACAATAACAAGCTTCTGATAAATTATTAACACCATAATTTTTAACAGGGTTTTATAAATCATATTTGATAATGAAAACTTTTTTTCTTTTTTTACGACGTTGAATTTTAGATTATTTATATAGATCTGGTCCACACAGACACTGTTTTCACTTATTTAAAAATTTTAGGGCTTTTAAAGTTAAAGTCGATAGACGTGACCCATGACTTTTTTACATTAATTATAATTCTTCTTGTTTTTTAAATAAATTAAACCATATGACACACCTACACTCTATTAAGAAAGTTATTTCCTGTGTGTATAATGGATAAAGAGGTGGATTTTATTGATTTAATTTTGTTTTAAGAACTTAAAACTAACTTAAAACTTTAAATCACGCTTGAAATATCGTTAAAGAATTCAATTGAGTTTCGATGGAAACATGTGTTTCAGATTAAATTATCTAGCAATAGAAATTATTATCTACTATAATCACTTAAGTGTATGCGCCCTTTTTGCCTTTCTGCGTTACGCTGTACAGCTTTCTGTATAAAATAACTTTTTTTTTTTTAAGTCATTAGGTTTACAACGGTGTATTATACTTTATTACTATTCTTGTAATCGCTTTTTTTTTTTTTTTTTTTTTTAATTATCTTTTTTCTTTCTTTTTATTTAAGTTTAGGAAGTTCGATGTATTTTTATATATTCCATTAGGTATTCTATACTTCCTTTAACTTTTTTTATTCTTTTAAAACTTTTTTTCGACCTTTCGGGTTATTGTTCCCATTTTTAAGAGTAAAACAATTCAACGAAATTTAAATAAAATAATACATTAAGTAAACTTAGAATTTGTTTATGTATATATATATATATATATATATATATATATATATATATATATATATATATATATATTAATTTAAAGTGTAACATGTCATAATTATCAGCTTAATTTACAACTTACTTATTATGTTTTTGTCACTCTTATATTTGCTTTTCTAACATAATGCTACATGCGAACGGTACATTATACACCTATATTACTATTCTTGTGTTCGGAAAGAAAAAATTACCAACAAAAATATGTTTGCTATTTCCTCCTTTAGTTGGTTATCAAATTCGATCAACTTGAATGTTAACTTTAGTTTTAAGTTTAATTTTATAATTTCTAACAAGATGACACGGGTCATTTTCTCGAATCTACAAAATTGAAGGTACTTTAGAGAAGAAAAATTTTAAATAACGGCATTTCAGTCATGTCTGACTATTTCAATCAGAATGAAACTTATATGCTACTGGTTTTTGCCCGCGATTTCTGTTATTATGATCGCTATTAAGAAGATTTTAAAATAATTTATTTTAAAGTGCGTAAATGATATTTTTAGTTTTATTTTCTTGTGGCAGAAGAACATACTGATTTTCTCCGCATACCAATCGTGACAATGCGACATATAATTGACCGTGTGAAAAGCATTCTTGACGTAAATCGAATCCTACGTGTTTAAATCTTTGCCCCTGTGATTTATTAATTGTTACGGCAAAAGATAACAACGGGAAATTGAATTTTTTTTGTATTAAAAGGTAAATCATTTGGAATCATTGGGATGCGAGGTTAATTTTCCCCGTTTTTTTTTTAGGTTTGTCACTTATTCTTCACTCCTATTGGTCGCAGCGTGATGTTACATAGCCCAAAGCCTTCAATTCGTACCAGTAGTTTCTGACATTAGCGCGTTCAAACAAACACTTCAGCTTTATAATATTAGTATAGATTAAAGCCTATTAAGTTTTACATCGATATGGCGAGTTTAATCAAAATCGTTGGAGCCATTTTTGATAAAGTCGTAAAAAGGTGCAAAATTCCTGGTGTTAAATGGCTCATCTGGTTAGCCGATTGTTTATGATAGAGTTCTGGGGCGTTCCATAGTACACCTAACCATAATTATTAAATAGCGATGACTGGATGTTTATAAATTATTGTGGACTTTATATGAGATGATGGATATATTGAACTATTTTGGTTACAACAGAAACTGTAGAAAAAAAAGTCCGGAGGACCACTTGCTTAAGATATAGGCGTAGGGCGTTCCAGAGTACTCCTAATCATAATTATTAAATAGTGACATGTCTGGATATAGAATCATACCGGAACCTTGTGAGGACATGTGCTCCTAGTGTAGCAGAGATATTTTTTACCCTGAATATTTGCTCAGCGTAATGGAGGAGTAGTTGGTCTGCCTGGAATCAGTGAAGGAGAAATCTCCCACCTTACACTCAGGCCAGATATCTTTAACAATAGTCATATATTTAAACCTACTAAACCACTAACCTTCATTATATTTTATTTTCCTCTGTTTCTGTCGTAATCATAATAATTCAATATATCCATTATTTCATATACATTCCACAATCATTTATAAACATCCAGCCCATCACTATTTTTATTTATGGAACAACAATTTTTATTGAATATTACAATCTGTCCCAATTTTTACATTTACAGTAGTGATGAAATACAACATTCATGCTACATTTAAACAATATTTACACAGCAATAATATTATAAAATATAAAATTATTAATTTAATAATTATGGTTGGGAGTACCCTGGAACGCCTAAGGCCTCTATCATAAACACTTTCCCTTACTATATATTTCATATATAGGTAAGTGGAAGTAAAAAATCTTCTCTATTAATATAAATTCTTATTTATATCAAATTATCTTATCCTTAAATAATAATAAATGATTATTTAATAACAAATATTAATTTTTTAAAATCAAACTACCATTAGGCTTAACTGATCATTAATTATCTAGTAGGTTTCTTTTTTTAATAAATGTTTGTACATTTGTTTTCTTAAAATTTTGTGATTCTCAATCTCAATTACTTATCAGACTATCGTAGTGTTAAATTTGCAGCTTATTATTGATGTTTCATGAAAATATGTTTTACAACTATATTTTGCATTACGTTTTTATTTAACAGTTCCTTTGTTTCATTGTTTAAAAAAATATTTGATGACCCTGTACAGCATGACATTTAAAGATGTGAAAAACAAGAATCGTAAATGTTCTCAACATTTTTTGTTTTGAACTCCTTGGAAGGACTTCTTTCCGAAGGTAGGAAGTTAGGCACAGAATCCTCTCCCTTAGAAACCGACTTCTTGTGCCATTCTTCTCTTATATATTTTTTTACGTCAATTCTTCTTTCTTTCTGTATTTTTTCAAGAAGTATGATACTTTCTTATAGTATCTAAAAAAAAGCTGCAAATTATGATACAATGATTTCTTATTTCCAAATAAGTATATTAGGGCATAACTGTCCATACGAGTATAGCTATTTATAGACAGATAGCTAATATGAAAAGGATTAAATAATTCAAAGGAAAATGACCTAAATTGGTCTATCACCACTGCTAACTTCAAACGCTATGTCCCTGCTATTTCTAAAATTTTAAATTTATTAATTAATTCGGCCAAACGGATTTTTTTTTAATTCGTTTTTCGGGTTCTACGTATCTTGAAACGCAAGCACACATTTTGAGAGTGGTCATTTTTTTTTCTTTTGATCGATTAAAAATATTCCTTATTTTATTTTTTTTTAAATATATTTATTGGTATTTACAACTGTATAATAAAATACATTTAGTAAATGTGATACAAGATATGTTGACATGATTCATATGTAGGGATACTACCCATTGGAAGCTCCCCAAAGACTGTGTTAAACAGAAGGTCTCGGGGCCATCTTCTTTTCAGACGCCTCGGAGGATTATCAGGGATTGTAGAGGAAGCAAGAATTGAAACTATGGGTTAGAGTGGGAATGGAGTTTGTCGATTTATGATTGTTTATTTTGAGTTGTTGTCGCGGTATCTTAAATATAAACGTTCGTAATTTACTGTTATAGAACCAGTCAAATTTGTTTACCAGCTTTAGTAAACAGAATTCTTGTTTATTTGACCTGTACCGCATTCCTTTTACGGGTAGACATAATTAAAGGTATGCTGAATTATATATATGTTTTTGACGGTATTAAAACATAAATTCCTTAAAAGTCCTCGAAAAACTTTGGCGCGGAATATGTTCAAAATGGCGGCTGAAGTAGTGGAGGAAAAGTTTTTCTTAAAACGCAGTTACTTCATTCTTATTATTCCTTTTTCATTCAATTCGAAGCTTAACTAAATTATCAAAAAACTTTATTTAAATCATTTTTCATGGCTAAATCATTCCCTAATTCACTTTGGCAAAACATTTTAATTTTTGCCATCTATATTTCAATTGTTAACTTTATAGGGAAATAATTATTCGCGTTTGGTGTGATATTGAGGGCTGTTGTGGTCGTTACTTTGAAATAAAAAGGCTGTCTATTTCAAGTTTAATTCAAAACCTGTGGAGCACATATCATCTTTCAAAAGCTTTAATTATTCTCTAAATCAAAGAAATTTTAAAAAACGATGTTCCACACTGACGAAAGCCGGAATAATGGAAGGAGTTTCTAATGGTCTTTTCAACTTGATAATATGGATCATTTTACACTTTTAGCCAATCACCAAACTCTAGTGTTGTTAGGACGTGGGTGAAATTATAGAATAATATTTTCGTTTGTGCTTTATTTAAACTTTTCAAATTCTTTTTTTAAAGTTAAAAAATTTTCATTTTAAACATTTATAATTTTCCAAATTTATTTTTCAGATTATAATTATTTATTATAGTTTACAACTGTATTTGATAATACAGCCACTAAATATGCTATATGAATAAACACATTAAAAGAAACTGCCCATTGGCAACACTCCAGTAGGTAATCTAAACTAGAAAGTCTCGAGGCCAACTTCTTTTCTGACGCCTCGGAGAATCGTCAGAAATGAAAGAGGAAGCTGGGATTGAAACTAGTTGGTTAGAGTGGGAGTGGTATCTGGTTTGGGCCATATCAGCTGTATATGGAACTCGAAATTGCTTGAGGTCAGATTGAAACGAATCATGAATTGTTCCCTTAGATTTTTCTTCGGTACCTCGAGACAGTCGGATGTTCCCTACCTCAATGATGAGTCAAAGTTGTTATTTCCCTCAATTCGAAGGCAACACTTCCTTGGTTCATTTCTATATCAAATTATCCGCTCCCACCGCCCCTCTTACATCTAGAGTCTCTTGCAATTTAAATCCATAATCCATACTCAGGAAACCAGATCCCGTCTTTCTGACCTCTATACGCCTTCCCACAGAACCAAAAAATATGAATATTCCTCCTAAGCCCGGTACACTGTTTTCTGGAATACTCTCCCGTCAAACATCCGTCATGCCCCTTCCCAATCTTCATTAAAATCGCTCCTTTTTCAACACCTTCCTGCTTCCCAACCAGATGTTAACCAATTTGAGTATAGCGATTAAAGTGAGGTGAAAAAATGTCCACACCTCTTTACATCAAACATAGTAAAGTCTATTTTCATTCTTATTTTCTTATTTTTATTTATTCTATTGTTCTGTTGTCATTAAATTTGATATCATACTATAATCTTATTATACTTTTATCTCTTTCCCTTTTGATGTTATAAAGACAATTGCTTATATTTATTGAATTCATTAATGCTTTTAGTTTCTTGTGTTTTTGGCTACTGATGATTCTTATTTATCGTGTTCATTTATGTTCTTCTTTAGGGACCTTGTCCCAGAATAAAGGTTTTTTTTTCATTCTTACATTCATTCATTAAGATCTTTATGGATAAATTGATTCGTGTCAAGGTAAGGAGCATTGAGGATTTTATGAATAATTTTGGATTGTAAAGATTGGGTACGGGAAGATTTGATGGTGTAGTCCAGCCCCAAGCTCTTTTCCGTCATGGCCTTATGACTGTCATGAAAATGACCCTTTTATAGTTAAGTGGAAGATTAAAGTCTGTCTAGTAAGTGTTGTAATAACCGAAAGCGTCGAGCAGTTTGATGATACTAAAGGAGATGGGAAATTTATTATTTTTTTTTTTTTGTTATTTTAAAATGAATCAGAGATAACGGAAAATTTGATTTTCCCAAAAGAAAACTTGATTTCTATGTATCTTTTCAAAAACTATAGAAATAACAAAGTTTTCTATCGTATTAGGTTTATAACTATTTAATATTTCAATTGAGTTATTTAAATTACATTTCAAAACTTAAACCAAGTTTCTATAGAATTCTCATTAAGTTTACAGCGAAACATCTGTTTTCATAAAATAGTATTAAATTTGAAATAATTAATAACTATGTTAGTTAATAGGTTTCTAGCAAGTTACTATATATGTTTACAAGTTAGTTACGATTTGGTACCTAATATTCTTTCTAAAATCCTGCTTGAAATATGGAAGAATGTAACTTGCACGAACTTGTACATTTTCTTGTACATTATAGTTAACTACTACATGTTATTGGTAAAGATGGATGTCATGGTTTTCTAAAACCATGCGCTTTCCAACGGTACACGTATAGTCTGTGTTACTAATTTTATTTTTGATCACTTGGTTACAGGAAATTTATTTTTCCCGTTCAAAGAAAAGTTAAATTTCAATTTTACCAATAAACTTTCAGGAAATTATGCCCTTATGATGGTGAAAACTTATCAAAATCTTCTGTAGTTTAGAAGGAGTTGGCGGAAACCAAAATTTTATAGAAAGATTAGAAAGCGTGAAAGAAAAGAACTTAATTTCGATTTCTGTAATACCTTTAACAACATACAGAAATACATGCAGTAGTTACTTTTGGCAGAGAGCTAAGTCATGACATGGAAACCGAGGATTTGATGGTGTCATATCCAACATTTTAGCTTTAACATCATAAAGCTTAATGGTTAGATTTCCGCCTGGATGAAAAATACAGGAAATGACACATCATTTTCACCTGAGGAAATTCTCCCCCACGCATAGGCATATCTATGTTGGAAGTGGAGAATTCAACATTCAAGCAAGGTGCTTTTGGTAAAAAAAATCTGGTGTAAGCAACACGACTTTTACTTACCATTATTAAAATCAATTTAAGAAATTTCAAAAGAAATTGAAGTTGAAAAACTGAAGAAAAAAATTTAAAAAAAAAGAGATAAAATATTATCTTATACACTAGCTTGTAAAAGTTAATAAAGAATGGTGAAAAGCCGATAAAACAAACTGATTATTTTAGATAATATTATAATAGATTTTTTTAATAAAACATATGTTTCTATAGAAATTTGATTAATTCTTTATTTGTTTCCCTCATTTTTATCTCTAACTGTATTTCAAAATTCTTTGATCGATTTTAAGTGAAAATTGTGTGTTGTGCGAACCATATTTTTAAACCTTAAGTATTTAAAATAAACGAACTGTTCTATGATAACGGATAAATTTACTATAACAACTTCGCTTATGGTCCTTTATAAATTGAACCATTAATATTTATAACTTAATAAGGATAGATTCTCAGGACAAAACGATTTCTTGATATACCAATAGTTTCGAGGATGTTGGAAAAATGCCCTCTTGCAGAAATATTACTGAGTTTAAAAACAACAAAATGCTGAATAAACCATCACTAATTGAACTAATAATTCGTGTTATATTTTACAGTACATCGAAGATGATCAGGGATCTCTGGACATTAAGTTTATTTTTACTGAACGCTTTTATAAGTGTTTCCCTAGAGGATGAGATTAATGCTGAAATTGAGGGCTACGATCAAGGAAAGTAAGTTAAATATTGTACAAATTAAAAAAAAACAAAAAAACTTTGAACTAGTAAAATGCGACTATAACTATAGCATTTCCAAGTCAATTGTAACCTTTTCCAAGTCAAATGTAACTTTTTCCATTTCAAATGTAACCTTTTCCAAGTCAAATGTAACCCTTTCCATTTCAAATGTCACCTTTTCCAAGTCAAATGTCACCTTTTCCATTTCAAATGTTACCTTTTCCAAGTCAAATGTCACCTTTTTCTTCACTTCTAGCCTTAAATATTCCGTTTTATTTATTTATTTATTGAAAAATAATTAGTTTAATTAACATTATGACTTTTTTAATAATTTTGGCATATAATAATTGATATTTTTTTTGGGTCTCTTAGATATTTGATATCAAGTTCGGTTTTTTACTAGCTAATATTTAAAAAAATTAATTATCGTCTATTTAGTTTTAAGATAGTTGTTGATTTTGATTTTTTAGAGAGGAGGGGTAGTTTTTTGGAATAATTAATGTGTTTTCGGGTATTATAATTAAATTTTTCGAGCTGTATTTTTTATCGCTCGCGTGCATTTTAACTCATTAAGCATTAAATTTTAATGTTTTTTATTTGATATAGGGATTAATTAATGTGCTTTCGGGTGGTTATGATTACGTTTTTTGAGCTGTATCTTTTATCGGTCATGCGTATTTCAACTCATATTTACTTTTAATGTTTTTTATTGATATAGGGATCAATTATTTTGCTTTCGGGTGGTTATGATAAGGTTTTTCGAGCTGTAATTTTTTCGCTCGCGCTTATTTTAACTAAAATTTACTTTTTATGTGTTTTATTGATATAGGGATTAATTAATGTGCTTTCGGGTGGTTATGATTACGTGTTTCGAGCTGTATTTTTTATCGCTCATGCGTATTTCAACTCGCATTTACTTTTAATGTTTTTTATTGATATAGGGATTAATTATTTTGCTTTCGGGTGGTTATGATTACGTTTTTCGAGCTGTATTTTTTTCGCTCGCGCTAATTTTAACTAAAATTTACTTTTTATGTGTTTTATTGATATAGGGATTAATTAATGTGCTTTCGGGTGGTTATGATTACGTTTTTCGAGCTGTATTTTTTATCGCTCATGCGTATTTTAACTCGCATTTACTTTTAATGTTTTTTATTGATATAGGGATTACTTAATGTTCTTTCGGGTGGTTATGATTACGTTTTTCGAGCTGTATTTTTTATCGCTCATGCGTATTTCAACTTCTATTTACTTTTAATCTTTTTATTTTTATAGAGATCTATCCTTGTGTTTTCGCGGGGTTATGAAAATGTTTAAAAGCTTTTTTATTATCACTCGTGCGGATTTCAACTCGCCTTTATTTTTGATATTTTTTTATTGATATTGGGATTGATTGTTTTGTTTTTGGTTCTCATTATAACGTTGCTGGAATATACATCGTTTAGGTTTTTTATTTATTTTTATTTAAAATTTTTATTATTATTTTTTTATAAAAGGATCAGTTATAGTTCCTTTTTTAGCGTCCTGAGTAAGTTTTTTCAACTAAATATTTTATAATGGACTCACTTCCTCACTTGTTCTTACAATTATTTGATAATTTAATTGAGGAATCGTTTATTCTATTTTGGGGTGTTCTGATAACATTATTTGAACCAAATTTGTTATCGCTTTTACTCATTTTAAGTTACTGTTTCTATTTCATAAATATTCGATAGAAGGATCATTTATAGTGTTTTCGGGAAAACATTTATTTATAGCTAGTGCACATTTTAACTTAAATGAAAAGTGATCTAGAAGAATGCGCAATCGCGATGTAACGTCCAAATCAAAAATGTAGTCAGATCCTGCAAAAAAACAATAAATAATTTTTACATCATATTATAACATAATACCTACGGTTTGTAGAAATTCCCAAGCGCATAAAAGAATAAAGTTCAAACACGTAATGAGAATCCCCTAAAACAAAAACAAAGAAAGACCACTGCAAATGCAAGTTGAAATGAGAGCAAGCGACAATAAAAACAGCTTAAACAACGTAATCACAAGACCCGAAAAGATTATTACAAACGTCTATAACAATAAAAAATATCAAAAATAAAGGCGAGTTGAAATCCGCACGAGTGATAATAAAAAAGCTTTTAAACATTTTCATAACCCCGCGAAAACACAAGGATAGATCTCTATAAAAATAAAAAGATTAAAAGTAAATAGAAGTTGAAATACGCATGAGCGATAAAAAATACAGCTCGAAAAACGTAATCATAACCACCCGAAAGAACATTAAGTAATCCCTATATCAATAAAAAACATTAAAAGTAAATGCGAGTTAAAATACGCATGAGCGATAAAAAATACAGCTCGAAAAACGTAATCATAACCACCCGAAAGCACATTAATTAATCCCTATATCAATAAAACACATAAAAAGTAAAGGGCCTAGCCGGATAAGCATGTGAAATCTGCCCCCGCGTGTATTTGAACCAAATTTATACCATTGAGTCACACCTATGAGACACAACCTTACGCAAATTTTTAGCCCCTTAATCCTAACGGGGGGGAAGTTATGAAGGGGGAAAGATAAAACAAAAAAAATTGTTTTCTCCTGAACTGCTCAACCGATTTTCACGAAAAAAATATATGTTATGGATTTTATAAATAGGTTTCAAAAAATATTTTTTTAAATTTTTTTCCACGAAAATGTTGGTCCCAAAAAATTTTTGAATTTTTCAAAAAAATATTTTTTGGTTATGATGGTTTGGTACACCTCCAATTTTTCGCTACTTTATTTCATTATAGGGTCCTCCATAACATATATTTTTTTCAATTTTATCGGAAGTGTACCCCAAGGTGAAAAATAAAAAAAACAATTTTTTCTCCTGAACGAATCAACCGACTTTCACGAAAAAAATATATGTTAATGGTTTTCTAATAGAGTTTCAAAAAACATTTTTTTAAATTTTTTATTTCGAAAACGTGAGTCAAAATTTTTATTTTTAATTTTTCAAAAATAAATTTTAAATTATGTTGGATTAGTACACCAACAATTTTTTACTAATTTGATTCATTGTAGTATCCTGCACAATATTTTTTTTTTTTAATTTGGTCTAAAATGTACCCAATAAGGAAAAATAAAAAAAAAACAGCATTTTTTCAGCTCTCTGATTAGTAGCTGGTCACGCATGAAGAGTAGGGATAGAGCTGTAGGATCGTAATGTCATTAGATATCACTTACACACTATGCACATACATACTATTTATTATACCTATTATTATAAATATCTTATATTGGATCGAATATATTTATTTTATTTTTTCCACTTAGTTAATTTTTTTACTTGGATAACTACTACACAGCACTATATGCTATATTTATATAAAACGTAACTGAAAAGATTTTTTTAATATATAATTGTTCATATTATTATATGTTAATCAAAAAAGTTATGATGGCAGACTTGCATGAAGTGTTCGACAAAAAGCCTGTCGACTGTTAACTTTTTTGATTATTTAACATATAATAATATAAAAAAATATATATTAAAAAAATATGTATGTATGTGTATAGTGTGTAAGTGATATCTAATGACATTACGATCCTACAGCTCTATCCCTACTCTTCATGCGTGACCAGCTACTAATCAGAGAGCTGAAAAAATGCTGTTTTTTTTTTATTTTTCCTTATTGGGTACATTTTGGACCAACTTAAAAAAAAAAAATATTGTGTAGGATACTCCAATGAATCAAATTAGTAAAAAATTGTTGGTGTACTAATCCAACATAATTTAAAATTTATTTTTGAAAAATTAAAAATAAAAATTTTGACTCACGTTTTCGAAATAAAAAATTTAAAAAAATGTTTTTTGAAACTCTATTAGAATAGCCATTAACATATATTTTTTTTGTGAAAGTCGGTTGATTCGTTCAGGAGAAAAAATTGTTTTTTTTTATTTTTCACCTTGGGGTACACTTCCGATAAAATTGAAAAAAATATATGTTATGGAGGACCCTATAATGAAATAAAGTAGCGAAAAATTGGAGGTGTACCAAACCATCATAACCAAAAAATATTTTTTTGAAAAATTCAAAAATTTTTTGGGACCAACATTTTCGTGGAAAAAAATTTAAAAAAATATTTTTTGAAACCTATTTATAAAATCCATAACATATATTTTTTTCTTGAAAATCGGTTGAGCAGTTCAGGAGAAAACAATTTTTTTTGTTTTATCTTTCCCCCTTCATAACTTCTCCCCCTTTAGGATTAAGGGGCTAAAAATTTGCGTAAGGTTGTTTCTTATAGGTGTGACTCAATGGTATAAATTTGGTTCAAATACACGCGGGGGCAGATTTCACATGCTTATCCGGCTAGGCCCTTTTAGTTAAAATTAGCGCGAGCGAAAAAAATACAGCTCGAAAAACGTAATCATAACCACCCGAAAGCAAAATAATTAATCCCTATATCAATAAAAAACATTAAAAGTAAATGCGAGTTGAAATACGCATGAGCGATAAAAAATACAGCTCGAAACACGTAATCATAACCACCCGAAAGCACATTAATTAATCCCTATATCAATAAAACACATAAAAAGTAAATTTTAGTTAAAATAAGCGCGAGCGAAAAAATTACAGCTCGAAAAAACCTTATCATAACCACCCGAAAGCAAAATAATTGATCCCTATATCAATAAAAAACATTAAAAGTAAATATGAGTTGAAATACGCATGACCGATAAAAGATACAGCTCAAAAAACGTAATCATAACCACCCGAAAGCACATTAATTAATCCCTATATCAATAAAAAACATTAAAATTTAATGCTTAATGAGTTAAAATGCACGCGAGCGATAAAAAATACAGCTCGAAAAATTTAATTATAATACCCGAAAACACATTAATTATTCCAAAAAACTACCCCTCCTCTCTAAAAAATCAAAATCAACAACTATCTTAAAACTAAATAGACGATAATTAATTTTTTTAAATATTAGCTAGTAAAAAACCGAACTTGATATCAAATATCTAAGAGACCCAAAAAAAATATCAATTATTATATGCCAAAATTATTAAAAAAGTCATAATGTTAATTAAACTAATTATTTTTCAATAAATAAATAAATAAAACGGAATATTTAAGGCTAGAAGTGAAGAAAAAGGTGACATTTGACTTGGAAAAGGTAACATTTGAAATGGAAAAGGTGACATTTGACTTGGAAAAGGTGACATTTGAAATGGAAAGGGTTACATTTGACTTGGAAAAGGTTACATTTGAAATGGAAAAAGTTACATTTGACTTGGAAAAGGTTACAATTGACTTGGAAATGCTATATATCAATCAATGGAAATGCACAATCCCCTATATTACTAAAGTATAATGAAATAATATCGAATAATAATCTCATACATTATACTAAAAAAAATGTTAAATTGCTTTAATTAGAAATAATACAATCTTGAGCAATGAGTAATAGTCATTCATTCCTTATACTGCAAATATACTTCAAATACGGGTAAAAAAAAAATAATGGATTTCCTAGGTAAAACTTAAATATTGTAGAAGGAAAACTTCATTTATTAAAAAAAATTATACCAGGTTTATCCAGATATCTTGAGAAAAAAACACTCAATAGAGGTATCCGTAGAGGAGTGTTAGATTAATAAAATGAAAATTTGAACAACTAAAATGCGAATTTAACTTTATCAAGTCATGCACAATCCCCTATATCACTAAAGTATAATCAAATAATATACATTATACTAAAAATAGACTTTCACTACTGTTAAACAAAATTAATGGATTTGCTAGTTAAAACTTGGGGAGCCCGTAGCTGAGTGGCTAGCGCGCTAGTCTCTCAAGCTACAGGTTCTGAGTTCGAATCCCAGTCCCGGTGGGCTTTTATAAGGATGTAAAAAAAATGGGGATTCACTCACAACCTCTCCCCCGGGTATGTGAGACCCGTCAGCCAAGGATGGCCACTCACAATATATGTCGTTGGGAGTGATGACCCTACACTAAAAATAGCATCATGGAACGTGAGTGTAAACTCGCAGGAGTTTACACCGCGAGGCCCAGGGCCTACACGGCCTGTCGCGCCACTGAAAGATGAAAGAGTTAAAACTTAAATATTGTTGAAGAAAAATTTCATTTATTAAAACAAATGATACCAGGTTTATCCAGATGTCTTTAAAAAATGAGTAGCTAGTCAACCATTTTTCCCCTTTGATCTAGAAAAACTATATTTATGAGCTACTATTTGGTTTAAGTAATCATTCTAAATATTGGAATCCTAATAAGTGGGTTTAAAAAAAAGCTACTAACATCTGAATTTCTGTGAAAACTATTTAACTTTCTTTTATTTGTGTAAATCTCTTATCACCAACATTGAAAAAATGTATTTCCAGTCTAAGTCTATGGTAAATCCTTAGAAAGTTACAGTGTAGCAATGAAAATAAAACAGTAATTTTACTCCCTTTTCATACGTTTTGATGTAATAAAAAGTTAAAATTACAATTAACATGAAATTAATTTTTTTATGAATTTAAGTGAACAATAGAAACTCAGACAATATGATCAAAATTGTTTTACTCTTCAAGATTTTGCCCAAAATACGGGTGCTTTCAATAAATATATATCTGATTTTGCATGAAAATTGTATTCTACATTTTGTATTTTATCAATTACCAATTCGACTTGCATATATTAATTCAAATATTATAGCTTCTATAGTGATATGAATTTTGATTTGGGTCATTCTCAAATAAACTGTCCTAAGATTTCCAGCTGCTTTTAATTTTTTCAATGGTCATTTTTTTATTAACTCAGTCTAGATTCAGTGTGTCTCAAAAATGAGTACATTTTGATATATTTAATGTTTGAAAATATCACGAAAATAAAACTAGGCAAACCAACTTTCGAAAAGGTCAAATTGTGTTTGAAGTTAGTTTCAAAAATGTTCTCTATATATTTTAAATCTAAAATGCAGTTTTTGATAACCGGAGAGAGGGGGGTGGGTAGTGCTGCATAGTAAAAGGCCAAACAAAAAAAAAAAAAAAAAAAAAAAAAAAAAAAAAAAAAATCGTTTTATTAAATTTTAATATTTTTTTATTTATTTTGTATACTTTAGGATTTTTTTTTTCTCGGCTATGACAAAGTAGTGAACTCTACGGTTTAATTATATGAATAACGCTTATCGAATACTAATTATACGCGGAACCTCCGTTCGATTTGAGTACCCCACACCCTTGTCGTCTCCCTGTTAATCAGATATTATATCCTTTGAGACTTACATAACACTCATATACGGCCAATGGTTACTCTCCTTGGACGTGATATTTTAAAGTTGTCGTTTTGTATTTTCCAAATTTCTAAAATTGGTAGTTTATTTCAGGATGATCCATGTATTCCATAGTAAAGGTATAGAACCCTAAATAACTAATGTTTCTTTAGTTTGCAGAACGTTGGTCCTCCAGAAATAATGGTTTCACCTAAGGAATGCTTCGAAGTTTGCAACGATTATGAATGCCTGTATCTATGCCCTCAACCGCTGAGAGGAGTGAAACGATGCATCACCCCCTTACAATCCAACAGGAAAAACTGTTGTCAAAATGGCCAAACTGAATCCCCCACCGGCAACGGTAGTCTCAAAGGAGCTGGGAAGCACATCTGGCAAGCCCGGGAGCAGCTTTTGGGAATCAGGAAGGAAATAGAAAACAATTTGGCAAATAGGCGTTTCTCACTCCTCAAGGGTCTTCAGCCCTTTTCATTAAAGCAACATAATCGAGATTCATTGTTCAAATTGGGAGCCAAGACCTCGAAAAATAAAAGCAATAGCGGACCGCTCATCTGCCCAGTCAGCGAGAAAAAGACAACTGTGCCTCCGAATAACTGTGTAAATACAAAGCATACAGTAACAGGCACTGGGTCTGAAGGTAATAATGAAAATCATACTCGAATATTTGAGCAGTCGAAAGAAAGCGAAAACGGGCAAATTCCCGATAACAATGGTGAAACAGATGAAATAATTTTATCGACGACTGTAGTTCCAGTGTTGGGCAATGAATATATTACGAGCACCGGTGAACAGGAGAGCTTTCCTAATCCGGGCATAATCACTGATGGAAAAGAAGAAATTCAGAACAGTTTTACGGAAGTGAGTGGCAGTGCAGGGGTATTCGAATCAGGGAATGCTGCTTACGACATTAACCTACCGGAGACCTCTCATTACGACGATTTTAACAGCCCCAACATTAAACAAAGCAATAGCCAATATTTTCTAAATCAACCAAGCCCATTTTCAAGCAGGAACACCGACCAACCATACAACGATAACGACGAGGCGACATTCAATGGCGGTGACGGAACTGAAACAGCCAATCAAAATATTTTCCAGTCTGATCCTACAATATTTTATAAGGATTCATACAGAAGTAGTCCCATGGAGATTGAAAACAATGTCTTATCTCAGACTAATAGAGACGATGTTTTATACACTACACCTTTAATGAATGAACATAGTTCAAGCGATATTAGTACACCGTCTAAATTAAAAACTGCAGTTAACATCGAAGCTGTTGATTATGGACAAACGCCTGATTTTTCTTCGAGAGAATTTCAAAACTCAGTAAGAACAATTCCAGGATCCATTGGAGATGAACATAGTGGAGTAAATGAAAATATTTTAGCGGAATCAAATGATAAAGTTATCGAAAACGACAAAAGTTACACTTATGCAGGAAACGGAGTAAGCTTTCTGCCATTCACAACAAAGGAAAGTAATATGCCTAAAACTGAGAATGTTGAAGAATCAATTACAATGAAAACTGACATAAGAGACGAAACCATAACAAACGATAGCTTAAAACGAGTGTTGGCAGACAATTATCTTGGATTTGGAGACAGCGAATCAACAACGCCGAGTGCAATGAATATCGAAGATGTCAACTTTCTTTCAAGTATTGAAACTGTCGCACAGAATGAAATTAATCACCTAAACAAAAGTGAACACAACTTCTACATTGAAAAAGGCGGCTTGAAAGTTTCTTCGAATAACCCGAATGATACTGAGCTTAGCTATGATTATCAGAATGACTATCCCTCGTCTAATGTTGACGAGAAGCCAGAAACGAACAGAAAATATCAGTCTGATCATAATAACCTTTTGGAAACCTTGAAACTCGCAGCATCGGCAAACGATCATGAGAAAAATTACACTATTAGAATCTTGGAGGAATTGATTTCAAAATATAACATAACTAGCGATCTTAAGAATGAGGGAAGTAGCACACCAGTTTGTCAACCGATAAGTCCTCCATTAGACCATCAAACATCAAAACATCGGTTTTCTGAAGAGAAGCCAATAAGTACATCCGATCTCACTTTCCCAAGTACAGATGTATTACAGAATATGCCGATTGAAAATGAGTTTCACTTGATTGAGAAAACAGCATTTGACCCGGCGAAAATTGATGTTGATAACGAAACGGAGGAAGAATCCATACATGCGCCAACCACTAAAGAAATAAATGAACAACTGTTGAGCGAGGCGAGCAATATCACCCGTGTAAATACACCTGTTGAGAGTACCTCAAATATTTTGAAATCATACGGGTTAAACGATCAGTCAGAGGAATCTAATTTTGTCTCGAATACCGATGAAAATACTACCTCGGGCTATCTAGAAACAATTATGGGCATAACTAAAGACAACATAAGCAGTACAATCATCGGTGATAATGTAAACAGAATATCATCGGATGATGACAGCAATAGAACGCAAATTGAATCATCGCATTCCCTCATATCGCGATCTGAGCAATCAACAACCACATCCAGTGTTTATCTTTCCGAAAAAGTTTCACTAGAAAATGCCAATTATAGCCAGATTGGTTTCCATCCAAAACAACTAGGTAAAACAACTGCTCATATCATAACGAATGAGACCGATTGGAAACCGGAAAACAAGAATATGAATATTCATGAAAACCAATTATATGCTGGTAAAATAGAGAAATCTACGTTTGAAAAAAATTTCTCAACAAGCTCTGAATCTGTTGCCGAATTGAAGAATCCAGCAATAGTTAATCAAGAACTATTGTATGATGCAGGAAATTCCGAAACATCAAATACCGATTTTAAACATTTAGCTAACGTTTCCGTTGATGGATCAGTCGATGATCAACTTTATAATGAAACCTATGGAAACTATGTGAACGAACAAAGTGAAAAGTTTCTGCAATTGATTCCAAACGTATCAGATATCCCTTTGACAACAAATTTCAAGGACAAAACAGCTGAAATAAAAAATCATGACATCGAAGATGTATATTTAAGGCTTGGTGAAAGCAATGTAAACAGTTCCGGAAATAGTGTAAACGAAGAAAATCACAATGACTTATATAGACCGCAAAATCCTGATGAAATATCTACGGAACTCAACGATTCCGAATCGAAGACCTTGGATGAAAAAATAGACGGAAGTAACGAAAAGAAATTGAGTGACATAATAAATACCGAACTCAACAACATAAAACAACAAAACATTGTACTGAAGAAGAGGGAAGAAGAAGAAATTGGTTACGGTGACGACAGCCCATGTGACTGCGAATTTCCTGCGGAAAGGGACGAGGAACCTGCCATGGATCCCAGCTTAGGACCACCCGGAGCCAGGGCCAACGCTTACCCTCACCCTGTGTATCCCATGTTCATAGTGATTCCTGTACCCTATCACGTTTGTGATTGTGAAAATAAGACAGATTACAACAGGTTCGATAACAACATCATCAAAGCTCCTTATCCTTATGCTCCTAGAGAGCCATTGCCAGATTACTCAGTTTACAACGATATCCCAAATGGAAGAGAAGGAAAGGCCGTTCGAGCTCCTCCTCCATATATGCCCAATTTCTTCTTCCCATTTGTGCCATGGGGAGGAATGTACCCGATGGCCCAGCCTTACCACCAAGTATTTGACCAAAGAGTTGACAATCATTTAGAACGATACGGGGGAAATGAAGAGGAAGACAGATTAGATGCTGCAATTGACTCCGACCACAATGAAGAAGTATTGAGAAACAACAACCCAGAAGATATTATAGAATTCCATCAAGAATCTGAATCCATTTCGAACACTTCGGAAACTCCGCGTTTTTCGCGTGACGAGCGTAAACAAACTGGGATTACGAAATATGAATTTATCGACGGTCAATACGTCAAAGTTGTGAAGAATGAGGAGAATATACCGATTGAAGATGGTGAGGGAAATGAAACGCCTGAAAAGGTAACAGAAGCGCCACCACTTGAGGAGACCACGATAGCCACCTATATCCAGGAGCCAACCACTGCCACCTATATACAGGAGCCCATCACTGTTGCCATTGATACTAACGAGAACAGCCATAGGCCGGTAAATTACTTCTACCCTAGCGATTTCGGAGCTCCAAATCGTTTTTACAATTACTATCCAAGTTACTTCTTCACGCGTCATCGATAGATCATTTCCATTGCTCATCTAACCAAGTATAGATCATTTTTCACATCACTTTTTTATCATGCACATCTGTTAACAATTTAATATAAAGGTTTTATTTACTAAGTGTGTTTTGTATTCCAAATTCCAATCTTTCACGTTTTCCTCTTATATAACATGTTTCTTGTTGCACAAGTCCTCGATTCAAAAATAATGTTTGATAAAGAACAAAATAGAATGTCGTTCAAACCACCGCTTTATTGAATCATTTTAAAACAACTTTTTGGCCTTTAACGTCATCTTCAGGTAATATTTTTTTCTGATAATTTTATTTAAAAGGTTAACAAAATCCACAGGACCATTTATATATACATATATATATATATATATATATATATATATATATATATATATATATATATATATATATATATATGTGTATATATATATATATATATTACAATGGTATATACAAAAAAATAAATAAAGCGATATGGTATTATAAAGTAAACTGGCTATATTACAATTAAGGGCGTGAAATAGCACATCAATGATTATTATAGGAAACACTTTAATGTTTATTTTCTTAACAGGCGCCTCGGAAGATTATCGGGAAGAGATGGAGATGAGAGGTTACGGACAAGCAGGTTTGAGTGGGCCAGTAGTTTGGAACTAAAGGAGATGCACGTATCTATTATGGACTAAGTCTGCAAATAGAGGGATATTCAGGTCTCTATGGACTTTTTTTAGTAACATAAGTAAGGAGCATTGGGATTTTGCGTAGGAATTTAGATAGCAAGAATTGGATGTGGAAGGAGTTCGATGGTTTAGTAGACCCTCATTAGCTCTACGCCATATGTCCAAATAGGGAGTTGATGATCGCATAATCATCTTCAATTCCAAATATGCCCTTCCTAAAATTATAGCATAGTTCTTCTTCGTTTATTCCAGTCAGCCTGGATTTGGAATTCAAAATGTGCTTAAAAGAGCCATTAAGGATTTTATTAACCTATTAGAGAAAATATCAGAAAAAAGTATTACTTCAAGATGTCACACAAGGCTGAAATAAATTTAATAATTTAATAATAAAATGGTGGAATAAACGACAGCCTAATATATTCCGATGCTCCTTACCAACTCCCAATCTCACAGCACAGTCAGGCACCTCGGCTGAATAGTCGGATCTGGATTGGAACAGTGCATTGGGTAAATTAGAACAATCGCTGGACAATGGACCAGTGCTGTAGAGGAGCGTCCCATTGGCAACGGATCAATCCCAACACTCGGTACCTCCTGGGAGAACACAACATCGCCGTGGAGGTGTTGGCAGGGAGTCCAATGATGACCTTGATACTCTTTTTAATTATTACAATTTTAAATTTTTTAGTGTCTTACATAGAACTGTGTGTATATTACCATCTTCAAAATAACACTCAACAAAGAAGCTAGAAATAGTAAGGAAGGGAGGGATTTTCCAAATTACTGCGGTCCTAGAATCGGGTTTTCAGGAACGTTATGGCTGTATTATTATTATTGATAACTATTAGTAATATGAGTTAATTACATTTTCATAACACGGATTTAGATTTTAAACGTCTTATTATTTATTTATTGAGTGATGTTATATTTTTTATGGTAACAATTTCTTTCAGAATGTTTTTTTCATTTGTATCATTTTGGTTTAATTGAATTTGAATGTATGTCTCGTTTTTCTGAAATGAGTGGTAGGGACAGTTTGATCTGGTTTATTGGGGATTTTTGTTATTGAAGTACCGCTGTCTTTGTGTTGATATATTCTTATTTTTGAAAAATTGTTTGGATGATAACCATAAATCTCAGAATAGAATTCGTGTCGTGCAAATATTTCATATATTGGTGAGTGAATGTTTACAAGTGAACAACATAGGAATAACATAATACAATAATTGAAGAAGAAACCTTTCTGGGTCACGTTTTCGCTTATTTTACCTGATCGTTATGATTTAATGATTTTATTTCCAAAAAAATAAAAACAAAAAATGTTATTTTAAAGAAAACTCGTGACCAAACTCGTATTTACTGTTTATAACTAAAAATATTGGATTCCCTGAAGTATATAATTAATAGCTGACTTGATAGACGATGTCCTCTCTTAACTATGACCAAGAGAATCAGTCGAGCCCTAAGTTAAGGTCATGCTAAAAAGAATTAGACTAATCGGTCAAGCCGCTCACGCGTGATGTGATGACCAAGAGAAAAGGGGATTCATTTATATATATATATATATATATATATATATATATATATATATATATATATATATATATATATAGAGAGAGAGAGAGAGAGAGAGATTATTATTAACTTATAAAAATTGAAAAAAAAAATACCTAACGACCATATTAACTTTTCTATTTTTTTTTTTCGAAAGATCCTTCTGACTATTATAAACAAAACAAACAAAATAATTAGCAAAATCGGTCAAGCCGTTCACGCATGATGCGTTGACCAGTGGAAAAGGGGATTAATTTATATATTGAGAGAGAGAGGGGGGAGCCCGTGGCTGAGAAGCTAGCGCGCTAGTCTCTCATGCTACTGGTTCTGAGTTCGAATCCCAGTCCCGACGGGGCTTTTATAAGGATGTGAAAAAAAGGGGATTCACTCACAACCTCTCCCTCGGGTATATGCACAACCCCGTCAGCCAAAGGGTGGCCACTCACAAAATTAGTCGTAGGGAGTGATGACCCTACACTAAAAATTGCATCGTGAAACGTGAGTGTAAACTCGCAGGAGTTTACGCCGCGAGGCCCAGCGCCTACACGGCCTGTTACGCCACTGGAAGAAGAAAGAGAGAGAGATTATGATTAACTTAAAAAACTTGCAAAAAAATACTTAACTACTATATTAACTTTTCTATTTTTTTTTCTTTCATAATATCCTGTCTATCTCCTGACTGTTATAAACACAACTAAAAAAGAATTAGCGAAATCGGTCAAGCCTTTCACGCGTGATGCGATGACCAGGGGAAAAGGGGATTAATTTATATATATATACATAGATAATATGAAATATTGACATTATTAACATTTGTCATCAAATGTCATCAACATTAACATTTGTGGATGAAGTGTAAGAATTTTGGAAGGATGGGTCCTCACACGAGCAACTATGATTGAAAACCGTCGGGGTTTTTTTCTGTCTCGGCCTGGTCGCAGAACCGTCGTGTTATAAGGACGGTTTTGCGACGACGTGTTTCTTTTTTTTCTTTCTATAAATGATTTACTCACTACTGATCGCTTTAAGACGCAACATGTTTATCCCCGATTTCTTGGTTTCTCGTTACATAATCATTTAAAAATTTCGATTCCATTAATAGCGGTTCAGCCAGAATTTCATAAAAGGCATTCAGGGTAATATTACTCAACAATAGCATCTATCGGACTCTATTTTCTTCGTATGTGGGGCATGGAGAGAGAAAATAAAAACTTCCAATGCCGACCAATCACAAAATGGGCAAATCTTCTGTGGGAATAGACCACAAACATATTTATCCACAGTAAACTAATATTTCATAAAACCCAATTTTTTTTTAAAATAATAATTGATCTCAGAAATATAAAAACCACTGCTCGTCTTTTCATTACAGCTAAATATAAACACATAATTATACCATCAATGTAAGAAGTGCCTAATCATATTAATTAAAAATTAAAAGTAAAATCAATAAATATAAATCCTGGATAGATTGCTTAGATGGATGAAAAAGAATGACGCACAGTAGGCAATATGATCGTTTTTGGTGGACAAAATTGTGAAACTTGTCTATATTTAACCTTTAGGGTCCCAGATTACGGGAAAAAATATTTTTAAAAATTATAAGAAAAAATGATGAAAACTAACTAAATTTTTGACACGATTGGCGAGCGCACAGTGGTCGAAAATCAAATTTATTTGCTAAAATCTAAAACTTTCCTATATTTCGTGTTTGAAGTCTCAGAATACGGGAAAAATAATAGAAAAAAAATCTAATTATGGCTCGGAGTTGCTAAAACCTGCTAATAGATGTATTTTATACTATTTAGGAAATTCTTGAAATTGTAGATTGTAAAACTTTTGATTCGGAGTGTTGTGTCTGAAAAAAATGATGTATCACCCAAAACGCAAAAAATCTTTGTAATATCTAAAGACTAGTAGGATTGACGAAACAAATCATACAAACAAATCCTTGGGGTAACTTGGGGGTTATATAGTTTTTGTTATTGAATAAGGGCATACATTTACAAATTGCTAAATTAACTCAACAGTTGAGATTGCAATTTATATTCCATAACGAGTTTAGAAATATAATGTCTTACCTGTCTCAGCAATGTCCATTTTCAAATAAAAGCAAAAAGACTTTTGTTTGTTAAATAATGTTAATAAATTGGGTATGTGCGTTGGTTATATATTGCATGTGAAATAAATACGCCACACTATGTATAAAAGAAAATTTTTAATTAAAATTAATAATACAAAGTAAAATAATAAAATGAATGCCCAATTCTAATGTGGTAAAGTAATAGTACTGATTGAAATTAAATACTATAATTGTTAAATTAGTAGTCCTTTAATGTTTTATTAAGATGTAAGGTAAGCTTATCTGCTGTCCCCCTGTGGGACTTGTCTTCTTCTCGATTATGAGTCTCTGCTGTCCCCCTGTGGGACTAGATGGTCACCCTGTGTGACTGGATGGAAGTCCTGTAGTACGTACTCACTCACGACTCGACTGCGACTGCGATATTTAATCTCCGACACTGTATAATGCTCGGTAATGCGCATGCGCGCCCTTCTGGTAACTGCGTAAGTTAATCAGCACTATTACTTCCTATTTTTTTAAAAACAAATAAACCTTAAAGGAACTAATAGAAATTTATATACACAATAATTATCATAGAATCACCAACATCCCGCCCACCTAAAACCATATGGTTTTACCAAGAATGATATCATGAAATGTTGTTTAAAAAGGTAATGGGGATAATTTTGTGAACGGATCGTTTATGGCATCCTCGCTGATCTGTTATGGTAACTACTCCAGTAATATTGTTGTTTCCTGGATGGACCTGTTCTATTTTCTTTCCAGGAAAATTCTTTATCAAACTCATACCGTTGAGTAGCAATTATGAGTACTTCTCGAGATCTGTTAAGCTCCTGTAGCTTTAGTGCACCGTGAAATCTTATGATCGGATTCCTGATGTTATGTATAAATCTTAGAATATAGGCCAGGGTTCTGACCACTTTATTATAATGTGAATGATGATTCATCCAGTTTAGGATCATAAGATGATTACCGTCTGGTTGGTTATTGTGGACTGTATGTGTCAATATAGAACCAGGTTTTATTTCCGGTGCCTGATGTTTGTAAATATCTGGCTGCTGTGGTAGTACGAGTGGATGCGTCTGTAGCCATGGGGGGCCCGCCCACCATAGGCTGTCACCTTTTAGCAATTCTGGAGCAATCCCACGAGATGCCAAGTCAGCGGGATTTTCTTGAGATCTCACATGCAACCAATCAGCTTCTGATGTGTGTGTCGTAATGTAGGCCACTCTGTTGGCTATGAAAGTCGGCAACGACTGCGGTGATATCTTAAGCCATGCTAGTACAATGGTTGAATCTGAAAACAATAAGCGCTCTGTAATCGCTTGAATTTCAGCGAAGGATTGAACCGACTGCATTACCTTCACTAAGAGCTGAGCACCACACAATTCTAGCCGCGGTATTGTGATGGTCTTGATTGGAGCCAGCTTGGTTTTAGACTTCAGCAATGTGACCTTCACCTCTCCAGACTCCGATACTATGCGTAGGTAGGTAGTAGCCGCAAAGCCCCTTTCGGATGCGTCACAAAATCCTATCAGTTGTTTAATCTTAATATGGTCGAGTAAGACGTATCTTGGAATTTTTATGTACTGAAGGCAAGTAAGATTAGTCACGAAAACAATCCATTCCTGCTGCAGGCCATCTTCAATAGAATCATCCCAGTCTATCTTCAATTTCCAAAGTCCCTGAAGAAAGGATTTCGCTTTAAATATCACTGGGCTAAGGAAGCCCATTGGATCGTATAATCGTGCAACCGTAGATAAGATGGCTCGCTTTGAGACAACCTTTGAAATAGTCTTGACAGAATAAGAGAAGCAATCATTAATTGGATCCCAAGACATGCCAAGAATCTTTGTAACGCACGAATCAGTCTCTGGTGACAGCTGAACGTTCTTTGTGTCTGAATTAGGTTGAAGTTTATTCATCAGCTCAGAGCAATTACTATTCCACTTGTGTATGGTAAATTTACCTTTGCTCAATAGGCCAATCAGTTGTTCAACAAGTCCAACTGCTTCATCAAACGAATCGGACCCTGCCACTACATCGTCCACATAAATATAATTGTTTAGCACATTAGCTGCAAGGGGAAAGGCAGCACCTTCGTCAATACACAATTGTTTCACCACGCGATTTGCAAGAAATGGAGCTGATGCAGTACCATAAGTGACCGTGTTTAGTTCATATTTTTGAATTTCATCTTCACTTTTAGCTCGCCATAAGATATGTTGAAAACGTCGATGCTCCGGAACAACAAGAATCTGCCTGTACATTTTTATTAGATCAGCAGTTATTGCGATTTTGTATCGTCTAAAATTTAAGATGATGTCGGCTATGTCTCTTTGAAGCTTTGGACCAACGTAGAGCTTGCTGTTTAGCGATCCCTTATCGGTTGTAGCAGAAGCGTCAAATACAACGCGAATTTTCGCTTGACGATCATCAGTCCGAAATACTGGATGATGAGGTATAACATAACCTGAAGTTGACGATGTTTTACTCATATGGCCTAATTGCTCATACTCGTTCATAAAGTCTACGTATTTACCTTGCAAGGTATGGTTGCGTTTGAATCTATTTTCAATTCCTCTAAAACGAGCATAAGCAAGAATTTCAGCTTCTGGTATATCTTCAGGAGTTTCTTTGAATGGAAGGGCCACAATATATCTGCCAGTAGCATCACGATTGTATGTTTTCAAGAAATGTTCTTCACAAGGATCACGTTGGGCATAATCAACTGAACCTTCTACTTCTTCGATGGACCAGAATTTGGATAGTATGTCTTCATTAATCGGTGATTCTAGCACACAGTGGCAGCTTAAGTTCGAAATGGAATCTATATTGGCGCCTCCCATGACGATAAGTCCAAAATATGTTGGAAGAGCCTTATAATTATTTTCTAGAATGACTGGACTGCCAGTTATCATTTGAATAAAACAGTCGTTTCCAAGGAGCATGTCGATCTCACGAGATTCCCAAAATAGTGGATCAGCAAAAGGTTGTTCAGTAGACCCTTGTATAGGTTGAATTGCCGAAGTAGGTAGATCTCCCGTTAAATAGTCAACAATCAAAGGCCCGACCTCCAAATATTTCTCTCGATTGATCCTGGAATGAATGCGGCACTCCACCTTTCCTTTGACCTTAGGTACTGGAACACCTCCTGCTCCAAGTGGTTTGTGAGTAGTTGCATGCCAAGAGAGACCTAACCTTATAGCGCATTTCGTTGTCATGAGAGATAATTGAGATCCACAGTCGACCAAGAAGCGAACAGGTTGAAGTATGTTGTCTGAATTGTGAATGAGACCAATGGCAGTGCCTAGAAGTACATGTGCAGGTCCCGTCACACTACCAACCAGCTTTGATGTTCCTGATTCTACCTTAGAACCTCTTTGCTCAGAGGCAGATGAAATACCTTGGCTATTCACAACTGGAGAAGAGTTCTGATTGACTGGATTGTGTACATTTGATCCCCTATTTACATGAAGCCACGTATGATGTTTACCCTGACAAATTTGACAGCGACCTAATGCTAGACATACAGATGTTCGATGACCTAGTTTGAAGCAATTGAAGCAAACGTTTTTATCCTTTAAGAAAGATATGCGTTGAGCAGGCGTTTTAGATCGAAAAATAGGACATTGAATTAAGATATGAGACTGTTTACACGAGCATACTTGTGATTTGGATTGATTGGAAGGTGTAGAAGTAGTTGCAAGAATGTTTGTCTTAGGCCTATGTTTAAATGAATTAGTGAGCTTAGGATCAGAGAGCTGCATTGCTTGACTCCTCCCCTGCACGAAATCTACTAGTTGTTTAAAGGTGGGCCATTCAGTCGTTACTACCTCTACTTCAAAATTATGTCTCGTTTCTAGATCAAGTTTTTTCAGTGCTAAAGTCAACCATAGGAAATCAGCTTGGTCAGGTATATCTATTGATCGAAAGGCTGCTATACTTTCAGCTACCACCCTTATAAAGGACTGGAGGGATTGAACTGTTGGCGATCCCTTATGAGAAGAAAATTCCAGAATTTGATCTATATATGCTGTGGCAAGTAATCGTTTATTATTGTATCTGTCCGTTAAGGCATCTCAAGCCTTTTGATAGTTTGGTTCATCCAAACTGAAAGGAGCTATAAGAGCTAACGCTTCACCCTGGACTGATGTATTCAAATAATGGAATTTTTCAATAGTCGGGATATCATCATTTGTATGAATCATGCTAACGAACAGTTGTTTGAATTTAGGCCAGTCTTGAATTTTGCCGTCAAATTTTGGTAATTCTATCCGAGGTAATCTTCGATTGCTACACACTCTAGAAGAAACATTTTCAAATTTTGAATTATCTCCCTCATGTCTCGATTGTTGGAGTTCTATAATTTTGTAATAAAGAGCGTTAATTTCCCCTCTCTCTTTTATATCATCATCCGTCGGAAACAAGCTATCTTTTTCCGAAGTAATAGCTAAGAGTTGACATTCCTCAAACTTTTTTAAATAATTAGATTTGATCGATTCAGAAGTTGGAGCCATAGCCTTAAAAGTATTTGCCATCCCCTCTTGCTGTGACATGCCTACATTATAAATCTGAGCAAGATCTTTACGCAATAGTTTAAGAGCAGCCCGAATGCCTTTAATTTGTAATTCTGGGGAAGCCATGTTGGTGAAACTTCACAAATTATAATTAATATAGACTAAAAGTTTCCAATTGATTAATGAAAATTAAATGTTAATTATTAATTTTCATCTAATAATTAATTATTCAATAAATCAATAAAATAACCATCTATAAAATGAAATAAATCTCTAACATAACAATCCTTTCAAAATATTGTATATAGAAAATTATAGTGCAACTGTAATCCTAAATATATAATGTAATTAATAAGAAAAGAAATGCCTGTGTAAAAAATAAATTAAATGATAATACTCTATGTACAATAATCCAATTAATACATGGATTAAAAATAAAACACAAAATCAATCTAAAACTAATATTTTAAATTAATTTTTAAACCTCAAAATAATTAGTTAAAATAATAAAAAAAAGTTCTTTATATTAGTGGAAATAAACAATTCTTAAATTAAAAATAAATGTTTCTTAAAATAAGTATTGTATAAACAACTATAGTGTTGGGTATTCAGTATCACTGTTATCATGTTGATATCGAATTAATGTTTAAAACTTAATGCTCTAGTATAGATAATACCGTATTCTTTCTGCACCTGCGTCTGTTTACATCCAATGTTTACATCAATTGTTACAGGCAATATTTAACACACGCTCATAACTATTGCAATAAAACTCATTATTAATTTTAATTTTCATCCGGTCCGGAGATTGACCAAAAAATGTTTGTTCAATAATGTTAATAAATTGGGTATGTGGGTATGCGTTGGTTATATATTGCATGTGAAATAAATACGCCACACTATGTATAAAAGAAAATTTTTAATTAAAATTAATAATACAAAGTAAAATAATAAAATGAATGCCCAATTCTAATGTGGTAAAGTAATAGTACTGATTGAAATTAAATACTATAATTGTTAAATTAGTAGTCCTTTAATGTTTTATTAAGATGTAAGGTAAGCTTATCTGCTGTCCCCCTGTGGGACTTGTCTTCTTCTCGATTATGAGTCTCTGCTGTCCCCCTGTGGGACTAGATGGTCACCCTGTGTGACTGGATGGAAGTCCTGTAGTACGTACTCACTCACGACTCGACTGCGACTGCGATATTTAATCTCCGACACTGTATAATGCTCGGTAATGCGCATGCGCGCCCTTCTGGTAACTGCGTAAGTTAATCAGCACTATTACTTCCTATTTTTTTAAAAACAAATAAACCTTAAAGGAACTAATAGAAATTTATATACACAATAATTATCATAGAATCACCAACATCCCGCCCACCTAAAACCATATGGTTTTACCAAGAATGATATCATGAAATGTTGTTTAAAAAGGTAATGGGGATAATTTTGTGAACGGATCGTTTATGGCATCCTCGCTGATCTGTTATGGTAACTACTCCAGTAATATTGTTGTTTCCTGGATGGACCTGTTCTATTTTCTTTCCAGGAAAATTCTTTATCAAACTCATACCGTTGAGTAGCAATTATGAGTACTTCTCGAGATCTGTTAAGCTCCTGTAGCTTTAGTGCACCGTGAAATCTTATGATCGGATTCCTGATGTTATGTATAAATCTTAGAATATAGGCCAGGGTTCTGACCACTTTATTATAATGTGAATGATGATTCATCCAGTTTAGGATCATAAGATGATTACCGTCTGGTTGGTTATTGTGGACTGTATGTGTCAATATAGAACCAGGTTTTATTTCCGGTGCCTGATGTTTGTAAATATCTGGCTGCTGTGGTAGTACGAGTGGATGCGTCTGTAGCCATGGGGGGCCCGCCCACCATAGGCTGTCACCTTTTAGCAATTCTGGAGCAATCCCACGAGATGCCAAGTCAGCGGGATTTTCTTGAGATCTCACATGCAACCAATCAGCTTCTGATGTGTGTGTCGTAATGTAGGCCACTCTGTTGGCTATGAAAGTCGGCAACGACTGCGGTGATATCTTAAGCCATGCTAGTACAATGGTTGAATCTGAAAACAATAAGCGCTCTGTAATCGCTTGAATTTCAGCGAAGGATTGAACCGACTGCATTACCTTCACTAAGAGCTGAGCACCACACAATTCTAGCCGCGGTATTGTGATGGTCTTGATTGGAGCCAGCTTGGTTTTAGACTTCAGCAATGTGACCTTCACCTCTCCAGACTCCGATACTATGCGTAGGTAGGTAGTAGCCGCAAAGCCCCTTTCGGATGCGTCACAAAATCCTATCAGTTGTTTAATCTTAATATGGTCGAGTAAGACGTATCTTGGAATTTTTATGTACTGAAGGCAAGTAAGATTAGTCACGAAAACAATCCATTCCTGCTGCAGGCCATCTTCAATAGAATCATCCCAGTCTATCTTCAATTTCCAAAGTCCCTGAAGAAAGGATTTCGCTTTAAATATCACTGGGCTAAGGAAGCCCATTGGATCGTATAATCGTGCAACCGTAGATAAGATGGCTCGCTTTGAGACAACCTTTGAAATAGTCTTGACAGAATAAGAGAAGCAATCATTAATTGGATCCCAAGACATGCCAAGAATCTTTGTAACGCACGAATCAGTCTCTGGTGACAGCTGAACGTTCTTTGTGTCTGAATTAGGTTGAAGTTTATTCATCAGCTCAGAGCAATTACTATTCCACTTGTGTATGGTAAATTTACCTTTGCTCAATAGGCCAATCAGTTGTTCAACAAGTCCAACTGCTTCATCAAACGAATCGGACCCTGCCACTACATCGTCCACATAAATATAATTGTTTAGCACATTAGCTGCAAGGGGAAAGGCAGCACCTTCGTCAATACACAATTGTTTCACCACGCGATTTGCAAGAAATGGAGCTGATGCAGTACCATAAGTGACCGTGTTTAGTTCATATTTTTGAATTTCATCTTCACTTTTAGCTCGCCATAAGATATGTTGAAAACGTCGATGCTCCGGAACAACAAGAATCTGCCTGTACATTTTTATTAGATCAGCAGTTATTGCGATTTTGTATCGTCTAAAATTTAAGATGATGTCGGCTATGTCTCTTTGAAGCTTTGGACCAACGTAGAGCTTGCTGTTTAGCGATCCCTTATCGGTTGTAGCAGAAGCGTCAAATACAACGCGAATTTTCGCTTGACGATCATCAGTCCGAAATACTGGATGATGAGGTATAACATAACCTGAAGTTGACGATGTTTTACTCATATGGCCTAATTGCTCATACTCGTTCATAAAGTCTACGTATTTACCTTGCAAGGTATGGTTGCGTTTGAATCTATTTTCAATTCCTCTAAAACGAGCATAAGCAAGAATTTCAGCTTCTGGTATATCTTCAGGAGTTTCTTTGAATGGAAGGGCCACAATATATCTGCCAGTAGCATCACGATTGTATGTTTTCAAGAAATGTTCTTCACAAGGATCACGTTGGGCATAATCAACTGAACCTTCTACTTCTTCGATGGACCAGAATTTGGATAGTATGTCTTCATTAATCGGTGATTCTAGCACACAGTGGCAGCTTAAGTTCGAAATGGAATCTATATTGGCGCCTCCCATGACGATAAGTCCAAAATATGTTGGAAGAGCCTTATAATTATTTTCTAGAATGACTGGACTGCCAGTTATCATTTGAATAAAACAGTCGTTTCCAAGGAGCATGTCGATCTCACGAGATTCCCAAAATAGTGGATCAGCAAAAGGTTGTTCAGTAGACCCTTGTATAGGTTGAATTGCCGAAGTAGGTAGATCTCCCGTTAAATAGTCAACAATCAAAGGCCCGACCTCCAAATATTTCTCTCGATTGATCCTGGAATGAATGCGGCACTCCACCTTTCCTTTGACCTTAGGTACTGGAACACCTCCTGCTCCAAGTGGTTTGTGAGTAGTTGCATGCCAAGAGAGACCTAACCTTATAGCGCATTTCGTTGTCATGAGAGATAATTGAGATCCACAGTCGACCAAGAAGCGAACAGGTTGAAGTATGTTGTCTGAATTGTGAATGAGACCAATGGCAGTGCCTAGAAGTACATGTGCAGGTCCCGTCACACTACCAACCAGCTTTGATGTTCCTGATTCTACCTTAGAACCTCTTTGCTCAGAGGCAGATGAAATACCTTGGCTATTCACAACTGGAGAAGAGTTCTGATTGACTGGATTGTGTACATTTGATCCCCTATTTACATGAAGCCACGTATGATGTTTACCCTGACAAATTTGACAGCGACCTAATGCTAGACATACAGATGTTCGATGACCTAGTTTGAAGCAATTGAAGCAAACGTTTTTATCCTTTAAGAAAGATATGCGTTGAGCAGGCGTTTTAGATCGAAAAATAGGACATTGAATTAAGATATGAGACTGTTTACACGAGCATACTTGTGATTTGGATTGATTGGAAGGTGTAGAAGTAGTTGCAAGAATGTTTGTCTTAGGCCTATGTTTAAATGAATTAGTGAGCTTAGGATCAGAGAGCTGCATTGCTTGACTCCTCCCCTGCACGAAATCTACTAGTTGTTTAAAGGTGGGCCATTCAGTCGTTACTACCTCTACTTCAAAATTATGTCTCGTTTCTAGATCAAGTTTTTTCAGTGCTAAAGTCAACCATAGGAAATCAGCTTGGTCAGGTATATCTATTGATCGAAAGGCTGCTATACTTTCAGCTACCACCCTTATAAAGGACTGGAGGGATTGAACTGTTGGCGATCCCTTATGAGAAGAAAATTCCAGAATTTGATCTATATATGCTGTGGCAAGTAATCGTTTATTATTGTATCTGTCCGTTAAGGCATCTCAAGCCTTTTGATAGTTTGGTTCATCCAAACTGAAAGGAGCTATAAGAGCTAACGCTTCACCCTGGACTGATGTATTCAAATAATGGAATTTTTCAATAGTCGGGATATCATCATTTGTATGAATCATGCTAACGAACAGTTGTTTGAATTTAGGCCAGTCTTGAATTTTGCCGTCAAATTTTGGTAATTCTATCCGAGGTAATCTTCGATTGCTACACACTCTAGAAGAAACATTTTCAAATTTTGAATTATCTCCCTCATGTCTCGATTGTTGGAGTTCTATAATTTTGTAATAAAGAGCGTTAATTTCCCCTCTCTCTTTTATATCATCATCCGTCGGAAACAAGCTATCTTTTTCCGAAGTAATAGCTAAGAGTTGACATTCCTCAAACTTTTTTAAATAATTAGATTTGATCGATTCAGAAGTTGGAGCCATAGCCTTAAAAGTATTTGCCATCCCCTCTTGCTGTGACATGCCTACATTATAAATCTGAGCAAGATCTTTACGCAATAGTTTAAGAGCAGCCCGAATGCCTTTAATTTGTAATTCTGGGGAAGCCATGTTGGTGAAACTTCACAAATTATAATTAATATAGACTAAAAGTTTCCAATTGATTAATGAAAATTAAATGTTAATTATTAATTTTCATCTAATAATTAATTATTCAATAAATCAATAAAATAACCATCTATAAAATGAAATAAATCTCTAACATAACAATCCTTTCAAAATATTGTATATAGAAAATTATAGTGCAACTGTAATCCTAAATATATAATGTAATTAATAAGAAAAGAAATGCCTGTGTAAAAAATAAATTAAATGATAATACTCTATGTACAATAATCCAATTAATACATGGATTAAAAATAAAACACAAAATCAATCTAAAACTAATATTTTAAATTAATTTTTAAACCTCAAAATAATTAGTTAAAATAATAAAAAAAAGTTCTTTATATTAGTGGAAATAAACAATTCTTAAATTAAAAATAAATGTTTCTTAAAATAAGTATTGTATAAACAACTATAGTGTTGGGTATTCAGTATCACTGTTATCATGTTGATATCGAATTAATGTTTAAAACTTAATGCTCTAGTATAGATAATACCGTATTCTTTCTGCACCTGCGTCTGTTTACATCCAATGTTTACATCAATTGTTACAGGCAATATTTAACACACGCTCATAACTATTGCAATAAAACTCATTATTAATTTTAATTTTCATCCGGTCCGGAGATTGACCAAAAAATGTTTGTTCAATAATGTTAATAAATTGGGTATGTGGGTATGCGTTGGTTATATATTGCATGTGAAATAAATACGCCACACTATGTATAAAAGAAAATTTTTAATTAAAATTAATAATACAAAGTAAAATAATAAAATGAATGCCCAATTCTAATGTGGTAAAGTAATAGTACTGATTGAAATTAAATACTATAATTGTTAAATTAGTAGTCCTTTAATGTTTTATTAAGATGTAAGGTAAGCTTATCTGCTGTCCCCCTGTGGGACTTGTCTTCTTCTCGATTATGAGTCTCTGCTGTCCCCCTGTGGGACTAGATGGTCACCCTGTGTGACTGGATGGAAGTCCTGTAGTACGTACTCACTCACGACTCGACTGCGACTCGACTGCGACTGCGATATTTAATCTCCGACACTGTATAATGCTCGGTAATGCGCATGCGCGCCCTTCTGGTAACTGCGTAAGTTAATCAGCACTATTACTTCCTATTTTTTTAAAAACAAATAAACCTTAAAGGAACAAACTAATAGAAATTTATATACACAATAATTATCATAGAATCACCAACAACTTTGCTTTAAATACACCTTGAACAGAATAAATAACCATCGAATAAAAATAATCCCACTCTCGGTGATTAGGCACTTGTGTGAACAGGAATGGTTCATTCATTTACTATATACTTGTAAACACAGTATCGTGGGAAATATTAGTATTAATGGTCTTGCCAACTAATAATAAAAAGATGAAGCACTGGAAAATTCCAAACTTTTGTCCACCTAAATTGGTAATTTGGCCCACTGTGCGACGGTGCAAGGTACTTAAAAAATCTGATAACGGATTTCCTTTAGTACCATTTGGAAATCAACGACTCAATTCTACCCTTTACATATGCTCGTCAGTTTAATATTAAAGCACTTGAAAAATTGAAACGTTGATTTCCAAAAAGTACTATATCCATTCTAGGAATGTTTCACAGTTTTTTCTCATTACTATATTATTGAACCAATTTATTTTATTCCTTTCCCATTAAAATCGAGAATCGTACTTTTACTATATTAAAAGTTATGGAAATAAATGTTTTAGTATGATTCGGGACAAAATTAAATGTATTATTAGTACCTTTAAAAAATGATTGCACATTTTAATCGCATTTTTGAAGGACTTGAGTGTTCATTAGATACAATTAAATAGAAGATTTATGGTAGATAAAACTAAACGATGATAACACAAATATGTCAAAATATAAATTTCGTATAAAATGTCCTTTAGCACCTTTTGAAAATCAACGTCTCAATTGTTCATCTTACAAAACCGTAATGATAGTAGTGAATTTTATTGTATTTAATTTTAATGTATAGTTTCACAGATATCGCATATCTCCACCTATACCATATTATTTTGCTAATTCGCATAGCTTTTATTTGTTGCTTAGTTTGTTATTTTAATCTTCAAATATTCTGAAACCAAAATTATCATTTTATATTATTGTTTGATTCCGTATTTCATTACTGTTGTCATATTGTCATGCTGTTTACTATTTTTTTTCTGATTGCATTGGTTGCATCTTTTTTTTTTCTTAGCTCTGATGAATCCTCACAATGTAGGACGAAACGTCGGCACACAAATTAAATACGTTTGTCTCCTTAGCGTGGTTTCATGATGACCGCGCTCCTAACGAACGTCTCTATCATATATTCCCAAAGGTCAATAATTGAGACGTTGATTTCCAAAAGGTACTAAAGGACATTTTTTACGAAATTTTGATATTTTGACATATGAGTATTCTCATAATTTAGTTTTATCTAAATCTTCTATTTGATTGTATCTAATGAACTCTCAAGTCCTTTAAAAACGAGATTTAGAAATGCAATTATTTTCTTCTTCTTTCTCTTCCACCCATTTGCCTTTCAGCGTGGGCGAGCTCCCAGCCATTGGTACCAACTGTCTCTGTTCCTGGCAAGGTTTAATCTCGCCCAGAGTTTTACCTCTACGCATCCCTATTCGCTCCATGTGGATGATATAGGTGGTCCTTGGGCGTCCTCTAGGTCTTCGTCCTAAGGGCCTTACCTCCATTGTTTTAATTGGGTTCCAGTGGTGGTCCATTCGACCCACATGCCCGTACCATCCCAATTGCCTCTTGTCTAGGACTTCCAGAATAGAGCATACATTAAGCTCTTCCCTGACCCTTTCATTCCGGACACAGTCTCTCCGTGTCTTCCCCACAATTCTTCTTAGAAACTTCATTTCCGAGGCAGTGATGCAACTTTGTAGCCTTTCATTCATAATACAGCTCTCTGCTCCATAGAGATGCACTGGTAGAAAGATGGACTTGAACAGGTGTAACTTCACGTTCCGTGCTACTTCTCTTTTTCCGATAACCGTGTTGCAGATATGGTAATAGACGGAATTAGCTTTGGAAATTCTACTTGAGATTTCAGAATCCAAATTCCCAGATCTACTTATCACCGTGCTAATTACACACTTAGTTTCGGTTCTAATCATTCTAAAACATTTCATTCCATAACTTTAAAATAGTGTTATTAATATAGTAAAAACATAATTCTATATTTTAATGCGAAAAGAATCAAATAAGTTGGTTTAATAATATAGTAACAAGAGATTTTCTTGTTTCCTGTAAAATTTCCTAAAATGGATTTAGTACATTTTAGAAATCTTCTTCTTCTCTTCTTCTTTGGCTTCTCCCTATAGTGCCGTGTCAGCGTAGGGAAGCATTTAACCACCGGATCCAATCCTCTCTATCCCCAGCGAGGTTCCTGGCCTGGCGAAGATCCTTTCCTCTTCCTCTGCAAAGTTTGTCGATGTACTCCAGGTAGGACATCCTTGGTCGACCCCGAGGCCTTCTCCCTTCTGGAACGTAATCCATGGTTTTTAGGGGGTCTCTGTGTTCCTCCATTCTAATGACGTGGCCGAACCACTTCAACTGACGGGTTTGCAGAGTTTCTTTTAATGGCGCAACCTCCAGTTCCTGGCGTATCCGTTCATTCCTGACACGATCTCTTCTTGTCTTTCCTGCTGTTCTTCGCAGAAACTTCATTTCAGCAGCTGTGACTCTGCTCTCCTGCCGATCCGTCAATATCCAGCTTTCAGCTCCATACAAGAGTATAGGCAAATATACTGATTTAAAGATATGGAGCTTAACACTTCTACTCACCTCTCGCTTCCCTATTACAGTGTTGCAGATCTGATAGTAGACTGTATTTGCCTTCCTAATTCTGTTTGATATCTCTGAGTCTACTTTCCCAGATCTTTCTATTACTGTGCCGAGGTAAGTGTATTCCGAAACCACTTCCATTTCCTCTCCGTTGCAGTATATATGGAAATCTTCCTCTTGCCTTCCTATTTGTAGTATCTTGCTTTTACTGGTATTTATTTTCATCCCTTTTCGGCTGAGCTCTTCTTGCCATTCAGTCACCGCTTGCTGCAATTTATCAACCGTGTCTGCCACAAGAACAATGTCATCCGCGTAGAGGAGAAGTTGAATCACCACTGGGCGAAGGTTTCTACGACCCAGGAAGGTCCTCTCCGTTCTTCGTTTGCATATGGTGGCCACTCCATCCATGTAGAGTAAGAATAGCAAAGGGCTTAAACTGTCCCCTTGTTTGACCCCCCTTGCTATGCTGAAGACATCAGACTCCTGTCCGTTTAGCCTTACTACTCCTTTTGGTTTTTGATAAATGGACTTAATGGCTTCCACCAAGTTTCTTGGGACATTCTTTGCTCTGAGAGCCTCCCATATTTCTTGTCTTGGAACGGAGTCAAACGCTGCTTTGAGATTAAGGAAGGCGAGATACATACTTTTGTCTCTGTCCCAAGATTTCTGTAGAACATTTCGCAAAGAGAAAATGTGGTCCTGGGTTTGCCGGCTTGTTCTTCTCCAATTTGGTGCTCCACAAGAGGTCTTACCCTTCCCTCCAGAATAGACGTATAAAGTTTGTATATTGTTGGTGAGAGGCATATAGGGCGATAATTCGAGCATTCTGCCTGGGACCCTTTCTTGTGTATCGGAATGATAACGTTGTATTCCCAGTCTGTTGGGATCTTCTTCTCATCCCAAGCTTTTTGGAAAAGAACTTGTAGGGCTCTGACTAACTCTGGGCCTCCCGCCTTGATGTATTCTGCCACTATGTTGTCTCGACCCGGTGCTTTTCCTGTCTTCATTCTCGATATAGCCATTTCAATTTCATCCTCCTCTATCACCTCATTAAAATCAACCTCATTCCACGGTCCTTGCTGGTTCACTGGATAGGTATCATCTACGCAAAATTGCTTCTCGTAATGTTTGCACCAGACGTTCAGAATAGCCTTCTCCTCCGTGACCACCCTCCCTTGATCATTCTTTATATTTCTTATTTCTTTACTTTTTCGGCCTCTTAAAACTTTAATCTTTTTCCAGAACTGCTTAATGTTGTCTCCATGGTCTTGGTTTAGCTTTTCCCCAAATTCCTCCCAAGACATCTGCTTAGCTCTTCTCACTTCTTCCTTCGTTCTGTTACGCACCTCTACATATACTTGCCATTTTTCCGGAGTCTTGTTTTTGCAGTAATTCTTCCATGCAATCTTCTTTTCTTTGACCTGTGCCCTAAGTTCTTCAGTCCACCAAGAAGTTCGCTTGCCCTTTGTGGATATTCGCTTTACTCCGCACACTAGAGATGCTGACTGCAATATACTATTCTTTATGTAACACCACAAGTTATCTAGGGTAGCATCCGCGTTTAATTCTTGAAGCCTTTTCCTTAATTCTTCCCTGTATTCTTCTCCTTTCTGAGGGTCCTGCAGCTTCTTCACTTCAGTCCTTTCATATGATTTTGGCTTCACTTTGCGTTCCCTCAGTACCCGGGTATCAGCCACTAAAAGCATATGGTCACTTCCTATTTCAGCACCTCTAATCACCTTCACATCCGTGAAGTACCTCCTGATGTCACGACTATAGATAAAGTAGTCTATGACACTATTGGCACCTCTCTCGGCAGCAGAAAAGGTAATTTTATGTACCCTCTTATGGGGAAAGAAGGAGTTTCCCAATAGTAGATCATTCTCAATGCAGAAATCTATTAAGCGCTGGCCACTTTCATTCTTAATGCTTTCTCCACCATGCAGGCCCATCACTCCATGAGCCCTAATGTGTTCATTGCCCGTTCTCGCATTTAGATCTCCCATTATTAATATGCTTCTGTTGTTATCCCTTGCTTTAACAGTAGCTCGCTCCAAATCGCTGTAGAACTGCTCTTTCTCGAGGATATCAGAGTCATTTGTAGGGCCATAAACTTGGATAAGAGCCCAGTCTCCAATACGCAGGTTTATATTTGCCACAATAATGCGAGGGCTAACTGGCTCCCATTCGACAACCTTCTTGAAAAGCTCATCTTTCATTATGATGCCCACACCTTCTACAGCTCTGTTTCCCGGTGGAACCCCTGAGTAAACCTCATTGTTGTTTCATTGTTATTTTAATCTTCAAATATTCTGAAACCAAAATTATCATTTTATATTATTGTTTGATTCCGTATTTCATTACTGTTGTCATATTGTCATGCTGTTTACTATTTTTTTTCTGATTGCATTGGTTGCATCTTTTTTTTTTCTTAGCTCTGATGAATCCTCACAATGTAGGACGAAACGTCGGCACACAAATTAAATACGTTTGTCTCCTTAGCGTGGTTTCATGATGACCGCGCTCCTAACGAACGTCTCTATCATATATTCCCAAAGGTCAATAATTGAGACGTTGATTTCCAAAAGGTACTAAAGGACATTTTTTACGAAATTTTGATATTTTGACATATGAGTATTCTCATAATTTAGTTTTATCTAAATCTTCTATTTGATTGTATCTAATGAACTCTCAAGTCCTTTAAAAACGAGATTTAGAAATGCAATTATTTTCTTCTTCTTTCTCTTCCACCCATTTGCCTTTCAGCGTGGGCGAGCTCCCAGCCATTGGTACCAACTGTCTCTGTTCCTGGCAAGGTTTAATCTCGCCCAGAGTTTTACCTCTACGCATCCCTATTCGCTCCATGTGGATGATATAGGTGGTCCTTGGGCGTCCTCTAGGTCTTCGTCCTAAGGGCCTTACCTCCATTGTTTTAATTGGGTTCCAGTGGTGGTCCATTCGACCCACATGCCCGTACCATCCCAATTGCCTCTTGTCTAGGACTTCCAGAATAGAGCATACATTAAGCTCTTCCCTGACCCTTTCATTCCGGACACAGTCTCTCCGTGTCTTCCCCACAATTCTTCTTAGAAACTTCATTTCCGAGGCAGTGATGCAACTTTGTAGCCTTTCATTCATAATACAGCTCTCTGCTCCATAGAGATGCACTGGTAGAAAGATGGACTTGAACAGGTGTAACTTCACGTTCCGTGCTACTTCTCTTTTTCCGATAACCGTGTTGCAGATATGGTAATAGACGGAATTAGCTTTGGAAATTCTACTTGAGATTTCAGAATCCAAATTCCCAGATCTACTTATCACCGTGCTAATTACACACTTAGTTTCGGTTCTAATCATTCTAAAACATTTCATTCCATAACTTTAAAATAGTGTTATTAATATAGTAAAAACATAATTCTATATTTTAATGCGAAAAGAATCAAATAAGTTGGTTTAATAATATAGTAACAAGAGATTTTCTTGTTTCCTGTAAAATTTCCTAAAATGGATTTAGTACATTTTAGAAATCTTCTTCTTCTCTTCTTCTTTGGCTTCTCCCTATAGTGCCGTGTCAGCGTAGGGAAGCATTTAACCACCGGATCCAATCCTCTCTATCCCCAGCGAGGTTCCTGGCCTGGCGAAGATCCTTTCCTCTTCCTCTGCAAAGTTTGTCGATGTAAGATCTACTTATCACCGTGCCTAAATACGTGAAATTAGTCACCACCTTCATCAATTCTCCACCACAGGAGATCTGTACATCTTCTTGAGATCTACCAACTTGAAGAACCTTGCTTTTTCTGGAATTGATTGTCATTCCCTTTCTCTTTAGTTCCTCATTCCACTCCGTCACTGCCTGCTGAAGCTGCTCTGGGTATTCCGCTATAAAGACTATATCGTCAGCAAACAAGAGGAACTGTATAACAACAGGATACAGGCCCATGTGCATTCTGGCTGTGCGTCATTTGCAAATTGAGGCAATCTCATTTTGAGCAATTAATTTCTAAAGGTACTAATTACACACTTAGTTTCGGTTCTAATCATTCTAAAACATTTCATTCCATAACTTTAAAATAGTGTTATTAATATAGTAAAAACATAATTCTATATTTTAATGCGAAAAGAATCAAATAAGTTGGTTTAATAATATAGTAACAAGAGATTTTCTTGTTTCCTGTAAAATTTCCTAAAATGGATTTAGTACATTTTAGAAATCAACGTCTTAATTACTAACTACATCTTTGTCTCACTTCATTCTTTATCGCCACTTGACACATATATTACTCGATTTATCGTTAAGTCAAACATCAATACTCGAAATAAATTCAGTATATTTAGTTCGGAATGCAATAAATACATTATATTGTATATATTTGGCAATATATCATTTTGTCATTTCCAAAAACCTTGGATCTCAATAATAAAAAAAAACTATGTACTATCTCAGTATTCAAATATTATGTTATTCTTAGAATTAAATTGATATTTGACTTATATATTAATTTAATTTTTGCTTTGCAGGTGGAAGGCAACATGTATTCGCTGACAGAAACGAAACAAATTTATCCAAAACATTATATATGGATTTCAAAGAAAACTTACTAACCAATGAACCCAAGAAGGATGCCTACATCGGTAAAAATGAAAATACTCACAACATCTCAACAACAGGAACTGATTCCACCTGGCCATCCTTTGCTGACCTTTTCAACCAGTTTAACAAGACCAAAATCCACCATTACAAGCATCATCACAAGCACAGGTGGTGGTTACACATCTCGCACCATTTAGAAAAGATGAAAGCAAAGGTTAAATTGAAGGTTAATAATACTAAAAGTTGGCAGGAAGAAAGATTGCAGAACTTCGTTTTTAGAAAAGAAAAAGTGAGTGACGTGTCAATACCCATCCTCGTCATATCTGACAAAAAGCAATTCAGAAAAAAGGAAAAATCGAAAAATGCAGGTAATAGTTTCTTCATTGGGTATTTATTAAATTAAAATAAGATGAAAATAAAGGCATAGGGGAACTCTGCGACATTAGGCACGTTTCAACGGACGGCATACAACAAAAACATGCAGTTTTATTTTGTTTTGTTTTTTATGGGGAGCGAATTTCTAAATTTTCTTTCATTGATCTATGAAAAAAAAAAAAAAACAATAGTTTGTGTACCTATCCCTTCATTGGATTGGGCTATAAATCAACCGACCGATCATAGATGCTGACAATAGTACAATCTAGTAAATATAAAATATGATAGACTGACGACTTCACTGTGCGTCAAGAATCTGTCCTTCTTGACCAAGTATTGAATCTAATTCCCTTTGCTGCTTTGTTTTTCCCGGCTCATGAGCCAACACAGCTTAAGATGGGCCTATTGTGCGCCGCCCACTTCCTTGTCAATAGTCTTTGAAAATCTGATCATACTATGGGGAAAAATCAATTCGCAATGCTTAGGTTCTAGAGTAAATTCTCAGCTGAAGTTTAGAAATCAAATCTAAGCTAACTTAGTAGTGGTGGACGGACCGCCCGCTATCCGAGTGCAGTTAAATGTACGGGTATCAACCACCCAGTATACCAGGTGGTGTATGCCAGTATCCACCAATATACCAGGTGGCACCACCGTCAGAATACTGTGCATATATAATATTGCATTTTATAATTTATCCATTGTAAATATCTTTTATATTTATACATAATTATTTATCAGCTGTAAAAAAAAACCATTATAAATAAAGAAAAAGAGAGAGTATTAAATAAGAAAGCACCTGAGCGCATGATTGATAATTAAGTGGTTACCGCTCGCTGTGCAGATCAGCCATAAGTGTATAAACCCCTGGTCTGTTCCTTATTGCTTGGACTTATCCTCTATTAGTACCCGTCCATTTATGCCTTAAACCTCTTACCTTTCTGGATTATATTTTAGAAACCTTTCTACCGCCTAATCCTCCTCATAGGACCGTGCTTGGCTTCTGTCCTTGCGCACCTATAGGGTATCCTATCCGTTATTGAGGGCTTCTACCTCTTGGGGCATTTCGTCCTAACGTCAATCCTCTCTGCTAGTTAGTAGGTACGAGTTCGCCCCCTCCCCTTCTTAACAGGGTATCCTCGATCGCAGTCATTCACGGCTCGTAAGCCTTGATCCCGGTGAAGCGACCGAGCATCTGCTTCGACGTGCAAAGACCTTCATCTTACTCTCTTCCTCAAGTGGATACGCATTGTCGAGGCCTTCTGTGCCCCCTTATCATTATTATTAACCCTTTTGACACAGCATTTACTAAACCATGTAGAAGAAGTGCTTGTTTGGCTGACAGTTTTCTGGGTTTATTTCTGTCCATTCAGACCATAATTGAGTTTTTCTATTCATAAGGGCCTTCTAAGTTTAAAATAATGCTGTTTCTCCAAAAGAGCTCAGTATCGTAGTTAGTAGCCCCTTTGATCCGTCTTTTTACATCGCTTAAACTTTTCCACAAATTGGCTCTGGTGTAGAGGGTGCCTAAGCAGAACCCTTCCTTGTGGGGTCAACCTCCCTGTCATTAACTAATACGCCTCCTGAGAAGCCAGGTACCCATTGCACCCGGATCTTGTTGCTTGATAGAATGTTAAGATTTCGCTTGGCCCTTCAAATAATCTGGAGGATATAGCAACTAAAGCCAAGTTTTCATGTCCCTGGTAGGATCTTGTTCCTTTCCTGAGAAACACTTCGAAAAGTCTATAGCCTGTAAAAACAGTTTGTATTAGTGTAGGTTCAAAAGAACTTCCATTGCAACCGTAGAAGTTGTGTTCATTGCACCAGTTATCATAAGACATACCAGCCTCAGCAGGTTCCCAACAAGATGCCTGGATTTGCTGGCCATAGCCTTATGCTATCAAACTATGACATATAACCTGGAAAATATCTTGGGCTTCTATCCCCAGGATTTTTATAGGGAGTTCGATCAAAAACAAATTTAATGTCATCAAGACGCCTGAAATAATCTCTCTATGCACAAGAGTCTTCTATAACCAAACATAACGCAATTAAGCCGTCTCTCTGCTTGTATATTGTCTCTTACATGTTTCAATCCGAAATTAAACAAATAATTTTGATTAAAATGTATTTAGGATACGTCGCACATTCCCCTTGTTCGTGAGTAAATGTTTTCCCCTATGGTAGTATTAAAGTAATATTAAAAACAAAAGGTTCCTTTTTTTAAATATTTTATACAAAAATTATGAAACATCTGTCATATTTACTAATATTCTGAAATCTTGTATTGATCTACTTATTATGGCTCTTTATGTTTCTTTTCCAGTTCAGACTGAACACACTCCCCGGAAGATAAGGCACGAGACATGAATCCAGACTGTCATCAGCACATGAAACCTTTCAAAAAGATATCAATACATCGATATCGATTTTTTACTTGGTGTAAAGAATTAGACTATCCCTAATGAAACTTGTTTGTACTAAAATTAAAAAAAAAACTTTATAATTGTCTCCATCTTGATGTAATGTAACATATATTCGTATTGGAATTAAAATGTATTTGGATAACAGATTAAATTTTGTTTAATCAAAATATACACAGATTTTATTATATCCTTTTGTTTACTTATCCATTTTAGAGAACTTTTTCGGAAAAAAAACCATTGATCTGTGATGTCAATTCAAATGGAATTTACATAAATGTAATTTTAACCAAACATAAATTTTGGTGCTGATGTAAAAGAGAACTTTATATACAGGTAAGTTGGGGTATAGGTCCTAGAGTGTCCTTTCCATATATATGGTTTAGGTTCCATTTTTGTCTGCTTCAGATGAATATATTTTTACCTTATTTTTTTTTCATTCTCTATCATAATATCATATCTTAATCTATCTATTCTTTCCAATCAAACTACCTTCGTTTTATTCCCGCTGTTAATCAGGATATAGTCTTTAAAAAACAATAAAGTCTGAGTCAATCTAAAGTATTTTCTGTTCGGTCACAATCACAACCACATACCTGCTCAGTAATATCTCGCGTTTTCAATACGCCCCAGTCATGTTAAACTTCTCATATTCCAAAAATCAATTAAAGTCATTTACAGTGAGTGTCAAAAGTATTCGTAATTCACTAACATTCCGCAATTTACTTGCTTTTAACTTATAAATAAGTTTTTAAAAAGTTGTTAACCACTTCATAATGTTAGAAGGAAGGTAAACAATAGCTCGAACCAAAAATTAAGACAATGATCATTTTATTTTCAACGTTTTGAACGTTTATTTACGAAAATATTAAAAATAGTGTATGTCAATGGTGTCAAAAGTATTCGGAATTACGTGTTTTCCTAATTGTATTAATGCAATGATCATAATTAAATATCCAGTTGGTAAAACTTTTTGTATAATTATAGATTTTAACCTAATAGGAATTGATTTTACTAATTAATTGATTGTTTGGTGTGAAATATTATCCCACTCAAGCACTTATTGTTTCTAGAGGCCATTTTCATTTTGAATATAGTATTTCCTGATTTTCCTTTTTAGTAGGAACCACAAATAGTTAGTTAAATTTGAAATAAATAATGGATTTCGAGAACTTTTTGAAAATTTTGCAACAACTAAATCTGAATAGATAACGTTTATATATCCTGAGTCATGGTCGCGTGTTTGTTAATAATTTAATTTATACGTCATTTTTCTTCTACTTTTAGTTCTGGCTTTTCATACTTATGTATATAATTCAAACAACAATTTTTATTGAGTAAAACTACAATCTGTCCCAATTCGGACATTAATAGTAGTGCTGAAAGATATCACACATACTACATTCATACAATATTTACACGGCATAAAATTACAATAAAATATATACACAATAATGAATCAATACAATAGTCAAGAATTCACTTACACCTATATACACATACAAACACTCATACATACATCACATTGAGTGGAGAATCTAGCCAGTGCTAGAACTCCAATATATTTACAAAAGGTCGCGGGGCCACTGCCGTTTCAACCTTCTACGTGGGTTGTATGGATGAGTGGAGCTGGATAGGGATTGAGCCAGAGGATTAGGATGATGAAATAGGTTCTGGTGGAATTTGGAAAATTTGGATGGAATTAGGTCTGAAATAAATGGAACATTAAGGTCGTGGTGCAAGGTATAGTTGGAGACATAATAAGGAGCATTTACTATTGTACGGAAGACTTTAGATTGAAAGGATTAAATGCGTTTGATGTTAATACGTTTAGCTGTCCCCCACAGTTCACAGTATTGTCCTGTAGATTAATAATTTGTTGTCAAATGTAAGTTCAGATTTTCTGTTGAGTAGTCGGTATAACTGTCCGCATCGTCGGTTGAGTTCTTGTCTTTTAAGTCTTGTATGTGGGTTCCAAGTCAATCTTTTGTCTAACAATAAGCCAAGATACCGGACTGTATCTGAAGGAGGAATTGGAATGGAATTGAAGTAAACTGGCGGACAGGAGTTTCGTCGAAGAGTGAAGGTTACGTGTTTGCATTTGGCTTCATTCACCTTTATGCGCCAAGCATTACACCAGTCTTCGATAACAGAAAAGTGTCTTTGCAGGTTTAAGAATGCTGTTTCAGGATTGGAATTGGATGATAGGATGGCGATGTCGTCTGCAAAAGTTGCCAGAAAGGTATCAGGATGTGTAGGAATATCAGCAGTGTAAAGGATGTAGAGGACGGGTCCCAAGACGCTGCCTTGAGGAACACCGGCCTCAACGGGATAAAGGTTAGAAAATTCAACACCACAGCGAACTCGGAAGGAACGGTTTGAGAGATAGGATCGGAGAATGAGGTATAGAGACTGGGGTAAATGGGTTTTCAGCTTGAAGAGTAATCCAGTGTGTCATACCCGGTTAAATGCTTGCGCAATGTCCAGAAACGCACCAGAACAATACTCTTTGTATTCAAGAGCTGAGGAAATATGGTCTACAACTCGGAGCCCCTGTTGAACTGTGGAATGCTGAGGACGGAATCCAAACTGATGGGAAGGAAGATTTTGAGATTCTAATAGGGGTAGGATACGTTTAAGAAGAAGCCTTTCGAAGATTTTTGAGAGGATGGGGAGTAGACTAATAGGCCTGTAGGATGAAGTGTTGTTGGAAGGTTTGCCTGGTTTTAGAAAAAGAATGATCGTGGAATGTTTCCATAACAGAGGAAAATAGGTGGTGCGTAGGATGCAGTTGTAAATATAAGTAAGGAATATAATAGCTTTCTGCGGAAGTTGTCGGAGGATCTGGGGAGTAAGGAGATCGTGTCCAGGAGATTTACGGAGGGTCAGTTTTTGGAGAAGATATTTGACCTCAGAGGGATTAATAGCTTTAGGAGGTAGGGAAAGTGGAATCGGTGACATAAGAAAGTCTTGCACTTTTGCGGTGTGATTGATGTGGGATTCCGGGTGAGGAGTGAATACTTTGGAGAGGTGTGTGGCGAATTCCTCGGCTTTATCTTCATCAGACGCAGCCCAGGAATCATCACCACGTCGGAGAGGATGGGAAACTTGATGGTATTTTAGGATCTTTTTCGTGACATTCCACAGGGAATTATCACGAGCTGATAGAGCGGAGAGATAGGAATTAAAGGACTGAGAACGGAAGGTCGCCAACTCCCTCTTCAATTGCCTACAATAGAAGTTATAGGAGCGGCGATCTGTTGGGTATCGGGTGCGCTGCCATAATGATCTTGCTCAGCGTTTGGTGTGGATGAGGTCTATAATAGGCTGTGGAAAATGATTTTGGTGAGGATTTATATTGGAGTGTTTAGGAGAGGAAGCAGTGCAGACAGCTTGTTGGATGGCTGTGGTAAAGGAATAGACGGAATTATCTAGGTCATCTGGGGTTTTGAGGGTTACTCTGAGGTCAATATTATCGGTCAGGATTTGGCGGAAAAGGTTCCAGTTGACAGGGCCTCGGATGAATGACGGTGGAATGGGTTTTGGAATTGGAGTGAGAGATACTTTTAGGATCATTGGACTATGATCTGAGGATAGTTCATCAAGGCGAGTTACAGACAAGTTGAGGGAGCCTAATCCGCTGTGGATAAAGAAGTCGAGGATGTCAGGATTGCGGTTAGGATCGGTTGGCCAGTAGGTAGGGGAGTCAGGAGGCAGGATATTAAAATTTCGGGAGTTGAGTGCAGACAGCAAATTTCGTCCCCGAGAATTCGTGGTTCTGGAACCCCACTGCTGATGCTTAGCGTTTAAGTCTGCACCCAGAATGAAACGATTTCCTAAGGAATCCAGGAAGGATACAAATTCGGAATTGGAAATGGAATGTTTAGGAGGGCAATATGCAGATTTTCATACTTATAAAATACACAAATCTATCAATAATTTTGACCATGAATCCAATATTATTAAACTTTTTCAAAGAAAAACATACCTAACAATCACTGACCGCTCAAAGTGTTTTACTAAGGCATAATAAATTCTTTATTTGGTTTCCTCCAAATCATAATTTCTTCAAAAGAACCATGTATTTTAGTATGTGAGTCATCTATAAACATTTTAATTCATCAACCTTCTCTTTAAAAAAATGTTACAAACATTCAGCCTATTCTCTTATTACCTTGCCTACTGAAAGACTTTTTCCTGACTTCTTGTACCATGTTTTTCTTTTCGTCATTTTTTTTTAGAACCCGGTGAACAGTAAACACATTTATTGTGTATACAGAAGTTCTGGAAAATTCAGAAATAAGCTAAGTTTTACTCATTTGATGCATTGTTTTTTTATTAGACGAATAATCAGTCTTTCAGTTTTAAAATTTAATATTTTTTGGACGCTCACCTTTTTGCTTTTATAATTTATTATTATATTATCTACATTTTACACAGCCGTCCATATATTCTCATCAATTTTTTTTTTTTTAACATTTCAACTATTTATCTTTAAAAAATGATTCGAAACAGTTGTTTGATCGTTGCGTTTTTATTTTTGGTCCTTATTAAAAATAAAAAAAATTCTTTTTAAGATTGGATGTATGTCACATAATAGGGATGAATTGTTAGAACATAAAACATGTCAAATATTAGTGAGAAAATGAATATTTGAAACCATTAAACAACAGAATATTACGATTTCCGAATACTTTTGACACTGAATGACCTTGTAATTTTACATTATTAATCGGATATTTAAAAAAAAATAAACTTTTCGATTATCTGGTCAGTGATTTTCTTTATCGGAGTCTCTTTTAAATATTTATGAGTGAAAAAGAATTATATTCATTCATAGTTGTGAAATATACTTATTAAATGAAAAGAATACTATGTCCGAATACTTTTGACACTGTACCTCGCCTGAGATCTAGAAATATCACCATTGAGAAAAGCTTCAATCATTGCATGAACTCTACTTTCCACTCAACAGGATGACCGAGTTCGCATTGCACGAAGTTTTCAAGAATACGTCTGGGCGTTTGTTTGACGTAAAGATGACGGCGATTACTACTATAGAGGTGACTATGTATGGGTGTACGAAGATAGGGTAGGGCATTGCCCTCCTTAAACATTATTGTGACAAATAAAAATAAAATAATATAACAGCAAAAAGCTTTGGTTAGAGGCTCTTTTTACTTCCAACCACGTACTTAATGTTCAAATTGACATTGGCCCTCCCTAAAATCCGCTTTGTCTCAAAGGCCAATACTTTGAGTAATTAAGTTATCACTTACCTCGAAAACTATCGTGTTTTCTTACATTTACTATAGGTATTTTTCGTTGGTTTGTAGAAAAAGGCAACACTGATAAATTATATTTTGATTAATAAAATTTATTTAAATAGATTTTATTAACATTGATATTGCAATACCATTTTTTTTATTACCTTTATCAAGGCCCACAATGTAGACCGAAAAGTCAGCACATCTAAATAATGTGATTTCTTGATGACCGTACCCCCCCCCAAATAAGTTCCCCATTATGTATTCTCTACGGTGAGCATTACTCCACAATCTAACTATATTGTTAATTTAACAAGGAAATCCATCTACCACAACCTCTCTGTGATTTTAGTCGTTATGGAATCTCGTTGCGTTGTTTGTGTGTCGCTAAGCTTTTGTAACCGTTTTTAACCTACCTTCGATATGGAGGTACTGTTTTTGTTTATTATATCCTTTTCTTATGTTTTTTCATCAAATATACCACCACCCCGAAGAAAACCCCCAGTTTTGGTTCAAAAATGTTGTAAAAAAGGTGAAATTTTTATTGATAAAAAGTGTGCATTGGTTAATGAAACGACAGAAACCGAATGGGAACCCCAGTTTATGGATGAGAATGGACGACCTGTTTCCAATATCAATTATAAAATTTTAACTGGAATCCCTTCTTGTGGAAATCGACAATCATGGGAAATATACCATAAAGCTCTTGACAAACTGAGACTTTTGCCTGATGGTACTCTGAGGCACTACCTTATTACTGATGAACAAGGTATTACAGATGAAGAAGTAAACCAGGAAGAAGATTTGCATTATGACTATAGATTGGGATTTTACTGCAGTGAAAAGGTATTTGTTATTTATTTGTATTTTGTTTATATATCTTTTTTTAAATAAGTCAAGCTATAAGCATTTCCCTGCCCAGCAGTCCAACAGTTTTTGTATTAATATTTTATTATTTGAGAGGATGATTTTCAAAAAGTATAGTTTCATTGTAGGAAATCTTACACCTATCCCAAAAAACTTACATTGACTTATTATTTAACCAAATTACTTAATCCTTTATATTAAAATCTATAATAGTCATTTTACGATATTAATAACACTTTTTTAACGTTATAGAAGTTTCAGGAAATTTAATTAAAAATCTTCCTCAAGTACCTTTGGGAAATCAACGTCTCGTTTCTCCTTAAAATCATTTTTATCACCATTAATAGTTACCAGATAAAAATTGAATTATCATATATATAAAAAAAGATTTTGCATCATCCCTGTTTTCGCTAAATTCCAAAAAGTTGGAATTCAAGATGTAAGATCACGTAAAGTTCATCTATTACATTCAGAGCCGTTGCCAGATTACACCATTTACGATTACCCAAATTAAAGAGAAGGATGTCTGTCTCAGCTTTATATGACCAATTTCTTCTTCCCATTTATGCCATGGGCAGGAATGTACCCGATGACCCATCCTTACCACCAAGTATTTGACCAAAGAGTTGGAAACACAACAAAAGGTAGATAATGGAGAGGAAGACTGAATAAATACTGCAATCGACTGTGACAACAATGAAGAAGTATTGAGAAACAACAACTCAGAAGATATTGTGGAATTCCATCAAGAATCCGAATCCATTTTGAAGACTTTGTATACTCCATTTTTTTCAAGTAATGAGCATAAAGGAATTGTCAGTACGAAATATGAAATTAATTGTTGGCAATAGGTTAAAGTTTTGAAAATAATTGAAAAAAGGTGGTTAATCCATTCTTCAACAACTTTTCTCATTTCCTGGACAGTGTTGGGAATATTTGGTCAACATTGAAAAGCCCCATGAAGCTTATCACAGATAAGCTCTGGTCATCAGATGGCCACTATCTCTTCTGTTGGTGCCTGATTCACAAAGGTACTCTTGAATAATTCTTGCCAATTGCATGCAACATTATTTTCAACGATGATAAAGCGTTGTCTATAATCTTTTGCCATGGGCGATACTATGATATCTCTCAGGTACACTAAGTTCAGTTTTGTTGAAGTGCAAGTTGTTGGACCCGAATACTGGGGAGGGAGAGGTATCTGCGATGACTTGGTCTGCCAAGGATCCTTTAAACTGTCATCCCATTGTTGATTTGGGTCTCTTTCATTTAAAAATCAATTATTTTTAACTCAGGCAATAACAATTTTTTATGATTTCTTGTCCAGTGAATGCACTTTTGCCTTTGAGCTCTATTAATGTGTGGGCAGCTCAAAGATCTTCAAGTCTTAATGTTAGTATCATGAAGACAATTTCTGGTCACTCACTTTTGTTCTCTTACTACAATGTAACTGATGAGTTTCGTCCCCAGCTGTTGAGTTTTGATGCCCTTTAGCACTTAAGGTGTAAAAATGGTCTTTATTTTGCATGGTCTACCACTAGATCTGTTTTAAATGGTACCCTGAATGAAATAACTATTCCACTACCATACATTGCTTTGTCCTATATTTAAGTTTTTGAAGATTTAGTGTGTTGATAAGGCTACCTCTCTCAAACCAATAACTTGAATGAGTTTCCTGGAGATTAACATTTCTCCTCATTGTGGAAAAAACACAATAGCACAGGTTCACGTAACAAGTACTAAATATCCACTGAAGGTAAATGCTACATTGGCTGGCAATCACATTGTCTAAAAATCATCTTTTTTTGGTTCCTAAGCCAAATCTTTTTTTGGTGCTAAATCCGAAAATCCTCTGTTTATTATCCCTAATGCTGTTGAGATCAAAAGCCACTTTTGCTGCGACTTCCTGGTATTATAAAAAGAGGTGATAATGTGTGCAGAACTTTTTTTGATATCTGTTGTTTCAATTATACAAATAAGTGAATGTCAATATTTTATTAGATATAATTATTATTATACATATTATTAAAGTGTCGATATAATACCAATAGCATTCATATTTTTTTTAAATAATATCTTTCTGAAACAATTTATCTTGAAATTACTATTCCTTTTAATTTTTAATCAATTTCTGTTTGTTTATGTTTGTAGATAACATCGAATGGCGATACCTCTAATTATGCAATAGTTTGTCCACCTGATGTTTCAAAGTCTTGGAAAGATACTGACTTCATTCTTCGTAAAATAGTGGATCCAGTCTTCCATATCATAGCCATTTTATGCTATGTTACAGTGGCAATTGTTCATTTTGTTTTACCTCAACTACGAGATATGGTTGGAAATATTATTACTACAATGTGCGTTTGTCTTATTGTTGCTCAGGCTGCTGACACATGCAGGATATTTACTGAGTTCACCAGTCCAGTTGGATTTTTGGTTGCAGGTAAAATAAAATAAAAAAAATTAAAAACAATTAGATATCATTTCTAATTATAAATTTTTTAAGTAACTAACTATATCCATTTTAGAAAACATTTCCAGGAAATGCTAAATCTCTAATTCTTTTGTCATTGAACTATTTTATTTTATTCCTGTTACATTTAAATCTTTAATTTTTGTAATACCCATTACTTATATCATTATTTTTATGTTATGGAAGGAAATGTTTTTAGTCATATTGAAAATATAATTGAATGTGTACGTAAACCCTTTGCAAACAATTGCATTTTCAAAGGACTTGGGTGTTTTTTAGATCAAATTATAGGACAGATTTTGGTACAACAAAATGATTAGAATAAAAATTATCAAAAAATTTTCGATGTATCAATTTTGTAAAAAAAATTCTTTAGTACCTTTTGGAAATCAGCCCTTCAATCATTACATAACCTATGACTTTTTATTTATTTCATTTTAACATAATCATCAAGAAAATTTCTTATAAAAATAGAGGATATGGATAATAATAATTTGTATATCATTATTTTTTAACTAGATATTAGTTTGCACATTTCAATTCACTGTTACTTTCAAGGTTTTATTTCATATTAAAAAATTGTTTATTAGGTTTTCGGGGGTTCTTACATTATTTGAACTAGAATTTTTAGGGTACATGCTCATTTCAGCTCACCATAACTTTAAATGTTTTATCAGCTATAATAATTGTTTATTAGGTTTTTCTAGGGTTCTGACATTTTTGAACTTTATTTATTTTGGCCATGCACATTTCAACTCACTGTTACTTTTAAAATACATCTTGGAAGAACAATATGGCTTTTGTGGAAATTGCATTACCCAGGAACAGTTCAGTTTCTTTTAAAAAGTATTGGAGAAAGAAAAAAAGATGTCCTTTTACTTTGTTGACCTAACTAAAGTCTTTGATAGATTAAGGAAGGCAGACTTCTCAGACAAAAAAAGGACAGTCTAAGATCACTTATTGACAGTTGAAAGTTTATACACAAGTACAAAACAAGTAATGTGGTAAGATTTACTAACTGCACATCTCGAGAAATCAAAATCACAATAGGAATCTGGCAAGGTTGTAACCTGCCACTATTGTTCATTTTAGTTATTAGGCTCGTCATTTTAGCTCTGAAAATGGGGTTCAGGGGAAAGTTTTGATTTTTTTCACCTTTTATTTTTTTGGGTCGCTGAACATGGATCTGAAGTTTGTGGGTAAAAATTTTGCCTGGAACATGGTTTTTTCACACATTTTGCCAAAATTTTGGAACATTTTCTGTTGTTGTTTTTTTACTATATCTCGAAAACAAAGGGTTTTTGGACAAAACTTGGCAAAACAATTGCCATCAATGATTTTTTAAGAATGGAGGTGTATGTACATGGTAGAAGTGGTATGTAAAAATTATATTCCAGAAAAATGAATTTCCTGACAGGAGATGCGCAAATGACTTTTGTGTAATTGTATTTCTTGGTAACAGTCCAATGCAATTTAAACCACACTACTCAAAATATAATTTGTATCTCTTTTTAATTTGATAAACGTTGTTTGAGTACTCGTTAGCCGTTCACACTATAAATCGGATACAAATTAAAAATTTAAGAAACGCGTCATTTCTATATTAATAGGAATTTCAATAATAAAAATAGGAACATTATATTCTTAATATTATAAAATACTATAACTTTATCATAGTAACATCTCTGAATGGAGTGCCCTCACTTTGGGGGATTCTTATATGAAGACATATAGAGGGGATGGAAGAAGGCAGCTAAGATCAAATGACGAGATAGGTAATGTGGGACATATTTTATCACTTAGTATCCATAATATTCAAATACTTCTTGTAGGTAAGCTGTTTATTCTGGGCACGGGTAAGTCCCCCAGATGTCTTGGGCAATAGTCCTTCAAGGCTACCGGAGGTAGGAAATGGCACTCTTTGCAACGATGGGAAATATTAATGTTAATTATTGACAATTACTATTGCTGATGAGTCAAACTCATTTCATAGCTACTCTCCCCCTTAAGCGTGAAGCCCATTGAGTGCAATGTTGAAGTATGTTAGTTGCAATTATTTTAATATTTATTAGTTCTATTTGTAATTCTGAGAAGGAAGGTGCAAAGTAGGGATAGGTACAGTTACTTTTTATCCTAAGCTTACAATAATTCTTAAAATTATGAAGAAGATCAGGATATAATCACTTTCGTTAGATATTAGGGTATCTAGAAAAACCTTTTGGAAAACATAACACAAGTTACTAATTCACAAATCATTGTGAATCGCCTTGGGATTCACTATTCTACCATTTCAAGGACCATAAAAAGGTACAAGGGTAGTCATTCGAGATGACCAATGTCAGGGCCCCCTAGGGTTACAAACCCTATAGATGACCGCTTCATTAAAATACAAGCACTTTAGAAACGTAATTCTACTGCATTTTCCACTTAGAAACTTGATCACTGGTGTTCGAGGGTTACCAATCTCAGAGTCAACGATCATTAGATAATGAAATGATAATGCTCATCCTCACAAGGCAAGATGTGTTTCTGAATACCTGAACACCACAAATATTCACACCATTGATTAGCAAGAAAGAAGTCCTGACCTTAGCCCAATAGAGCATGTTTTGGATTATCTCAAAAGAAAGGCTCGGTCACGAGATTCACCTCCTACTACCCTTAAAATGTTAAAGACAGCTAGCTGTATTGGAGGAGTGGGACAATATACCCAAGATTTTCTTCAAATTATTTTTACAAGTACGCCAAGACGGGTGGAAGCAGTCATTCAAGCCAGAGGGGGCAATTCGTTTTATTAAATGTAAATTAAAAATTGATATTGTAGTTTAAAAGTTAAAATTGTAAAAAAGGAAAATTTTAAAAAGTAAGTTTTCTAAATTTTTGGTTTATTGGAAGAAATATTGTAATTTATTTTAATAAAACTTGCTTATTTCCAGTTTAAAAATGTTTATTATTGACTTCAGAGCCTTTCTTTATTATAAAAAAAAAAAAAAAAAAAAATGTGTTTGTAAAATTCAAATATATCAAGTGTTGCAATACTTTTGATGGGGAGTTTATATCTTTGTTTTGTCGCTAGAGTGCTTCAAAAAATGGGAAAAATTGCTGGACAGTGTATGACATTATTGTGTGTGTGTGTGTATAATTGTGTACTTATTGCTCTTCTGAATTTATTTAGATGATTTTTTTTTAATATATTTTTTTTTTATTGAAATTTACAACTGTACAAAAAATACATCAAGTAAATATGCTGTAATGTTATAACACATGGAATGAACATGAATGCCCATTGGCAGCACTCTTTGGTAGTGAGTCTAAACAAGAAGGTCTCGAGGCCATCTTCTTTTCAGACGCCTCGGGGGATTATCAGGAATGGAAGAGGAAGCAAGGATTGAAACTAATGGATTAGAGTGGGAGTGGAGTTTTTCATGGAAGGTATGATACCTGGTACGGGCCAAATCAGCAACATATGGAACATTAAGATCATTGTGGATGATTTTATTTGTGACAAAGTAAGGAGCGTTAAGGATTTGGCGAAGGATTTTTGATTGTAAGGATTGGATACGGGAAGAGTTTGATGGTTTAGTAGAGCCCCAAAGCTCTACTCCGTAGGTCCAGATAGGCCTTATGATGGTCATGTAAATGAGTCTTTTGTAGTTAAGTGAAAGGTTAGAGCGTCTGTCTAGTAAGTGTTGGAGTAGCCGAAATCTTCGTGCAGTTTCTTGTCTCTTCAGTCTTGTATGCGGATTCCATGTAAGTCGTTTGTCAAGCAGGAGTCCTAAATATCGGATCTGTTCAACCAGGACAAGCAGAATATCATTAAAGGACACTGTAGGGCAGGATGTCATAGGTTTTCGACGAAGGGTAAAGGTAATTTGTTGGTATTTATTGGAATTGATTTTAATTCTCCAATTCTGACACCATACCTCAAGGTCTCTGATGTGGGATTGGAGAGTTTGAGAGGCTATTGTAGGATCGTTATTAACCGATAACACGCAAGTGTCATCAGCATAGGTAGAAAGGAATGTGTTAGGAAGGGTTGGGATATCAGCTGTATACACTGTGTAAAGAATGGGTCCTAGGATACTGCCTTGAGGAACCCCAGCAGACTGGGTGAAGAGAGATGAATAGGAACTATTGTGGTTTATTTTGAAGGATCTTTCTGAGAGGTAGGACTGGATGATTAGGAAGTATGTAGGAGGAAGGAATTTACGGAGTTTGTACAATAGTCCCGGGTGCCAGACTCGGTCAAAGGCCTGTTCAATGTCAAGAAAGGCTCCAGTGCCGTACAATCCGCGCTCCAATGCAGAAGAGACAACATCCACCACACGGTGACATCGCTGGATGGTGGAGTGGGAAGATCGGAATTCGAACTGGTGGTCTGGGATTATGTGATATGATTCTAGGATAGGGTATAGTCGTTTAAGGAGTTCTAGGATTTTACCCATGATGGGTAGAAGAGATATAGGACCGTAGGAAGAAGGGAACTCCAGTGCCTTTTTGGGTTTGGGGATCATTTTAACAATAGCTAATTTCCAGGATTGGGGAAAATATGTAGTGCAGAGTATGGAATTGTAAATATAGGTGAGAAATAGGATGGCTTTTCTAGGAAGTTGCTTAAGGATTTGGGTTGTGATTAGGTCGTGTCCGGGAGCTTTCCGAGAAGGTGGTTTTTGGATTAAGTTCAAAATTTCTGAAGGATGAAATGCTTTAGGAGGAAGGGCCAACTGGAGTGGAATACCCAGTTCTGCTTCAATGAATTCAAGGTGCTGCGGATTAAGGATCTCAGGATGCGGATTGTAAGTTTTAAAAAGATGCTGAGCGAATGTTTGGGATTTCTCTTCATCTGATCTGGTCCAGGATTGAGATTCATTAATGAGAGGATGATTAAAATCTTTGAAGTTCAGTAATTTCTTAGTGGTAGTCCATAGGGATTTGTCAGTAGTTGTGAGTTTTTCAGTCATACTCAGTAAGTGTTGAGTTTTGAGTTTCTTGATTTCTGATTTTAGTTGGTTTGTCAGTTTAGTATAATATGTTTTGTCTACTGGATATCTAGTCCTGTGCCACTTAGATCTTGCTTTTCTTTTTTCCCTTAATAAGTTACGAATATGCTGTGGCAGTTTAGTTTGTTGAGGGTTGTTGGTGTTATTGTTTCTACTGTTATCGAATATACTGGTACGGATTGAGTCTGTAAGTTTTTCTACGGCACTGTCAACGATTTAAATGATTTGAACATAATTAATGGCCAACAGTGTTGAAACACTGACCGTTTCTACGAAAATCTACTGTCCAGCGTTTTTGCCCATTTTTGAAGCGCTCTAGAGGCAAAACGGTTGGTCCTACTAAATTACTTTTTATATGAAAAATGGAGGAAATTTAAATTACTTGTATTGTGTCTATAATGTAGTAAGTAAATCTATAACATAGTATAGTAAAAAAAAACAAACAGAATATGTACCAAAATTTTTGCAAAAAATGGAAGAAAAAAATACAGGTTCCAGGCAAATTTCAGCAGTCCAAAAAATATAAAGGGTGAAAAAATCTAAACTGGATCAAAACTTTCCCACAAAAATGCTAATATGCTTAGCCTATGTTGATTAAACCATTTGGAGGGCCAAGGAAAAAATGATAAAATTTCACCTAGGTTATACTTCTATGAGAGCAGTGAGAGTGAGCCTCCCTCTACTTGGGTTAACTGTTGACATCATTATTTTCTCATAGGATGACAATGGAAATCCGCAGTGAAATTTCAATTTCATCCAAGCTCCACGTGATTACATTGATTAAATTGTTCTCCTTTTTCTCTAAGCATGAATCTCACTGCAAATTTTATTTACCCCATTAGGTTTTTTCAGGTGAGTTCGGGGAGGGGGAGGGAGACTTTTAACAGTCAAATTCAATTCCTTTAAAGTTAGGTTCACGGATTGAGCTCCATTGATTTTTACATTATCTATTATTAAAAATGACTTTGTGAGTCTGTCAACGTTTATTTAAGTAATTAATTAAATTTTGTCACATTACAATCTCCAGAAGAAACAGTTTTATTATATAATATACCTTCTTTATGTATTGCTAAAATTAATGAAATATTTCTCCCCTTGACAGTTGGAACATATACAGTGGTCTTTGTATTCTCTCTTGATCTTGCTTGTGGTATTTTTAATGTAAATTAAACCTAGATTCATTAATTAAAACAAGTTTATTCCAATCTATTAAAAATATGTGTGTGTATTTATGTATATATACACTCATACACTCTCATTTAACTCACAAATTTTGTTTTCAGACATAATAATGTTTATTAGCTTGATCGGGGCTTACTTTTGGTTAGCTAGTTTTGGATTTTATATCTGGAAAACATTTAGGTAAGGATATTTAATTAATGTTTAATACTTCAGTATTTGTCAAGGATATATTTTCAATTTTTTTATTTTTCTCCCCACAGATCACCAAATGTATTTTTAAGAATTACTGATGGAAGAAAGTACTGTTATTATTCATATTGGGTTTGGTCTTCAACTATAATGATGTCCATAGTAGCAACCTTTTCTCATTTCACTTTAGATATACCTGATTCATCTGAAAAGCCTGGCACACCCATTGCTCAAGGAACTGCACTAGGTATGATAATAATATAGATTTGCTTTCTAGAAGAAAATAAATGATAATACAGCTGCTAGAATAGTTTCTGTTTGTATTGTAATGAGATTCATCTACCTAAGCTTCAAAGACTTACAACTTCTCAATGGTGAAAAGTATTCCAAAATAGTCACCTGGTTCTTTATCCTTTAATCCTTTACCTTAATTTATTTAATTTATACTAAAATGGCAAAGAATTTTTTTCTGATTAATTGGAGTGCACAAAGATAATATAGGCAAAAGAGAATGAATCTATTAGTCCTAAAAAAGTACTGTAAATGGAGCATAATTTAGCTTATTTACATTTATAAAGTCCCATTTGCTGTTTCTATACACATTCCCTATTAACTTTCCAACTAATAATGTATTTAAATCGGCGTATCTTTATGTAGTGTTTAATCTTATATTTGTCTTTAATTGTTGTAGGTCTACTGGGCATTGCAGTATTTTTTTCTCCTGTAGCATGCACTGTATTAGCAGATATTTATTTTTATTTGTCAACTCTACAAGTAATGAGTACAGTGGCCTCATATGGTAGAATTCATCATAAATTAAAATACTGGTTAGTAGTCATAATTAATTTTTATAATTAATATTTATTTTATTTTAATTTATCTGATTATATAATTTTATTATTTCAGCTTTGAAACATTCATTAAAATATTTTTGATCATGGCTGTCAGCTGGCTGTTCCTGATGTTATCATGGCTTCCTTATTCAGGAATGTACTACTGTTACATTTTTATTAATGCTTTAGAAGCACCACTTATACTTTATATTAGCGTCTTAAGTCAAAGGAGAGTTAGGTTTCTCTTAAGAAAGGTTTGTTGCTTTGAAAAGTGTGTTTGCCCTTGTTTCCGTCCTAATCAACCTAATGATGTGCCTGAATGGGGAGAAGAAATGATGGCAATGAATCGATAATAATTGGAAATATCTATTAGGAAAAAGAAAAGATACTTGGCATCCATTACACACAGAAAGTCTTTCGTCTCCAAAAATAAATAGGCTATAAAACTTCTTTTTTGTTTCTTTGTCGGAACAAATAGCTCAAGAGATCAAAGTTTGCAAAATTCATGGCAGGCCTTAAAACAAATTCTAGAACTTTAAATAAAGTAATAAAAAAAATTAAAAAGAAATCATAAATATCATTGAAAATGAGATATTATTAGAGTATAAGTAAAGTCTGAAAATGTGATTTTTCTATGTCAGTGTATATATATTTTATAGGCGTATTATATTTTAAATATAGGTAAAGAAATTACTGCAGAATCTCTTAATAAGTGATATTTAATTTTGCTTGTAGATTATTTTATTAATTAGGTAGATGATTTTTTTTTTTTTTTTTTATATGTTTAACTATAACTACTGATATTATCTCTCAAGAGGTCATATTTGAATCTATTAGGTATAATTTGACATTTTATTAAACATTCTTGTATCTGTAAAGCTAAAAAATTGCACAGTAACTTGCATTATTCATAATAAAAAAAAAAGTTCAAAACTTGTATTCCACAGCAAATGTTAATATTTCTTTGATTATATCATTTACTTCTTCCACTATTGCATTCCATATTTTTAGTTTTAAAAAACACTAGAATTTTATGATTTGACTTATACATACATACACACACACACACACACACACACAACCCTATATGTATATATATATATATATATATATATATATATATATATATATATATATATATATGTGTGTGTGTTTGTGTGCATGTTTGTACGTATGTATGTGTGTGTGTGTGTATATATAATATATATATATATATATATATATATATATATATATATATATATATATCTTACTCATTATTTAGTTAGTTATATCTTACTCATAGAATTTAGAATCACGTGATAAGCTGCATCATTTCCAGAAGATAATAAAAAACTGATTCTAGAAGAAAATTAAAAATTGATCTAACCACTTCTTTCATAGGTTTATTCTTAGATTAAAAATATTCGACTGGTATTCACTTACAGTTAAATATTGTTTCATTCATTTTATTAGTTAATGAGAGCAATAATTTATTCTTGATTGCTCTAAAATTGCTTCCCATTTTCTTTAGTATATTTTGGAATGATTTACTATCACTATTTTAGACTGATGATGTGATACACCGACATTTCTGACAATGCCTTAGTCGGTGAAATTTTGACTGATTTGTTATTTACTTCTTTTATTATTTTAATATTGAAGTATTGTATTTCTTGAAATTCAATTGCATTTGGCTTTTAGTTACACATATTTTGACTTTAAATCTCCGTACTAGTTGCTGGTGCTCTGAATCTGTATTGAAACTGGAGCCTGTGACATTGACTGTATTCAAGAGAAAATGATCTATTTAATTTTTAGTGATTCTGTCATTTGTCTAATCAATGGCTTAATAGATTGTTTTGTGAGGAGACAGAGAGCTCTTTACTAAAAGTATGAAGTCCTCTAGAACAGTTCTGTCCAACTTAAATAGTTAAACAAATCATTTAAACAAAACTTAATATTACAACAAGCAATAATCTTGGTAAACTTGTTTTTTGAAAATTTTGATACACATAAAATAATAAAACATTTACTTAGGTTCAATACTCTTGTCTTAATTAAAGAGTTATTTGTTTATATATTATTTTAATATACTTTTTATTAATTTCTGTAGGGATATTGAATACAGAACTGGAGCTCACAGTTCCACATGCCTATGGTTATTTGTTTAAAATTTCATATATGCAAAAATAAAAAAAATGAAAGTTTTGTTAGAAACATTAAACCACCTGACAGGCCACTCGAATCAATGTAGATAACAGGTTGTTGCCCAGTCATGCTCTTATAGCAGCAAAATTTGTAAGCCCTCTACCATTGTGATTATACCAATAGAGAGCCAAAACTCCATTTCCCATCTGTCCCACATATTCAATAATATTAATGGACAATATTAATTGAGCATGACATGACAATATTGTCAAACATCCCATTCATTCAAGGGTTGCAGAAGCATGCTTTGTTGTGGAAAATCTTTGGTCATCTCAATAACAAACATCATTGAAATGCTAATTAATATTATCACTAAGATGTTTACACTAATATCAGCGAGTTGTTTCAAAAGCAATGTGAGTATAGCCTTCTTAGTGTTGAATAAAGCTTGATATTGGTCGTTCTGGATATTAATCTACTACTGCTGTGGTTCCCAACTGGTGGTCCGCAGACCTTTGGGACTCTGCAGACGATGTCCAGAGAATCCGTGAGATGCTAAAAAATCCCTAAAAGCCTTAGCTTAAAATAAAAATAACTAACGCATTTCACATACTCATTAAATTTCATGCAGTAAATGATAGTAAATAACTACCCACATTGCATTTCTAAATGTCAGTAATTCACTGAGAATATTGTTTTGCGGATTGTGGTCATTACTTAGAGCTTGAGTCTATCTTATCAATTTATTTCAACTGCGGTCACTTAATGGTTTATTCATTATTTCAACAAGAAAAGGTTTCTGTTAGTTAAATGTGCTTTAAAATTTATTCAATAATTTGAATAGGTACTATACTATATACTTTTAGAAAATATTTATATTTCTTTAAAATTAATATCTACATTTGTTTAAACGTTATGGAAGGAAAAGTTGTGCTTTGAATTGAGATTAAATATTAACTTAGTAGCTTTCAAGAACTGCAATTTTCTAACGCATGATTTAAGGGGTCCTTGATATTGTACTGATTAGAAGGAGTCCGTGAAAAAATTTTGTTGGCAACCGCTCAAGGAGCTAATAAAAACATCTGTTAACAGAGAAAGTCTTGGGCTCTGTAATTTTAGTGATTGGTCTGAGATTCCAAAACTAATTGTTTCTCTACTTACTTAAAGGCATAGTGTGCAATGGTTTCATATATCTCATGATGTCTCCTTGTATTTGTTGGCCTCTAGAGAGATTATCAACTAATTTTAAGAAATGTAATTTACTAAAAAAAATTTTAAACTTATAAATTCATAGTATTTATTTATTAGTACATAAAACTAGTGTTATTAAAAAATGTATTGGATAGAACCCATTGCAAAAAACAAATGCACTTTATTTTTAATGGATGTGATTTATTATTTATTTATTTATTATGTTAAATACAAATTTTATTGTCAAATATTTTAACAAGACCGCAATTACAGTATTATATTAAAAAGTTTATGTAAGTGTAATATATTTCGCTTTCAATAGTCATTTATATTTTAGGTGTAAACATATGTAGGTACATTCCCTTAATATTTATTACTAAATATATTTATTTCTTATTTACATTCCATAATTTGTATTCATTTTATTTTTTCCAATCATTTCTGTATGATTATATAAGATATTCTATTTTATTTTTTATTTCCTTAAATTGTTAATGTAGTTTAGTTTGACTTTATAATTATATAACAGTCAATTATTTTGCCAAAATTTTAATTAATTTCTTTTATTAATTATTTCTATTGTAACAGTCACTGGTTGTAGAAATTTGACTTTAGCTAATTTGAACAATTTTTAAACTATAGTGATATAGTAGAAAAACACATACATTTTTTATTATTTTGTATTTTGCTGAAGTAAAGTTATATTAGAGTATAAACATATACTGTGTGACTATAATCATATTTGGGTGTAGTTTTTGATTATTTTTGAAAGAGAAAAGTATTTCTGTTGGTTGAACCAAAGGTACAAATTTATTGTGTATTATTGTATTTTATATATTTTTAGATAAAATATTATTACCAAAATGGTCTATTAAATTTATAAAAGTTTGTTCTAAATATTTTTCTAGGATAAAATAATTTATGCTTATTTAGTAATACAAAATAGGTAACATGTATATTTTGTGAATTTTGCCATTTTGATTGAATCAACTATTTTCTTATTAATCTTTGATAAACATTGTCATTTATATTAAACGGCAATCCATAATGTTCAATGAACAAAAAATGTGCCTTAATGTTCACCCGTGTGTATAAAGAGATTAATTTTTTTACTATTAGAATAGAAATGAAAAATGTTGGAGCATATTTTTTTTTTAATCACTAAAGTGATATAAATATATTATTTTCTTTCTTTTTTTTTTTTTTATTGTTATTGAAACAGTCATTTTTGTACTTAAAAAAATATTTTATATAATTGTCATATTTTCATGATAAAACATGTGATATTAAAGTATAATAGCAAAATATTTAATAATGGAAAAATCATTTTATATACTTACCATTTTTAATTTTTTCATAAATTATTTTTAATAAAAACAATTTTTGAAATCAATATGTTTGAAAGTTCCTATATTTAATGAAAATCCTATCTATGCACCTTTTTAAATTAATTTAAAATTATAATCCCAACCTTTTTATTTGTGGTATTTTGGATACATCTTGAAAAACCTTATTTCTATCAGACATATCAGTGATAAACTTAACAATAACCAGAACTTTATTTAATTAGATATAATGTATAAATCTTCATTGATGGTTTATGTCTGAAAAAAATGCATAACATTCCTATATCTATAAAATGTATTCATTTAAAATGTGAATCACTTCGCTCAAATATAGCCTTCTCACAAATTTTACATTGTCTAGTTTTGTTTATTTAGAAATTATTTGTTAAAAATACATGAAAGGATTCCTTTATATTAAATCAGTACACAGTAACTTTAGTGGCACTTTATTTTTAAAACTCTAACACCAGCTGTATCATTAGATGCAAATGAAAATGGGAAAAATGGAAATCCGTGGCAAGCAGCATAGAAATCACTATTTTTATTTACTGCAATTATTGCTCCACTGAAATTTGGATAATAAGATGCGATTCGAGCAATCAGTTTTGTAGCAGCACTCTTTGGTGTTATGCCATGTCTCATCATTTCCACAATTGTAGACCTGTAATTTTGAACTTATAGTTAAAAACTGACAATTGAAACATTTGATTTTTTGTTGAAACTACATGAATCAAGAAAAAAATGAAAAAAAAAGTAATAAAAAAAAATAATAATATATATATATATATATATTATATATGTATGTGTGTATTTATAATATAACTAATTAAGCTGGAATGTTCAGCTGTATTAAAAACATATGTTAAATGGTATATTTCAAGAACCATGTTTCAAGGCTTTAATCTGAAAAAGTAACTGTATAGGTATAGGTAAGATTTACTTATTGTCAATATAAATAGAAGCCAATATTAAAATAAAAATAATTGTATTTTAAGTGTTCCCAATCAGGTTGAATATTTAGTAGTCTACAATGGATTTTCGAAAATGCCGCCAATATTCCAATTTTCTTCTAAGGCAATATAAATAACAGAGCATAATCTTGATATTGTATAAAATGCAATTGCTAACTTTTCTGTTGGACAGAACCTCATAAAATGACCAAGAATGCACCTATTCTAAACATTAAGACTTAAATATCCTTGTTGTCCCCAATAAGTACTATTTATTAAGGATGTCTGTAGGTATAGGTCCATCCAAAAACTAAAAGTGTCATAGGCTCATTGTCTATAAAAAAACCATACCTTTACCAAGGTTAATGACTGCTGAAAATATTGTATTAGCACACTAAGAATGCTATCGATATTGACATAACTCAATGAACTTCGGATAAACAAAGGGACAATACTGAAGAAATTCATGTATTTCAATAATGAAAATTCACGAGAACATGTCATATGGATTAAAAGTTAAGCAAGATGATTAATTATATTTTTGCCTAAGTGTCATACTAACATTGCTGAATGAGAACTACAAAAGAATGATGAGGGATACAAATAAATGATTTAACTTGAATGTATTTAAACACTTACGCTGCACTAAATCTCATCATGATGTCTCCATCACCAGTTTCTACTGCAGCTCCAACAGCACTATCAGCATAAGCACCTGATCCAGGTATTGGTCCATCTCCGACTCTTCTAAAAATAATAAATAACAAACCGAATTGTTTTTAACGCAATTAGGTATACTATTAACTTTGCATAAGTACATTAATGCATAAATATATATAAAGTGAGTTCAATTCATAAATGTATAATTTATTTATTTCATATCAATTTTATCAACTAATATCATAAATTAATTATGGAGTCAAAACATAATATCACTATTTATTGTATATATACATACATTTATTAGCCCTTTTAGGCATTGTGATTCTTAATATAGTAACTTTTCATTTTCAATTCTGATAGTTAAAGAACATATAGAACTTCTAAGCATTGTGAGGCACTTTAGCATAGTATATACATGGCTATAATTTATACTCACCCAGGAATTTTAAATTTTGCTCCATTGGTTGAAGTTCCAGCTGCAATCTTTTTATTTACATCAATAGCAATCATACCAATTGTATCATGGTTACTAAAGCCAAAATTGTTCTGAAACATTCTTTGTTTTATATCACTGTGTCTATTAGGGGTATATGGTCCACAATTTTTCAAGGAATCTGGCTTAACATTCTAAAAATGAGAAAGACGTCGTAAAGTAAAATATAGAAATACTATTTTTACAATGACTATGGTTTTCACAAGGCATCTTATAAACCAACATAAAAGAACATAGTCCGATAATGGTTAAAAAAGTTAATATATGTACTCCATTTTACAGTAAGTATGATATACATTAGTTTAATACGAAAAAAAACTAGCAATGAAAGAAAAAGGAAACAAGCTACCTTTTGGTTATATAGTCATTAGTGATATATAGTACATAGATTTAAATTATAATGAAATAATTTAAAGTATAAAATACTAGAATGAAAGTATAAGTAATCTTATATTACTACTTCAAATTATATGTACTTCAGTAAAATAAAAATAATTTAGATTTTAAAACTGACTTTCCAAAAATTAGGTTGACAGTTATTATTTCTCCAGTCAGTCCACATCCCAATAGAAACATTTGTGCTGAGATTTTCTTCTCTAAATCCCATGCTTTTTGCAAAATTTGTTGCAGATTCGCCAACTAATAAAGAATGTTGAGTATGTTCTAAAACATGTCTTGCTACAGATATTGCAGATTTTATCTTTCTTAAATCACCAACAGCACCCATATCCATTGAATCTCTATAAAAATGAACTACTGATCAACAATCGAAATGAAACAATTTTTTAAAAGTAATAATCACCACATTGGAGACACCCACTATTGACAAGTTATAAATGTACTTACAAACAATGCTCAACATTCCTCAAAATATGGAATATTTATAGCTCTATAAAACACTTTCTAGCTCAATTAGCAATATCATTAACAAAACTAACCATTTTACTTTGGCTGGTATCTAAATTCAATCAATTATATGTATTTATGAATAAATATTCACCATAAGTGCTAGAGGCCAGAAGCCATTTGTTATTCTAAATAATTGGAAGGAATTAGTTGGGGTGGCAGTCAGTAAATGAAACAATTAAATAGTTTCAACTATTTATTGTCTGCCAAAGTTTCAACCCTCATTGTGGTTTATGATCAGGGTTAAAATATATGAAAGGAATACAATGAGTGTATTTTAACATGTGATAGAAAAATTTAAGAGAAACCAGAAGAAAGGGGGGTACATATAAATTATTAAAAATTACAAATACATAATACAGTAACATAAACATACAGTACATTAAATACAATATTTTATATACTATTGAGTTATATTGACTTTCTCTAACTCAATAGTCTCAATAGAAAAAGGCCAGTGAAATTCGGATTTTTTATGGAGTAAAATTGTGTATAACAGGAGATCCTTTCCTTCGCTTAAATAGTAGTATTTTATAATTTTTCATTAAAAGTTCGTTTTTTATATATTATATTTCAAATAAAGCATTCAAAACGATCTCCTGCTTTACAAAATGTATTCCAGTTTGGTAAGTTTGACGCTGTCAGTTTACAAAATGGGATCAAATAGGCCATAGCCAACTCCAAGTCTAAGGTATATAGTAAATAATTGAGAATTAAAAATAGTTTAAATGTTTAAGATTTACTTGATGTACTTATTTATATTATATAAAGAATAAATGCATTTAATAAATGAAGGACAGTAATACTTAACTTACTAACCCATCAAAAATCATTGCATCTAGAGTGGTTTCTCCTGTTTCATCGGGGCTTCCCCCAAAACCAACCGTGGTATCACATTGCTCCCTTTCGCAAACTAGACAGCCTTCTTCAACAGCATCTAAAGCATTTCCTGACCTAATGCTCATAGCATCCCAAGCTGAAATAGATAAAAAAAAAATACAATATACATATAAATACATTAAAGGCCCACTGATCCGGCTTCAAAGTGTTTAATCAATTGCGTATTACTCGGTCGTGGAAGATAATCCCAACATTCTGCAGATATATGGAAAAGTCAATTCCAGTCCTTGCAGACTGAACTTAATTCTTCGAAGTGACCCTAGTAGTACTAAATTTTGTTTCGATCATTTAGCTCATTTCGGATCTGTATATTTATAACGGATTATGAATTGGGTGAACATTTTCAGCTGATGACTAACAAGCTGTTGTCACAACTGATCCTAAGCAACACAATCCACTCTCTTTAAAATTACCCATGATCTCCAAACCGTAATTGAACAGAAAGAATAATTACCCTTATCCTTCTAGATTTGAGTAAAGCTTTTGAGACAGTTCATCATAATATCCTTATTATCTAACGGAAAAATCACAATTTATACAACAGAGCTATCCGCTGGTTCCGATAGTTCCTCTCTACTTGATCCTAATACGTATTCTCATTCCAAGTCAGGTCCCTTCCAAGATATTGTCCACCACCGTTGGAGTACCTCAGGACTCGCTTTTATCACCCACACTATGATCTATTTGTATAATGACATTCCTCCCCTTATCTGTCATTCTCAATATTTATATGTTGATCATTTTCAAATTCACCTGACCTTCTCATCTTCCAAATTATCAGCCACAAAAAACTAAAAGAGGACTTGGATGTAAAAACTCATTGGACAACCGATGACAAGTTGAATACGGAGAAATAAATTTTCTTATTGGGAGTGTTTTTATCTCGTTTTTCTTAGATCTAAAGGTGGACAAAAATTTAGTTCGAAACTTCGACACAATTAATAAGTTCCCTTATTTGGGGTGTTTTGATACCCACAACCCCAACCAACTTCGCAAATAACTTGAATTCCATACTTTCCAGTAGCTTGCAAATGCATCACAATATGTGGAACACAGGTCTGGATTCAGAAAAAACGCAATGCGTTGTGTAACCTTCTAAAGTTCCAAGATCTCTCTACGAGCCAAAATAAACGCAGAACGTTATTCTCGAAAACCTTGAGGTGTTGTTCTTTCTTCAAAGTTAGCCTACTTTGTAAAACAATTGAAAGAGTAGCATATCAAATTCTAACATCTATGTTTGTTGAGCCACTAGCTGAGCGATTTTCCAACTAACAAATAAGACGCATTTCGCGGCTATATTTTTTTTTTCTAGTTATAGAAAAACCAATATTTCTCTATATACCCGACTGTACGTCATGATATATTCGTATCAATAGAATCGTTTTTGTAACATGCACTTATGTAATATTTTTACTGGGTTTCTTTTCTCCTGCATAAATTATCTGAAATGTAAAATTTACTGTTTGTATTATAATTTTATAGTTCGGTTTAGACAACTTTGAAAAAGAACGAACAAATAAGTCAAAATTAAGCCAAATTCTTTATGACTACTGCCAAAAATCTGACTGAAGTAAAGTTTGTTATTTTACTTATTTACATATTTTGCTATGGTGTGGAGAATATTACTACTTACTTTCGGAGAATATTCTCTAGGTGCACAATAATATACAATTTATGGAAATGAGGGTAGAGTCTGTGGTAATAGGTCTTGTCAACAAACTAAGAATTTAAAATTTCAACTAGATTTTGTAAGCAATATTCCTATCCTAAATTATAATTCTTAACACCGAAACTTTTTATTACTGGTAGCTTGGAGTAATCTACTGTGAGAATGCACTAACGATGATATTTTATAGGGTAAGGTCATCTCTCTTTTCTGAACCCTTAAACTTTTCATTTCTTAAAACAAACATTTTTTAATCAATTATCCCTTCACCTCTGTTTTTTAATGTTCTCCACTCTCATTGATAGAAATGTTTTCTGAAGAACACATTATGACAAACCAGCTAGAAACTAACAAGGATGTATGGTATGGAATCCAACCTTCTTCTAAATCAATGACATGTTTACCTACTTAATAAGAGCAACTAAAAAATATATACGAATCAAATTTATTCATTTTCTCAAATCTTGGTTTTAATGGACCCTTTTATCACTTCCTATAGCATATTTCCATCAGGTTAGTTAAATATTACCAGTAGTTGAATAAGTAGTCCATACAGGAACTTTTTAAGAATACTAATTGAAAGACAGATTCTTCAAATATAATTATCAGGATCTTATTGGTCAACAACTCAAATTATTGTTTTATTTTTTTTTAAGTTGGTCAGTGGGTGCTGTCAATTAAAATAATAGATTAAGTAATAAGGTGCTTTACATTTTTATTGTTTCACATTATTTAAAATACACAACATTTTCCCATACCTACTTCTCCTGACATTGTGTATTATCAGAAATATTCATATCAATATGATTCAGGTTTTTTAATAATTTTTCTCTTTGATTAATGTTCCTTATGTATTTATATATTATTATATTATATATATATATATTATATATTATTATATATATATATATATATATATTATATAATTATATATATATGTCAAAGTCAATTCAATTTTAGTTTTCTTTCCAAAATGTTTTACTAGCTCCTATAATTTAGGACCAATATTGAGCCTTAATTCCATTATTATACCTTTCCATTTCTTCAAGTTGATGGATATTTTCTGCAGCAAAAATACATTCCTTTCCAATCATTTAATTAACTAGCCAACATTTCATATACATTTTAATAGAAATGAGTTATCTAAAAACAATTCATAAATAATAAAAATGAGATGCAATAGATCGAATTAATAAACAACATGAAAATTCTCATTTCTTGATGTGTGCACCTACACAATTGGAAAAACATATTACCTGAAGTGCTCATAATTAAAGAAAATTAAACTCATTCATTCTTGGTTGTAAAGAAATGTTATATCGGAAAAATTTATTAAAATTGATGTAATACATTTGACTACCCACCCTCTGTTAAGGATACTTACAACTTTCATAGCATTAACATTCATAATGATCATTATTAAAATTTAAAAAATAATATTCTAAATTGTTTCCCATTTTCAACAGGAGGCAAACAGAAAGAGAAATTATATATAAACCATTAACTTTAATCAATTGATTTTCACAAGTTAAAATAATGGTTAATAATTATACCATCATAACATCATAAAGAAATTAATTTTATTACCTGCTTGGGTGGCATTTGTAAACATCCAGGTTGTTATAACAAATGGTAATGCATCAGAAAAACAACTTAATTCAATTACTGTAAGGAAAATAATAAAAAAACACCCTAAATTCATTTTAACAAATTATTTCCAATATACAGAAGTAAGTGATTACTTCTAAAACCAATAAAATCAAGGCCTAAAATACAACTAAAACAAGATTATTCTATAAAAATATGTTAAAAACTTCAATGAACTGTTATCAGGAGCTAATTCACTGGAGCACTTAGAGGATAAGATAAACATTCAAAGTAATGATAAATGATAAACAAGAAAGGATAAATAAAAAAAGTAGTAAATGGTATAATGGCATCATTTATTAAAATTTTAGCAATAAATTTGTCAGAACACAAGAGCTGTTAACCATACATACAACTTTCATGGCATAGAGATATGGAACCTAAAAGGGGGTTCAACAAACCGTCAACATATTTTGTTGGTAACAAACTAAAAAGTGCGCTTACTCTGGAGATGACATTTTTACAACTGAAAAGCCACAATTGTTGACATCTTTATTATGTTGCCAATATTTACCGCAGGATGTTGGTAAATATGAAAGTATGTTGGCAAATAAATAAGTAACAATTTTGAGAGCTCTAGACAGATAAAAGCTTCGTCATATCCCTGCGTGTTGAAAGAAACAAGTTCTTTGGAATCAAACTTCCTGTTTTTTAAAGATCTCTGATAAATTCGAATGAGATTTTCACAGACATGAAAATCTAAAATGAAAATTTCTTTGGAAAACTAAGAAATAAATGGAAGCATTCTTACACAGGTTAGTAGAAGGCAGAAACATACCTTGAGATCATGTGTCGCAAACGTAAAAGCTATCTGCCACAAACCTTTCGAAAACAATTGTATTTTTATAGTTTAGAACTTAGATTTATACAACTTTGTGAACATGTCAATTTATCTCTCAATAAGTTGGTAAGTAGTAATAACTCATCCTATAAATATAGATCGCAGAAATCTCCGTTAGTTTTAACTCTGGCTTTAAGAGATCTAAAACAAAATTCCAACATTTACTGTATTACTTGTAATGATTCGCAGTGTCTCCCTATACAGCAAATTATATTTTAAATGATGGAGTCGTTGTTGGCCGTTGAGAATGCTCCATCGTATAATTTGGTTGAAGGTGCGGTCATCAAGAAACACTAATGAGATAAACTTATTGGTATGTGGTAGTCCCAGACCAACCTCCTTCCAGGACTCTGCCTCTGTCATGTGGTGTTCCTCAGGGATCATCACTATCTCCTACCCTCTTTGCTATCTACATAAACGACCTTTCTTCCCATATCCATCACTCCCAATATCATTTGTATGCGGATGACCTCCAAATTTACCTCTCCTTCCCTCCGTCGGACCTATTACTAGCAACAGAAAAGCTCCAGGATGATTTAAACCGAATTAGTTGCTGGGCAGCTGACAACAAGTTAAAGTTAAATGCAGATAAAACTAAGGCGATTGTAATAGGTTCCAATCCACTCCTCAAAACCCTTTCCTTAATCCCAACATTGTTTTTAAATAACGAACCTATAAAATTCCATCAAACCGTCAAAAACCTTGGAGTAACCCTCAACCAATCTCTTTCCTGGAAAAACCACGTTTCCGAAATTTCTCGACGCACAATTTCCATCTAAAATTTCCCTAAATCCCCATCGTCACCTTCTTCCATTAGAAACCCGCAGGCTTTTGGTTTGTTCACTAATATTTCCCCACTTTGACTACTGTTGCGCGGTGTAGGGGGGTGTCTTTGGGGATCTTGAAGCTAAACTAAAACGATTATTAAACTGTCTGGTACTTTTCATCTTTGGGATATCCAGAGACACCTCTGTAACCCGATTCTATGAGGAGTTAAAGTGGCTTTACCCATCATACCGTTCTAAGTACTTCCTGGCATCCTTTCTCTTCCAAGTTCTCCGATCTCAACGTCCATCGTACATCACTGATATATTCTCATTTAAATCCTCCATCCACTCCAGCAACATTCGTTCGCGGTCTTCAGACCTGTATATAACGCCTCATCGAACCGCAGCTTTCGACAGATCTTTCCTTATCCGATCCTCGTCCATATGGAATTCTATTCCTTCTTATATCCGTCATTCCAATACTCTTCCTACCTTCAAATCCCGTTTATTCAAACACTTCCTGTCTATCCAATTTTCAAATGACCTCAAGTGATTTGCAAATTCAATAAAAATCGGCTGAGAGAAACGATTATTTATCACATTTTATTTTGTATATTAAAGATTTATGAATTTTATTTTATGCATAATTTATTTTGAAATGTATATATGAACATATTTTTATTTTTTTTATTCTCGTCCAATTTGTTTTGTTTGTTTTTCTAAATTATTATAAGAAGCTACCTGTGAATTTATAACTATTATTCATTTTCTTTGTCATTTCTGTTGCTTTGTATTTATTTATTTTATTATATTTTTTTTTTTTACTCTAATACATTGAAGCTCTAATTTAATTTGTCTGTAACATTATTCCGAAGGGACTTGTCCCAGAATAAATAAAGAATTTATTATTATTATTATTACCGACGTTTCGGCCTACATTGTGGGCCTTCATTAGGGATGACTCCGAGAGAGTATATAAATACAAATTTTATTCTCTCCAGTTTTGGAGATACTCTCTCGGAATCAGTCCTGATGAAGGCCGAAACGTCAGCAAACAATAAAATAAGTTCATCTTATTGGTGTGTTTTTACTGATGACCGCACCCTCAACCAAATTCTCTATTATAATTTTTTAATCATGATGCGAAAGATCGCAAAATTCGTCATTTTATTGAAAATTGTTTCGGAGTGATTTTTCTTTATTTTTAGACGATTGCGTTTACCGATGGTCGACCATTCGGTAATTCAGTGAGAAGCTCCACGTCGCCGTTAGGAATACACACATAAGTTCATTATAGACTCAGGAATAGGCTTCTGTGTCAGTAACTTACTCCTGTTCCTTAAAGACGTCGTGACGAAGACTTAAGATGTGACAAAAATAGAGAGCAAGGACTCTACTTAGCATTATCCGATCGATTTTAATGAGGGAATGTGGGTAGGTTATTGTTTCTGAATAATACTTTTCTTTTTTTTTAATTATCTTTATGTTTTGAATCTAGCTATTATTTATTAGAATATTAAGTATTTTTCATATTAACATGAATATATTTTGATTCCGGTGCCATGATCTCAGTTTATATTAACGTTCCTGATTTGATCAAAATTAGAAATATCCTATGACTTTGGAAATCTGACAAGTCAGTTTCACGATCTTGTCAATGTATCATCGGGACTTACAGACTTCATTCCTCTACAATGATCGAATTTTTACTATTCACTGAGGAAAGTTTTGAATGAGCTATTTTATCAGGAAAAGTACTCATAAGTTCGCGTTTGAATAACTGATGATTTTATGAGTCATTCTTAGGTAAGGAATAAGTTTTATTTATCTGCTCTCTTTTAACTTAGATAATTATTGGAATAATTGAATAAGACCGTATCACAGTACTTTATCAATAGACAATTCATAGTGAATCGTTTTAATTTGGATTTGACGATCGTCAATAATTAAAAATTATTTAGGTTACTTGAGTGTATTATTATCAGTACAAAAATTACTTAGAAGTTAATGCACGTCGTTTATAAACATTTAACAACATAAACAAAATATAAACATTACATACATAATAAGGAGTGCCGTGAAAATTCGTTGGACGTCCAAAGTTTTCCTTAGTCATTTGATAGCCATGTATTTATTTCTATATTTCATTATCTTATATGTCTATATCTAGGTTTTTCCATTATTTTATGAAAAAAAAAATGCAACAGCTATAAAAACGATTGCTCCTGAAGTTCAGTTTGAGCGATTAGTTCAGGATAGGGTAATATCGTAAGCGGTCTCTGATAAATTCTTAAGTTCCAAACGTCTTTAATCATTGAGTCGTCAAAACAATATGGCTAAGATTCGTCACGGTCTCATCAAATTACTCGCGCCCAGAAACCGTTTGGGTGTCATGTAATCTTGAATAATCTTTACGGATCACGGACACGAAAAGAAAAATAAAGAAATAAGAACCTATTAGTTTAATTACAAAATGTTCACGAATAAAGAACTGCTAAACTACTGAAGGATGATGGAAAAAATCTGCTGATACTATTGAGGTGATTGGTAACTAATTAATTAGGTGATTGGTGAAATAGTCATTTGTTATAGTCAGATTTTTGGCAAGAAAGAAGTGTCGAGCAGTTTTATGATACGGACACAATGTCCTAGAGATGTTATATTTTTAAAAAATATATCTTTTTTTTTTTTTTTTTTTGTACAATTTAACGTATTTAATGTTTTACGTTTCTCATAAAACTGTTATACATGACATCTATTCTTTCACAAGATTTTTCAACGTGGAAAATTTTACGTTTTTCATGTTTACTTGATTATCAAATAGCTATAGCTATTGATTCATAGTTTAATATGTATATTTCTTAATTATGTGAGATTTTCAATTATTTCAAACCCATAAATTAAAGGAATGAGAAATAATGAAGATAAAAAAAAAGGAAGGTGTAGGAACTTACAGATCAGAGGAGGTAGTGCCGACGAAAGCAGCTTATAGGACTAAATACAGAAGGGAAGTGAAGAAGCCGCCAAGATTCAACTTATGAAAAATGAGATGTTGGTTATATCTTTTTAGAAGTCACATGATTAAGTTTTAACCAAGCATTGGACAAAGAGAGTGTTTTATGATGCGTTTGTATTTAATAGAAAAATGAAAGTAAAACAAAACTAAACGTTGTAAACAGCACCTAGTAGTAAATGTCAATGGAAGAAAATCATGGGCAATCTTGCCTTTTTAAAGATATATTAGCAATTATTAATTCAATAAATAATATTTTAAATGTTGCCAACTGATAAAATATATTCGATTTACAGCGTTTGTTAGTAGATTTTTATTTTTATAAAATGAACACAACATTTCTTGATCAATTTTCAATGAAGAGTTTTTAGTGATTACCGTAATGAAAAATAAAATAAAAAGTAGAATACATCAATAGCCGATACAGGTGGGAGGTAACTTTATGGTTTAAGATAAGGTTTTGTTTTGGTCCAGCTTCAAACATTATCTGTTTAGATGCGTGTTTCAGCCTTTATCATAATTAATTTAGCGAGTTAATCATCGGCTGATAACATCCCGGTTATGTTATTGTTTTTTGGCTGTAGTTATTTTAGGGAATGGAAGATAAACAACTGAATCGCTACTATGGATGCTTGACATTTGTTGCTAAACAAAGATCTCATGATCTTTGTGGTAGTAATGGTTTACCCTTAAGTCCAAATTCCATTAAAATTTTGGGAAGGGCACAGTTCTTGAAAACGCTAGAACATCCAAATTTATTTACTTATATAGATGTTCTTCGAGGAAAGCATGGTAAGTTTCCCAATGAATAAATGGTGCTCAATATTTTTTTAGTTTCCAGTTCTTTTATTTTATACATGATGTTTACTAGATGATTATTTTGAAGTTGTCAAGTTTCTATCCTAGGTTTTTATATAATTTATTCAGATCTTTTTCGGAGAGAAGGGGAGGATATCATAATCTTCCTGATATCTTGTCAACATTTAAGAGGATTCTGAAATTATTTCTTTTCCGAAGCTCTCTGAAACTTTATTACTTTGTGCAAATTTGTGATGTTAGCAAGGTTGTTGTATTTTAAATGATATCACTTTTAAGACATTTTCAGAAACTTTGATAATTCTATTCGATCATTCTGCATTACATTAGAAGTCAATGTTCACCCGCAATTTTTATTCTGAATAATAAGCCTTGCTTTATCTGAATTTCTCACTGATCAATAATGCCCTTACGTTTTTCTATCATTCTACAAATTGATGTGGATTATTTATTGATTCTCAAGGGATTCTACTGTAGTATGAGACCTTAACTTGGGTGTCCATACCAGTCCCTTACATACTTGTCACTTGCTTTCTAACATTCTATAAATTAGAAATTTTTTGTCAGGAGATCTTATGGACAGGAGTTATGTTATGAGTAACTAAAACTGAAACTATTCAGATTATTTATTTTCATCTAGAATCAATCTAAAGATCCCAAATTACTTAAAGGGGTTTCATTATTTAAATACTTGAATTTATGCATTCGCCCCTTATAAACCCTTGTATATTGCCTTTTGTTCATAACACCCTCTGTCTTTCTCTGCCTCTCCATCTAGCTCACACCGTGCTCTCCCACCTCCATGGGGTCTCTTTTTCGCTTAGAGTCCCACCTCTCATCATTTGTGCCAATGTCCTGCTTGAATATTTTTTATGGATGTCTAAATTGTGCATAAACATGATTAAGGACCTAAAAAATTACAAAATTTTTCAAATAAGACAGATTTTCTGAACCAATTACTATCCCAAGTTGAAACTTGGCCTCCTGTGTGACACCTTCATGCCAGGTTAAGTTGTCTCTTCTCCACATGTAAACAATAGCAGCCCTTGGGAAGAAATTAATTTTTCTGATCGTGTAGGTTTTTTTGAATCCAGGATACCAGAATTTAAAAAATAGTAATTTTAGTTTAATCAACAATAAACATGTTTTGCAATAGTTGTTAGCAGTGAATCAATTTTGTTTCCATCTGTGTCATTAAACTTGCCATTTTGAAGGATTCATTTGTCCTCAACAGTTTCCAGGTCTTTTTTAAAATTGGTCAATTTACATTACGTTTCTGGAAAAAATCACTGGTAGACATTTTTCCAAATGTTTTGAACATCTGTAGAAAGCATTTTAAATTTTCATTGAGTGTATATTCTAGTATGGAAGCTGTTAGTCAACACTTTAATAGTCTACTTCATGTAATTCATTTATTGAATAATAATCCTTCATGATTTTATATACCTACATGTAGTTAATACGATTTTTTAAATTAGTTTTCATTATTCCATATACTTATGTTTAATTCCATTCTTTTATTTTTTTTTAGAAAGAACTGTGATTGTTAGTGAACAATATGGAACTCCTTTATCTGAATTCACTTTTCAAAATAATATTGAAATACTGGTATTAGCTAAAGACATTTTGAATGCTTTAGCTTATTTACATAGCAAGGATATTACTCATCGATCTCTCTCAAAAAAGAATATATTTTTTAGCAATTCTCAGTGGAAAGTTTTCAATTACGGATTGTACTACATGACTGGAAATGGCATGGATGTCTTGTTTCCAATAGGGTTAGTATATAAAATGCTATAATTTTGTAAATTGTAAATGTAAATTGGTTTATTTATTTTAAATTTATTTATAGTTTAAGTAAATCTGAGTTATATAGAGTTTATAATCAAATTAAAAAATATCTTGTCCTGAACAAAATACTGTTTTTTTGAGTTATAAGATATTATTTATAGAAATAATCATAATGAATATTTTTTCTGGGAAAGGATTCAGTCAGGTATCAGGTAATGAAACAAATACAAATATGTTTTATTTATCATAAGACCTATAGGAGGATCCATAAGTTCGTTCGATTTTTGAAGAGTAAAATGAAGGAAGTTATTTTGTTTTGTTTTTTAATTTATTTTTTATATAAAGTATAATTTTATTCAACAATATGTGCACCGTTTTTATTAATGACCTCTTCCCATCTTTTTAACTTCATTATTCTGCCCTGGTAAAAGATCTGGATCTTAAAAATGAAAAACTGATCGAGATATGTTTTCACATCTCTCTCATCAGCGAAATTTTCCCGTTCAGGGAGTTTTATAGGAACTGCAATAAGTGGTAGTCGGTCTGATGTTGCAAGAAGCGGATAATACGATGGGTGTCATAAAACATCCCAGCCAAGCTGCACTAACTTTTTCATTTTTGTGAAGTGTGGTCTGGCCTTGTCATGGTGGAATATACCACCTTTACGATCAATGAGTTCTGTACATTACTGTTGCAATGCTTGGTCCAATTCTGCTAGCTGCATGCATTTCATCTTTAAATCAATTGTTTTTCCATGTGGAAGCAACTCATAATACAGCACAAAGTGATAATACCACCTTATGGAGAGCGAAATCATTTTCGGATGACCATGATCTCCTGTGCGCCACATTGCCCTGGATGATCCAACTTTCTTTACCCTTCACTATCATTTCATAAGATAGTTGCTAATTGATATTTGGTTGGCCAGATTTTCCTTAATCAGTTTGTGTGTTCCCCAAACATCGAGGCGGGACATGTAGCAAAGGTGTTTTAAATGCCTTTGAACAGTTCCAAAACCTATTTCTAGTATACCTGCTATTTCTCTTACCTATATTGTTCAATGAAAACCTCCAATCAACGAGCTGGCCACCACAAGGTGCATTGCTGTGACTTGTATCTCTGGAACAAAACTAAGCTAACAAATTTTGAGCAGTTACATTATATTAAGGCATCATCTTCATAAGTCTCCGATATCTTTTGGTGGACCTTAAAATAAAAATGCATAATATTCGGAAAATGAAATTTATCAGTTGACCTATTCACTAGGCTGTAGCACAAACAAAACAAATGCCAATGAAACCAAACACTACAGTTTCGAAGAGCGGATGTATATCTTTCTGATTACTATCATTATTATCAGATAAAGGGAATATAATTTTAGAATTATAAGTAGTTTATCACTGATAAGATGATGAGTTTTTGAAATTTATAACATCTGATGTCTTAGATTAAGTATGCAAATGTGTTTCTACTCAATGATTTTACTACTTGTGTTTTTATTTCCTATAATAAGCTGCATAAGGAAAAGGAGTAGTGAAGATGGGAAGAACTCTTGTAGAAAAGAATTATGTTATCCTACCAATGGTACTGACCACAAAATAATTGTATATAACTGTACTGAGACCGAGTTGACAAATCTGTGTAGTTATATAAATGGTCCTACTTATTTGAAAATGAGTGTTGTTTTGTGTTCTCCCTATGTCAAAATGCCTGGTTATTTTTAGTGAATCCTTAAATAATTTTTAGATTGTATAAAGTCTGCTAAGTATTTTTTTCTACAGTATTTGGAGAAGGAAAAGTGGGGATATAGTCTAAGCTGTGTTTTGCACTAAGTTGGTTTGGATAGTTTTTTTTTTTTATTCATGAATATTCTGAGGATTGAGGTATAGGTCAATTTTTAAATAACAGGTTTCATTCAATTAGTCCTATTATAGAAATATGCATTTGTTTTTACAATTCATTCATTCAAGTTGTCATATTTTTATTTGTATATTTTATTTTACATATTTCATAATCATTAGCTTACTAATTAGTTTGTAACTAAATAAAGGCAGACAAACTGGACTTCTTCTGTTCATTTTATGTTATTCTTAAGGGACACAATGTCCTAGAATAAATATTTATTTCATTTTAATGATTATCTAGTGTTCATAAGTGACATTATTATTCTATAATTCAACATATAAGTTAATAATGATTAATATAGACACACTGTGTTTTGTTTTTTTATATATTATTCATTTTTTGTAATGCTGAAATATTTTTTCTTTTTTAGAGACATCAAATATTTCGCACCCGATGTTATTCTTCAGGGGCCACATGAGAAAACTTCAGGGAAAGCAGATATTTGGTCCTTAGGAATAATATTAGCAGAACTTTTGTTAGATTGTGATATTTTTTCTAATGAATCATTAAGTTCTTGCATTAAGGGCTGTTTGTCTTTCATTGATATAAATGATGTTTTTTATGATATAGCAAAGAAATGCAATAAATGTGAAATATTAAAGGTTAGAATATTTACTTAAAATATTATTTAAATCATTAATCTCATTAATTAAGTATTTCTTCAAAAGTTTATTATGCATATTCAAGGAATTTATTAGTAGTCATGTCATCTAATCTCTTGATTTAAGCTAAAGGAAATCTGTAGGCTGTCCTGTCAGTATTTTAAATCACAGTATGTAATTACTTTTATCTTGAAAATTGGGTAGGGTAAATTTCAGATATCCTCTCTAATCAAAGTACAGTTCCTTTCTTCAGCTGCTCTTTCATTTACTAACCATTATCTTTAGCAGACATCTTTGATATGCTTTTTAATTAAAGAAATGAATACATAGGATTTTTTGATCTGGTGCAATATTTATTGATTAAGAGGCTCTCTTTTTTATTTTATTTTTTCTCAATTTTCAGAAACTTCCTTATGAAATTATTATATTAGTGAACAAGATGCTTAAAACCAACCCTTTAGATCGCCCAAGTGCTCAGGAACTGTTAAAAGAAGATATTTTTGCATTACTTTATTATGAAAAAATTACTTACAAGTAAGAATAATTATTTATTTAATGTCCAAACATTACTTTAATGACATGTAAGTTATTAGTTGTTATTGATAAAGCAAATGCATTATGTACAGTTGTCCATAAATCCAGTTGTTTTAGTTTTAATAAGTAAGCTATTTAGTGTTAACCATTCAATTTTTATATGTTTTTGTTTTAGGAAAAATCAATGTTCAGCTTATTTACCTCTTGACCGACATTCCTTATTGGAGTTATACCATTATTGGCAGCTTGCAGGTGGTGATGTTTACCAAGAATTAAAAAAAGAAGGTCTTATAAGAACCAAACCTGCTATTCTTTCAATCCCAAAGTAAAAATCATTTCTAAAGATTAATTTTGTTGTTAATCAACTATTTTGCCTTTTCCTTAGTAGTTTATGTTCTACAGAACACTAATAAATTTATTATTTATAAACTGTAAAAAAATAAACAATTGAGACCTTATTAATTAATTTATGTTTCCTAAATTTACTTTTTAAATTTGTATTTAGTGGTGTACAAAATGTTATAAAACAAAGCAAGTACTATTCTATTTAATACTTCTTAAGGCTTCCACAAGCTATATCATTGATGTATTCATGAATATAGACATTTATTGGTTTCGACCGTGTCTTAAATTTCTTTACAAATGTTTATCCAAACATACTCCCAGCTTCTCCAGGGTTTTTATGTCAGAAACATGCTTTCAGAATGGACATAGGAAGGATCGGATGTTGTTTCAGAAGTGTTTGATGATAATATAATCTTCAGGAAGTTGTGTGCAATTTTACTCTTTGCCTATCCTCATCTCTTCGTTTCATGTAATCGAAGCAGGCTAGTTAAGTATTGCATTAAGGTGAGTGGTTAGGATTTCATCCATGGAATCATCAGAGCTTGAAGAGATAGCTCAAGATCACGCTCCATGATTTCAGAAGAAAGGGAATCGAGGTTTTGGAATGATATCAAAACAGCGGGGCGTTAGACATCATAAATGTTGTCGGATGAAGGCAACAGTAGATTGGAGTTAAAGTCTCTGGAGAGGGTGATTTTGAAGTAGGGTGGGATCAGATTGTAAAGGGTAGTCTCAAATGTCTCTTCAATTGCTGCTTTAGGAGTTTTATTGAAATCTATAAACTCAGTAGTTATGAAATTGGGGGAAAATACATAGCTAAATAGAATTGTGGTTTTCAGCTTTATTTCTAAGATGGCAGTTGGGAAAGAAGGATTTGTAGAAATTATCTATGAGGGCTAAGAATTACTGTGTTTCACATTGTAGGTATAATGATAATGAAATCTTTATTCTGGGACTATGTCCCTTTAGAATAACAAAATTTTACATTAGATATTAATATTAGAAAAATCTAAAAATTAAATACAACTAAGACCTTGTATGAAGGATATTAGTCATACCAGAGAAATGATTGGCATAGTGAACTGTGAGGATTGACTAAAAACAAGAAAATTATTCCATTGGATTGGTCTGAAATATATACATAAGCCATTAATGATGACCTTTTCTTCTTTTCATGAGTCCTATCATAGAAAATTGATACAAACTTAATACTATCCTATTGCTGGAGGGAGAAAAAAATAAACCAAAATGATAATACAATAAAGGAATAAAAAAAAAACTTTTGATGATTGAATACTAATAATAATAGACTAAGTGTACCCTTATTTTTGATGCCAATACTATCAATTGTTTTCACCTATTCCATGATCCATTTAATGACCACTGTATAAACAAAAACTGTGAAAACTTAGCCAGGAGGAGTGCATAGCAAAAGTGAAATATATTCATTGGGGTGAATGAGCAGAAAAAATAAATTTGTATATAAGGTGAAAAGGGAAGGGTTGAGATCAGGAAACCATTGGGCAGAAGTCAGGCAAAGACATGTTAAATTCTATGTATGAGTTTGTACATAAACTTCTGATAATTTATTTTTTTTTTAAACTTTATTCTAGTAACTCTTGTTAAGAAATGTTGGTTAAATTTCCATAAGTATAATTATAATGTTTATATTAATTTCCATTCTGTATCATTTTAGTTTAATACTTCTTGAAGGAACTGCATTTGGACAAACTGTTAATGATGCCAGAATTTTTGAGGAACAGCTTATTTTTTTATCTGTTAATCACTTAATAGAACGCTTTAGAAAACTTCCTAAGATATATAGAAACCCTGATTTGAATAACAGGTAACTTTTGTAACTGCTAATGTGATTCTGCATTTAAGAATATGCATATTTATAGTTTTGTAAAATTTGTTAGTAATGGAAAATTTAATTTAATCGATGTTTGCAGTGTATCTGAGTGTGTAAGATAATGTGCTTCTTATCGGTTCAATTCTTATAATGTGCAGTTTAAGTCTAGTTGTGGCAGATTATAATTAATTCTGATACAACACCCATTGATTGACCATGGGGTCTGGAGACTCTCATCAAACCTCTACATAGTGGGACTCTCATTTGAGAAACACATAGCAGTTGAGCTTGCTTTTTGCCATATCACTTTCTTGTACATTTTTTGGACTTAATATAGTATTTTCCCTTCTAAGTGCTGAAGATAAGGTCCTTTAGCAGAACCCCAGTGAAGAGGCTAATTTGTTTGTGGCTTTTGGGAATTGGTGTACTTCTTGGTGTAATTACCATAGTTTCTCAATATCCACTGAAGGATCTGTTTCAGATTATATTATATATGAATTTTTCTGTTGCAGACAAATATTTTCTAGAAACTTGAGATACAGTCCTCAGTTTTCTGTTTTAGGTTATTTGTTAACTTTTTAACTTGCTCTGATATAGTAAACTCCTTTGAGTCGGTAACTGCTTCTTCATTCTATTATTACTGGCTGATCTATTCACAAAAACGTGATTCTCATTGTCTTCTTTATACTGAAGAAATATTTTTCCTAAATAAAATACTTTTACTTGCTGTATGAGCAGAGATGAATCGAGAATTAATGTGGTTTTGTCTGCCCTTCTCCGTTACAAAAGTGAAAGTTTATTGTGCTTTAAGATATTATTTCCAGTTCAGTTGGTTTTTAGTGTTCAACATCAAACCATTCATATTAACTACTAGTTTTTTATATTTTATGCCTAATTTTTCCAAAAAAAAATAGCAATTATCAGGGTGAATTTTGCTTTGTCTTAATTATGATTTTGGAGAGCATCTAGTTTATGCAGGGAAGTCCCTGATGCAGTGATATTTAGTTCAGCTCCACTATTATTATTTGGTTAGTTATTAAATCAGAGATGAGAAAAAGGGAATGGTGATGGAAACTACAAGGTTGTATTGTATGACCTAGCTGATTTTATTTAAAAAAATAATTTTTATGTTTCTAAAACAAACTTTTTACTTTACATGATTAAGCAAATGTTTATTTTATATTCTGACCCATATTGTAAGTCTACAAAAACATATGATCTTGATAGATTTCTACTCTTTATTCCAGTTCTTCTGTTAATGGAACTGAACATGATATAAAAACCCATATTTATCAACTAAAAATTACCATTTTTTCCCTACTAATTGTACTACTACTGGAGTTTCTGAACTGGCCTTATCCCTTAACTAATTTACTACCTGCTATTACGATTTAAAGGGCTAATAAAAAACAACACTCCAGTAATTCTTTTATTTATTTTTAAGGATTATAATTATAATTAATTTCATTGTTTTATTTTTAGTTTTGTTATGTCCAAAGAAACTTCTGAAGTGGCTTCTCTGCCTTTGGCAATCAAAGAAAGAGATGTTGATTATCAATTTAAACGGATACAGCTTTTCAAGAAAATACTGAAGGTAGTCCATTCTGTTCACTCTTTGATATCATTAATTATGGTATATTTTTCTATAATTATAATTATTTAATATGTTCTTTGGAATTTTCATACATTAGGGAAAAACTTTAGTATTATAATTATGTTTTTCCAGAAATTATTGAAATATAGCTTTTGATTTTATTATTAAACATAAAACAGTGAGGTTAAAATAATTTTTGAAGCTATGACAATCAAAGGAAATGATTTACTTTTGGTCCAAATATTTATATTTATATTTATATTAGTATTTATATTGTAAACATCTTTTGAGGGTCCCATTACTATGCAGAGAAGTGTTTCAAAGAGTAGCAGATATAGGGATGGTCAGTAAAATTTCCTTTTTAGTTAGCCCTGCCTAATTTGATTGACTCACTGACTGACAATGGGCCTTGGTGTAAGTTTCTATTCTAGTTTGAAAATTGTACTCAGTTATTTTTAATTCACACTATTAAAACTGCCCTATTTTATAAATTTTTGTGGCACATATTGGAAATAAGAGATTTGAATATTGAGAGGTGGAACATTATAAATCTAATAATCTAAACCTAAGCTAATAGGTTATCATTTATAACTAGCAAATGTAAGGAATACAGTTAAGATGTTGCCCTGCAAGCAGTCTGATTTGGTGGGCAGGGTATGCTAGGTTCATTAGTTAATGAAGCTTATTTAGTTTTTAAGTGATCGGATTTTGAATTTTCATGTTTTTTCCTTCTGCCTGATCCCCTCTCCCTAGAATTTTTTCTTTATTTATTTAAGCCATGCTCCCCCCTCTCTTCATTGAAAGCTTTCCTTTTCCAACACCTTTTAATTTTAACATGCCAAACAGACACTCAGTGATCCTAAACTTTTAATTCGAGTTTCAGATTTCAATAAAAGAAAATTGTTATTTTTACTACCCAAATTTTAGCTTCTAGAATATTAATAATAGAATAGTAAAAAATTGTTGATTTTGTTCTTTTGATCTTTTGACCAAACGTATTGTATGTTATAATTATACATGTTTAATACTCTTAAGGGAATTAAGTCTCAAAATAAAGTTATTTTTCTGTGTATATGAAAGTCATTATAATAAAAATCAATATTAAACTTTCATTATTTAAGTGTGAATATAAATGTTTTTGGATATTCAGGTCCATTATTGGGTTTTGGAACTTGCTGATTTAAAATCAAAACAATTGATTTTAAGATCACATGCTCATTAATTGATTTATGTTATAACATCATAGTATCAACGAAAGAAAATTAAATTAACACCGACCACATATTCAATATTAACTTTTATTTGAAGAATTTTAAATATATATGAAAATATAATTTTTGCTTTTATTATGACAGCCCAATTATTAAAGTTATTGCTTTACTTGTATTTTTTAATACAAATAATAGGGAGGTGATTTCATAAATTTTTTTTTCATAAATTTTGGAGGTGATTTCAATCCCTGGCTATTATTTTTTTTTTCCTTAAAATAATAATCTTATAAGACTACAAACAATTCCAACTATTGTATATTGGTATTTGAATTTCAGTTTCTTCCGTCAGAACATAGTAAACTACTCAAAGGATCCCGTCAAGATATACCTCCATTTCTGCGTGCCATCATATGGGCGAAGATCCTGGAAATTGATGATGATTATTTATATCAGTATACTTGTATTGATAAAGAAACTCCAATGCCTACGGATAGGCAAGTATGTAAATTTTTTTTTTCTACTGCTCAAGTTATATATTTTTTTAAAACCTATTATATTTATTTTCATTTCTTTTTTCTGTTTTCCAAGGATTAACATATTAAATAATTAGATATTTATTTTTAGAAATTCTATATTAAATAGTTAATTTATTTAGTACCTTGCATTCATAAAGTTTTCCGAAAATAATCCCTAACCTCAAATTACTGGAACTTATATATAACCCAGTGAAATAAAGATATTTGTGGGAATTAATTCGGACAAAACTGGAAAATGTTTTAATACCTCTTATCTAACTATCTATCTGCATGGCTCTACAACCCTTGGTGGGTCTTGGCCTCCTCAATGAGCCGCCGCCATTCTGTCCGATTCTGTGCTGCCGCTCTTCAGTTCCTGACTCGCAACAGGCTCCGTGCGCCCGCCGCCACTCTATCAATCCATCGCAGCCTTGGCCTACCGGTTCGTCGTGTACTGTGAATGGGGGTTTCCAAACCTCTTTTGGGCAGTTCTTCCCCTTGCATCCTTGTGACATGGCCAGCCCAACTGAGCCTTCCCTGCTTTATAAATTTCAGAATATCTATTTCTCCAAAAAGGTCATGAAGTTCCCTGTTCCTCCTAATTCTCCATCCATCTCCATCTCTCACAGGGCCAAATATTCTCCTCAAGATTTTTCTTTCGAAGGTTAGCAGACTTTTTTAATACCTCTTGATGGTCCTAAATCAAAGTAATCTGAATTTGCACCATAACAGGTGGTGAGCTTGACTTTTCGGAGTCGAAAAACCTCCAATTTTTCGCACTTTTTCAGTTTTTTGCCTATAACTCGAAAACTGTGCCTACAGAAAATATCTTTCTTTCCAAAAGTGAAGAACGTTACAGTTCCTTCCCAAAAGTCACCTTAGTTATTGGTTCAGTGATATTGCCGCAGTCAGTCATCAGAAATAGGCAAATTTTTCCATTTTTGTCCAGAAAAAATCAGATTTGGTCACTTAGAGACAGTTGTAACTTTGAAACAACTATTAAAATCGTCAAAATTCATAGAATAAAAGTTGTAAAGCATCAAATTTTAAGTCTAAAAGGCTATCTCCATTTCAAATTTGCTTGGTATGATCCTTTTAAAAAAATATTTTTTATCCATTTTTCGCCACACGCGTCCTAGGACTTGTGAGAAATATTTACTTGATATGTCCGATCTACAATACAGTGACTGATGCCATAGTTTTACTGAGAATAACAATATTTGCAACATTAACCATATTATAACTAGCAAAATGGAAGTTTGTCTCTATATGGGTTAGTTAGAGCACTGTTAATAGCATTGAATATTTAAGTTTTTTTTTTTTTTTTTTAACCAGCGTGAGATGTGTTGTCTGGGGGATCTGTTCTGTATGTGATGTCACGTATGTAAAAGCGAGTCTGTGTAGTGAAATGGGTCTCAGTCACAAGAGCAATGTCGATGAAATTATCGTGTAGGAATATGTCCAATTCGTCTTTGTGGTTTTGTAGACATTTGCATTCCATAATAGTATGGCTAGAGAGTTTTTGCTCATCTTGGGGTATTGAATGGGATTGCTGTTGGGAGACGGGTAAGGAGTGAGATTAGGGGTCTGATTGTTTCTTGGATATCACAAATGAAAGATGAAAGGATTGCAGTTAAATCGGATAGGGTAGGGAACGTAGGAGTCTTGGATTGGAAGATTAGGCTGGGGTTGATTCCTCCATCGCTGTTGAAATTCAGCATTTGCTTGACTACGGTGAGGGTTATTGGGAGTGACAGATGGAGAAGGTACAGGTTGTTTGGTATAGGTTTCTGATGGCAGCTTAACCCTTAATACGACTTTGGAGTTCATATTATTTACAGGGATTCTATGCTGGGAGTTGGAGATCTGGCGCGGAGGATTTGAGGTCTTAGGATTAGAATGAGAGGTCAGGATGGGAGGCACGAGGCTGAGATAAGGAAGGTAGAGGCACCTGTTGTTTTGGTTGATATTTCCGAGTGGTGCTGGAAGTTGTGGTTGTGGGGTTCATCAGTCCAATCTCTTCATTAGCTGCCGGAGTTCCCTGGGGTCGTACCTCATACTTTGTTGAAGGTCCTGGTCTTTGATCTGTAGAGACTACATTTCTTTGAAGATAAAGGGCTGCGTTAAGAGTTTTTTGGCGTAGCATGTTTTTATATATAATACAACTCTTGTAATTTGCTGGTTGCGCTTCACTGCACAGTGCACATTTAGCCGGTGTTTCTCTAGGTTTTGGGCTAGTGCTAGACAGATGGAGGCCAGCACATTTAACGCATCTGACCTGGTGGTGGCAGTAGGCTTAGGCTTTAGTGTGTCCAAGGTTCTGGCAGTTTGTGCACTGGACTATTTCCGTCCTTTGTCTCGGTTCTTCAAATCTGACTACGGAGTATACCAACCTGTTAACTTGAAAGATTTCTGAGTTGTTGGGAGCTGGCTCCAGGTCTATAAAAAACAGAGGGAGAGGATATTTATCGGTAGGATGGATCACATAAGAAATATTTCTGACATTGTGTCCAAGTTCCTCAATGTCACTTTTAATAGCTGAAATAAATAGATGTGGTGGTGTGTAGACCTCTCAGTACTACTCTATATGGCATATCTTCCTTAAGTTGATATCAATGGAACTGGTAGTTTTTGGTAGTCAGATGATTGATTATTTTTTGTAATTTTCTTTGGTTTTGGTATTTATTTTATGTCTTCAAGTCGAGAAAAACATTTAAAGTTTGTCTGCCCGATTAAATTTGAAATTTCTTGTCCGAAAGTCACGAAATCCACTATGTTAGCGACAAAGATTGGAGGTGGTTTGGGCTCAGTGAATTGTCTTGGTAAATTTGATTCTGTTTCAGTATTACTTAAGGCTGCAAATTTATTGCTGGTTTTTATGGTAGGTATAGCTGAGGTAGAAGCGGTTAGCATTGGTGATGGATTCATTTCATTGGCTGCAGAATTACTGCGAATATTAGAGTTGGAACTTTGTTTTTTCGCCTTCTTGTTTTGTTTTTTTTGGTTGGCGAACTTTCAGCTGATGGAGGATTAGCGTTCCTTTGTCTCTTAGCTAGGATTCTTCGTTTTAAATATTGTGAGTCAGTCTCACTTATCTCAGAGATGGCTATATCCTCATCCGTGTCAATGCACGAAGTTTTACTCATTTTATTTTTAAAATAAAAATAATTATATATAATTAATAAAATAAAGAAATTATGCTGAATTTGCAAATAATTTACATTATTAATGTAAAAGAAAAAAAAAATTGCATTCTCCAGAAAAAAAAAAAAATGTAAGACTCGGGATTTGAACTCGTGCCTAACAGGAGTGAGAACACGAGGAGCAGCGTCTTAGCTAAGTGAGCTATCTGTACGCTGATACCAGAAATACAGTTAAAGGCAGTGATAGCTAGCGGCCCCTAGCAGGCAGGTTAAGATCTGCCTCCTCCATGTGGTTGACCAGCCAACTACACTCTGTAATTTTTACTGCTAATAAAGTCAGTTTTTTAGACTCACCATACAAAACGTGGATGTAATATTGTGCACTTCTATGTAAAGTCAATGTTTACAAACTTTTACCATGAAATACGGGCTAATATCGCTATGAACAACAAATGATTATAGAGCCTTAACTATGAGTAACTCCACTTGTAGCCATGGCACTTTTCACTCTGAATATTTAAGTTAGATCTGAAAGTGCTTCTTTGATACTTTTCAATCAACATATTCTGTAATATTCCTTTTTTTTTTTTTTTTTAATTTATAATATTCTTTATATTACACATGGTATAGTTTAAAAAAATAGGAGAGTGTAGGTCTGATTAATAGAAATATGTTTTTGCACCTTAATATGTTTATCTTCAGTAGGTACCTTCAATTAAACTGCAGTAAAATTTAATATACATAAATACAAATGTACATATGAGAAGTGATTTAGAATATATCCATCAGGTAAAACACTTTTTATTCTCTAGGGTGTGATTGAAGGGATGAGAGGAATATTTCTTGGGACGGTCCGGGCTCTTTAGGGAATAAAGGGTCTTGTGATGGGATAAAGTTTAGCGGTTAGCAGTGCCATTTCATTCATCTGCCAATCTGCCTAGTCCACATCGTCATCATTGCATTATCCTCAGCCCCCATCTTAGGTGCACAACACAACATCTTTACAAGTGTAACTAGGGATGTATAGGTAGATACATATGCTCAACTTTATCGCATACAAGACCCTTCATTCCCTAAAGAACCCTAGAAACCAGGAAATATTCCCTTCTCGCCCCTTTAATAACACCATAGATATGAAAATGCGTTTCACCTGATGGATATTAACTAAATCACTTCTCCAATGTATATTTTTATTTATGTATCTTAAATTTGACTGCAGCTTAATTGTATGTACTTACCAAACATTGACATAATATGGTTCAAAAACATATTTCTATTTATCAAACCTACACTTTCTCCTTTTTTTTTTTTTTAATGTCTATGTCGTGCGTAATATAATAAATATTATAAATTAAAAAAAAAGGAATATTATAGAATAAAATAGAAAATTACTTTATTCTGGGACATAGTCCCTTAAGAATAACATTGATATGTTTATTGTAAAGTATCAAAGAAGCACTTTCAGACCTAACTTAAATCAATTGAATCCTTAGACTTGCTATTATAAGTGGTCTAACTAACCCATGTAGAGACTTTGGCTATTTCTGACAAACGATTGTGGCAATATCACTGAACCAAATTCAATAACTAAGGTGACTTTTGGGAAGTAAATTTAATGTTCTTTAATTTTAGGAAGAAAGATATTTTCTGTAGGAAGCACAGTATAGGTGAAACACTGAAAAAAAGTGCAAAAAATTCAATATTGGCTTCTAAAAGTTAAGCTCACCACCTGCAATTGTGTAAACTCAGATTACATATATTTAGGAACATCTTAATGTATTAAAGTGATTTCCTGCTTTGTCCGAATTAATTCCCACAAAACTTAATTTTTAGCCTTATTTTACTGTGCTAATAACTAGTAGTTAATTTTAGATTTTGGAGTTAATGCAGGTTTTTTAATTTAACCCCACATTGTTCTATCAATAATTATTGATAATATTTATTAACATAAAAAACTGATGACATTTGGAAGATGTAATTTGTAAAACCAACTAGTATAAAACTGTTTTAAATACATTTAGTGCGCATAAAACCGAGATATTGATTTGTTTTTTACAGCTTTTCAAAATGTATCACTTGTTCCTTTCCCATCCTATGTTTTCTTTATAGAGAATATATTGATCATTCTAATACAGTAAATTGCTTTATTGCTAAAAGATCTTATAAATATGTGAAAAAACAAAACAAAAATTTTATATTCCTTAACGATATTAATAATAATGTTTAATAATGATTAATTAAAAATTGTTTTTTTTTTTTCTTTTTAGATTGAAGTTGATATTCCTAGATGTCATCAGTATAATGAGTTATTATCTTCTAGTGCTGGTCATACAAAATTCAAAAGAATTTTGAAAGCTTGGGTTAAGAATCATCCTGAATATGTTTACTGGCAAGGTTTAGATTCGCTGTGTGCTCCTTTCTTATATTTAAATTTTAACAATGAAGGTAATTAATATTCAGTTTATTATACATTATTTTATGATGGTTTGACAATGCTGAAAACTAATAAAACTTTTTTGATAGTTATTCATTTAGTATTTTGTAGCTTAATTGTGACTGCTTTATTACATTTCTATTGCTAAAGTTCTTGCCAGTAAATGGATATATATATATATATATATATATATTAGAAGAAATACAGTAGAGTAATTTTTCTTTGATACACTAATTATATGTTTATTTTGGTCCTGCATACTTAGTATAAGTTTAGCTTTATAGAATATCAGGATTTATTCTGATTCATCAAGATTATTTTTCTGTTGTCAATGGATAATCAGATCAGAATTGTACCTCAGAGTTCCTTAGTACACCAACTCTCCCCCTTCCCCTCACCCCCCATAGATCAGTGTAGATAGATTTTAATAAAAAGGGGTGTTACTAAAAGTATGATAGAGTTATTGTTGTATTTCTTGATTTCTTGGTCCAATGTCAGGGATTTTTTTTTTTTTCAGTTTTCCATTAGCAACTAGTATCTTATGCGTTTTAATACAATTTTGTACAACTTCAAAGAGCATAAAATTTTAATATTTGAACATTGAAAAATGTAGATCAGTTACTGAAGTTTAAGTTAGATTGAGAAACTATGAACTGCTATCTTAGATAAAGAAAAGATGGAACTGTAATAAGATACAGATTAGCAGCTAAGATTCTCTAAACCAGTTAAAGCAAATAAAACTTGCAAAGTATGGAACTGCTTGGTGAATACTAAGATTAGAGTATCTCTAACTTCACCAGGTTGCAGAGACAAAAATGGATTGGTCATGAGCTCAAGATGGTTGATTAGAGGTGCGCTATAAAAGCTTACAGGAACACACCAAACAGGACAAGACCCAGAGGAACACTAAATTCATGCTGGAAAGACAAAGTCCTCACAGCTCAATCAGTGATGAACTCGGCATATGCTGCACTGCAAACTGGACTGTGTGGGGCAATATTATTGAGCAGGCCAAGGACAGCTTCATGTGTCTATTTCCCACTGAATAACATAAATATATATTTTATATTATTTGAATGTCTATGAGTAGAATGTTTTTTGCTGCATGGGGTACCTTTAAACCAACTTCAAACACGTTTCAGTTTCGACCTCAATTGTACTCAGGTGTATGATTTATAGAGTAATCATCACTGTTTTTTTAAAAAATTAATTGAGTATTAATTATTTCTCCAATTTTATAATTCAAAGATTAGGGCTGATATCTGATACCTAGGAAAAGAAAAAATGACATTCGTGTTCCAGGAATCTCAATCCTTTCTGAATTAAATTGATTCCTACTAGTTGCAGGAGCTAAAATGTATATGTTTTAGTATTGTTCCAAGATCTATCTAGTTTTCCATCATGAACTAAAAAAGAGCTGGACTGCTAGAGTAGTCCAGTTTCCTCTCAACTTCTTCAGCAGTCCACCATCTTTAAAAAGAATTTAAGGAAGTAGACTTCTTGTAATATAGTTTAGCAGAACAGTCATTATGTCAGACAGAATGTCATTATGCACCGTTTTGACCTTACAGGAAAATAATATAAGTGGTTACATTTGTGTAAACTGGCAGATTTTGGTTTGTTATTTTCCTTTATGAACCTTTATATAGACTAAGAAAAAGTCCACGCTTAAATTTCAAGGTAGATTAAAAAAAAAAAAATAATTGACTCTAAATTGAATGGTGTTTAAATTATATTCTTTGTATTTTCTAAAAATATAAACACAAACAATTTGTTAATTCCCTCATGAAGGCTTTTCTCCAAGGTTAGGGCGCCGATTTCTTAAAGATTTGTCACTGTAGTCAGAGATCACACCAGGAAAATATTTTTGAAACATCCGTCATTTTATCTCAAAATATTAGGTCTGTCAACAGTTTTTCATCTCATTTTTTCTCTTTTTAGGGATATGATAATCAAAACTTCGTTTTTAAATGCAATTAATAAAGACTGATCTGATGTATGTACATCTATTTATGTTTATAATACGGTATGATTATAATCTCAGCTATTTTTCATTTACCAGTTACAGCTTTTTTGTTTCTTGCCTTTATTATTAATAGACAAAATAAATAATATTTGGAGTATTGTCTGACTTAATTTAGTTTGAGAGGCTTCTTTTTAAATTATAAATGGTATAGAATAGAATAGATTTTATTTGTCTTTGGGGTATTCCCCATACAAATAGAGCCTGGCTAGGCTATTCACAATACATTTTTTAAGTTATATATATATATATATATATATATATATATATTATATATATATATATATATATATATATATACGAGTATGCATTTTGAAATAATAATACATCTGTTTAAAATAATAAAAAAATAAAATAAAATAATAAATAAAAAAATATATTGATAAGGATAAATTAACAGTTTTTTTTTTTTTTTTTTCTTCAATACTCCACTGTATAATCAAAAATCAAATACATATGATTTTAAAATAATAATAAATCTGTTTGAAAAGATAAAATAAATAAAGATAAAGATGAATTAATTCAATGATAACAAGAAAAAATGAAATCCAGGAAGAAATAAAGTCCCGGTTAAAGGTGGGAAACGCGTGTTATTATTCAGTTGCTAAATTACTTAGCTTCTGTCTAAAAACTTAAAGGTTAGAATTTATAAAACTATTATTCTTCCAACGGTTCTTTACGGATGTGAAACGTGGCCGCTTACTTTGAAGGATGAAAAACGGCTTAAGGTTTTCGAGAATAAGGTACTGCGTAAAATATTTGGTCCGAAGAGAGATGAGGCCACTGGGGAGTTTAGAAGGTTGCACAACGTGGAATTGCGGAATTTGTACCCTGTGAATATAATTGAGTTGATAGCATCGTGGAGACTCAAATGGGCGCGTAAAGTTGTTGGGCTTAGTGCGGAACGGATTCCGAGAAAGTTAGTATTCGCTGAACCGACTGGTAGGCGTCCGAAAGGTAGGCCGAAGCGTCGATGGGAGGATTGCATTAAGGCTGATCTCGGGGGCTTGGGCTTGACCGGTGAACATTGGACGAGTCTGTGCAGGCGAAGTTTGGTGGTATCGGCATCGAACCTTCGGGTTCGCTAAGCCTATTATTATTATTATTAAAGATGAATTAATTTTTTTTTCTGTTTTTTCTTTAAATAGTAGAGATAAAATAAAGAAAAAATACAATGTTTTTTAAAATAATAATACATCTGTTAAAAAAAAAATAAATAAATAAATTAGTATATTGATAAAGATAAATTAACATTTTTTTTTTTTTTTCTTTTCCAATATAGTAGAGTTAAAATAAAAATACATATGTTTTCAAAATAATAATACATCTGTTATAAAAAATAAAAATAAAATAAGTAAAAAAACAAACATACATCTGTTTAAGACTTTTTAGACTGAAATTTTACATTACATTGATAAAGTTCGGTTAGACAGGTTACATCAATTACGATTTATATTAAGTTAATATTTCCTTTAAGTATGATAGTATTGTTTATGAGTTATCGATTTATATACATCAAAACAGTCATTGTAGATATAGTATTCTTGACATATTATTGTTTTTGTTTACTGCGTTATTGAGATTTTGTATGTAAGCATATTTTTTTAATTTGTTGATAATGAACAATCTCATTTTTAGGCAGTTAATTATATAATAATATATTTGATTTAATTTTGTTTGGTCTTCTATTATAAATATTGTTGGGAACTGATTTTCTGGAATATTGGTTACGTATGGTATGTAGTAGTTTCTAATGGAGGAGTAGATTGGGCATACTGCGATTAATTGATGAGAGGGTTTCATAGATATTCATATTACATATGGTACAGATTTCTGTGGGTTTGATATTATAGAAATGATTTTTATGAGAAATTTTAATATGAAATTTTCCGGATAGGCGGGCCTGTGCTATTATTTTTATTCTGTTAAACGAAATATTGTCTAGTGTTATATAATTTGGATATTGTAGAGTTGGTTAGTAGAGGAAATGATAGTGAGGGTTGTACTGACTTGTTTTTAAGGATTCAAGGTCATTGTTGAGTAGTAGTTCTTTAAATAGAGCAAGAATGTTCTGAATATTGGATTGGAAGATATATGGGTTATTTTCAAATAGTATATACGAACTTTTAACTTTTTCTAAGATATTGTATATTTGACTGAGCCAGTTGTATTTTGTTGACGATCTAACTTGATGTTTATGTTTGAGGGTCATATAGCATGCTTTAGTAATTCTATCGTCTGGCATGCTGATTATTTTTTTAATGCAATTTATATCCGTCTTAATACTTTAACGGTAGAATTTTCAAGACCAAACTCCAGTCTTATGAGCCAAAAAGGCACATTTTTTTTTAAGTTGAAAAGTTTTTTAAAATATTGTAGATTTGCTTTTTCAATATCGTTGAGGTATCTAAGGCCCTACATTTCAATGTTATATAAAAGTGTGTTAACAGTAATGGCTTCATTTAATAATAGTCTACTTCCCCCAGATTGTAGTTTTGATTTTCTACATATGTCTAATACGGTTCCTACAGCACAGGCTGTTTCTGATTGTGAGTGTTTGCATGCTTGATAGAAAACATCGACAGAGGAAAAATGCACTAGAAAGTAGTTATAATAAAAAAATAATAAAAACATTTTTAATTTTTTTTTTTTACCTTTATGAAAATGAATGATTTTGGTTTTGTTAAGGTTTACATCTAAATGTTTTTTTTGAGCATATGAAGCGAGGGTTTCTAATTTTTTATTCGTATCTATGTAAGAAGAAGAGAAAATGACCTTACCATCTGCATAGCAGGAGCTCAGTACTTCACAGTTTGAATTTAATTGAATTCCTGTCACGCCCTTTTCTTTGAAATATTTTTCCATATCATATATAAACAGACAGAAGAGATATGCGGAAAGAACTTCGCCTTGCAATACTCCTTTTGTGACATCGATGTCATCAGATAATATCTCATCTATTTTAATTCTTAGTGTGGCCCGATCATAAAGGTTTTTTATAATTTATTAATTTTTCCACATAGCCCTAGTAATTGTATTTGTGCCATAAAAGTCTGAGATCCACACTATCAAATGCCTTTCTATAGTCAACAAAAATAGCGAATAAGTCACTTTTGGTATATTCTAATTTTAAATCTATGAGGCCATTCATTAGAAAAAGGTTATCAAAACATGACCTTCCTTTTCAAAATCCGTTTTGTGATTCTGGTAAAATATTTTTCTAGGTTTCCCATACCGTCAACCGATCTAACAGAATTTGGGTGAAAATCTTAAGGATACAATTCATTAAGGAGATAGGTCGGTAGTTCTCTGGTTGGTTTCTGTCCCCTTTTTTATAGATCATTCATTATAACATTTGATTTTGTCCAATTTTAGGTAATTTTTCAGTTGCCAAAGCTTTATTAAACAGAGATACTAGATATAATAGCCAATTTTGAGGTAGATTTTTGAAGAACTCATTTGGTATGTTGTCTGGACCAGGGGCTTTATTCGATTTTAATTTATTTAAAGATATAAGTAGCTCTTCAAGTGTGAATTCTCTATCTAATACTGGAACTGTTATTGTTAATATTATGTCAGGAATTACACATCTTTGACCGTAGAAAGTTTTTAAATATTCATTCCATTTTTTAGGAGGTATCAGGTTCGAATTAAATTTTATACATCTAAACTGGTGAATAGTGCTCCAAAAATTTTTGGTTTGTTTATGATTTGTTTATAGATTAATTAATTTAAAATTATAATCTGCTTTTTTGCCTTTGAACAGGTTTCTGAAAGTATTTTTTGCTCTTATGTATTCAGTTCTTTTAGTGTTATCATAACCGCTTTTTTTAAATTTTTTTTTTATGTCATATTTAGCACTTTTACATTCGTCGTCATACCATGAATTGTATTTTTCTGTTTGTTTATATTTACTGGGGGAAGAGAGTTGAAGATAGTTAGCGGTATCATAAATTGCTGTGATCATGTTTTTGTACATTATATCAGGGTTATAAAAGTGATCACCGCCGACTCGGGGTGAGTGAGCTATTGATTTCTTAAAGAATAATGCTTTTTCAGGTTGCCAGTTAATAATTTTGATACGAGGTATAGATATACGGGTTTTGTTTGCTTTATTTTTCCATAGCCCCATCTTTAGTTCTACTTTTATCAGGAGGTGATCTGAGAGATAAGGAAAATTTAGTACCTCTAAATCATGAATATTATGTAAACAACTATAATTACACCATACCAAATCAACTACGCTTTGTCCCTTAAATACTTGTAAAGTTGCCGGGGTTATCCAAGGGGGCCCTATCGTTATGCAGAAGAAAGCCTTCATCTTCCATAAGTTCATTTAATAATCTCTCTTTGCTATTATACGTGTTATCTAAGCTCGTGCGGCATCCGCTAAAGTGGGTACCAAATATAAATTCAATATCATATTGATTAAGCTGCCCAAGCCGAGAATTAGCATCGCCTTCGATAAGGGTTAATTTGTTGTCGAATTTTTTCTTAATTGAAATTAAGGTGTCTCTAAATATGTCACAAATTAATGTCAAATTAATAGAGGGTTTGAAATATAAAAAACCTAAAATAAATGAGCAATTAGTGCTTAGACTTACTTGAGTAAATATACAATATTCACAGCTATCTATTGTCTCTACATTATAAATATTTTTATTATATAGTAGGGCTAAACCTCCGCTTCCTTGTCCTTTACTTTTTTCTTTTATAGCTGGTTGTGAAATTACACTGAAGTCTCAAATTCTTGATGAAATGTTTATTTTATTAGTAGTTTGCCTGGTTTCGTATAGACAAAATATTGTTGTTGATGTATATTGTGGTGTTGTAGAGAGAAAATTATTGATGCCATGGGTGTTCCAGAATGTGATATTGTAGGATACATATTCCGAGGTAGAGTCTTCGCTAGATATTTCCTGAGTAATTTGAACCAGTGACTGTGTCAAGCGTAAGATGTTATCAGTTTTTGAGTGTTCTTTGACGAAAGCGAAAAGGTTCTAATTTTTCTTTTGCTTTTCTTATACGTGTACTTTCTTCATCAAGTGCGAAATTTTCTTTGTTGGAGAATTGAAAATCTGAAGGGTTAATTACAGGTTGTAGTTCATCCAGAGTGTATAAGTTCCCTCTGAATTTAATTTTACTTTCAACTATTTCAGATTTGTCATATATTTTTTTGACTTAATGCCTCATATAATTCTTTTCTTCTTTTCCTATCCAGAAACCCTTTATAGGTGTCTTCAGGCTTCTTATTATTTTATAAATAATTGCATAATTTTTTATTAATTCTCTTCTTAGACTATTTATTTCTTCTTTCTGTCTTAAAACATTTTTTTCCAGCATAGCTTGTTTAATTTTGACGGCTTGAAGCTCTTCAAATATTTGCAAGACTGCTTGTTTTACTGCTTGTTGCTGTCCAATAGATGTAGTCTGCTTCATATTCATTTTTATTTCGGCCATGATATCTTCAAGAGTGATAGGAGGTGCCATTATTATATAAGCTATCACAAACTTAATTTAGAGACGGGGTATATATTAGTAAGAAAGGAAGGTTATAATGTTTATAAACAGAACGCTTGACTGTTCTGAGCTGGGGTAGGTGGAGGGGATTTCTCCTTCACAACACTCCCGCTAGGATTAAGTTCACACAGTATTTTCGACAGGTTAATGTTTGAATACCCCCACCACTGAGAACCTCTTGATATCTCTTACCTTTTATCTAGAATGGAGATTTTAAATGAAAAGGTTTTTCTTTTATTATTCAGCTTCTACTGCATAAAACGACACTAAACTTTAACAACACGTTCTTTAGTGTTAGCCTGAAAGAGTGGTCACAGATATACTTCGATTGAATCACTTTAACCAAATAGAATATGAGACAGTCATAGACCCGATGTGCACTGTTTCGCGGCCTGAGTCGGACTCCTATAAATCTTATTATTGAGGTTCCATCACTTATTTTGGAATAAAAATTGCTGTATAAATTGTATTTGTTTTTAAACAGTAGCTAGCTATCCCTATAGAGCAGTGGTTCCCAACAAAAAAATTTAACAGACTCCTTTATTCAATCAGTTCAATTGCAAGGACCCCCCTAAATCCTAAAAATCATATATATATATATATATATATATATATATATATATATATATATATATATATACATATATATACACACATACTTGTACATACACACTAGGTGTTGCAAGTGGCTGAAGGTGGGATTCTGCAAAATGGCGTATCATCGACCTCTCATTTTCACTTATTAATGCAAAAGTGAGTAGTGTCGCATTCAGAGGCAAGCCAAAGCCCAGAAGTTGAGCTTCTGGGTGGGTCAAAGGGTTAGAATCAGAATGGTGTAGCACCGGCTCAAATTACTAAAATTTAAAACTAATACAAGATATTTATTCAATAATATAATATATACTTATTCAAACACTCATAAGGAAATCAAATATTTTCCATTATCTCATGCCAAGTTACATCTGTCTTTTAAGCTCATCTTTTTAAATTGTTAAAAATGACAAATTTAATGATTGAGTCCTTGTAGTAATGAGTAATGATAAGTCCTTGTCAGTGATCACTAGCAATTATATCATTTATAATATTGAATTTTACTGTATGCTTTTGTTATTATTATAACAAATCAAGACTTCACAGATATTTTATGTCTTGGTAATTTAAAATAATTTCCTGATGACATCTCGCTGACCACCTGGACATCGTCGACGGGTCCTCCCGTGTTCTGCGGACCACTAGTTGGGAACCACTGCTATAGAAGAAAGAAGAAATCAATGAAACATTCCATTTTTACAAATTGATTTCCTTTCATGTCACGAAAATGAATTTTTCAAGTGGCCCTATGGTTATGTTTAATAGATCCTGGACTATTGCTACTGTTTATAGTATTATAATCTATTTTTTTAAATTTATTTATTTTATTTTTTTATGGTACTCAGTATCAGTTATAATGGTCCATAGATGCTTGATACTGTAAAGTACAAGTAATGCTATGTAATACTTTTATTGTGTATTATAATTTATTTCAGTGTTTGTTAACTAAAACTTTGTATTCTATTGATGTAGATCACTTTATAATCGTAAAATTTGTTCCTGACCTCTCTGAGAGTCCTTAATAAGCATATCTACAATATTCAATTATAGTATGCAGCAATATTTATACTCCTTATTACAAATTAACTGTCATATATTACGTAAATCTTGATGTATGATACGCCCTATTCTTACACATGCTTCTCAGACCTGGATCATCTTAGCAAAAAATGGAAATAGCCTCATAACTATTAAAAGAAAAATCTTGAGTCAAATAGTTGGCCCTGTGACAGATGGAGATGGATGGAGAATTAGGAGGAACAGGTAACTTTATGACCTTTTTGGAGAAATGGTTATCCTTAAGTTTTTTAAAGCTAGGAAGGCTCAGTTGGGATGGCCATGTCGCAAGGATGCAAGAGGAAGAACTGCCCAGAAGAGCTTTGGAAACCCCCTTCACAGTACTCGACAAAACCGGTACGCCAAAGCTGTGATGGGTTGATGGATTGGCAGCAGATGCCCTGAGCCTGTTGCAATTCAGAAACTGAATAGCGGCAGCACAGAATTGGGCAGAATGGTGGCGGCTCATTTAGGAGGCCAAGACCCACCAACAGTAGTAGCGCCACAAAGATAGATACCTCCTTTCATAATATTTATTATAATTATTTCCTCATATAACAATAAAGATATTTAGTTATTTGTATTGCAATATCAATTAGTTGAGACAATGGAGCCTTGAATGATATTGCATTGTAATGAACTGAACATCTTGACTTCTGTATGACAAAATAATTTTAATATTATTTGGAAAATATAGAAACAGAAAGAATTTCCTAAGGATAGGGTAGAGCCCTCTAACATTGACATTAAGATTTACGTAATTTATGACAATATATTTGTCACAAAAAAGAAAAAATATTGATTCACTCTTTCATTGTATGTAACTGAGGTTCTTCCAAAGATAGGTGTATGAATTGGACCATCACCAATTGTACACAGTTGATTCTCTGTATGTCTGAGATATTTATTTTTAAAGGATGTTAGGATTTGAATGTGTCTGTTTATTCTCATTAGGATAAATAAGAAGCTCCTTACAAAAATAAAGAAATAAATTTAAATAATATTGGCACCTGTAAGAACACTTGAAAATTATGGGTGTGATGAATTAATCTGATTATTTTACACCTTTATGTCATTTGTTGATATGGCACAACTAAGTAAGTTGGCATAGACATTGGGGAAGTATTCATATTACTTTGATTAAAATCAATAGTAAACATGTTTAATTTTTCGTAGTTAGAAAAGTAATTAAATTTATGCCATTTATTTCTTATATAATTTGATCTACATCTACTTTTATATGCAATGTGACAAACAAAAATTTTGTTATCATATCTTTAATTGCTTAACTTTGTCAACAAATCTTTATACTCGTTAGAAGTTATATAAAAAAAAATGTTAGAAACAAAACTTCTATATCATTTAAAATAAAATATTTCAGTAGTACAAACCTACTGACTTGCAAATTTGGGACCGTATCTCTTTCTCTATTACATTTATATTTAAAACTGTAAAACATTATTTACTTTTTATTTTAAAGCAGTCCAGAATAGTACCAGTTTAGAAATATCAACTATTTTATTAAAAACCATATCTCATAAATAAGAGGTGTAATGTATGTTTGGCGAAATTCTCCTGTAGAATCCTGATGAGTCCACCTTAGTTGTTACTTACAGTTTTCGTAGAATAGAGCAAGACACTTTATTCTTGGAAAAGTCCTCCAAGAATAACATATATGAACAAATTACAAATTGTAATGGCCAAAAATTTAATGATTATAATAAATGTATACAATTGCATTTAAATTACTAAAAGAGAGAAAAAGAAGAAAGGCCACAATAACATCAATTTACATACTATAGAAAAAATTAAATAATTTAGAATGAAAATAAAAACAACTTTTCCACATCATTAAAAGCATAAACACTTTTCACCTCAAATTAATTGGCATAATAAAATTAGATTATATCTCACTGGGAAACAAGAAGGTATTGGAAGAGGAGACATTTCAATGATAGGGAAGGAACATGGTGGATGTTTGACACTGAAGTGTTCCATAAGATAAAAGTGTGTTTGTATCCATTGTCCTCCCCAAATTACTTGTCTGGTCTTTATTGTCTTTTTTCCTATTATTTGTATAAAATTTAAATATGGTATGTTTTTTTAAATTAACAAAGCCAAAGAAATAAATATCTCTGCTGAAAGCTATTTTATAGATCATTTTTAAATCTAGGTGTGCTTTTGGCATGCAGATTTAAGGAGTTAATATTATTTTTTTAAAACCTTTGTAACATATTTTATTACTTAAAAGTATTTAAATGTTTATTGGTATACCTAGTTTATCAATATTACATAATAATAAAATTTACAAAGAAAAAGTTGAACCAAATTGTGATAAAGAATAAAATAAAATATAGTCATTTAATAAAGTCTTTGTTTTTGTTTAATAATTAATGAGCTGCATTTTATTTTACTCTTGGTTGCCACCTTAACTATTCCATCACCTTGTCAAATCACTGAAATGTTATCATTATTTACTCCTTAAATCCAAAGTAAGCTTGTAAAAATTTTAATGATTTCAAGTAAATATTTGGATTTTATAAATTTCAAATTACTGAATCCATGAACATGCATTTCAGGAGCAATTCTAGATTAGGAAATCATTTATTAGGTAGTCTTCTGTCATCGTTCACCCATCAAAATAATTTACTAATTTGTGTTTCTCTTCATGCTGTACTCACTTACCAACTTATAATATTTCAAACAAAGTGTGGTATTACAAAGGTTGTTGGCTCATAACATTATATATTCTGTGTATGTGTGCATTTGTCTATTTCCTTCTACTATCCAAAAATCGACTTGGGGCACATATCTGAGAGATTTTATAAAATAGTTTTTCTTACAGCTTACATTATAAATTTTAATAGGACATTTTCTTCACATTTACATTTTTAAATTATTTAAAAAAAATTACTCATGCCTATTGTTTATTTTAATGATTTCTGTAATTTATATTCATCTAATCTTCTCTTTCTTCTTAAAAGGTCCTGTTCTTTAAGGCCCCAATGAAATTGATGTAATCTAAGCATAGGATTCCTTGATGGATTTTGGATCCTAATCTTTGCATTGAATAATTTGGTGGCATTAGCTATAATAGGAGAGAAGAATGTCATCGAACATGTGTTCCTAGAAGACACATTTTTGATTTGGTTTCATGGATTTCATCCCTGTACCTTAAAGAGGAGTGGATTTCTTCTCTGCTTGATTTCCTGACATAAATTTAATTTTATATTGTGCAGTACTCTTCAGGGGAACTTATTCAGTGACATTAGTCTCCCACTACTGTATACCACTTTCAAAGTATTTATATATGTTTGAGTTTTTTTCAAAAATAATCATAATCAATAACCCATCGATGGCCAAATTTTGCCCAGTTGGATGGTTGTTTTTTTTTATTTGCAAGTGACCTTGAAATTATGAGTTTTACACATCTATAATAAGGAAAGAGTAATTAAGATTATCCATTAATCTTAATTAATTTCATGAAGATTTCCAAGTAGCATAACATTAATAAAACATTTTTTTTTTTTTCGGTTTCAGAAAAATTTCTCATATCTGTTGAAAAATTTCAAGATCTTCAGATGCTAGAAATTTTATGGATCATCAGCTAAAAATTATTTTCTGAAACTACTTTATTCATGTTCCTCCAGATAGTCTGTTTTGTTTTTGATGGTGAGTTTTTGCATTTATAGTGTAGGGTATAAACATAGTGTAGCCTAAACTCACATCTTAACTTGAAGTGAAATAGGAATTAAATATAGTCACATTGCATATAATTGTATAAGAATTAGTACTTTTTTCCCTTTTTTTAAATTTACTTTTTCTGATCATTTGCTGGGATAAACCGTGAATTATAATATATTTATATAGATTAGTTTTGTTGTGGAACTTTTTCTGTGGAATATTCTACTTTGAAATGCTGTTATTGATTTAATAATATAAGCTTAATTTAAAACAAATTATGGTTATATACTAAAAACTGCTTGAACTCATTATTATTTTGTTTGATATGACTCATATTCTCTTATATATACATTTTTAGAATAATAAAAAGTATGAAAAACAGTTTTTGAATGCAAACAAAAAAAAAAGAAAAAAAAGAAATTGAATGAAAAACAGTTTTTTAAATTGTATTTTGATATTTATCTTTACAAATTTGTATTCCGCTCCTTCAAAATTATTAACTAGTTCATTGAGTGGCCATTTATTACTAATTACTGCTGTTTTCCTTTTTCTTTTTCTTGTCATTATTTATTTTATTTTTTTGGTTCTTTCCAATTTGGATTGTCCATTTGAAAATCTATATTAAACCTTCCATAATTTTGGTTGAAACTTCATTTCTACTGATGTTTTTTCTTACCTTCTTTCTGTTTGTATTGTGCGTCAACTCTGGTTCAAGGTTTTTTTTTTTTTCAAAACATCTAAAAGAATATTATAAAACTTTCTTTGAATCATCCCTAGTGATGATTTTTTTTTTTTTTTTTTCACGTTCTTTCATCTTCTACATTCCAACACATTACCTTGTGTTCTCCATCTAAGAACTCCAAAAGCTTACATCAATTAACGAAGAGCTTTATTTAATTTGCCTTCAGATGATCACATTTTAAGTATTTGATTTACTCTTAAAAAGAAAGCAGAAATGAGCATCAATGTCAGGAATAGCAAAATAATGCGTATAGGACGGGAACAGGAACACATTGAAACACTTGGCAAAGGTGAACCAATGTAAATAGTAGACAACGCTTACCTTGGAACAGTGATTAGCAGGAATGGAAGAGAATATCAAATATGATAATAAAGACAAACTCGATGTACAACCACCTCTTAAACACAGTTGTAGAGAAGAAGTTTTAATTACATATCTTCAAGGTTGTATACCTACCTACTCTCCTTTATGGAAGTGAAAGCTGGGTACCGCTAGAATAGCACCTAAGGAGAGTTACTGCGATAGAAATGCGATACCTATGGAAAGTGGTAGGTCGAACTAGAAGAGATCGCATACGGAATGAGAGGATGTTGGAGTTGTCTCTCTAAAGGATACTATTGAAAAGAGACAACTCAGATGGTTTGGACATCTCTGCTGGAAGGGTGAAGACAGGGACCCAAAAATATATTTTGAGGCCAGACCAACTGGAAAGCGCCCAAGAGGAAGACCCAGAATGCAATGGTATGACTAACTCTCCAAAGTGGGAGAGAAAACAACTGGGATGCCATGAGAGTGCTGGCTCGAGATCGAGAAGCTTGGTTTCATGGACAGAGGCACCTCCATGCTGAGAGGCACAAAGGAGGAAGAAGATTTACTCTTACTTAGAATTTTTCTTGAATCAGTAAAGCTAATGAATTGTTTTTAGATGTTTATTTATTCCTCTTTCATCCTCTAAATAATTTTACTGTTTCAGCTGTCATAAGTTTCTATTTATAATTGAATATAGCCCTGAGTAAGACCTATAATGTGAGTCCCAACATTAGTATTAGATATTTAAAACACTTTATTGTTTTTTCTTGCCCTCTGCTAAAACTATCTTCCTTCTTGATTTTCTATTTACTAAGCTCACTCTCACAGTTTTTCTGGCCAAATGTTGTCTCATCATTTGTATTATCTATATGTCCTATTATTTTATCACTTCGTTATTTGTGTCAGATCTTGTAATTTATTCTCTCATATTAATTACTGAAATTCAACTCTACTTACTACTTCTGACATATCTTAGTTACAAATCATTCTATTATATGTTCTTTAAAATGCTTTTTAATTGTCTCCAGACAGCTTGTTTTTCGGTTGAATTAAAATAACTTAGAGACTGGTCTTATCTACGACGTATTTAGTTGCATGATGTTATAATTATTGTTACCCCTAGGTTGTTAATGATATTTTTTATAGATATTAAGATATTTATTTATTTTTCTTGATATCATCAAATAAATAAATTATTACCAAGATCTCCTTTTGATGATTTAATTATTCCTTATTACGTAATAATTAGTACCAGTAGTTTTTCTAAGTCAAAAACAAGTTTAGTGTGGCATTGGTTCTGTAGGAGTAAGTTCAAAGGAGAAGTATGGAAAGCATATCCCTTAAATTCATGAATATTATTTCTTACAACTTTTTATTTTATTTATAATTTCATTAAATTTTTCCTTGACCAATTTCCCCTCTGTTTCTCCTTATCAATCATATCCTCACCCGTCACTCCATGTCTGACCATGATTTCCTCTGCTTTATTTTTCATTCTCTCTCTCTCTCTCTCTCTCTCTCTCTCTCTCTCTCTCTCTCCCTCTCCCTCTTCCCCTCTCCCTCCCCTTTCATCAATATTATGTATTCATTTTTCGTGCCATACCACCTTAATCACCTTTCCTCCATCACTTCTAAGATGTTCCTTTTCACTTACATTAATTTTATGATTTTGTGGTTGCTGTCATTCTCTGTCCTTGAAACTCTGCCAAATCTCTAGATATCCATCTCCTCTGCTAAAAGTATGTTTTTCCCTACTTTATCCTGTGTCCAGATATCAGAGGCATACATTTTCCATTTAACTTGGGCATTATATATATTAATGTTTTCAACCTGCCTAAATAACTCAAGAGAGGAATGTAGCTATGCCATCAACATTTATATCTTTAATGATTTTTATTCTCCCCATGGTTTCAGATTATTCACTTTCAATATTATTTTGCATTTTTACTGATGATATTACTCTTTAGCTTATTTATTTACTTAAACTATGCATATTATGTTTTGTTTCTTCTTTACCCTATGTTTCTTTCTCTGTTATTGATGACCTCATTTTTCTAATACTTTTGTTTTTATTCTGTTGTTTTAGCAAGAGCATACTCCTGTCTGAAAAAATTCATTGACAAATACTTGCATAATTTCTTTTTGAGAGATAACTCTGCAGTAATAAAAGAATATTTAGCAAAATTTAAACATTTAATAGCTTTTCTGGATCCTCTTTTAGCAACTCATCTTTTGAAAATTGGATTTTCTCCAGAGTTGTTTGCCATACCTTGGTTTTTAACTATGTTTTCGCGTGAGTATTTTTTTTTTTTTTTTTTTAATTTTATACTTACACAACATTAAAATAATAGGTCTTAATGGTTTTAGTGCTTTCTAATTTTTTTTATTACTCTGTTAATTGTGATATGACTCCTAGAAGAGCTTATGTTTTTGTAAGGAACAAATGAAGCTTATTGTTGATAAGCCTCATAGATCGCACAATATATATTTCATGATGTATTTTTAAAGAACTTTAATAATAATTTATTTTTTAAATTCTTTGTTGCTATTCTAGGTTGTTTCAACTAGGTGAAGGTAAAGCCAAACTAGTCATACTTAAAGAATAGTAATTGGCCTTTAGTTTTTTTTAAGTTATTTATTTTTATTTTTTTAAATGATAGGTTACATTTTCATAAAAGGGTAATTTTTAGAAAATGTATACCATAATAATAGAATTAAATACTTCTATTCTATTATTAACAGAGTTTTAGAAAACATATTTTTTTTTATTTGACTACAATATATTTTATAAGGTGTTGAGAGTTGTTTTAAACTTTTACAGATGTGTTCCCGATCCAAAAAATATTGAATTTATGGGATTCTTTGTTACTTGGTAGTGCATCATATCCATTATTTATTGGATATTCTATTTTACAACAACTTCGCTCTGTACTATTAGAGTCTGGGTTTAATGAATGTATTCTTCTTTTTTCAGACTTGCCAGGTAAGATAATTTAAGCAGCATTAATTTTTTAACTGCTAAATAATAACTTATACCACCTCGCTTCTGCCGTTCTCTATCTAGTGTACATTACCTGATTGGTGTTTGACATTGCAGATAGTATGTCGAAGCCATATTCAATTCATATTTATCTTTATTCCAGAATGAATAAAACCTTTTCCATTTGAAACACATATTCCATTTTAAATTCAACCTTTTTATTTTTCATAAAAATAATACTAATCATGTTTACATAATATTATTGTTTACCATTCTATTACTTAATTTAAAAAACAATGTGGTTTGTTTTAAAATGGCATGAGTATACATTTTTTTAAACTTTCTGGATATCTTTGATATTGAGGTTCATTATTGAGTTATTGGAGGCACTTTTTATGAACATAGCATAACTTTTTATATTGCTCAGTTCTTGGCATTAATATGGAGGATATCTGTTGACTTAAAATAAACTGATACACTATTTCATGTACACCTTAACATTATACACTTTAAAATCAATAGTATTTTCATTTTAAGTGCTTATAATAACTATATAATAGACCAAGCTGTAACACACTGTATGATATTGAGGGTATTTGAAAATATGAATTGATATTGAGTTGGCTAATAAGTCCTTTCGGTTTTTCTGTTTATTTTTATGTCTCTATGGTGCACTTCTTATCTGATGAAATAATGTGTAAGTTGGATTTTGTATTCTCTTTGTAATATATCAACAACTATAGAGAGAAAATACTTTATTTTTTAAGTACTGCTGCCTAACTACAATGGGTTGTTTATGACACAGCATACTATAATTTCATTATAAATATTTAAAAAAAATAATTGCATTATCAAACATAGTATTAATATATTTACATTTATTATTATTAAATTATTTCATTTTTTTTTTCAATTTTGTTGTATCATTTTTTTTTTTTTTTTTTTGTACTCATAAAACTCTCATAAAAGAAAAACAGTATATATTCATTTATTAAAAATATATATTATATTTTAATATAATATATATTAAAATACAACAATATATTCATGTACACATGCCCCTATCCGGATACCATGCATGTGGTGGTGGATGATACCTAGGGAGTCAAATATTATATTTACTGCCATCTTCACTACATCCCCAATATCCACACTGAGATTCTCCTAGAAGCTCCTTGTTGAGTTTGGCACTGTTGCGCAAGCTCGGAACCAAAGGTCCTTCACATAGAAGTCTTTCTCACTGAAGCCCTCATGGAACTTGTTCAGGTAAGGGATGCACTTATCAAAAATTTTATTCTTTTCCCTTTCCACCTTATCCCCCTCATCGAAGTTATTACTCTCTTATCTTATTGTAGGATCCAAAATGATTACTGAATTATCAGTCTTATGAAACGCCATAATGTCAGCATATTTCGTGGATCCATCCAAATCAATGCAATAAACCTCATGAAAGCAGGCAAAGTTTCTCTCTTTGAGGAGCCTCATCAATTCATACTTGACCCAGTGGTGATGATGTGTTATGAGGAGGGAGTTGTTGGGACATTTTCTCAGCACATGTGCTGAAGTAACAGGCTCTCTCTTGCATTTGCAACAGAGGGACCAATATCCCTACCCTGTCCGCTGACACCTGGTACACCACACAGGGGTGTGTTAGTCCATTCAGACCCCGAAATTATTTGCTCTTCATATATGAATTCATTTGCTTTCAGTGTCTCTTCAAAGTGCCGAACGCCAATTACCTGCCACCTACAGTTGGCCCATTTTCAAAAAAAATTTCTCTTAGAGAGCTTTCACATTCTGATGTCCCTGATCAACCCCAAATAACTCTTGTTGAAACTAGCTTAGTTTTGTGTTTGCTATTGCACTGTGAATATGGAAGAAAATATCATCTATTATCGGCATGTTTTGTTGTATTATCTTAAAAAAGGTAAGCTTACTGCAGAAGCTCATAGAAAAATGTTCAGTGTTTATGAGGATGATGCCTTAACTGAAAACACCTGTAAAAATTGTTTTGCCATATTTCATTCAGAAAATTTTGACATCAGTGATGAGCAACAGTCTGGTTCCCCACATGAAATTAAAATGAGCAATGCTAAGGACATTGTTAATCGAAATCCCACCCAATCAGTGCGCGGGATTGCTATTGCCCTAAATGTGTCACACACAAGTGTAGAAAACCATTTGCACAAGCTCGGCTATGTTTCCAGACTTAATGTTTGGGTCCCTCACTCTCTCTCTAACCATAGTCAACTTGGCAACGCTCATTTCTGTTTGTGATTCAATGTGGAAATGGCAACAAAACAACTTATTTTTTAAAAGGTTGGTAACAAGAGATGACAAATGGATATTTGATGATAATGTAGTCTGTGGAAATTCTTGGGAACCTAATAGTGAGGCTCCTAGAATTATATCAAAACCTGGATTACTTCCAAAGAAGGTAATGCTTTCCATATGGTGAGATTTCAAGGGTGGTATTTTCTATGGGCTATTGCCATCAGGGCCAACAATTGATTCAACTCTATACTGCTCACAACTGACCAAATTGGGTCAATCAATTAATTAAAAATAAAAGGCCAAAACTGGCAAATCTGAAGGGGTAGTGTTTCACCAAGACAATGCTAGGCCTCACACCTCATTGGTTACTTGCAATAAATTATTGAGCCTTAGATGTGGACCTCTTGCCCCACCCTCCACACCAGACCTAGCTCCAAGCAACTACCACTTATTCCAGTCTCTGCAGAACTCCATGAACGAAAAGAAATTCCAAAAGGAAGAGGACATCAAAAACCTCTTGTATCAGTGTTTTTAACAATAAACTTTCTTAAAGACATTCTATAAACATGGCATTATGCAGTTCGTGGAAAGATGGGAAAAAGTCATATTAAATAATGGTCAATATATTGTAGATTAAAATAAATTTTATGTCTTTAATACATTAAGTTTTATTTCACCCTGAAAAACCTACAGGACTTTTTGCCAACCCTATAGATATATGATTATACTATTATAAAACTGATAGTATTTTTATATAAAGGTCTCTGACAATCCAACAATGGAACTAAAATTGAAATAAAATATGTGTACTTCATTTATTTTTCTTGGAAGAAAATTGGATTTGACTTAAAAAAGGGGAGGAAGGAAAGATTTATGGAGCTGGTTATATTAGTTCAGTACTTTATATTTAATAAATCTACTCTAAATTTCTATTACAAATTTATTGTTCTCTCAAAACCCTGAATAATAGTTTAAAGTTTAGATTATTTATTTATTTTAAAAAGGTAGTATTTTATCTTTGAATTAATCGATAATTTTAATCTATAATCTATTAATTTTTTAGTAAGTAACGATAACTTATAAAAAAAAAAAATCATGATTTTAAAATGTTTTCTTTTTTTCTCCTGTTTCAGAAATTGATATTGAGAAATGTGTTAAAGATTCCATGTCATTTTATGAGTCCACACCCAGAAGTGTTACATATAGGCAAAATGAAGTAGTAGATAAAAATGAGAAGGCACTTTTTGATGGATTGGTATGTTTTATAAAATATAACTTGGAATGTACATTTAAAATTTTGAAGTTAAAGTCTATTCTTCGATTTATTTTAAATTAAATTGTTTGTGTCTATTTATATGATTGTTTTCAATTATTTTTTAAAATACTAAATTATATCTTATGTTTTGATTTTATTTGTATTATTGTAATTTTAGTTTATTACCATAATTCTAATATAATTTTGCAGTTTTTTTTTTCTAGTGGCATGACAGGTCGTTTAGGCACTTGGCCATGCGGTGTTATCTGCTACACTCTCGTTTCTTAATGAAATTTTATAGGATAGGGTCATGACTCCCTATACCTATTTTTTTGAGCTGCCACCAGTTGACTGACAGGACTCACATACTTGGGGAAGAGGCTGTGAGTGAATCCCCATTAAATTAAATTCTTGAAAATGTGTTGAACTCACAACCTTTGGCATGGGAGACTAACACTCTTGCCACTCACTCAGCCATGGGCTCCCCAATATAACTTTGGTAAACTAAAAACTATTAACTTTGTTTTTGTATAAAAACTGTACTTATCTCTTTGTGTTATAGTGATTTTGTTTTTTGTTCACCCCTACCTCGCCTTTGTAGGCTATACAGGGGTTTCTCTGGCTAGGGATAAAGGTGGGGAATCAATACCATGATAAAAGTCCCCCTGCACCGAGGCACGAACTCGTAATCATTCCAACTATATCAAATTCTATTATCCGGTTGCTGGGCAATGTAGATTGTTCATACACCCTAACCGTTGAGTAGCCACCCTGATAGAGTTGAGTAGCCACCCGGGTTGATTGATTTACATAATTTTTTTTGTTTACTCTTTCATCAAAGCTTAATAATAATTTTTTTGTTTTCATAGTCATATTTGTGTATAATATTCCCCAGGCAATCATTCACTCTCCCTCATGGGTATGTGAGCCCTGTCAACCAAATGAAGGCAACCTCACAACTAGAGTAGGAGTAATGACTGTACTTTGTGCACCTTGATTGTGAATTGCATTGTAGTTTTCCTAGACATCAGATAGCTTAGAATAGATATATAGATCCTGCTGGCTCTGAATGGCCATGACCTGTTCCTGAACCTGAGGGGTTACTGGGAAAGACTCTCAGATAGGCTCCAAAAGGTACTGGTTACAGAGCTATGGGCAGGCAGCCTGCCTCTACTCTATTGAAACTATGGTTTGTAGCAACTAGAGGTTGGGCAACTGACCCCCTTTAGGCTGCCTGCTGCCAGTGCTCCTAATGTGAATGAAATAAAAAAATATTTGTTTTTACTCTAAAATCAATTAAAATAAAAAAATTAAAATCAAATTTCAATTTTATTACGTTAACTATTTTTAAAATAACTCATGTACAGATTTATGTAGGTAAAGAACAAAACAATCCATCCATTATTATTATATAACCATATTATCTTTCTTTATATTTATTTTTATTTTGAAAATGTTTAGTATATAATATTTATAATGATGGAAGAATTGTTGACTGTAGAATAAATGTTTGGAGAATTTGGTTTGGGGTTCAATTGGTGAACATTTAAAATTAGATGAAAACTCAATTGAATTAAAGATAGAATTTAATAAAAATAGTTTTACAATTAAAGAACTAATTTTAAAGAAATCGAACTAATGACTTCAAATAAAATAGAAATAAAAAAAGTTAATCAATAAAAAAAAATTGTAAGCCATCTAATTATAGTATTTTTAAACTCTGTTACAGGATCCACCAGCAGTAACTATTGATATAATTACTAATGAATGCTGCCCTAGAATAAGTAATGCAGAATTAAAGATCATGATTCAAAACCCAATACTGAAAACCAAACTTCTGCTTGTTGACATTCGACATCCAACTCTGTATCCTTACTGTAAAATTTAAACATTGTGTATTGGCTTATTGGCTTTATAATTCCGATTTATCCTATGTGGATTTATATCCTCTAATTTCATTGTAATGTTAATTCTTGGTAATTTATTTATTTCATAATGGAATTGTATTTATTATTATTATTATTTGTTCAATCAGGAGCCTAAAAAGTTTCCTTTAGAAAACAAATATGAGTAGTTTTCTTGGTGCCCTATATGTTCCCTGCTCCTATCATCAAAGTTGGTGTTTTAGAAATTTTAAACCACCTTTTATCAATGTATTATAAAGGAAAGGATAATGTCTGTTATATAGTTCCAATATTAAAGAGTAGCTTTAAATATTTAATTAATTATTCAAAAAGTTACAACTTTTTTATTTAAAAAACTTACTACTTGCTAAATTATAGGATGGCATGCAAGATCTTGTTCATGGTGTTAAAAGTAGAATAAAAGATTATTTTTTATTCAAAATAGTAATACCTCTCTCGCAAATGAAATAATTATTTTTTAGATCGGTCTGAAGGTTGTATTGAATTATAGGTAGTGGAATAGTATTCTTCTATAGACTGAAGTACATTTCTCCATGAAAAAAGTGGCGCACATTGAAAAATTATTTCATTTTTTCCTAAGCAATTAATGTGCATTACATAAACATTTTTATAAAATAGTGTTCTTTGAAGATGATTTAGAGGTGAAATTATGATTAAGAAACAAAAAATAAAGATTTATTTGAAAAAAAAATACTAACAAAAATTTATTTACAAAAGAAAAAGTTTTTCTCTGTTGAATTCAACTTTCAAGAATGGGTATTGCTTCCTATTGTTGAATTAATTTCTTAATTGTTTTTGCCCAAAACTGACCTCAGATTTGGTCTTAGAACATTGGAAACTGCTATAGTCAGATTTCCAGGCCAATCTAAAAATAATTGAAAACTTAATTTAGGGTCTATGTAGGTCTTAAAGGACTATTAAAATGTAGCTCTCAATATCAAACTTCCTGTGACTTGACATAATGATAAAAACTACAGAGAATGAGCATATAAATGATTTATAAAATTAATTTCCTGTATTGTTGATTGGTAACTACATTGACTATAAACAAACACGTTTGCTCAATTTCATCATCATCATCATCATAATCATTCCCCCTTCTACCGCTGTTCGGTGTGAGGGTACTGCTTATAGAGCCTGGTCCAGTTGTCTCTCTCCTGCACCAACTCTGCTCTCCTGTCCCAATTTATTCCTCGTTTCCTGCATGCTTACTTTACACTATCCTCCCAGGAGATGCGCGGCCTTCCTCTGGGTCTTTTTCCTTCCGTGCGGGTCTCGTAGGTCTTCCTGGCATTTCTGTCTGGATCCATCCTAAGAAGATGTCCAAACCACCTCAGTTTTTGCTCCTCCAGTATGGTCTCTGCCGGTTTGACATCGAGATTAGCCTGTATGGTGGCATTCCTTATTCTATCTCTTCTTGTTTTTCTCTCTATTTTTCGTAGATACCTCATTTCCATCGCTTGTATCTGACTCCTGTTTTTTGTGGTGAGGGTCCACGATTCTGAGGAGTACAATAGAATAGGGAAGAATGTCGATTTATAGACTGCCAGCTTGGTCCGCTTTGTCACTTCTCTTCTCCCAAGGAAACCTCGTCTGACCATACAGAACATCTTGCCTGCTGCTCCAATTCTTTGGGCCACTTCCTCGTCTATGTAGCCACTCTCATTGAGATGAGCTCCCAGATATTTAAAACTGTCAACCTGCTCTAATCTCTCTCCTCCAACCCTTATTACTCTCATTATCCTTCGGGGTTTCTTTCCAATACGCATGCATTTCGTCTTCCCCGGATTGATCTTCATATTTATTGCGGATAATTCCTCTTGTAGGACATTTATGTTGTGTTGGAGGTCTCGATCGTTGGCAGCCAGCAAGACGATGTCGTCAGCGAAGGCCATCAGGGAATATCTGGTAGGGTGCAAGTTCCTGTGCCCCAGCTGGAATTTCCTCATTATAGGCTTGGTTCTCCTTATTGCCAAATCCAGAACCATGATGAAGAGCAAAGGACTCAGGCTACAGCCCTGTCGGATACCCAGTGTAGTCTCAAATTCTTTTGAAATGTGATTTCTGGTCCTAATCACATTCCTCACTTGTTTGCTCAATTTATTAAATAAAATGTAAATATATTAAATCTTGATGTTTTTTAGAATTGGTTATATTATTTCTGTTTGAATAGATAAATACAATTATTATAATATATTTCGTATTAACGATCAATTGTTAGATACAATGAATCAAATATACCTGGTAGTTTAAATATTCATGCAGTGGATCTAAAGCTGGAAAAACATATAGATAACTCTTTGATGCATAAATCTGAATTGTCAGTTTTATATAACAACAAGGGAAAGATCATTACTGTGGTTGGAGACAACGATAAAAAAACATCAGAGGTAAGGCACTTTAGTTTCACTTACATTAGTAGTAGCTAATAAATAGTGATTTATTTGTTGTGAGTCTCATTAATGCTCAGTAGAATATTTTTCCTTTGTATGCCATGTATCAGGCCATCTCACTGGTGGCTGAAATGGGAACGGTCAGTACATTTTCAAGGTTTTCTACTAAACCTTTTCCAATTCTGATTGACTCCTTGACCATTAAGGAGAGTTTCTCACCATACAAGCCTACCAGCTTGCTGTACACTGTCTACTCATATTTTTAGTTCTATACTATATATTTTTTAAAATAAAATTTTCTTCAATAAATAGAGCAAAACCTATAACATAACATATTGTTCATGTTGTATAACATATTGTTCAAGGATCTCTGTTATGTAGAAATCTGCGTTAGGGAAGGTCTGTTGAAGACATGGAGATCAATTTTCGCTTCCAGAGATATTCCTCAGCATGCCATCACTGAACTACCTCAAATTGCACTCTTCCAGCAATGTTACATTCAAAATAACGCTCACCTGACCTTCGCTGAACTCTAGCATGTCCATCTGGAGAGTTAAGTGAAAAACGTGACTCATGGGAAAAAAGTACAGTCCCCCATTCATTCCTATTCCACAATATGTGCTATCGAGTAAACTCTATATGGGTTCTTCGAGGATTCACAGTGAGCTGTGGAATTGTGGCTACCCTCCTGGATATAAGTTCATTTTTGCAAGTCTTCTTATGAGATTTTCGTCACTAATTGATATATCACAAACCACCCAGAGCCTTTGAGCAGTCTCAGAAGCAGTAGAAAAGCGATTTCGAAGAGTATGTATTAAAATAAACTGATCATCTCGTGGCTGTGTCCTTGGGCAACTTAAACCTGGCACTTTAGTTTCACTTACATTAGTAGTAGCTAATAAATAGTGATTTATTTGTTGTGAGTCTCATTAATGCTCAGTAGAATAATGTTCCTTTGTATGCCATGTATCAGGCCATCCCACTGGTGGCTGAAATGGGAACGGTCAGTACATTTTCAAGGTTTTCTACTAAACCTTTTCCAATTCTGATTGACTCCTTGACCATTAAGGAGAGTTTCTCACAATACAAGCCTACCGGCTTGCTATACACTGTCTACTCATATTTTTAGTTCTATACTATATATTTTTGATCCTACCATCATGAATCTTTCTATTTGAGTACTAAAGCAAATGCATGGAACAAGTTAAGGATAAAATATTTGAGTTTACAGACCTGTAATGTTTAGAAGTTTTTATAAAGCAGGTGTGTTATGATCATTTATAAAAAAAGGATTGCTGGTACTAAAAATAGAGAGGGAGGGGGAGGCAAGTCCAGCTAGTGGATCTGTTATTCCTTTTTGGTTTAATTGACATTAACAAACAAGGTTAAGGAATACAGTTTTGATATTGTAGGTATTTTAGAAGTTAGGAAGGTATATTATTATCACACCGATGACGGAAATCTTTTGTCACAATGACTCATCAGTAAAGTAGTTAGTTAACCATAAGTAGCTTGAAGGGTTATCAGTATTGGTAGTCTTCTTTGGGATTGGATTGATTTACTGTCTCTAGTTAATGTGTATTTTTTTACTGTTGAAGTGAGAATGATATGTTATTGGTCTACATATAGGTGACCAAGTTTTTATCTGCCCTGATGCCTTAATTGACAATTGAGATGTTTTTTTAATTAGCCCTGTATATATGAATATGTAAATATTTTATTTTATTTTTTTGTCTAGTTTGTTTTATTTGTTTTTCTAAATTATTATTATTAGAAGCTACCTGCTAATTTATTACTATTATTCATTTTCTTTGTTATTTCTGTTGTTTTTTGTTTATTTTATTTATTTATTTTTCTATTACTCTAAGATACTGAAGTTCCAATTTAATTTGTCTGTAACATTATTCTGAAGGGACTTGTCCCAGAATAAATAAAGAATTTATTATTATTATTATTATTATTATATATATATTACTATATTAATAACACTTTATTAAAGTTATGAATTTAAATATTGCAGTATGATTTGGAACGAATCTTAATTATTTTCTTTAGAAAATATAGGCATTTCTAAACTAAATGATGAGAATAAAATATTTCCAAAAATCAATTTTGTAAGAAATGTCCTTTAGCACCTTTAGGGAATTAACATCTCATTTGTCTGATCAGTTGTGTACCAGTATTTTGGAGACACAGGAATCTACAGCCTTACTGATATTTATACTCTATGTTTTTAATAGAGATATCCTGAAGAGGTTTGCCAGTCCAGTCCATTCCCACCTCATGTTTCTGCGAATCAAGGGTTATGTCTGATACTGCAAGCTTGCTATAGATTTAGGACCAGTTCCTTGGAATCGCTGACCCTATAATCTTTGGAGACAGTGGCTGTGTGGCTATAGTAGTCTACCATGCCAAAGGTTGTGAGTTAAAAGGACTTTTTTCAAGTATAGAAATAAATAGGGATTCACTCACAGCCCCTCCCCTGGGTCACATAACTATTTAGGTTTTACATAAAAATGTTAGCCGCTCACAAAAATAGTTTAGGGATCAAAGATCCTATATAACATATCATCGAGAATCATGAGTGTATTCTCTTAGGAGATTACACCCCATGGCCAAGGCCCTTCATGGTCTGTTTTGCCATCTGGAAAAAAAAAAAAAAGGTCCATAGAATATAGTAAATGTTTACCCAGTTCATCAATTCATTCTTCTGGCATACCATTACATGACTCCCCAACTTAAATGATCTTTGGTTTGCCATTCTTATTCTTCTTTTTTTCAAAACATACTTTAAATGTAAGTCATTACTAATTTTTTTTTTTGGGGAACCCAACTTTATGTAGGTCACTCAATGTCTATTTTTATGGTTATGTAAAATATTTTTTGAGGAGCAGTAGTATGAAATTCAATAATAATTAGAACAGAGTATGAAATGATTGGTAACCAGCTAGTTTATTGTTCACCATTTGTTCTTAACTTGGATTTCACTGGAATGAGCAAATTATATTAGCTGATTATTTAAATGAGAACATGTCATCTTATCCAAATACCTTTGTATTTATACAAGCATTTTTATGTCATGTTTGTTTGTTAGACATCTTTTACTATGTATACTATAAATCTATGTACTATACAACTTAAAAAAAAAAACAATAAAATTTCATCCAGTTTTGCAGTTTTCTTCTCAAAAGCGGCTTTCCTAAAGTTTGCAGTTTGAATGGAGGATTTAGAGCATTATACATGAATGGAAGACCTTTTTTATGATCTGTTAAGATTTGTGTATTTGAAGTATATCATAGACTACATCATTGTTCTAAAGCTGTGAAATATCTTTCACACTCAAATAATTTACTCATAACTTCAAGAGGTGTAATTTTTTTTATAAAAATAGGTTTCTATTTAAAACACCTATATACTCATACAAATGTATGTGTATAATGAAAGTATAATGTGATACCTTACTGGATGGCTCACAAAAGGAAACTGAAAGAATATTAGGTGATTAATAATATTTATTTTATTTTTTATTATATAAAATATTATTCATATTTCTTATTGTTAACCTCTTCATGTTTTATTGTAATTTAGTCAAAAGTGATAAAATGGTTGATTTATTCACAGATAAGTGAAATCTGTATTTCATAACAGTAAAATTGATTTGTCCTTTGTTAATATTTTAACTTAAAACATTTATTGAAATATTTATTTTATTTTATTTAGGAAATTTTTATTTAATTAAATCTATTATAGCCATTTTTTGGTGATATTTAATTGATAATTGATTCTCATAAGATGCACAATTATTAATTTCTAAATGTCTTAAGTGTCATGCTAGAATATTACTAATAGTTATTATTATTTTGTTCTTACATTCCTTTGCTATAATTGTGCATTTTTTTGAATCATTACCCAACTACAATTGTTAATGTGAGGAGTTGTAATTGTTATGTTTTCCTTATTCATTTCATTTTATTTTTCATTATGAAATTAGGAGATAATCATCATTAATACATTATGTTAATGAAATATATTTATAATAATGAATCATATCTCTCTATCTTTTTTTTCAAGTGTTACTATCCCCTTTTCAATTCACTCTATTGCCTATGTACGCACACTGTTTTATACATATAAGTGGAATACTTAATGTATTATTCTTCCCTTTTCAAAGCTTTCACTCCCAGTACGACTTCCTAGTTTGCTTTCCACTTATACATGAAGTTACTTGAACAAAATAGGTGGATACAGATGTCTACTTTCTGCACTCAATGGTAACTCACTTTTTGTGTTTTGTATGCTTGCTAGCCTTTATGTTATCTTTCTAGGCAGTGGTCAAAAGATTCTATAACTGTTTAATGTTATTACGTCCTGCTTTTCCCTAATTTACTTAAAGTAATTAAAGGTTTCTTCAATCATAAGTCTAAAGTTTTTATTTTCTTTTTTCTGCTTTTATTCTGCACTGCAGCCTTATTGTACGGCCTCCATTATCCTGTTAATTAGGTTAATTGCCTTTTCGAATCTGACCTAAGTGTAAGGATCGATCAGTTCGCAAAGCTTAGAATCTGAAATACAGTAATTGCAAAAGTGGTAAAACTGTATACTAGCTATTTCTTCACGACTGCATATTGCAGTTTCAGTTTTATTTTTCATCTTGCAGAATCTGCAGATTGGTGGTCCTTCTAACCCTATATTGTGGATGTTTACACCACTTATTTCATTTTTTATTTTGTATTCTGAATTCCTCAGAAACTCTTTCTACAATCATTATTTTTATTTGTTATCAAGTTTTTTTATTATGTGAATAAAGAAGAAAAACATACAGTTTTCGGTACATTTGGAACAGAGTGGGTTAAAAAAGTGTGTGGTTATTACCTATCAATTATTGTGTTTGTTATTATCTCACCATTTTTACCTTTGTACCTTTACCTTTTATCTTGTACCACATATACCTTATTTTACCAATTACTCATTTATTTGTATATTCAATCATCAATTTATCTGTTCTGCAAAAACATAAATTAATCACAAGACACAAGTCCTATGAATCAGCTCACCTACCTGGCATAGTGTAAGGAAATCACTAGGACGACCTCGCTTGCCCCTCAGTGGAGGTGCTTGTTAAGTTGACAGTGTCCTGTATGCAGTCCTATCACCCTCTCAGGATTATCCTGTCCATTGAGAGATTTTTCTCTTTGCAGGGTTCCTCCAGTTGAGCTTGATTTCATTGTCAACCGCCGCCTTGATCAGACCTTTTCCTTAGCTGAGGCAGGGTCTAGAGTTACTATTGCGTTTTCCAGAAAATAATGCAGGATTTAGAGTTTTATTTAAAATACCCCTCTTATAAAAAAATGTTTATTGGATTATTCATTTGTATGAATGTCAACACTTATTTACCTTCTTCCAAACGATAAGTTTTGTTTACCTCTGTAGCATTTCACTTCTTAGAAACATTTCAGTCTACTAAGTTTTCAACATGTGATCTTTGAATAATTCTGTTTTACTAGTTTAAACTCAACTGAAATTGGTCTTTTGTCTTCTCAGTATCCCTCCAGTTGAGCTTGATTTCATTGTCAACAGCCGCCTTGATCACACCTTTTCCATAGCTGAGGCTGGGTCTAGAGTTACTATTGCGTTTTCCAGAAAATAATGCAGGATTTAGAGTTTATTTAAAATACCCCTCGTATAAAAAAATGTTTACTGGATTATTCAGTTGTATGAATGTCAATACTTATGTATCCTCTTCCAAACGATAAGTTTTGTTTACCTCTGTAGCATTTCACTTCTTAGAAATATTTCAGTCTACTAAGTTTTCAACATGTGATCTTTGAATAATTCTGTTTTACTAGTTTAAACTCAACTGAAATTGGTCTTTTGTCTTCTCAGTATCCCTCCAGTTGTGCTTGATTTCATTGTCAACAGCCGCCTTGATCACGCCTTTTCCATAGCTGAGGCTGGGTCTAGAGTTACTATTGCGTTTTCCAGAAAATAATGCAGGATTTAGAGTTTATTTAAAATACCCCTCGTATAAAAAAATGTTTACTGGATTATTCATTTGTATGAATGTCAACACTTATGTATCCTCTTCCAAACGATAAGTTTTGTTCACCTCTGTAGCATTTCACTTCGTAGAAATATTTCAGTCTCCACTAAGTTTTCAATGTGTGATCTTTGAATAATTTTGTTTTACAAGTTTAAACTCAACCAAAATTGGTCTTTGACAGCCAGAAACATCAATAACAGCATTAATGAGTGCCCTGTTCAACGGTGGTTTAAAATATTTCTGGAGAAGACAAAGGTAATGGAAGGAGTTTCTTTCTTGATGACTGTGTTCTGCAGATTTTGGTGGAAGAAAACCCCAGAAGAGCTGTTCGATTACTTGCAGGGAAACTTTATCCTAGGAAATTGACTGTTGATGACTACTAAAAGGTAAAAAAGCTTCAAATTTAGGTTCTATAGCTATTAAACAACTGCCAAAAAAAAAAAAAAAAAAAAAAAAAAAACAGTATTAAGAAGTTTGTGCTACACTTGTTTTCCAAAACAAAAACGACCTTTTTCTGTCCAGAATTGTTATTCTTGAAGAAAAGTGGATACTTTACAATAACAGTGGACATTCAGGATATTTGCATGGCAAATGAGAAGCAGCCCAGCATCAAAAAATGGTGATTGTTGTTGTTTGGTGAGCTTCATTTGGTTTCACATTCTAAAGGTTCTTGAAGCATGGAGAAACCATCTTCCAGAGAAACAAGTTCTTTTTGGACATGCTATTTGAATGCAAAATGATCAACAACTGGTTTCTTCCCATATCTGACCTAAAGCTTCACTTTTGTTTTACTCGAAAACATAAGTTACTTTTGGAAATGTCTTCGTGTGTTTATGAAATGTCCTCGTCACAGACTGTGTTTATGAGAATATAGTTGTAAAAGCGATACTGGTCACTTCTTCTGAGTGCGTGTTTATGTCTCGTGGAGTGTAGACGTCTAGTGTTTAGAGCTCCGGAGGATTAAGCACAAAGCGATAAGTAGAACCTATACTATTATTCTCTCATCTCTTTCTTTCTTTTTTATTAAAATATATTCTGTTTAATTTATCTTAGAAGTAAGTTTTTTTGTTTTTTTCTCTCTCTTTTTTATTTGTTTTTTGTTCTTTATTGGTGAAAATGGCAGATTCGCCACCATCGAAACACAAAAAAGGCAGAATTAAAGAACAACTTTTTGAAAATAATGATGCTAAACCAAAATCATTTGCAAATTAACTATTGTTCAATTAATGAAATAAAGGAAGAACTAAAGTCCCAAAATGTAAGTGAAGTTAAAAGACTAACATATTTTTAAAATAATGAGAAACAGAATAGTCACAACTATCTCTTAACCTTTAACTGTCCAAATGAAATTAAAGTAGGCTTCTATAACATTGCTATTCGTCAATTTATCTCAAGCCCTACGAGATGCTATAATTGCCTTAGGTATGGACATACCAAAATAACATGTAAAAAAAGAACCCTTATGGTCTTATTATGTAATTGCCTTAGGTATGGACATACCAAAATAACATGTAAAAAAAGAACCCTTATGGTCGTTTTTGTGTAACACTAAACATGAAGATACATAATGTAATAACCCCTTAAAGTGTGTACTTTGTTCAGACCAACATGATTCTTTTTCGAAAATTTACCCAATTTTTCTAAAAGAAAAACAAATTAGAAGTATTCAAGAGACTGAAAAAATTTAGGGGCTAAAAAGAAGTATGAACAATTACATCCTTTAACGACTACAATTTCATTTTCTAGCATTGTAAATAACAAGCAAACCGTTAGTGTTATTGTACAGACCGATACAGATGATATAAATGACAAATTTATTTTCTTAAAGCCGTTAGAAGTAAAGGCTTCATCCAGTAAGCCCCCCACGGTTGATAGCGGGACAGCTAGTGTACCAAGTGCCACTATGGTCTGGAGAAAGAAATGATGATTCAAACTCAATTTTTTAACGATATATATTCAAAGATACATAGAAATATTAGGACTGGATGATTTTTTTTTTTGCTCCTCACATAAATTATATGCATATTTGCACCTAAGCTCAGTAATCATAGAGGGGGGAGTTGTTGTACCATATTGTCTTTTGGAATGCATGAATCATTCGATTATGGAATCATCCGATTATTAAAATCATCAAAGCGATTATGACGATCATTCGATTATACCCACCCCTACCAAGTGGTACCCCCACCATGCCTCCTCCCCACTCCCTACCCCCACCATCCCTTCCTCCTACCTCTCCTGCCTCTTCTTCCTCTATTCCATCTAATTCATTTCCTCATATTTCAAAACCCTCCTCGACTCCTCTACTCTCGGCTGTAAATTCAGCCAAAATTACGGGAGCAAGTAAGATCACTAGTCAGTCTTCCGTAATTCCGACTATATCTTCGGAAAAACAAACACCAGTTGACCCTCTCCTCGTTCATCGTCAGAAATATGGAGAGTGGACAGTAGTGAAAGAAAGGCGAACAAGAATCAGATCTAGGAATAAATCTTCTAGGAAAGGGAACATGCAAATCGATTAAAATATAACTTTGTTTATATTCCTATCGTTTAACTGTCTATCTGTTTTTGTTTTCTTTTATAATTTCACTTTTTTTTTTTTTTTTTTACTAAACCTAATTCTAATAATCTTTTCATCATGAAACTTCTACAATGGAATTGTAACGGTTTGAAAACTCACTTAAACGAAACAGATCCGTTTTGCCTAGCTATTCAAGAGACTCACCTTAAAACTACTGATGTAATCAATATTAAAAATTTTGATTTATATCGAAAAGATAGTCCAAACACAAAACATAATCAACACGGAGTCTTAATTGCGGTGAAAAATAATCTTTATTCAAAACCTGTCTCAATAAACTCCCCGTTACAGGCTGTAGCCGTTAAAATCCACCAAACATTCACCTTTACTGTATGTAATGTATACCTACCGCAGGACCGTACAATCAATACTCATCACTTAATAGACCTTTGTAATCAACTTCCTCAACCTTTACTTTTCATTGGTGACATGAACGGAAATAATTCGTTATGGGGCTCCCGAGAAATTAACACACGCGGTAAAATTATTGAAACCTTTTTGGACTTTTCAAACTTATTCCTACTCAACACTGGCGAAAATATGTTTCTTAGTTCAAGCTATGGAACATACTCCTCAATAGATTTATCCCTTTGTTCCCCATCCTTATACAACTTAATAGAATGGACCGTTCTACCTGACCTGCACGGTAGTGACCACTTTCCGCTTCGTATTAAATTTAATAACATGAAATCCGCTCATGCTCAACCAAAGAGGATTTAAAAAAAGGCAGAATGGACTATCCTCAAATCTCTTGCTTCACCACCCTTCATACCTCCAACCGAATTAAATATAGAGATAGGCTGTGAGACCATTACAAACGTAATTATAGAAGCAGCCAGAGCATCCATCCCAACTACCTCGGGAACACCCAAAAGACCATTAGTCCTCTGGTTCAATGATGATTGTAAAAAGGTCATAAAACAACGCCGAAAAGCATTAAAAACTTTTTAAAGGCACATGATGACAGAAAACATGATCGAATATAAAAAACAACGCGCAAATCGTAGAAAATTATTTAATTCGTGTAAACAAGAAATATGGAATTAAGATCTGTAAAATTTCACACCAGAAATCGTTTCCAAACCCCACGATTTTCGACAGTGGACAACTAACAGACGACCCGTCAATTATTTTATACAAAACTATGGATGACAACACCATATCTAATGAACAAATAATAGATAATCCAAATAATCCTGTAACCGAATATCACAATATTCCCTTCACAATGTGGGAACTAAAAGAAACCCTCAATAGTGTAAAAGGATCAACGCCCGGATCAGACTGGGTGCATTGTTATGATCAAAAATCTTCCGGTCGAAACTAAAACATGGCTACTCGAATATTACAATCATCTTTGGACTACTGGACTCCTCCCACAAGCTTGGCGCAACTCGAATGTAATCCCCATTCTGAAAAGTGGAACGGTTAAAAGATAGCCTAGTAGCTACCGTCCGATATTTCTAACTAGCTGCTTAAGTAAGATAATGGAGCGCATGGTCAGCAAACGGTTAAGGTGGGTCGTAGAAACCAACAATCTGTTGCAACCTTTCCAATCTGGTTTCCGTCAGGGAAGGTGTACAATTGATCATTTGGTTACTCTAGAAGCTGAAGCACAATACTCCTTCACTAATTCCCAACAAATGGTTGTAATATTCTTCGACTTGAAAAAAGCATTTGATAGCATCAACCATAACATAATTCTCAAGAAACTGACGTCCATAGGAATTAAGGGTCATGTATTCTCCTACATCTAACAATTCCTATCAAATCGACAATTCAGAATCAGAATAAGCTGTGAACTATCTGGAAATCGTAAAGAGAACATCGGGGTCCCTCAGGGCTGCGTCCTTAGCCCGATATTGTTCTGGCTTGCAATAAATGATCTGGGACTGAACCTGCCGAGAGGTGTCAACCCGTTATTGTTTGCAGATGACCTAGCCGTAATTTGTAGATCTGGAAGTATCGACGATATCAAATGCAAATTACAGGATGCCATCAACAGATTTCACCATTTGTCACTATCCGCAGGCCTTCAGTTCTATGCAGAAAAATCTCATTGTGTTCATTTTTCCCGCAAAATAAATACCCAAACCTCTCCCGAATTCCGTCTGGGGAACTCTCCTATACCATATACCAATACACATAGGTTTCTGGGCTTAATATTTGATGGGAGACTAACCTGGCAACCACATATATCTGCTTTAAAAACAGTTACCACTAAACGAATAACAATACTTAGATATCTCAGTGGTGCGTCCTGGGGATCCGATAGAACAACTCTATTAAAGCTATACTGTGCTTTAATATGCTCGAAATTAGATTATAGTAGCTTTGTCTATGGCTCCGCTAGACTTCCAATTCTAAATAAAATTGATGCCGTATTCCATGCTGGGATTTGTATAGCAACAGAGGCGTTTCGAACCAGTCCTATTCTTAGCCTATGTTCAGAGGCGGAAATACCTCCTCTTTTGTCCAGAAGGAAAAAACTTGCCATTAATTACGTCTCCAAACTACTGCTCTATCTATACCACCCAACCCATAGGTACATCTACAAATACAAATTCACAAGAGCCTTTGCAAGTAAATCAAACGCGACACTTCCTTTGGCCGAAAGAATCAAAGTTGTTATTTCAATCCTCGAAAAAATTCCTCTCCATAAACAAGACGTTTCAACTCCTCCATGGACTCTTACACCTCCTAACATAATTCTCCGCTTAACCCGATTACCGAAAGAAACTACACCTCTCACTGATTATGAAATCAAATTTTCACATCTTCTTCATAGTATTCCAGACCCCTTCGTAATCTATACTGATGGCTCCAAAAACGAGAATTCCGTTGCTTGCTCCTTCGTCACAAACAACTCCACTCACAAGATAAAACTCCATTCTCTATGTACCGTATTTACTGCCGAACTTCATGCAATAGCATTAGCACTTCATTTCGCCATGTCAGTAAACCAAATCAATATAGCAATAGTTACCGATTCATTAAGCTCAATAAAATCACTAAATAGTATGTATCCCAAATCTCCCACTGCCCTAAAAATTCGCTCATATCTGAAAATGTTGGAAATATCTAACGAATCAGTACAGTTCATCTGGGTGCCCAGTCATAAGGGGTTAAAGGGTGACGAGCTCGCGGACAAAGCTGCAAAACAGGCTCTTACCCTCCCAGGCCGTGCCGCTGCGGTATTGACATCACAGGAAGCATGCCTTCCATTAAAAAGAGAGCTTATAGAGGCTTGGCAGGCCATGTGGGAAGAAAGTTCACCCAGTAAATTAAAAACCATAAAAGAATCTGTAAAATCATGGGCCACATCCAGTCACCAAATCGAAGGGAGGAAGTCGTAATAACTTGACTCCGAATAGGACATACAAACCTTACCCACTTACATATCATAACAAAACAGTCCCCTCCGAGATGTCAACATTCCGATAGCCTTTTAACCGTACAGTACCTCTTTCAGGAGTGCTACTTCTATACTTCGATACTAGCCCAATTAGGCCTCCCGAGAAACAACCGAATAAATGAATCCAAGATTAAATCCGTCATCTCATTTTTAAAGGAAAACAACATACTAAAAGAAATCGTTGTCTATAAATAATATTTCATTTTAATATTACTATATTCGCCGATCCCCTTTCGTTCCCAAGAGACATCGATATCTTGATTAAAAAAGAAAAAGATTAAATGAAAAAAAAAATTGGCGTATATGTGTAAGTGTGTATATGTATACGTGTGTTAGTGTGTATGTGTGTTTATGTATCTGTATATATGTGTGTGTGTGTGTGTGTGTGTGCGTGTATGTGTGTGTGTGTATGTATAGGTGTGTGAATATATATGTATGTATATATGTGTGTGTATATATATGTTTTTTTTTTACGAAAGTAGGTGGAAATCTTCAAAAGACGCGGGCCCGTACCTATCCGTGTGTGGGATTTCTACCACTAAAACCAACTTCCCTACACCTGTTTCTCACCCTCCACGGGACCACCGTTGGCATTACTTCGTGGAGGGGAGGAGCTGTGTGCCGCCCCATTGTTAGGCGCCTTACCCTATTTTTCTAGGTACGCATCTTCTTCTCTTCCATTCTCAATTTCTTGATGACATCCGCAGCCAGACGTTGGCCCGCCATCTAGTTCTCCTGAGAAACTAGCATAAGGTTGTCGATGTTATCAGGTGTAGCTTCTGATCTGTATATTTCTCGAAATTCTTCCCTCTCTACTTGAAAGCGAGGACAACAGAAGAATACGTGTTTTACTGTCTCATCTGTTGTTGGGCATCTTGGACATTCTGCTGTATTGTCCAACTTAAACCTTAATTGGTAGGATCTGAAGCATCCATGTCCAGTGAGCATTTGAGTCAGGTAGTAGTCCACTTCCCCGTGGCCTCTATCCATCCAGGGATGGATGCAAGGTACCAGCCTATAGGTCCACCTTCCACTCGCTGCCAAATCCCAGCGTCGCTGCCACTTATGGACTGTCTGATTCCTCTCTTCGGCCCTAGGAATGTGGTCAGCACTTTTATACGTACGTTGCCTTTCCTCCGACAGCAGTTCAATGGGTGGCATCCTGGCCACTACACATGCAGCTTCGTAAGATACTGTGCGAAACGCACTTATCACTCTCAGGGCGCTTCGGCGATAAACGGACACCATGGGTCTCCTGTAAGTCAGTGTGTCAAGGGCATTATTCCTTATCGGGCTGCGTATAAAAGAGTGGATGAGACGACGCTCGCCATTAATAGTCTCCGACTACTTCTGGGTCCCCCCACGTTGGGCATCAATCGGGCTAGAGCTGTGGTCACTCCTGCTGCTTTGATGCATACTTTCTGAATGAATACTTGCTCCTTGAATTTAAGCCTTTCATCAATTATAACCCTAAGATATCACAGAGAGGGCTGGGACCGTATCTCTTGCCTGCCCACTCTCAGGATTATTTCTTCTCTCCTTTTGCGGCTACTTATAAGGAGCGCCTCTGTTTTCCTTTCTGCCAGCTGGACCCCACCGATGTCAGCCAATCACGGATCAGAGAGATACTCTGGTTTGCCTTCGAGGCTACTTCGTTTTTATATTTCGCCTCGATTACGACTGCGACATCATCAGCAAAACCTAAGATCTTGGCACCTACTGGCAGGTTAAGCCTTATTATATATATATATATATATATATATATATATATATATATATATATATATATATATAATATGTGTGTATTTATTTGAGAGCATACGATTTAAATAGGAACAACAAAAAAAAAAAAAAAAAAAAAAAAAAAAAAATAGGGCACTGATGACCTTAGGGTTTTGTGCCTTTAAACAAACGAACAAACTGGTCACTTCTGACGCTCGGAACAAGGTACAAATTACCATCCATCTTTCTTTTCTTGTAAAAGGTAGAAAGCCTTTACCTATTAGCTAGATAGCATGGCCTATGTACTATTAAAACGAAACTGTTAAAACTTCTACGAAAACGAAACGTTCAAATTTCTATGTCAAACAAAACGGCGTAGCTTTCTGGCTAACGCGTAAGACTACCAAGGCAAACGTTGTGAGTTCGAATCCCAGTCCCGCCTAAACTTCTATAAGCATATAATTAAAAGGGGATTCGCTCTCAATAACTCTTCTGGTCTATGAGGCCCGTCAGCCAAATAGAGGCTACTCCTAATAATAAGCGCAAGGGGTGATGACCCTAGTCTAATGATTTTCATATCATCTCTAAAAAGCCTCATCACGCGTCCAAAGGCCTACACGCCTTGTAACGCTAACTAAAGAATATCAAGAGATAAATTAGAATTATTTATCGAACCTCTAATGTTTAGTAAATGTTTGAATTATTATATTAATTATTGTATTTTACACGAAAGTTATAATTTCTGTATGTAACTGTATTTATCCAGTATAAAAAATAAATTAGTTAGCACAGTTGTACCTTTTAAGCATTGTCATGATCAATGTTTACATGAGAATTAAAATTCATTGTGTGAAGTACTTGTTTCTTGTCTCATAAAGTTGCTAAAATAAGCACTTTTTATGTGTTAATTTATCCCTATACCAAGAGGACATTTATCACTAGTATGTTGTTTGTATTAGAAACTTATATTATTTGCTCGTAGGATACTTAACGACCATTTAGTCATTAAATAGATATTAAAGGGTTTTAAAACTTTTTATAGTATGCAAACATATTAGGTTTAATCATATGTTTAAAATATCACACATTGAATCGACTTATAATTTCCATCTTATGTTTAAGATGGAAACGAACTCTTTGTTTACTTTCTTAGTGATGTCCATGCGCCATTACTGAACACGGTTGGCAGGTGGGGAGGTGATTGTTAGTCAACAAAGTTTGTACCATAACTGAAGTTATCTTCGAAAGGTTTTTAAGTCAGTCTTCTTAGAACATTACGAATATTTTATGACTCGTTTCTTAATTTTGCAATCGGATCTTCTCTCTTATAATTAATACAAATCATGGTTGATACCTATACAAGACACGCTATACGTGTGTCTGTGGCCCAAATATGCCAAATAATTGGATGGACTTCTATACACTCCAGCCCTCTTGAAATTTTGACGGACATTCTTCAAGAATATATATTCAATCTTTCGAAAATTGCAAGCAATTATGCAATGCTATGTGAGTAGTTTAACATTGTCTAGTACTTAAGTTCTTAGCTTAGTAAGCAATTTCATTATTCCAGTTTTAGGTTTTGTTTTACAATAGTGTAGTTATAGTATTGTATGTTAACAGCTTGCCTTAATCTAGTAAAAGGTGATGTTATAGCCTTGATTGTATGTATGAATGTCGGCTGAGCCTTGATTGAAACTTATTAGCTGTTCGCTCATGTACTGACCTGAGTGCGATTCTGTGTCATGGGGTATATAGTTGGTAGGATAGAGTGTGTCGTAGCCCTTTGATTAATATATTTTTTCACACACGAGCGTTCAATTAACACACAATACTTTCACTTGTGCCTCAGCTTTTGGTATCTAGTATTTTTTGTAATTTACTACTTTTAATTTATTTTTCAGCGATATTTGCTTTATAATGTCTCAGAATTGGATATATTCACTTATTAGCAATAAGTAATGTTTGTCAATGCATGTAATGGATTGTAGTTTTGATATTCACTATTGATATCTATGATTTAGTTTAAAATTTCTATTGCATATTAATTTCCTATACCTAAGCCGATTAACAATTTATGTGCCCATATACTTTTAGTTGATGGTTATTGAATCCTGATTCTCTTATAGTTTACTCTTTAAATTAAAGTTAATCTAGATTCGGCCACCCAACTTCCTAGATTCTCCTAAGATCACCAAATTAATCATAAACACAAGTGCTTAAATTATTTATATTGAGGTTAATGTTATGATAAGAATTTCCCTGGTTAAAGTCTTTTGTAACCCCCCTCCCCTCCTCCCTCTGACTCGCCAAAACTGGAATTTAAAGATCATTATTGACCACAGACTATTAAAGATAATTTAATGTGTAACGATAGCCTTTCTATTTTTCCTATTTGTCAGAATGATATTGTGCTGGAAGATAGCAAAAGCCTAAAAAAGGCTTCCACATTTGTTAACCATATATTTGTACTTTTACATAAGGTTAAGTCTTAAAAGTAATTTCTTATTTCATTGAATCAGAGTAAATTAATTATTGCATAACTTTTTTTAATAAATTATAACTGATTGTGGGTCTTATTTGAAAAAAAAAAAGAGCAAGTGTTATCTGGTCACTTTTTGGTCAATTCTCGAAGAGAGCAATTTTTTCATATTATTATGCCTATACTGGTGTTCTTTTCATAAGTGCATTTGATGGCCTGCTGTAATGTGGTGAATTGATTGCTTTGCTATTCTTCACTGATGATATAATTCATTCCCCAATGGTTTCAGTTATGGAAAGTAATGTTTTAATATGCTTTAGAATGAAATTAATTGGGTACTAAGTACCTTTTGAAATGAACAGCATTTTTCAAACTAGCTATCACAAGACCTTTGTTTTTCTTGATGAAATTTCAAACAAAATGTTTTAGTATACAAATATGTCAAATTACTAATTTCGGAAATTATTTCCGTTAGTACATTTCAAAAATCATCTCTTTTAATGAAGTGAAATGAAAAATAATTTTTATTCTGGGATATTTAGTCTGCTAAGAATAATGTACTATGAACAAAATAAGGTCTGTTTATCATTTGTCTTGCCGCATTGAAATATATAATTACCTAGCCAGCAAATAATAAAGATGAATGTTATTAAATTCAAAAGATCTCTAATTGGTTTAGTGTCATGACTGTTTACATACATATATTAATCATTAAGGAGATGGAAAAATTAATGATGTTTCAGTAAGGTTAGGGAAGAGACTTTGATGTTTCAGTAAGGTTAGAGAAGATACTTAATAGAAGGAGATAAGCAATAAGGATTTATAAAGTAAAGTAGTATAGGTGATATAGAATTTCTTGAAGGAAGCAGTTTTATTAGAAGGTATATACAAACTGTAGGTTAAAATCTTGTGTTCAGGGTATAGATGAAAGAACTCGAGATTGAGGAGATTAAAGATATAGGAAGGTTTTCTGGCTCTTAAGGATTGGAATTAGAAGACACTGACCAGGTATTTTCTTCAGAAATCTAGATAAAACCACCCATGACTGGAATACCAGTGAAAATATTTAGAGAGTGGTTAATAAATCTTATAAAGAAGTTCATTAATGTTGAGTCCTCCCTACACTGAACATACGTATTCCAATAGGCTTAAAACGAGGGAGAAATTAGTAGGTGATGGAAATGAGGTATAGAGTATGTTTCTCAAAATATTTCAAGTAATTTTGATACGAATTCTTTAAAATTAATTTTTTAAATTGGTAATTATTTTAGAGTGGCAATGCAAAATTGTGTAATTCATGCAAAACATTTAAACAATTTTTTTTTTTTTTTTTTTATGACAAGTTTAAACTTGGCTGAGGCCGCCAATGCTACATTTTCAATTCTTTTTGATGTATTTGAACTTGGTAGGGCAAAATTATATTTGTATAATTGTGACTTCTTTTCACCCCATACTATGTCATCATCTGGTTGTGTTTATCTCTTCTATTAGGTCTACTTCAGGATTATTGAAATATTAGCTAATCCAAATCCAGGGACATAAGGTATTTAATGTTTAATGTAACATGAATAAATAAACATAACCTTATTGTTTACATGTCTACAGTAGATCAGTGACTATCTTTGTCTTTTCTATGGTGATTGAAAATGGTTGAAATAACATTCCTTTAAAAACAACAAAATTTAATTGAAAGTGGTTGGAATCAAATATTTAATAAATTTTCAAGTATTATGTCACTACTTGAGAAATAATTCCTTAAAATAATAAGGGATACCAATGGTTATTCATTTTATATTAATAAAAATGTAATTGATTTTCGGTCACATAGGAGATTTAATTTAGGAAATTAAGATAATCATTTGAATTTGTTAGATATGTGCGTCTATGCTCAGGTGTGAGTAAATTTGTTTGATGAATATTTTAGTTTTAACTAAGGATTTATTATTTTAGATGGTCAAACAGAACCCAATATGAATCATTTAGCACTAGCTTTCAAAGATATGGGAATATCCCTGACTGAACTTGAAGAATATGTGACTTATGTTGAAACAAATTCAGTATTAGAAGTACCCAAGTATCCTGTTCCCAAAGATTCACATCTGAACCACCTTAAACCAGGAAGCAGAGAAGTAGTAACACGACCAGTACATATTCATGAGCATTTACCACCTATGCATCCACATTTAGAAGGTATGTTCTTCTATTCTATTAAAACATCCTTTTTAATTTTATATTATACTTTTATTATATGGTAAAGAATTAGGAATTGATTTTTTGAATGTGGGATTTAATCATTAATTTTGACAAGCTTATCAAAAAGGGCTGGTAATTTTTTAGAACATGAAATTTTAATGAATAAAGTTTGTTTCAGTATTGGTTGAAATTCGATCTGTTAAATGTTTTTAATCAACAGTTCATTCAATTATTGGCATTCCTATATTTTATGAAGTTTAAGTACTGGTTGAAAATCTTATGTAAATGAAATATTCTATGTGATGTGACTGAACCAGAAAATATTTCTTTTTTAAAATAATCTATAATTTCTTTTTTAAATACCCAATGTATTTGGGCAGCATTGCCAAATAAGTAAAGCATTTCTCTCTTAAAATTGAGAGGTTATAATACTATTTGATTTTTTTTTTTTTTTCTAGATCGTGACTATGCACTTAGCAAATCTCCACTGTCAGTTGATGTTACAGCTTCAGAAAGCCTTTCTCCGTTGTCCAGTCCTAAAAGTGTTTTTAAAAAACCTGGAGACCCAGTTATCAATGAGAGACGTAGCAGGTATGGACATAATAATGTATTATTACATTTAATGGCCTGATATTATTGAGTGAGGAGAGACAAGTTAATTTTTATAAGCCTTAATTACTAAATACCTCTGTTATTATAAATTTAGAGGATACCTGTTTAATTGTCTCTTGTAAAACATTTAGTAGGAGAGCTAGCAATATTGGGAAAAAATTCGTTTTAGTATGGCTAAAATTGATAGTTCATTGATATTGTTGATGCACCGCATCTGGCAGCTGACTGCCCTTGCGTTTTACTACTACTACTATTACTGCTTTGTACATGCATAATTATTTTAATTTCAAATCATTTTATTAGTACAGTAACCTGGACTTTTTATACTTCCTCTAATAGCCACTAATATAGCATGATTTCATAATATAAATTGATGACTTGTTTTCATTTAATTTTTCTTATTAAATTCATGTCAGCTAATTAATTGATTTTTAGCATACATACGTAGGGGGAATGCATTGCTTTTTTTATTTAAAAAAAAAATTCTTTGCTGTTCCCAACACAGGTGACAAAATTTAAAATTCTCATCCCAAGGTTTCGGGGCTTATTCTTAAGTCATAAATATACTTTTTAAAGTTTTTGATTATATCTGAATCGGAAAGCTAGGTTTGTTGGGTATCTGCTAATTTTTTTTATAGTTCTCTTATTTCCTCAAAAATTATGAAAGATGTCTATAAAGAATAAATGATTTAAAAACTATGGTTCTATTTAATTTACATTTTAAATTATTAAGGATCTGGATAGCTCTTGGAAGCAAGATCTTCTAATCTTTCTTGAACACAAGTCCCTTAAAGGATTTTAATTTGTAAAGGTAATATAAATTATTGCTTTTTGTTTTGATTATCCATATGAGAAGTGAAAACTGGGAAGCATGAAGAAACTACCCTCTTTAATATAGTTTTCAAAGATTTTTTTTTCTGTGAAAACATTAACTACAGTTATAAATAAATACATTATGTTGGTTGTCAATTATTGCCCTGTCCACTTCTTTCTTAGATATTAATTTTTATGAATCTTAAAAATAAATTACCATTGGTATAATACCAGTTAAGAACATCCTCGAAAGTCATTAATATATTAGATATTGTGTTTTATTTTTCTCATAAGATTTTTTTTTTTAATTGATGAATTATCCTGCATTTATCACTAATCTTTCAGTTTTTAGATATTAAGTTATATCTAGTGTCTTATCAATTGCTATAAATTAAATTTATTTGAAACTTTGATAATTTTATATGTGTGAAATATCTGTTGGAATGGGCAGCGTATTTAATTATATTAATACATCTTTTTTTTTTCTTTTTTTTTTTAGGCCACTTATAGATGATAATGAAGTTAGACCATTGCGTGAAATTAGCAGTGTGATGATGACAACATCTGGGTTCCTATCCCCTGCAAGAGAAGGAAAACTACCTGAAGCTCGAACTGTGCCAATAGAGTTTACCAGGAGTTCATTATCACCAGAAGATTCTAATTTAGTGGAACAAAATATTGAGTTGAAAATTGATAAGAAAAAAAAACCTAAAATTTCTGATATTAAAAAACTAGATAAAGAAAATAAAATTAAGGAAGAAAATAGAGATCAAAGAGAAACTGAAGATGAATTTAAAAGCAAGAAGCTTGTTAATAGTAAAGAGACATCTAAATTAAAAGCTTTTAAAACGGGTGTCACAGAAAATGCCAACAAAGCCTCCTTCACCATCACCAATTCCAAAGAAGCCTAAAGTTCAGCTTTCTCCAACACCAAGTCAAACCAGTTTCGCTATAAAGCCGCAAAAAGAAAAGAGTCCTAAAAGTGATAAAAAAACATTATCACCACCTAATAAAGACTTATTTGTTCCAAGCGTTCCAATACCTAGTAGAGATCTTAGTTCTGATATTGATGTGAAATTACCATCTGAACCAGACAAACAAAAGCTAAATATTTTAAAGAAAATTTCTAAAGTGAAAGAAGAACCAGAAGAATCAAAGAATTCAGTAACTGATGGACGTGAAAATTCATCATTTTCTTTTGATCAAGTACCTCATTCAACCCCGCTTAGCAAGAAAAATTTAAATGAAAACAATGGTTTGGGTAAAGAGTATGAAGATGAAATGGAAAATCCAATTGATGTGGAAAATGCTAGCCCTCCAAGTCTTTTTGAATACAATCGCTTGCCTCCTCCAGATTTCCCAAAAACAACTGAAGTACAGAAAATTCCTGAAGTAAAAAAGAAAAAGAAAGATAAAAAAGAAAAAAGGGATCCAGAAAATGACTCCTACTCTAGTAGTCAAAAAAATAAAAATCAGTCAGATGATTCAGGAAAATCAAAGCATAATAGCTCAGTGACACATGATATTAGTTTTCCTGAAGAAACTCAGACACCATCTTTCCCTGGTCTTACTTGTCCTGTGTCTCCTGCTCCAGGTCTTATACCTTGGAACAATCCCCTTTTCCAGACTGCTAATCCAGTGTCACCTGCCTTGAATTTAATGAATTATCCCAATTTTCCTAAGAAATCTCAAGATGCACCTACAGCTGTTCAACCATCAAGTTTTTCATCAACATTTACTAGCAATTCCTCACATACCCTGTCCAGCCCAGTACCTTTACCATCATTTTCAAACAAGGATAACACTGTACTTTTGTCTAAGGTATGATAATTTTGTTACTATACATGCTATGTTTATGTGTTCCAACTAAATGCAACTAATTTACATGATTGCCAATTATTACCTTTGAGTTTGTTAAATATATGTACTAAGTTTGGTATTGAATAGTACGAAATTAACCAGCAAGATTATGTAATGTCCATCTTATTCTGGTGGTTTTGATATGAGTCTATAACTTGACCTACATCGGACCAGTTTGCACTGCTACATTAACCATTTAAAAGCAAAATTTAACCTTCAATTCAAATATACCCTGACGAATATTTTTATTATATTTTTTTCTAAAATGTGTGAAAGTATTAAAGGTTTTCCCTGAAATTTTTATACAAAGTTAGAATTCAAAGTATTATATGAAGATTGAAATTCCGATGATGGCAGTGCAACCAGAAAATATGGCATGTGTGTTTGAAAAAACCGAAAAACATTTTTCAGACCATGCCTTCTTTCAGTGGACCAAAAGTGTAGGGTGCATATACAAATATAAATATACAATTTCTTTGTTAAATTGAAAGACTATTGCTGTAAGACTATACATATCAATCTATTAATAAAAAACCCAAAATTAATTTAAATTAGAGGAGCATTTATTCTTTTAAAATACTTTATATTTACATATTATAAATTTTAGTATTCCTATTGGTAAGATATTGTTTAGATATTTATTTATGCTGTGTAAAATTTAAACTTATAGGTTACTTATATGAATATGAAATAAATTTCTTATTGTTGGGTCCACTGAAATCAGAGTTGACTCACTTGGAGGATCCTTTAACTGTTAACCACTAAAAAAACTGTATTTCATTATACTGGCTTAATCAGTCGAGATGTTTATCATATTTGCAATTGGGAGCTGGAAATTACGTAAACTTGTCTGTTGATTTAATGAGCAACTAATAATTTGTGAGATATAATAACTGGCAATGATGTTAAATCACTGGTTTATTATATTTACATATAACATAATATAGTTGTAATGGTAAATTTAGAATTTATATGCTTCTCTTTTGATAAATATTAGTCCAACAGTTCTGAGGTACCCCTTTTTTGTCTCATGCAAATTAGTGTACTAAATAATATTATTAGATAAGATTTGTTAGGTTTATGAGTTATCCAATTGCTTTTAGAAAACTTGGATATGTTTCTTTGGCTTAAGTTTATTAGGATTTTACTAATGCAAAATTTTTCTTGGTAAGTAATAATTGGAATTATAGTTTCTTTATAAGTATGTCTATGCCTGTTTTAATGAGTTTTGTAATTTTTACCTTTGTCTTAGAAGAAGGAACGCAAACGAGAGAAGAAGTTGAAAGAAAAAATGAAGAAGAAAAAAGAAAAAAAAGAAAAGAACAGATCCAAAGATAAAAGTGGCAAAAAGAAACTGAAGTTGGAAAAAAAAGAAAGGGAGAAACTAAAATTGAAAAAGGAAAAGAAAGAGAAAAAGAAGGAAAAAGAGGTTTGTGTTCCACAATTTGTTTACCTTTAATTACTTCATGCATACAAGACAAACTATTATTAGACATCTATCACCTCTTATATTAAAGCTCATTTAGATGCTTGTTAATTTTTAATTTTGGCAAAATAGGCGGTTTATATGATATTGGGCTGAACACTGTTAAATGTCGATCAATTCTTCTGTTTAAGACACAATGTATTGCATGGACAAAGATGTCTCAGTATCTATAAGACCTACAGCCGCCTGTCACCTCTCATATTAAAGATTATTAGACATTTGTTAATTTTTATTATTATGAGTAGTTTTTTAAAACTGGTAGTTTCTATGATATGGGCTTAACACTGTTCCTCTGTTTAAGACACAAAATATTATATGGACAAGGTTATCTCTGTACCTATAAGACCTATAAGACGTCTATCAGGTCTGAAATTTAATCTTATTCAGTGTACAATAATTTATATTGTAATGAATATTTTCGTATAATGCTTGGTTTCTGTAATATTTACCTTCATAACATTAAAATTAGATCAATTTTCGTAGTTAATACACAATTTGTTATATGGACAAAGATATCTTGATACCTATAAGAAAGACCTACATACATCTATCAGCTCTCGAATCAAAGCTTTTTAATGTCCATTAATTTATTTTATAGTGAGTATTTTCGTATAATGCTTGGTTTCTGCAATATTTACCTTTATAATGTTAAAATGAGTTCGTTCAATTCCTGGATTCGGACCGTTTTGGATGGCCGCCATTTTTGGTTCCGACCAGTTTGAGGCGGCAGACAAAACAAATGTTGTTTTACTATAGAAAAATCACAATGAAAATTTTAATCTTATGATATGCATTTTTCGGCCCCAGATCTTGGACTAACTCTATTCATTTTGAATTCCCCCAATCAGGTGGAGATTTATTTTAACTTTATCGTTTTTATTCGATATTAGGCTAAGTAGTTGCATTACCATTGGCGTGAGGAGGTGGTGGCCCTATCGCCCAGTCATCAGACTGCAGTCACTGGCCCTCTAGGTTGGGGGACACACACCACAGTACACTAAAATCAGCACATTCCATGCACTATCAGATTACAGACCAAGGTCAGATATGGTACACCCTAGGGCTATCTCTCCTGGGTAGCTACCCCAGATGGAGGAGCAGGTCTGGAGACTCTGAGATAGCAGCCCTACCACCTGATTGGGAGAAGTGGGCTGATAGCCTCAAGCTCTCCTAAATCACCAAATCACAAATGCTCAACAAAGATTACACAGACCGATCGATAGGAAACAACACAGGAAACATCAACTGGACTTCGCAGTAGGCACATGGAATGTACTGTCATTATACCGACCCGGAGCACTTTAGTACTCCTAAATAACCTAATTAATTATAAAATAGACATTGCTGCTTTTCAAGAAGCTAATTAGATGGGGCAAAGTAGTTTTGAAAAAAAGCACTTCACAATATACTATAGTTGTGGTGAAAGGCTCCACACATTTAGAACACGTGGGTAAAATATTCTCAGACTTAAAGATAGGGTTCTAGCCAATTAACCCTACACTATACATTTTTAGAATCAAAGGCAATGCCTTAATTACTCTATCATATGCTCTCATGCTTCTATAGAAGTCTCAGATTAGGAAGATAAAGAAATATTATACGAGGCACTTCAAAAATACTATGATGAATGTCCCAAATACAACCTTAAGCTTGTTGGTCACTACAATGCACAGGTTGGGAGAGAAGCTGCATACCAACATATAATTGGAAGCCACACTTGCATGAATCATTGAATGATAATGGCAAAAGACTAATCAACTTTGCTGCATCTGAAGGCCTAACAGTTGGAAGCACTTGCTTCCCTCTGAAAGAAGTCCATAAGGTGAGTTGGGTGGGGAAAGTATAGTGTAAATGGACGTGTTACCACCTCACAGATTGATCATGTCCTTATAACAACTAGGCACAGGTCGTCCCTCCTGGATGTACAGTCATAAAGAGGTGCTAATATTGACTCCGACCATTATCTTGTTGGAGCCAAGGTCAGATAGAAAATACATATGGTATAATACAGTCCTCGGAACAAACCCAAACACTTCAATGTACCAAAACTGTAAATCCCTGAATAAAGTGCCAAATTAAGTGAATCCCTAGAAGCTGAGGTACAAGGAATTGGTGCTGAAGAGGGTAATGATGTCAGATGGCAACATTGTAAGGAAGCAAGCCATCACCGATTCAGCAGGGGAGGTACTAGGGTTGACATTAAAAATTAAGCGTAAAAATTGGTTTGACAAGGAATGTAAGTCTCTAAATGAAAGAAAAAATGAAGCTTACAGAAAAATGCCATCATGCAAGCATACAAGAGCGTCTACACTGGAGTATAAATGCCTCTGTAGGGAAGAAACACATCTGACAAGGAGAAAAAGACACCTAGGGAAAACAAAGCACTTGATGAAATAGAGGTGGCCTTTAATGAAAGAAATAATCGTCAATTCTTCCTGCTTGTTATGAGAGAAGGAAGCCCTTTGGTGGCATGGCAAAAATATATGGCTGCAGGGCAGAGGATAGTTCTCTTTTAAATCTTCGAGAGACAGCACTGGATAGATAGGCTGATAAATTCAGTGCACTGTTAAAAGAGAGACATCAAGCGAGTGCCCTGAGGAATATCTGGAGAACAGGGCATTAAGTGGAGATGAAATTGACCCTCCTGATGAAGAGGAGATCCAGGAAGCTTTGTTAAAGCTGAAGAATAACAAGGCTCCAGGTATAGACAACATAGCACCCGAAATTCTGAAACATGATGGCCAAGAGCTTACCATATTTCTAAAGGATCTATTTCTGGACATCTGGAATGAGGAAAGGCTGCCTCTGGAATGAAAGAAGACCATCATAATCCCTATTCACTAGAAGGGTGATGCTTTAGAACAGAAGAACTATAGGGGGATATGTCTACTGCCCTGTGCTTACAAGTGCTGTTGGCCATTTTATTCGGGAGGCTGCTCCCCTATGCGGAACAAAAAATAGGAAAACACGATTTTTTTTTTCAGATCAGGCAGATCGACAACATGCCATATCTTCACTCTTCATCTGCTTCTTGAGAAAACAAGAGAGTACCCAATCAGCACGCATCATATATGGACTTTCAACATGCAGATATCTCCAAAACTAGTAAGGCTCACAAGGGTGACAATGGAGGGTAACCTGTGCTGCGCGCGAATCTTCAGGGACGGTCCTCTCAAGAAACTTTAACACTGGGACGGGAGTTCATCTTTGGAGATGGTTTGGCATGTCTCATATTTAACTTGGCTCTTGAGACTATGGGGAACTGTGGTATCCAGACCATAGTGCCACTTCTTAACAGACTTATTCAGATGCTTGGTTATGCAGATGGTCCAGAGATTGCTGGAAGGACGCTGGAAGCAGTCAGGGAGGCTTTCAAAGCAACACGTATGGGGCTCCCTAGGAACTTGGATAAAGCAAAGTATATGTGTCTGAATCCAAAGCATGATGTCTGGGAAGCCCTTAATCAGTTGGGTTCGCACAGGATAGAAGTAAGGATTAGAAAGTAGGATTTGTCGACTTGGGCTCCCAAATAAACTCTCGGAATGACATTAGCAAAGAAATAGACAGACGTATTGTGGCTGGAAATCAGTGCTCCTTCGCACTTCAAAAGCAACTCCGGTCCAGCAACCTGTCAAATTCCACAACGGTAAGGATATACAAGGCTTTGATTTGACCTGTTTTAACATATGACTCTGAAACCTGGACACTTACAAAGGACTCAGGAACTGGAACTGTCCAGAACTGTTTCTGGTTGAAACAAAAGATCCTGAGGAGAATTTATGGAGCAGCATATGTTAGCGGAGAGTGGAGACAAAGAACAGATCTAAAGCTGAAAAGTCTTTACAAAGACTTATACGTGGTCGATGTGATTAAATTCTTTTGATTGTGATGGACAGGCCACATTGCTAGGACGAATCTAGAGGAAATCCCATCTAAAGTCCTGTGGGGAAAACTGTTTAGTGCACTGAAGGTTGCCTAAGGCTCCAATGGGAAGACTGTGTTTCTGCCGATGCATTATTGATACTTGGCGTATGTAACTGGAGGGCAGCAGCACAAAACAGATATGACAGGGGGTCAGTGCTGGAGCAGGCCAAGACTCAGCGCTTGGTTTGTAGAGCCATATAATAATAGTAATAATAATAGCTGCATTACCGAGGTTACACATATTGATTATACTATTAATTTTAAGTGCACTCGCTTAATTAGAGATTTATTTTAACCTTTTCAGATTTATTTGATACTAGGCTAAGTAGCTATGTTACTGGAGTTTCGCATACTGATTGTACTATTAATTTTAAGTGTGTTCGCTGAAGTACAGATTTATTTTAACTTTTTCATGTGTTTTCAGGTGTAGTCCATCAACTTTTTATCGATTTTAAAAAGGCGTATGATTCAATAGACCGTCAGAAGCTATATAACATCATGATTGAACAGGAAATACCTAGAAAGTTAGTAAACCTAGTAGAGATTTGAGGTGCGATCTGGTTTGAAACAGGGTGACTCCCTTTCACCTGTTTTGTTTAATATAGCTTTGGAATATGTCTTAGAAAAAGTGATGTGTACGGAGAAATATGGGTGACAAGATTCCGGTTTTGGGGTATGCCGATGATTTTGTACTGCTAGGTGAAGACATGGAAACCATACAGCTAAATACAAGCGTGTTAATAAAAACCGGTAAAGAAATAGGACTCGAATTAAATACTGATAAGACGAAATATATGATTAGTAGCAGAAATGGTGGCGATCTTGGTGATATTGATATATCAGGGCATACTTTTGAATTCGTAGAAAAATTCATGTGTTTAGGTTCAATGATAACAAGAAAAAATGAAATCCAGGAAGAAATAAAGTCCCGGTTAAAGGTGGGAAATGCGTGTTATTATTCAGTTGCTAAGTTACTTAGCTCACGGCTTCTATCTAAAAACTTAAAGGTTAGAATTTATAAAACTATTATTCTTCCAACGGTTCTTTACGGATGTGAAACGTGGCCGCTTACTTTGAGGGATGAACAACGGCTTAAGGTTTTCGAAAATAAGGTGCTGCGTAAAATATTTGGTCCGAAGAGGGATGAGGGCACTGGGGAGTTTAGAAGGTTGCACAACGCGGAATTGCGGAACTTGTATGCTGTGAATATAAATGAGTTGATAGCATCGCGGAGACTCAAATGGGTGAGTAAAATTGCTGGGCTCGGTGAGGAACGGATTCCGAGAAAGTTGGTATTTGCTGATCCGACTGGTAGGCGTCCGAAAGGTAGGCCGAAGCGACGATGGGAGGATTGCGTTAAAGCTGATCTTGGGGGCTTGGGCTTGACCGGCTTTGGTAAGTTTGGTGGTATCGGCATCGAACCTTCGGGTTCGGTAAGCCTATTATTATTATTATTATTTTCATGTGTTTATTTGATACTAGGCTCAGAAGCTGCGTTATATGGTTTCGCATAGTGATAATACTACTAATTTCACGAGCATTCGCTCAAGTAGAGATTTATTTTATTTAAACAATTGACATAAATCAAAATTAAATGAACCCCCTGTAACCCAAATACCAGCCCTAGTATCAAAAATGTCTTAAAAGCTAAAACCAATTGATACTTAGTCTTAAAATTGCAAGTAATTTTATGTAAAAGGGCCCCTGGGAACAGTTAATAAGCCACATTTGTTAAAAACATAATTGATAATTAAAATAACCATAAAAACATTTTCACTTGATTTTTATTAATTTATTTAAACCGAAAAATGTTGAATTTGACTTGGAAATGCTATATGTATATAGTGATAGGTCTATAAAAAATTCTTCTTCTCCTTAATCTTTATTGATGTTTCGATCCCCGGTAGATACATGAGATCCTTTTCAAACATACATACATACATCCTCGGTCATACAGTCAAGTTTGAGCCATGGCCTCGAAAAGAAATCGTCCCTACTCGTCTCTATTCATTGTTCGCCAACCTGGTCTAACCATCTCATTCGAGGTTTTCCTCTCTTCCTTTTAACCAACAGCTCATAGCTCATGATTCTCTTGGGAATATTATCATCTGCCATCCTTTGAAAGTGACCAACCCAACAAAGCCTGCTGATCTGTATAAATCTCACCGCTGGGACATAGTAATACTTCTCATGAGGTTCCTGATTGTGTTTGATTCCCTAGAGACCATTCTCCTACTATTCTTTCGAATACAGCAATCTTTTGTTTGTCTGCTTTCCTTAGTATCCAGGATTCACAGCATAAATCAGCTTGGTTCTGATCAGGGTTTTATAGAGCGTAGCCTTCGTCTCCTTATTAATTTCTTTGGTTTTAAAAATTTTAATAAGACCATTATAACTTCTCATAGCAGCTAAAATTATGTTCTCTATTTCCTTGGAGAAATTATTTTCTGCAATTTAATGCAATAAAAATAAAAAATGTGAAATTTAGCCCAAAAGGAGCAAAACATGTAATTTCATGTATTATAAAATTGTTATATATTATTGCCTAGTTGATGAATCAGATAGCTGTTTGGGTTTGAAGCTGATACATACAAGCAAATAGAACATACAAAATCATGGAAATCCGGTCTTTAGTTATAAAGGTTGGAAAGACAGGATCTTGTTTCTTGTAGGTTTGAACTGCTGGAGATTGTAAATATAGGGAGAGTGCTGGGAATTGATTTTTTGTATATATAGGGAGGGTGCTGGGGTTTGATGTTTTGTTATAAGAACATTCCTTGGAAATATTTTTGACGGGTGTGGGGAAAAAGCCATTTGACTCGCCATCAAGGTAGGATACATGAGACAGCTTTAACAGTTCATGGTCAGCCTCAATTTTTTTCCTGTACCATTTAGAGGCCACCCAACATTTACACATTAAATTGATAGGGGTAGGAATTGATGGAATTGGGTGATGATACAAGGAGCTTACTGTGGAGTGTAGGAGAGAAGATAGGCAGGCACAATGTAATAGTTTGAGGATGCTAATTGTCTTTCAGGATATTTAGGCAATATGAGGTTCCCAGGATATAAGGTCTGGTCAGTTGGGATACCTAAGTTGCTTAAATAATAAGATAGAAAGATCGGGTATAGAGGTAAGGAGGAAAAAAAAACACAAAAAACCAACCGAATCAATAATAAATGTGTTCAGGAATTTATAATATGGGTAAAATGTACCCTCTGGATTTATTACATGTTATTACAATTTCCAATAAACTGAAAAGAGTTTCGATGTTTTTCTTTTAGATTGTCAGTACAGGTTTGATCATTTGAACTTGGATATTGGCAACTGAGTTGGTCTATGAAACAAACTTGAAACATCTTTCTTTCTTTTTTTTTTTTTTAGTGTCCCTATTGCTCCTATATTAAGATAATGATTTTTTTGTTTAACCTTCCTATTCTTTTCAATGTTTACGTTGTATCTGTGGTTCATTTCTTCAGTTGTTTTTGTATATCGTCAAATATTTTAGGCTTGTTTGTAAAACTTAGTAAATGGTTACCAATCTTAACCGTATTTTTAGCATCTTGAAACAAATTTTACATTCATGTTTCAGCTTTTTAAAGTTGTTTACTAATACTTATAACAATTGCAATTATAGTTGTTAAGAATTTACAATTGTGATTTTGATATATTGTGGCTGTAATAATAATAATTTCAAATTTTATTTTTTTTTTTGTCGAACTAGTGGTTTTAAGAAATGTATTTGTTTTTAATTTGAATACCTTATATTTTTATGTTTTGTTTTAGCAAGCTGCAGAGGAAAGAAGCGAAGTGAATACTGTGCCAAAGATCACTTTCAAGTTAGGTCCAGTATCACCCAAAGATAGTTCTGCTGAATCGTGCACCAGAAAAATGTAAATTTTTTTTACAAATAATTTAAGTATTAATTTATATGTATGATGTAAAAATGTTTATTGCTATATATTTGATACATGTTTTATTTATACAGCTTTGTAGAAAAAAAAAAAAAAATATATATATATTTTTTTTTTTGGCGCGACAGGCCATGTAGACCCTTGGCCGCGTGGTATTGACTCCTAGGAGAATATACTCATGTTTCTCGATGAACTGTTTAGGGTAGGGTCATCACTCCCTATGCCTATTTTTGCGAGTTGCCACCAGTAGGCTGACGAGTCTCACATACACGGGCAGAGGCTGTGAGTGATTCCCCATTTAATTTTCCCAGAGGACTGGGATTCGAACTCACAACTCTGACGAGGGAGACTTGACGCTAGCCACTCAGCCACCGGCTCCCCCATATATATATATAAAGGGTACAGGGAAAAAACAAATATGTCACTTTCTTTCGAAAATTGAGATTAATATCCCAGAGTATTCCATATCGGAAGGAGTATGTTTTAGCACATTACTATTTAGAAAAATTAATGCTCAGTGGCGACTAATTGCTAATATAGTTTTAATGGACTGGGAAAAAACCAACTAAGTCATAGCATGCAGAGAAAAGACCAACTAAGTCATTATGTGCGGGGAAAGAACCGATGTGTCATTAATCTAAAAATAGGTGCGATGCTGAATCATGTTAACACATATTGTAAACATCAATGAAATATAGAACTGTTCATGCTCTAGTGCATAGGTTGGTGTCCAGTAACAGTTAAGTCTTCTCTGAGGTAGGAGTCTTATCAGTGCGTCTTGTATTGTTGATTGAACTGGCATAATATTGGGTTGTGTCTCATGAAATGTCCGTTTTCAAGGTAAAGGATTTTTATTAAAAATACGATATGAAAACTAGATAATTTTATTCGAAGTATTTACCTTCTTTTTCTACACATTTTTTCCCAACGTGATACCAAAGTTTTTATCCCCGAACTGAAAAACTCTGAGCTTTGAAGTGAAACAAAATCTGAAAACGCACTTTTCACTTGATCATCATTTTCAAAAAGTTTTCCTTTGACGAAGTTGTCTAAATTCCTGAACAGGTGGTAATCTGTTGGAGACAAGTCGAGAGAATATGGTGGGTGGGTGCGGAAGAACTTCGTAGCCCAGTTCTTTTAATTTTTGCACGGTATGTTTTGAAACATGGGGTCTTGCTGCCGCTCAGTGAGATCATGAGGTACCCATGTATTTTTACTTTTCCTATACACTGTAAATGTCTGGAAACGGTAGATGCAAACCAATGGCGAATGGTCCGTTCATTAACACTCCCTTTCCCAAACGCCTTGCAAATATTTCTAGCGGCCTCAGCTGCTGAATGGCCGAGTTTAAACTCGTACAAAAATATTACTCGAAAATCGAAGAAAACAACAGAGACCTGCAAAATCCTTTATGTATTTCAGAAACTATAAAAACGGACATTTCATGTGAAACAACCCAATAATTATTATTATTATGCCAGGTGATTTTTTAGAAGGTAGCCATGTTGGGCTACTGAAATTTTACAGTCCAAATTCAGTTAGATTTTTTGAAAGGTTGGCTCATCAGTAATATCGTGTAAGTGTGATAATTTTTTTTGCCATTGAAGTGTGGATAAACCTTTCTCTATTACTTCAGCTGGGTAAAGTGACATGTTTAGTTTTTGTGTGTTTCAGGTAAAATAATCGGGTTTTTTTTTAATTGATCACCAGAATCAGAAACTACAGTAAAAAAATGCTATGAACTTATTTTATAACTATGAACTATGAAATTATTTTTACAACCCCAATACTTATATAAAAATGTACTTAATGTTTTCGATTGAGGGAAAACAAATTAGCAAAGACCAAGAGGGTCCATTGTATGTTTCAAACAGTTTCTGATGTGATTTCTGTAATGTTTAAAAAAATCACTTGAATTTACTGTACTAACTTTTTATATTTTTCATTATGGTAATATGTGAATTATTAGAAATTAATCTTGATAAATTATCTTATATTTTTTTATTATAAGTTTCGAATTTCATAATGTTTTTATTTTTTCAATTGCTTGCATTGGAAGGAAAAGGTATTATTTATCTGATGAAGTTTTAAATATTTTTAAATTATTTATGAATGAATATATATAAATATATATTTTCCTTTTGTTTAGTGTAATTAAACCTATCATAAAAAAAGAAGAAAACGAAAACATTGCAGAAGCAAATACTTACGTAGCACCTGAGATTCAAAAAACTCCATCTACTTCTAACATCCTAAAGTCTAAAAGTTCGAAAGCTGGGAGTAAGTAAGCAAACTATTTTTTTATAACTACTTTTTTTTAGTTTAGTTTAATACAGTGTCAAATACCAGCTTATAAATCTTATTTCACTATTTGAATGACTTAATTTTTATAATCAAATAAAGCTAGTATTCTTTGCGAGTAATATTAATTTTCTTATATTTTGTTTTTTCAATAAAAAATGCATGTAGTGTCTTTATCTGTTAAAAGTGAACTATTAACTGATTACTTTTATGGATTATCATAGTTCCATGTCTTATGAAAGGCTTATTATTATTTAATGAACTAAAATTATTGTATTATTTCATTATTTTGGAATTATTTTAAGTATTAAAAAAATCACCTTTAGAGCTACCCATCCTCGTGGCATTTATTTTTTACAGATTTGAGATAATTTAACTCTCATAAAAATAACTATAATTGGAGGTGTACGACACTTTAATTTTTCAAATGCACGTGAACACTCACACTGGTAACACTTAAGGCTTGTTTGAGCAGTTAAGGTGTCTACACTGTAAATAGTTAAATGCAAATGAGGTTACTTTGTACTCACATGGGTGACCAACCTGTTTGGAAGACTATGTTACCCATGATACTTCCTTCCTTTAATTGAGTCCTTACTCACACTGACTTGTTTTTGAGCTTAGTATTTTTAACTCTTATATGTTATTATGGACTTCTGATATACAGACCAGTCAAGAGAGAAATAAAAAAATGTTTGAGATTAACTAAATAAATGCTCACATGGTCAACTGTTGACCTTAGGAAAAATTTTGGCTGTTAAAAAAGTATTAATCTCCATTTACTAAGTTTTGGGGTTTCTGCTTAGTGGTGAATCTAAGAGAAAAAGTTACAGCTAAACAGTCTATAAGTATCAAAGAATTAAATTATTTATCTTACATATTCCACAAATTTAAATTTGACCAAACTGAACAGTTTTATCAACAATCATATATGGTGAAATGTTTCATTTATGATGACCGAAATATTGTAGTCTGTAGAATGAGTTATAGGTGGGGTTGTTAAGGAGTGTGGCCGTGATAGAAGTTGCATTCAAATATGATGTTTGGTAGTGCTTTCTTTGGAGACCATGCTCCAACCAAATTCTATATATTTTATCAACTAAGTAAATAACAGCCATCCCGTCTACATCTGCGATGACACCCACTAACAAACATTTATACTGGCTGGCGAGGCAGAAAAAGGTGTCTGCTAAAATAAAGTATGTTTGATTCAGTGGGGGTCGGGTCAGGTGCCGGAAATCCGATGGGTGCCCAGCAATAATTATAAGCAAATCAACTTAAATGTTTTTATTTGAAATTTTATTTCAAGTCACTTATATATATTGTTAGATATTTATTTAATTTTATTTTAAAATACCTTTTATTTTTGTTTATTTTTTCTCGCTCTTTAAAAGTTTCAAATTTTAGTTCGTTAGTTGGGAATATTTTCATTTTATACCCACATTTTTCTTGTTGTTATATTCAATTTAACTGTTTTCATCCTTATAATTATTATCTGTATGCTTTATCTACCTGTATTTTATGTCATTCTGAAACTTTTAGCTTAAACTTATATTTTCCTTAAAAATTATCAATTTCTCATTTATTTTATATCTACTATCTTTTTGTTTTAATATTTCACTTACCTTTATTTTATTTTATTTTTACCTTTATTATCTTTATCTGTATGTTCTAAATGCCTGTAGTGAAACCATTAAAGAATGAATTAAAATAGAAACATGTGTTTTATTAAAAACTCTATTATATTATCATCTAAAATAATCAGTTAGTTTTATCTGCTTTTAATCACTCTTTAGTCAATTTTACAAGCTTGTGTATAAGAAAATATATTTTTTAAAGTCTTTCACTTCCAAACGGTATACTGTATGTCTATATTACTGTTTTTATGTTAAAAAACAAAATTGGCACGCAGGTTGCAACACGGTCAACATGAATTTTCCTTTTCGGGAACCCAAAAAACAGTTACTTTTATCGGCTTTTCATCACTCTCCATTACCCTTTTACAATTCCGTGAATCAGATAATATTTTTTCTAAAATCTTTAGCTATCCAACGGTATATTATACATCTATATTAATATTGTGATCAAAAACACAAAAACTGCATTAAAAAATATTTGTTCAGTTATCTCCTTCAGTTATTTATTAAATTAGCACAGTCTGCATATTTAGCTGTTAATTATCAATAGTAACAATATAATATAGTTATTTTTATAGAATTTACAAAATTAAAGGTACTTTAGAGGAAGAAAATTTAAAATATCTGCATTTAAGCCCCATCAGACTATTTCAATGAGAATGAAACCTACATGATATTAAAGCCCATTAAATTTTACATCAATATAGAGAGTTTAATCAAAATCGTTAGAGCCGTTTTTGAGAAAATCGTAAAAAGGTGCTAAATGCATGGGATGAAGTAGGACTTTTGGTCAGCCGATTTTAGTGAAAAAGTTGCTGTAATATCTCGGCATACAGTATAGACATATAGTATACCGTTTGGAAGAGAAAGACTTTAAAAAATATATTTCCTTATACACAAGCTTGTAAAATTGACTAAAGAGTGATTAAAAGCAGATAAAACTAACTGATTATTTTAGATGATAATATAATAGAGTTTTTAATAAAACACATGTTTCTATATTAATTCAATTTAATTCATTCTTTAATGGTTTCACTCATTTTTATCTCTAACTGTATTTGAAAATTCTTAATCAATTTTAAAAACGGACGTAAGTGAAAGTCATGTGTTGCCCGCACCAGATTTTTTACTATGTTTTGCTTGATACATACACTGTATGCTTTTGAAATTATGTACATCTTAAGAAATTGCAATAACCTACCTCCTAACTTCCAACCCTTTCACAATTATTTTAATTCCCACCTCTGCAGTCATGACTAATATTCTCACCTCATGTCACATTAAGAAATCCCTCATTGCGCTCATCCTCATAGGATATTTGATATTTCATTGCCCACTATGACGAATTTCAAAAATATTTTCTTGACAATTTTTACCACATCATAGCAGTATCTGAAACCTGGTTAAAACCTTTTATTCCTTCCTCCCAGGTATCCCTCACCAATTATTCCTTCCTTGGCCATGGCAGATCTGATCACAGGGGTGGTGGAGTGGGACTGTATAAACACGATAGTCTCAAGGCTAAAATCCCCCTCTCCTGATCATCCTCATATCAAATACCATTTTGTGTAAATCTCAACTATTTTATCTCCTCTCCTGTATGCTATTGTTTATCAACCTCCACATGTTCCATTCAATACCCTTTTTGAATCCTCCCTAGTCCAATTCATCTCCAGGTACTCCAACATCATCATCTCCAGGTACTCCAACATCATCATCTCCGGAGATTTCAATGCTAATATGATCTCTGAATCTCACGGTAAATCCTTCCTGGGAAACCTACTGTTTTCCCTAAATCTATATCTAGTTTCATACTTCCCCACCAATCATACACAATTCTCCGACTCCTGACTGGATCTTCACATTCATCTGTAAAGGTCCTTTCATCCTCTCAGCACCCAGTCCCGTTTCTTTCTTTGCATGACCTCATAGAGATTTCATAGATCTACCCATAATACCTTCACTCCTAAAGTAGTCACCTATTGTATTTTGGACCTCCTTTCCTACGAACCTCTTCAAACAGATCTCGAAACACTCCATTGTCATGGATGCCATATACTCCTATGATTCAATCAATCCTATGGTATCAACTCTCACCTCAAACCTAAAAACCATACTTGACACCCATGCTCTTCTTAAAACCCGAACCTTATCCATCCCACTGCTCCTTGGCTGACTCCTGAACTGAAGGATTTAATGAAAAGAAGAGGAGCAGCAAGACGTAAATTCCGCCGCACTCGCTTTCCAGATGACTACGCTAGTTTTAAGCAACTTCGGAACAGAACCCAGGACGCAGTGCGACGTGCGAGATCCCTCTACATCCTCAGTGCCTTGTCCAATGCTACATATCCTAAATCCAAATGGAAAATCCTCCGAAAATTATCTCTTCTAGAATCTAATAACTGCTATTCCATTCCTGCCCCACCAAACGATCTCAACATGCATTTGGTATCCTTATCTCATGACCCATCATCCACTACCAATATTGAGCACCACAATTTTAATCCAGAAAGTTTCTTCTTTACCCATGTTTCCTATGACGAATTATTGACAGCTATTCTTAAATCCCACACTAACGATTACGGACCTGACGACATTCCAGTAAAACTAATAACCAGTTTTATATCATATTTACAATTTTTCCTCACAAAACTCTGTATTCCCTTCTTATTGGAAAACCGCCTTAGTACGACCACTAAATAAGATCCCAAATCCTACCTCACCATCTGACTTCCATCCTATTTCTCTTCTCTTTAATATTTCCAAACTATTAGAACGCCTTGTACAAAGTCAATTATTTTCCTTGAAAAAACGTTCCCTTATTAATCCCCTCCAATCCGGCTTCCGACCTGGTTATTCAACGCAATCCTCTCATCTAAAAATAACTTACGAGCTACAATTTGCCGTTGAACATCAAAAACTTACTATCCTTGTCCTGCTAGATTTTTCCAAGGCATTTGATACAGTTGACCATACGATTCTTCTTACCAAACTACGAAATGCTCTGCACTGGTGCAAGTCCTTCCTCTCCGATCGCTCTCAGTATGTGTTAGTCCCAGGCCAACCTCCTTCCAGGACCCTGCCTCTGTCATGCGGTGTTTCTCAGGGATCATCACTATCTTCTACCCTCTTTGCTACCTACATAAACCATCCTCCCTTCTATATCCATCACTCCCAATACCATATGTATGCGGATGACCTCCAAATTTACCTCTCCTTCCCTCCGTCGGACCTATTACTAGCAACAGAAAAGCTCCAGGATGATTTAAACCAAATTAATTGCTGGGCAACTGACAACAAGTTAAATGCAGAAAAAAATAAGGTTCCAATCCACTCCTCAAAATCCTTTCCTTAATCCCAACATTGTTTTTAAATAATAAACCTATAAAATTCCATCCAACTGTCAAAAATCTTGGATTAACCTTAGACCGATCTCTTTCCTGGGAAAACCATGTTTCCGAAATTTCTGGACGCACAATTTCCATCTTAAAACTCCTAAATTACCATTGTCACCTTCTTCCATTAGAAACCCGCTGGCTTTTGGTTTGTTCACTATTATTCCCCCACTTTGACTACTGCTGCGCGGTTTATGGGGTTGTCTCTGGGGATGTTGAAGCTAAACTAAAACGATTATTTAACTGCCTGGTACGTTTCATCTTTAGGATATCCAGGGACACCTCTGTAACCCGAGTCTACGAGGAGTTAAAGTGGCTTTACCCATCCTTCCGTTATAAGTACTTCCTGGCATCCTTTATCTTCCAAGTTCTTCGATCTCAACGTCCATCGTACATCTCTGATATACTTTCACTTAAATCGTAAATCCACTCCCACAACACTCGTTCGCGGTCTTCAGACCTGTATATAACGCCTTATCGAACCACAGCTTTCGACAGATCTTCCCTTATCCGATCCTCGTTCATATGGAATTCTATTCCTTCTTATATCCGTCATTCCAGTAATCTTCCGACCTTCAAATCCCATTTATTCAAACACTTCCTTTCTATCCAATTTTAAATGACCTCAAGTGATTTGCAAATTTCAATAAAAATCGGCAGAGAGAAACGATTATTTATCACATTTTATTTTGTATATTAAATATTTATGAATTTTATTTTACGCATAATTTATTTTACAATGTATATATGAACATATTTTTATTTTTGTCTAATTTGTTTTTCAAAATTATTATAAAAAGCTACCTATGAATTTATAACTATTGTTCATTTTCTTTGTAATCTCTGTTGCTTTTTATTTATTTTTTTTACTATAAGACACTGAAGCTTTAATTTAATTTGTCTGTAACATTATTCTGAAGGGACTTGTCACAGAATAAATAAAGAATTTATTATTATGTACAGGCATGATTCTGTTTAAAGCATGTATTACAGCTCTAATAATTGTATTTGCATGTTTTTGAAGAGTGTGTGCTTCCAATGATGTCACATTAATTATTATACAGCTGTTCACAAGCTGAAACCTGAGTGTTGATATAATTTGTCTGAGGTTGCCACACTAACATTAATTATATTTATATGTTAGAATTATTTTATTTATATCAGAGCCCTGATAATTTGTATATTCCAATAATTCATATAAATATGCTGGTCTCTTAACCCCCCCCCCTTAATTATAAAACGGTGCACTTTGATCCTGTCAATAATTCATATATTTTATTTTTTAACCTTTCCTGTAATGTAAATGTCTATTAATTTGAATTGGGAAATATAAAAAAGGTAACGTAATGGTGCTTTTGATAGGAAGATCTGCTGGAAAACAGAGGGTATTGTTTTGTTTTTTTTAATTTTAGTTGTTCGCATTTCTTTTTTATCATAGAGTTCACGATTTTTCAGTTGTTTTGTTTGTGTTAGTTTTTGCTTATGACTCTGAGAAGGTTTATCCTTCTAGAAAAACCAATAAATCATTAAAGTCATTTCCAAACATTATAAGGTCCATACATTGATGATTAAATGCATTATAAAAAAACAATGAAATAATCACCTGGAGTCTTCGAAGAAAAAATGAAAACAATTAAGAAAAGTGAATTTTTGAAACTAAAAAGCATTTGAAAATATTGCTTTCAAAAGTAAGTGATTCTGATACTTATTGGACAAAATATAACTTCAACATTTTTAGCAGGAATATCTGAAATTACAGACATTTGAATGAGTTATGGCTTTGTGTGTTGATTTTAATGGAGAAACCAAAGATGATTTGTTCAGAAATAGTACTCAAATAATAAAACGGACTTATTGATAAAGTATTAAATTTCTCAGATTTTTTTTTTTTTATTATAAAATTAATGTTATATTTAGCTAAGTAAACATTCGCAGGCAATACATTGCAAATTCTATAATTTCGTGTTTATGTTTTTTACTCCTGATTCCTATTTATCTATGGTCCTATGGCAGTATCAATTATAGAGATTCTTATGTCCTTAGTTTTTAACTTATTGTGGATTTCATCTGTTATAATTTCTTTGCTTTGAGGTAATTAAAGCATATTGTTTTTAAGTTTATTTATTTAATATTATTAGCATGAATGTGTAATTTACAATTTTCAATAATTTATAATTTAATATTAACATTTTAAAAATTCATTCTCAGTAATTATAATTGGAAATTAGATGAGGTAGATGGTTGGGGGTGCGATCATTGGATAGAAACACATTAAAACAAGTGCTATTTTAATTATGTGCACAAAAAAGAAATAGCACTTGTTCTAATGTGTGTTTCTATCCAATGATCGCACCCCCAACCATCTTCCTCATCTAATTTCTCAACGGTCAACTTAAGTCCATCATTATAATTGGAAATAGTTTCTTACGTTTATGATGGGCATATTATATATATATAATATATAAAGTGTTTTTCCAATCCTCAAAGCACTTCTCATAAGCACTTTTCGGTATAGCCTTGAGCTCTTCCAGCGATGCACTCTTTATCTCCTCAATCGTTGCAAATCTCCGTCCTTTCATAGGTCTCTTTAGTTTTGGGAACTGATGATTGTGGTGTTGTTTTTTACTAAAAAATCTCTCACAAGTAAAGATAAATGAGCAGGGCATTATCGTGATGCAAAAGCCATGAATTGTTTTTCCACAATTCTGGGCGTTTTCTTCGTATTGCTTCTCGCAAACGGTGCATAACTTCAAGATAATACTGTTTATTGACCATACGACCATATGGTAAGAACTCCTGATGCACCACACCATGGTAATCGAAGAAAACAGTAAGCAAAATTTTGACATTTGATCGAACTTGGCGTACTTTTTTCGGTCTTGGCTCACCTTGGCTCTTCCATTGGGACCATATACCCATGATTCATCAAAAGTTATGACCCTTTTGAGTAAATCTGGGCCATTCAACAGCTCTTGAGCGATGCTCATGCAACAGTTCTTTTGGTCAAAATTTAGCAGTTTTGGAACAAACTTCGCTGACACACGTCTCATGCTCAAAACGTTAAAAAAAATTTCATGGCACGAGCCCAGCGATATACCGACATCCTCAGCAACTTCTCTGATAGTGATTCAACGATTTTCCAAAACAATTATTTTCACTGCTTGAAAACTGTTTTTTTTTACTCCAAACAGTTTCACCATATGCCACTGTCAACATTTCAAGTGTTTCGGAGCACTTTATTTTATTTTTTACACAAAATTTGATGCAAATCCTTTGATCCATATTTTTCGATAGCAAACAATCGCCGAGCACGCAAAACACTTATAACCTTTACGCCTCTCACAACCAAACAAAAAATGCTATACACTTGAAACTTGGTACAGATGTTCGGGAAGAGTATACCTACATAACAAAACAAAAAAATTGATAATCGAAAGTACGTTGCCCGCGAAATTTGAAAAGTCACCTTACTTTTTGAACACACCTAGTAAGTTCATTACAAATAATGTGTTTTATAAGTAAATCTTGTTTTTTTTTTTTTTAATGTATCATGACTACCAAAAACATTTATTTTATACTTAAAACAAGCATGATTTAATTTATGCATTTGCATGTGTATGAGTGTGTGCTTCCAATGATGTAACATTAATTATTATACAGCTGTTCACAAGCTGAAATCTGAGTGTTGATATAATTTATCTGAGGTTGCCACACTAACATAAATTATGTCTATTTGAATTTATATTTATTCCTATTTTTAAAGTCTGTTTAATGTCTTGACTAAAGTTCAAAATTACATTTTAAATATGTTCGATTAACTCTTTCCTAGTTTTTTTGGGCCCTTTACCATGTTATGTATGTCCAATTTTCTGGAAAACTTCTCATTTTATCAAGTATTAATTTTCTCTTAATGAAGCTAAAGTTTCCTTTAGGATTAGTCTATAATTGACTCATGATTGGCTAAAAAGTGTGGAACTGTGTTTTATTGACTTAGAAATTGAAAAAAAAAAAACAAAAAAAAACCCTTTTCATGAAAATCCATTTATCTCATAATTAAAATGTGATTGATTGAATTGGTGAGAAATTGAAATAGCTAATAAAGAGTATAAGTAAATGTTTGGAAACACAAGGTTCAAAAATTTAATTCAATATTAACTAATTAGCAAATAATGATATCATGGATTATTTTTGGGTGGATTTATAAAACAGAAAGTTTTCTAGGAGATTAGTCTTCACAAAAAAAGTCTTGTGATTAATATGCTTAATTGTATCATTTCTAGTAATACTGATTAATATAAAAAAACCGTAAAAAGCCATGAATCTTTTTTAAGGTCTTGGTGCAATTAACAATTGGCTCATAAAACCTAAACCACGAACATTAACAATGGTGTCTTTATAACAATTTTCTACCAAGCGATCCTTGAATTCTTAATTATATTAATTTTATGATATGTCTTTATATGTTTTAAATTTGGTTTCAATTTAAACTAGTTTTCACATAATGTTGGCAAATGTCACAATATAGGCCGATACCTCGGTACACAAATGCAATAAGTATTCCTTATTAATATGTTATTTATTGATGACCACACCCCTAACTATTTTCTGCATATATTCTCAACGGTCAACTAAAACTCCTTCATTATTTCATTTCTAAATCTTAGAAAATGCATGGTATATTATTATATTACAAGGGAGGAGGGGGGCATGCCAGTTTGGCCAGCGCCTGGTTGTGATTTCAAATTTCAGTCCCACTTGCACTTTTTCAAGCATATAATTAAAAGGGTATTCACTCACAGCCTCTCTCTCCTTCTGGTTTGTGAGGCCTGGTGCCTACTCTGCCAGTTGTTGCCTACTCACGAAAATAGGCTTAAGGAGTGACTATCCTAACCTATAACTATTATGATGAATTTTAATGCAATCTCTGAGGAAAATAAATCTCTTGGCCAAGAACCCACAACGTCTGTCGTGCCAAAAAAAAAAAAAAATAAATAAATAAAATAAACAAAAAAAAAAAATTCAAGAATGAAAGTAATGTTTCTAAAACATAATAATTTGAATTTATTCTTTTCTAAAATGATAGTTAAAAATTATGTATTCTTTTATTGTGCATGGTCTTTTCTTAACAAATATTTCTGCAAAAGAGTCAAATTTATTATTTAATTATCTAAAGAATGGTTTTAGATGTTAATATGTATTAAAATTAAAAAAAAAAAAAATTAACTAAAAAGAATATATTATTCCATGTCACACCTTACTCCATGTTATGTTTGGGACCCATATATTAATAAGAACATAACTTTTAAGATAGCTTTTTCATAAAAGGTATCATAACTTTTTTTAAAACATTATTTCTCATTTCGGCTGGTCAATTTGATATTATTTTATCTTCTTCTTCTTCCAGTGGTGCAACAGGCCGTGTAGGCCCTGGGCCTCGCGGTGTAATTTCCTGGGAGATTACACACGCGTTTCTCGATGTATTATGTAGTGTAGGGTCATCACTCCCTATGCCTAAATTATGTTATGTTTACAATTATTTTTTTCATTCTAGAATTCCTATTGAAGTTTGCCCTCTGATGGGTAGCATTTATATTCATGATTGTATGTTGTTTTTCATAATAAAAAAATCCTTTCTCAGAATTTTTTTATGGAGAGCTTCTGCAGTGAAACTTTATTTTCCTTATCAGACATATTTATTGTTTTATTTTATTTCAACATTAAGACTATTTAAGAAAGCGGTTGTGCTTTTTATGTCAACTATAATTTATTTTAGTTTAAAAGTATTACTTTCATGATTTATTCTTTATATTTTCTTTGCTTTGAAGCAGTTAAATCTTAGTGATATTATTTTATGAATATGACTTCGGCTATTTAAAATTATTCATTTATAATTTATCTTTTTTTATTATGTCTGTGATGAAATAATTTTGAGTAATTACTGCAGGCATAATGTTTTATGTATACGTCTATTAATTTATTTAATTTAACATTGGTAATTTCAGTGTAACACTGAATAGCTGTTTCCTTTACTCTGAACAAGCATGATTCCATTTTGAAGTATTTTTAACAGATTCAATTAGTGCATTTGCATGTGTATGATGAGTGTGTGCTTCCAATGATGTAACCTTAATTATACAGCTGTTCACAAGCTGAAACCTGAGTGTTGATATAATTTGTCTGAGGTTGCCACACTAACATAAATTGTACATGTTGGAATTACCTTTGATATATATGGAATTTCCATTGATATATTTTAAAAATGTATTCCATTTTGTTGTTAAATTTCAGAATCGCATTTCCAAACGAAAACTGAAACTCCAGATAAACCACCTAGTTTCAGCTGTGCACCAGTTCTTAGCATCCCCAAAACTGAGCCTGTTTCATCTATTACAAAATTAGTAAGTATTATTTAGTTAAGTTTATCTGACTTTAAACCTCTAGAATGATTTTTTTAAATTTAATAATACCTGACTAAGCACCTCTGATTTCAAATTCAGCTCAAAGGTAATTGGCAAATGGATGCTTCATTAAAAATTTAATAATTTGAAATAAATATACCAGCTACTTCACCTGCCTCTCCACTGACTGTTACAAAACGCCGTTGTCCTGATGGTTATTAACTGAAATATTTGGATTGATCCAGCCACAGTTTTTTTTCAACTTCCTGTTAAAATTTCTCTATTTATCATGCTGAGAAACCTTCATTCTGAGAACATCTTCTCACTAAATGTTAAGTTCTTGGTGTCTTTTGAAATATAATTTACCCTATTATGTACAAACTATCTGCTATGTTGAACTGTTCTTAAATGCTGGTCAACCTCCTTCCAACCCCCCCCCCCCTTGAGCAGAAAGTTTTTGATTTAACTCTAAAGAATCTAGGAGTCTGTCACAAAAGTGAATACTAAGTTTGAAAATCAGCTGAGTCATTCTTTATGTGCTAATGAATGTAACTGTAGAATTGATATTGCTCAGTTTAGTGTATTAATAGTAATTTCTATATATAGTTTTGTACTTTTCTGTTATTCTTAGGGGACTGATGGTCCCAGAATAAAATTTTCTTTCTTTCTTTCTTTTATATTTGCTGTTTACTTGGATTGTATGCTTACAATTTTATACTGTTTTTTTCTTAGGATGGTGATGCTAATCAACAGAAGTGGATCTGTCCAACATGCAGTCGTCCTGATGATGGCAGTCCCATGATAGCTTGTGACCTTTGTGACTATTGGTATCATTGGTATGTCAATGTATAATATTTGATAATTCATCAAAAATCTATTATTTTCTTTAAAATGGAACATGAGGAATAAAAGTCACCATATTATTATTTTTAATAATCAAAGGAAATATTATTTATACATTTTAAAACAAAAATAATTTAAAAAGAGATATTGGATAGATAAAAACATTTTAGTCAAAAATTCATGAATAAAAATTTAATGATTTTTCTAATAAGATCTCAAGTAATTTATTCTCTATAAATGAAGTGATACCTCTATAATATTGGGTTGATGCAAAATTAATGCAGGTTTTTAGTAGGTATTGTAAATACGCCGTATCTTTACTTTAACCATATATATTTAATCAAAATAATTTCCATCTGAATCAATGCACTTTTGCCAACGTTCAACAAGCTTTCTTATTCCACCAGAAAAAAAATCCGAATCCCTGGACTCAATGAAATCACGAAAAGAATTTTCAATGTCGTCCTGGTTTTGAAAATTTTTCTCCCTCAAAAAGTTGTCCAGATGCCTGAAAAAGTGGAAGTCTGTAGGAGAGAGGTCAGGTGAATAAGGCGGATGTTGGAGAACTTCGTAGCCCAACTCGTGCAGTCGTCGAAGTGTTGGTTGTGCAACGTGTGGTCTGGCGTTATCGTGGAGCAGGATCGGCCCCTTCCGATTCATCAATGCTAGGCAAAGACGTTGCAATTTTTGAGTTCCGAGTTCCGCCGCCATTTCTCGTGTGGTTTTGGTTGGGTCTTCTTCCACTTTTGACCTCAGCTGGTCGTTGTCCAGAGCAAGATGACGGCCCCGACCTTTCTTGTCTTCGAGGTCGAAATCTCCTCTGCGAAACTTCTGGAACCAACGCTGCACCGTGCACTCATTAATAGCCCCCTGACCCCACACTTCATTAATATTACGAGCCGTTTGCGCAGCGCTGCGCCCTAATTTAAATTCGTAAAAATAAATTTGACGAAAATCGCACTTTGACATTTTCGATTCAAGACCTTTGAACACACTGAACAAAACGATTTTACTAAACAAATTCATGGTGAAAGAGAGGGTATTAGATAAGGTTTGTTTTGGTATAATAATGATCAATGTTAGGATTAGCTTTGTTTACACAATTGGAATTAAGATATTGCAATAGAGGAAACCTGCATTAATTTTGCATCAACCCAATAGACACCTTTATAATGAAAACCTTCACAATGTACTACTATTTTTAAAATGTCCCAGGCTTGAAGTATGTGAATTATACCTCTTTTCTAAGGACATCCTTATTTTGGTCACTGAAAAATAACTAGAGTTTTTCTGAACATTCCCCTACAAAATGTTGAAAACTAAGATAACTTTATAAGTATCGGTAGAAATACTATTAGTTTTCTCTTGTCATATTCCACTAAAATCATTCTGATAGGGTCAGAAGTTTTTTTTTGTTTTAAATGAAATCTCTTACAAAGCTGTTTCCCTTTAAATACTTACAAATTCCTTTGATTATGTTATAGGACATGTGTTGGTATACAAGAAGCCATAGAGAGCGACTGGTATTGTGAGCTATGTGTTTTGAGAAGAGAAGAAGGATGCAGTGAGAAAAAGAAAAAACATAGGAAAAAGAAAACTCAAGTTTAAATCACTCATCTCAGAAATCTTATTAGTTATATTTGTGATTAAGGGGAATGGTTTTAAAAACAAAAAAACGATTTTGTATATAGTGTAGCAGAGATGGATAATTTTTCTTTTTTTTTTACTAATCTACTAAAAGAGTAGATTCCTATGGTATATAATTATTTTGAATCAGCCCTGTTAAATGTTGGCCATGTTAAAAGTTGACATTCCTTTTATATCACTCATTTCTCTGTGATTTAGTTAATTGATTTTTTATTTTGAAATTTTATTGGACCAAGATAATTACTATTTATTTAAGAATTTGTTACCAATGTAATTTATTTTCTATTTGTTGAAAGGTGAAACATTTTTATTTTTATTAGAATATTAATTCTCATCATTGTTTCTTGATTACTTGATTTCTTTCATGAGCTATTACTGGCATAAGAAATTAGTGTATATATTTAAATGATAGAAGTTTATGAAATAAGTTATAGTGTTTTAATCATAAATGTCGAAGGATGCTGTTACTCCTTCAAAACTTTTTGAAGGTAATATTTGATTATACAACATCTCAGATGCTTAAATTCAGTTTAGACAACATATGCTCTCAAAAGATACTGAATATCTGTGAATAAGTGATTAAGTAGCATGACATATCCTCTTTTAAGGTTAGTAGGGAGAGTAAAAATTTGTTCCTTTGTATTTTAGATCTACTCAGATAAAACCCTGTCAGCTATCTTGTGGTTTGACGGGATTTTGTTTACTGTTAATTAAAAGACCTTTTTCTGATGTGGTATTATGTTTCAGATGCATTAAATCAGTGGGTTCTTAGGTCTAGCTAGCAGCACTGCTATGGTTCAATTATGCTTTCAAATCAAAATGTATTTTGATGAAAGTTTCAATGAAAATTTTTTTAAACCTCTTGATACGTGTTGAATTCTTGGTATGTGCCCATTATCGTTGGTCTACCTGGGAAAAAGGCAAGTGAGGCCTCTCCTGGACATTAAACTCATATTAATAACCTCTCACATATTATTAACAATACCTTCAGGTATTACTATATCATTATTTGTATTATTACAAATTTACTGATGATAATTAAATGAATTTTTTGTTCAGTTTTGGCTTCGCTGTGCTTAAAAGGAATAAAAATAAATCTATAACATTATATATTCCAAAAATTGTGGAAAGTATCATTGTGTTAACAAAGTCTCTGATAATGTGATATAGTTTATTCAACCAAATTGTGAATTGTACCCAAACCTACTTCAAATTGTGCATGGAAGTTCTTGAGAATTATAAAAGAACAAAATCCATTTAATTAATTAGATATATCATTGTCAGAGCAAATTTAGAGGCAGGCCATATCGATATAGGATCAGGAGTTTTTAGTTTGCATAGACCTTGACTGATTGAGAAGTGTTTTTGTCCATAGTGAGGGATGGATGAATCTAGTTCTATAAAATAAACCTTAAATAGTGCAGTGAGTAGTGAAGAGACTTAGAAAAAAAAAAAAAAGAAAAGACAATCATATAATAGGTAATCCAGACTTAAAAAAGTTAGTGGCAAAAGGGATTGAGTATGATCTTTACTTTTAGAGGTTTCTCTATGATCAGCAATGACAATTGTGATTATTAATATTAAGTCATTTTTTTCATTAAGTGAAGATTTCCCTTGTTGGAAATTATATGTGCCCCTAACCCCTCCTGATTGAAAAATATATCAACTTGAACTATTTTGAATACTTGGGGATTAAAAATATTTTAATCAATGTTTAAAAAAAATATAATCAGTTTATTACAAACATTTATTATCAGGTTGATGGAAATTAAATCAAATGCTCACAATATATTCAAGCAAACTGTGAATCCTAGCAATTAAACACTTTTAATTAGTTTCATGTAGGGATTATGATGTGCCCCTCATATTGTTCAGCTGTAAGAATATGGGTTAGACTTGTTACTATAAAATATATATAAAAAGATGCAGTTAGTCTTAACGAACTAGTCATAATCAAAATGTTTGATTCTAATTCCAATTTTATAGCTTAAATTTTCCATTATCACATTTGATGTGGTTATGAGTAAGAATGTTAATTTTTCTATTTGTTAATCTAGTCATATCGATTTGCTATGGACTATTACATAATAGAATATTGAGTTTAGTAGGGCCTATAAATCCTCGTCGAAAAAAAAATGAACATATTTTTAAGAATGTGCCATGTATTGTAAATATGATTTAAAATATTGTTGAAAAATTGCTTTTAAAGCATCCATTACATTGATTTAAATATTTTATTATCTTTATCAAATTCAATATTTGATTTGAAATGGTTAGTAAAAAACTTGTTTAAAGTTTTGTTTTTTTCCATGGTACTAATCTACAGTAATCTACATTGCATTTACCTATGCAATCTCAAAACGTTTATAAAAAGTAAATGCTAGAAATGAGCTCATATTTTGTAGTATACCAAAGTAAAGATGAATACTTGTAATATAAAAACAGCTTAAATTGCTAGAAATTCTATAATTCTATAAGTTTTTTGCGTCTAAAATCATTATTATTTTTTTAAGTTATATTGTTTAATTTAATTTATTTGTTATGATAAATGCTGTATTAGTATTTTTTTAAGATATATACACTGTAATTTGTATTGTTTATTTTATTTAAATTACTTATGACTATTTAATTGTACAAATTTGTTAATGATGATCTAGTAGTAGAAATAATTGAATTTAAAGTTATATTGTTATCATCATTGAAAAAATGATTTATTGTTAATGTCCATATAAATTATAACTTTTATTTAAATGTAGATCAGAAAGGTAATAAATAAATATATATTTCTTTGCCCATGTTACTCCTTAAGTTGATTTTGGTTATTATTTGTTTTATAGAAATTGATTAATAGACATGATATGAACAATTAAGGAGGTTATGGGTTAAGTTTTTATCATTATAAATAAAGATAGCTATTATCCGCAATCGAATTTTCATTTAGTATTTATGTTAGTAAAATCAGTAGTTACACATGTTATTGATTTTTTATACCAAAGTGATATTTTTAAGGTTATATTGCTAAATATTGACTGTAAATTTGATAAAATATTGTTATTTAGGTGGTTCTTAAATTGTTCTGTATTAGTATAAATTTTATACGTCCAGTTTGTTGTTATTTTTACCATGTATAAATTATGTAATTAGCTAATTTTTATGGATTTTATCCATATGAATTGTATTTATGATTTATGAGTTGATATTGTTTTTTTTCATGTAATGTTAATTGTGTACTTATGATTTTCAGAGTTTTATTATTCTTTCATTTCCTAATTTGTAAAGCAGAGAAATGATTGCTCAATAATATTTATTTGAAGAGATTAAATGACATTTTATTTCTACTGAAGACTTTTATTATCCTGCATCCATAGTTTTAGAGAAGAATCTTTATAATCCTTTTGAATGAGTTTTTGAATATTAATAATAATCACACATAAATAAAAAAATATTCTTGACTTGAAATCAAGCCACCATTAATTGGAAAATATGGTTAAAATATTGTTCATCACTCTTTTTCGTTCTGCTGCTAAATTAATTCTAAGCTTTTTGAATTATTCTCGTCAAAAGTTTATTTGTGGTTCTTATTTGGTACTTTTTATGATAATAAAAAAAAAAAAAAAAAAAAAAAGAAGGTATTTCTTGAAATTTACTACTCTATAGAAATATATCAAGTAAAAGTGAATAAATAAAATAAAAGTGCTACCAATAGACCAATAATCCTATTGGTAGCACTTCTACGTCTCATTGAAGTTCATCTATTCACAGACCATAAATGTTTCATTTGTCTTGGAGGGTACCAAAAATACATGGGGATTAGAGGTTTTGAATAAGTAGTTACCTTATTAATTATACCTTAGTAGCTTAGAATTAGAAGAGGTACATCTCTGGGCTACATCAGATTTGATAACAATGTTTTGATGGATTATTTTATTGGTGACAAAATAAGGAATATTTAGGATTTCAGATTGAATGTGGGAGAAATTCGATGGTTTAGTGGAGCCCTAGAACTCAATTGCATAAGTCCAAAAAGGCCTAATAACGCTAATATAAATAAGCTTTTTGCAGTCGATTAGAAGTTAGGATTATTTTTCAAGTAAGTGTTGTAGTAGGATCTACAGTGTTAACACCAAAGTGTAGTCAAGATGGACTCCTAGGTACTGGATCTGTTTGAAAGGGATTAGTGGATTATTATTAAAGGGCATTTGGTGGGCAAAATGTTGATTCATGCTATGTGTGACTGCAGTGTTTAGGATGCATCTTCTTTTACTAGCTCTCTTGTGCCTTTCAGCTTAAAGCTTGCTTTGCCTCGTCCCAATTCTTCCATTATTCCTAATCTATAGCCATACATTTCATCTGTGCCATTGACTTTCCACAATTTTTCCTACCTTTTTCAAATAATCATTAAAGGTGGTTCGCGGCCTACCAATTCTATTGTTTACAATTATTTGACTCTTAGACTGTAAAGTCCACTTTTTATTTCCTGTTATATTATTCTGAAGGGATTTTTCCCAAATTAAATAAAGAATTATAATTATTATTATATATCTCTCTTGAATAAATACTCAGAAACGGTGAAGGAGAAATAGAAGAGGTACTACATTGGAAACATATAATTATAATTTGCGATCATCACTGCCCTCAGTTCTACAAACTCCTACAGCTAGTTTCAGCTCTAACTAGACCCATTACTGAAGGCAATAAGAATTTTGACTGATGCTGTCTTTGAAGTGTAACAACTATAAAGAACTACTTGTGTGCAAGTCTCCTTGCAAAGGAGGAGTTCAAATAACCTCCATCCAAGGAAGCTAAAACGATAAATAAGGCACTCATTATAGTGAGGTGAAACAATAAGCATCCAGACTTGAAAACCAAGGGATTCACACTAGATGCATTCGAGAAAAGAACATGTTTTAATTCCCAGGCAGACCATAATGGCTTTAATCGGTTCCAAATAAAATTTTAAAAATTGGTACAATCTCTTGTTGGGAATGTGGAAGAGAGTAACAAATAATTGAACCCATTAAAAACACATGCATTCTAATGGGAGAACAACTGAAGCGGAAACTGCGCGAGCCAACTGATAAGTTTAGCCAAGAAGATATCAAGATTATCACCGACTTTATATTGTCATTCCCCGACTTGGCTGTTTGGATGGGAAAATGGGGGAAGAAGATTTATCAGGAACAACTGTAAGGAATATGCGATGTTTTGGTGAAGCGACTTTTGTGAATAGGAAGAATGTTTTGCTGGAATAGGACAACTGCCCGCACAGATATAGAGCTTATTATTATCAGACCAAGCATTATTAACTTACTGGAAAAAATCGAACATCTACCCCACCTATTCTCAGACATGATTTCGTGCCTTCGCAAATATATATCTAATACATAAATATCTCGTGTCACCGTGTTTGTGGTTGACGTAAAATTGCCTTTTTCAGGTATTAACTACGCATACAAGATTTATAATTAATTATTATTAGAGGATAAAAAATCAAAAAAATTAGCTTACAAAAGTAATTTATTTTTGATACTTATCCTCTGAAGGATTAAAAAAAAAGTCCAAAAGAACAAATAGATGACAAATAATAAAATTTGATGCATATTTTAGGCTTTTGCCTGGGTTAATTTTTGAAAATAGGGCTCAAAATTTTTAAATCAATATAACTATAATCGATTGCTCAATCAAATTGTATTCTGGTATTTTAATACAATACAACCTCTAAAACATAAGAATACAAAACAATTAAAACAAAAAGTATCAAATAAAAGGTTTTATGCTAGTTTTATTGTTGTTGTTTACTCATTTAAGCCACTTGATGGGGCTGTGGCTTATCGGATGATACTACAGTGGCTGCTAAATTTTTGCCTATCCAGCCATTTTGCCTATTATATTTTTAACTAATACCTGACATCGCACAGGCTCGGGACCACCTTTTAACGTCCCCTCCGAAGGACGGCATAACCAAGGATTTTTTACTCCTATTAGAAAATCCTAGGACCAGCTGTCAGATTATAACCTGTGACCTTGGACATAAAAAGCTGTTATACCACTACACCACAGGTGACCCCTGCTAAATTTATTATATTTTATATTAATTCTTAATAACTGATATTTTTAACTTGCCTAAATTACTTTTTGATTTTGATTCAGTAATTTTAACTATATTTGGTGCAACAAAACTCAAAATAAAGTATGATTAAATGTGTTTATTTGAACTTTGTTGTAGTCAAAGTCATTAACTCAATCAGGCTTTGCTTCGAGTTTTAAAACATCAAATTTAATTCAAAATTATTGAATAAAAATTTAGAGGTAATTGCGACATTTTAACATTAGTTCTTTGCAATATACATACAAAATATACAATTGAGACAATATGCAATTTTTTTTTTTTTTTTTTTTTTTTTTTTATTGAGATATATTACAATTTGTTACAAAATGAACAATAATAATATTGATAAGAGACCACATTCATACTATATATACAGAAAATAATAATAATGGTCAAATTTCATAAAATATAACATAAATTCAAATATATACAATAAAATAATAATAATAAATAAAAAACAAAACAAATCGAAACATAAACCTATTATTGAGATAAATAAAAAGTTGGCAAATAAATAAACATCTTACACACAATCATAACTATATACAATATATACAATTGCTAAAGGGACCCCAGCAAGCGCTATTCCCTCCACTTGTGGAGGAAAAAGCGGAATCCAAGAGATCCCAGCACCTCTATCTCAGCCGCATCACTGGTCTGAGCCAGTGGAGGCTGAGTTAGGGCGCTGTAGCCACAAACATACCGTACATGAGTGGAGGATCTGACCATTGTCAGAACTCCAGTTTAAATGTTTACAATAGGTCTCGTGGCCACTGCCGTTTCAATCTTCGAGGAGGATTGTAGGGATGGGTGGTGCTGGATAGGGATTGTGCTAGAGGGTTAGGATGATGACTAAGGTTCTGATGAAATTTGGAAAATTTGGATGGTACCAGGTCTAAAACAAACGGAATATTAAGGTCATGGTGTAGGGTACAGTTGGTAACGTAATAAGGAGCATTAACTATTGTTCGGAGGACTTTGGATTGGAAGGATTGGATGCGTTTAATGTTAGAATGTTTAGCTGTCCCCCACAGTTCAAGTCCGTAGGTCCATATAGGTTTCAGTACTGTCTTGTATATTAGTAATTTGTTGTCAACTGTAAGATGAGATTTTCTGTTTAGTAGTCTGTATAACTGGCCGAATCTGCGGTTGAGTTCTTTTCTTTTTAGTCTTGTATGTGGGTTCCACGTCAGTCTTTTGTCTAGTAAAAAGCCGAGATACCGGACTGTGTCTGAGGAAGGAAGCGGTATAGAATTGAAATTAACCGTTGGACAGGATTTGCGTCGAAGGGTGAATGTGACGTGAGTGCATTTGCTTTCGTTCACCTTAATGCGCCAAGCATTGCACCAGTCTTCGACAAGGGAAAGGTGCTTTTGGAGATTTAGCGATGCTGCTTCAGGATTGGAATTGGATGATAAAATGGCTGTGTCATCAGCAAATGTTGCCAGAAAGGTATTGGGGTCGGTAGGGATATCGGCGGTGAAGAGGATGTAGAGGACGGGTCCTAAGACGCTGCCTTGAGGAACACCGGCCTCAACAGTATATTGTTCGGAAAATTCGGAACCACAGCGAACTCGGAAGGAGCGGTTGGATAAATAGGATCGGAGGATTAGGTATAAGGATTGAGGTAAATGGGTTTTGAGCTTAAAGAGCAGTCCCGGGTGCCACACCCGGTCAAAAGCTTGAGCTATGTCCAGAAAGGCACCCGAACAATACTCCTTGCACTCAAGGGCGGAGGAAATGTGGTCTACAACTCGGAGTCCTTGCTGAACCGTGGAATGTTGAGGACGAAATCCGAACTGATGTGAAGGAAAATTTTGAAATTTGGCTAGGATTCGTTTTAGTAGGAGCTTTTCGAAAATTTTTGAGAGGATCGGAAGTAGGCTGATAGGTCTGTAAGATGACGTGTTGTTAGAAGGTTTACCTGGTTTTAGGAAAAGGATCATAGTTGAATGTTTCCATAAGAGAGGAAAATAGGTAGTGCGTAGGATACAGTTATAGAGATATGTAAGGAATGTAATGGCTTTAGGTGGAAGTTGTCTTAAGATTTGGGGAGTAAGGAGATCGTATCCAGGAGATTTGCGGAGAGGAAGCTTTTTAAGAAGATATCTGACCTCAGAGGGATTAACTGCTTTAGGTGGTAAGGATAGTGGTATTGGTGACGTGAGGAACTCTTCAACTGCTGCAGTATGGGTTGGATTAAGCTCTGGATGAGGAGTAAAAACTTTGGAAAGGTGCTGTGCGAATTCCTCGGCCTTATGCTTGTCAGAAGCAGCCCAGGAACCATCACAGCGCCGGAGAGGATGGGAAATGGTGTGGGATTTTAGGATTCTCTTCGTGACATTCCACAGGGAATTGTCACGAGTCGAGAGAGAGGAGAGGTAGGTATTGTAGGATTGGGAACGGAAGATCGCCAACTCCCGCTTTAATTTTCTACAAAAAAAATTATAGGAGCGGCGATCTTCTGGGTGGCGGGTGCGTTGCCATGTTCTAGCTCGACGTTTGCTGTTGATGAGGTCTGTCAGGTGTTGTGGTAAATGGCTTTTGTAAGGAATTATTTGGGATTGTTTGGGAGAGGAGGCAGTCCAGGCGGCTTGTTGAATAGCGGTTGTAAAGGAATATACGGCGTCGTCAAGGTCATTTGGGGTTTTGAGAATCACTCTGAGGTCAATATCATTAGTGAGAATTTCGCGGAAGAGGTTCCAGTTGACAGGGCCCCTAATGAATGACGGTGGGATAGGTTTAGGAATAGGTGTTATGGATACATTTAGAATCAATGGACTATGATCAGAGGATAGTTCATCAAGGCGAGCTATGGAAAAATTCAGAGAGCCTAATCCGCTGTGGATGAAGAAGTCGAGGATGTCAGGATTACGGTTAGGATCTGTTGGCCAGTAGGTAGGAGAATCGGGAGGTAGGAGATGAAAGCGTCGGGAGTTGAGTGCAGACTGCAATGTCCGTCCACGAGAATTGGTGGTTCTAGAACCCCACTGTTGGTTCTTAGCGTTTAAGTCTGCACCCAAAATGAAGTGATTACCCAAGGAGTTGAGGAAGGATCCAAATTGGGCAGAGGAAATGGGATGTTTAGGAGGGCAGTATGCTGATGCGATGATAAGCGGAAAGGAAAAGGTTTTGATAACGATGGAAGTTGCTTGTAGGTAATCGTGGGCGGAAATTGGGTGTAAGTGATGGGTGAGGGATCGGCGGACTATGACAGCAGTACCGGCATGGGCTTTGCCGTCTGGATGGTCTGTCCGGTATGTCGTGTATCCTGGTATTTTAAAGTACTGTTTAGTGGTTAGTCTAGTTTCAGTAATGAGTGCAACATCAATGTTTTTGTCCTGCAGTACGGCTGTAAGTTCGTCAGTGTGAGTTCTAACACCATTCGCATTCCAAAGGAGAATGGATAAGGAATTAGGTGAGGTCATTTATGGGTTTTTTAAGTCAGGAATGAGATTTGTTACGAGATTCGTAAGGAGTGATATTAGGGGCATAACAAGGGATTTAATTTCGGAAATAAAGGATGTCATCAAACTGGTAAGGTCTGTGGCGTTTGAAGGAGGAGGAATATGAGAGATTTGTGGTGGATTAGGATTCTTAGGATTGGTTACATTTTGAGAAAGAGGTATATGTGGAATGGATTGAGGTACATTTTGTAGTTCCGGCAGGGCCACGGCTTCAGTACTTTGATTCCCACCTCCAAGTAAGTGGGCAAATGATAAATTGGCATCAATAAGTTTTGAGGGTTCTCTTCTGTTTCTTACTTGTCTTGCTGTTTCATCCAGTACTTGAGGTTTTTGAAACCTGGTCCTCAGCTCCTTATAGATTTGGCATCCTTTATAGTTGGCCGGGTGGTCCTTCAGGCAATGAACACATACAGCTGGTGTTGATTTTGGTTTTGTACACTCCACAGACTTGTGCTGTTCACCGCATTTCACGCATCGAGGTATGTGATGACAATAACTTTTAGTATGACCATATGCTTGACAATTATGGCACTGAATTATTTCTCTCTTTGTGTAAGGTTTTTCAACTCTTACACTGGAATAGTACAATCTATTGAGGTCATAGATTTTTTCAACTCCTTCAGCTGGTTCCAAATCCACAAAAAAGAGAGGTAGAGGAATTTTGTCCTTTAGGACGTTAGTGACTTGCCGCACTTTATAGCCCATCTCCGTTAGTTCTTCTTTAATAGCTTCAACTGGTGTCGAGGGGTGTAAGTTTCTGATTACAACCCTTAAAGCTCTCTCTTGGCGTAGCTGATAGGTATGGAAATCTGCTTTGGTTTCAGTTAGGTATTTCACTATTTTTCTATATGTCTCGGCAGTAGTAGGAGATATTTTGGTATCATTGATTCTACTCATACAGTAGTAGCTGGTAGATTCGGTAATTTTGTTCAATTGCGCACACAACAACTGGAAATTTCTAATATTTTTGACAAATATTGGAGGAGGCCGTGGTTCACTAGGTATAGGAGTAGATTCCATGTTTTCTTTTTCATTATGTAAAATTTGAAAAGGATTTGGGGTGAAAAACGGCGATTCGTCAGTCATCCCTTGTGACGATGTGCCAGGTTGTGGTTCAGATTCTGAATTAGTACCGGAAGGGGTTGCTTGTAGATTTAATCTTTTATTAGTATCACGGCGGGGTCTTTGTTTTGTAGGTGACGGGATTGAACCACTAGATCTAGATCTTTTAGTTGAAGCTTTGGAGGACATTACTTGATGATAATATCGCATTTCATGTATAGGAAGTAATTAAATAATAACCAGATGTGGGAAAAAAAACAAAAACTTAAAAAAAGTTAAGCAAGACCAGCCTTGCCGGGCTATTGGCAATCAGCTGATATGAAGAGGTGACTCAGCATTCACTTTACACTGTAAATTATATCACAACTTACCGCTGTTTGCTCCAATAATAACTGTTGTTGTTATCCTGAAGTCTGATGATGTTTTCAAGACTGTGCTGAAGTGAAATCCAACTGTAAAAGCAAGAAATCCGAGAGCCGACTTGAAATATGACTGCTATACTCACGCGCATGCGCAGAACTGAATATGCAATTAAAAAAAAAAAAAAAAAAAAAAAAACATTATTAAGTTAAACTTTTCGATTTTTTTCTTTGTATAATAATTTCTAATCAATCTTGTATATGTAACAAATGCCCGAAAAAGGCAATTTTATAAGCAGAAACCTCTGAAGAGACGGGTCATAGGCCATCGATTTCAAATCGGATTTCCTAAAATAGAATAAAGTGTTTAAATTTAAGAAAATGAGTTGATAAAATTAATAATTTCAATGGTCCAGAGACACAATGAGACTATTTTTTTCACTTTCACTAATAAAGGACACCCCATACTGATAAATAAAAAAAATAATTTTTCATTTATCACAATTCGTTCAAAAGTTATAGAATTTTTGCCACTAAATCGCGATTTTTTTCCCACTGTGAGACGGTTTTCCCACCACTGTTTTCCTTGTAACCGATGAACTGGAACGATGTAATGAACTATCTCGTGAGTGAGCCTTCAGTACTGATGAAAACCTGCAACGTGGGTCGAAACGTAGGTTAATAAGTAGTTTTCGGCTAATTTTTAATATTTATTGATCACCACCCGAACCATTTCATCTTCGTGTTTAAATAATACCATAAGTTGTTCTGAAGGTGCTAACTACCTGACTTATGATATCTTGCCTGTCTCTTCCCGAATAAATCAAGAAGATCAGAACATGCGAACAAGTTGTTAGAGATTTATTTCTGGTCCTATCAGACGACTGCAAGATTGTAAAAATCTGGTGCGGCACACACACGACTTTCACTTACCTCGGATGTTAAAAACTATTAAATATACTTCAATTTGAAAAATATTTTAAGTTGATTTAAATAAAACGTCTATTCATTTTCGTTAGAAACATATGATTTAGATTAAATAATATAACTATATTATATTAATATAATATATTAAAAGTCTCAGAAAAGTACGCACACCTAAAAGAATGCATCCATACGGCAGCAGCTAAAGCACTATATATAGTAATAATAATAATAATAATAATAGGCTTAGCGAACCCGAAGGTTCGATGCCGATACCACCAAAGTCCGCCTACACAGACTTGTCCAATGCTCACCATTCAAGCCCAAGCTCCCGAGATCAGCCTTAACGCAATCCTCCCATCTCCGCTTCGGCCTACCTTTCGGACGCCTACCAGTCGGATCAGCAAATACCAACTTTCTCGGAATCCGCTCGTCATCGAGCCCAACAACTTTACTCGCCCATTTGAGTCTCCGCGAAGCAATCAGCTCAATTATATTCACAGGATGCAAGTTCCGCAACTCCGCGTTATGCAACCTTCTAAACTCCCCAGTGGCCTCATCTCTCTTTGGACCAAATATTTTACGCAACACCTTATTTTAAAAAACCTTAAGCCGTTGTTCATCCTTCAAAGTAAGCGGCCACGTTTCACATCCGTAAAGAACCGTTGGCAGAATAATAGTTTTATAAATTCTAATCTTTATGTTTTTAGATAGAAACCGCGAACTAAGTATTCGGTATTTAATTCGAGTCCTATTTCGGGCATTTTTTCAGTTTCCCAGATCTTTTTAACTAAAAAATGTATTTTGGAAACGCCCGCTTCTCCACACGCCTTGATTAATTCACTCGTGATATTATCATTTCCTGCGGCCTTATAACGTTTTAATTTTCCTATCGCCATTTCGACTTCCTCTTTACTCGGTGCGTCTATCCATGGTTCAGCGCTCTGATATTCAGAGAGAGGAGATTGATTATTATTTTCCGTATTTAAGATGCCCTCAAAGTGTTGTTTAAATTTATTTAATATCTCAGAAGGATCTGCAATTATATTGTTATTTGCATCTTTAACCGCATTCAATAGAGGTTCAAATCTTTTACGCGATTTGTTTATACCTTTGTACATCTCTCTTACGTTATTTTCGTTTCTGTGTTTTTCTATTTCTATTATTTTGCCTTTAAGATACTCTCTTTTCTTATTTTTTAAGAGTTTTGAAGTTTCATTCTTTACTAACCGAAAATAAGCCACATTATTATCGCTTGGATTATTTAAGGAATTCAGTTTAGCGGTTTTTCTTTTTTCGCACATATTTTGACAATCCCTATCGAACCAAGGTTTGTTCTTTTTATTTTCGATTTTCCCAAGACATAAGTTACCGACCTCTTTAATATTATCCCTGATCCCTTCCCACAGTTTGTTTACATCTTTGTGTTCCTCGTCTGAAGATTCCAAAGCTTCGAACCGATTTTTTACTTCTATCGCGAATTGTTTTCTAATTTCGAGGTTCATCAATTTAACTAAATCAAAATTCTCGGGACGAATATAGTTCGGTGTTCTCTTTTTTGTATTTAGTTTTTGTCGAAGTTTCGCGATTACTAATTCATGATCAGAACCGCATTCTGCACCCCGATACGATCTCACGTTAATTATGCTACTTTGCCATCTGTTTTGTATTAAAACATGATCGATTTGATTCCGTGTTTGTCCATCCGGCGATGTCCACGTATACTTATGAATATCCTTATGTTTAAATGTAGTGCTTTTGATTACTAGGTTTTTCGAAATGGCAAAGTTTATTAGTCGGGTCCCATTATCATTGTTAAATATCGATTGTATATGTAAAGATAGTTGTGGCACTGAACTTCCACCTAGGTGTACAGCAGCCCAACAACAAACAGTACAGTCCAGTTGGTAGCGTCCCCTGCGCCATGTTGTTTGTATATATAGCAGTAATAAACAAGCTGTCTAGTACAAGGTTCTTTTATTCCACTGCCTAATACTCTATAACTTTAATAGGTTATGGGCCCAGAGTATTTTTGTGCAGAGCATAGTATTTGTGTATAGTGTCAACGCGTAGTCGCGAAGTGATATTATTTTATTAGTGATTTTTGTTTACCGGTACTATGGCGTCAGTTACTACATCAGAAGTATCATTTAAAGCACAGAGTGGTTGTTTTATATGTGGGGATAAAAGACATTTCAAGGCACAATGTCCCAAAAATAAGCAGAACCGTGGAAGTAAATCTTTTAATAGAAGCTTTCGTGGAAAAAGAAGAGGAACAATCCAGGGAAATACGGCAGATGTAGAAGAAGAAGTTGTAATGGTGGCCCTAAATTGTGGTAATATTAAACTATCATGTAACAATGTGTTTTTAGTCGATTCAGGTGCGAGTAACCATCTTTTTAAAGCAGAATTGGAACCCCTTTTGTCAAATGTTTGTAATCTTGATCATGATGTCGCCATACATATAGCTAATGGTGATAAAATGTTTACTAGAAAAGAAGGTACCCTAAGAGTAACCTCTCAAGGTAGGATTGTAAACATTAAAGGTTTGATAGTTCCAGGATTAAAACATAATTTATTATCAGTGAGTGCAGTTACCTCAAAAGGCTTAAAAGTGATTACAGATTCTAAGGAGATGAAAATCTGTGGAAGAAATTTTAAGCTGAGTTGTCCACGAGTGAATGGATTGTACATATTTACTTTTGATGATCCCAGTGATAATCAAGTCAAGTGCAACATTACAAGTGCTACGGATGGAGATTTATGGCATAAACGTCTAGGACATTTGAATCGGCATGGACTCAAAAGTTTAGGATTACCCTATAGTGACAAGAAGTGTTCGGCATGCATTGAAGGTAAGGCTACTAGACAGCCCTTTTCAAATAATAGGAAACGCACTTCAAAGGTTGGTGAATTAATTCACTCTGATATATGTGGTCCTTTCAATCCTGAATCAGTTGAAGGACATAAGTATATGCAGGTGATTTTGGATGACTTCACTCATTTTGTGCATGTTAAACTTCTCCATATGAAGAGCGAAGCTGAAACAAACCTGATGGATTATATAACGGAACTAGAAAGGCAGCAGGGTGTCCCAGTGAAAAGGCTACGTTTAGATAATGGAGGTGAATTTACGTCTAAATTTTTTCAAAAATATTGTTCAGATAAAGGTATAAAATTAGAATATTCTTTGCCATATAGCCCTCAAATGAACGGAAAGAGCGAAAGAATGAATAGGACGCTATTAGATATGATGCGTACTAAGGTATCAGATTCCGGCATCCCCAAGTTCTTGTGGGGGGAAGCAGCTCGATGTTGTGCTTATGAACTGAATAGGTCACCTACTTCAGCCTTAAGTAAAGGTGAAACTCCCTCATTAATATGGAATGGCAGAAATGATCTGTCTAAACTTCGAATATTTGGTTGCCGAGCATGGCCTACCATTCTTCCTAAAGGTTCCAAATTGGATCCCAGAAGCAAGGAGGGGGTGATGGTTGGTTATTGTGGTGGTGGGTATAGGATTTGGTTGCCAGACGAGCAGAAAGTTATTAGATCTAGAGATGTGATATTCGAGGAGAGCCAAATGCCCTATAAAGAAGTTAAAAATGTACCTATTGTCTATCATAATAGTGGTGGAAGCTATGAAGAGGGAAGGAAAAATGGTGAAGAGAATAAAACTAATATTTCAGAGCAGCCAGAAGATACTTCTAGACCTCAGAATGATTGTAATCCAGAGCAGTCAGAAAACCCTTCAAGACTTCAGAATGAAGAATCTAATCCAGAGCATTCAGAAGAAACTTCTAGACCTCAGAGAAACCGGCCAAAACCTCATTTCCTAAATGATTATGAGTTATATAATGCATACTGTATGGTAAGCCGATCAGATGGAGTTCCATCATCTTATGAGGATGCTAATAAAAAAGAGGAATGGCAGGAAGCCATTATTAAAGAACTAAAAGCTCATGAGAAAATGAACACTTGGTCTGAAGAGGAAGCACCGAATGGAAGTGTCCCAATCACAACTAAATGGGTTTTCACAGTGAAGGAAGATGGAATCAAAAAGGCCAGATTGGTAGCAAGAGGGTTTGAAGAACAAACTCAAGGTGATTGTGTATTCAATTACTCACCAGTTTGCCGAATGGATACTGTAAGAACTCTCTGGTCATTTTCATGCCAAAACAATTGGAGTATTAGACAAGTTGATGTGCCAACAGCCTTTCTCAATGGCTCACTGGACTATCCTGTGTTTATAAAACCACCTAAAGGTGTAAGTTGTTCTACAAAAACTCTGAGACTAAATAGGCCACTTTATGGACTTAAGAAAGCACCGAAGTATTGGAATGAAAGATTTAATTCTTTTATGTTAAAATTGGGATTTAAAAGATCCCAATATGATTTATGCCTTTACTACAAGAGTAGGGTGTTCTTTGTTCTTTTTGTGGATGATGGCCTAATTACAGGGGATGAAAAGGCTATTGAAGAATTAGTGAACAATTTAAAAGAAGAGTTCAGCATTAAAGAAATGAAGGCTCCTCAATTTTTAGGGATGAAAATTGAAAGGCAAGAAAAGAAAATAAGGGTTACACAAACCCGCTTTATTGATAAACTCCTTGAAGATTATAATATGGTAGAGTGCAGGAAGGTATCAACCCCCATGGAGGTTGGATTTAAACTTAACGCTGACAGTCCACCTTTAGATGAAAATATACCATACAGGAGCTTGGTATGTGGACTTATGTATCTGAGCACAACAACTCGCCCGGATTTATCATTCCCAATTAGCTATTTATCTAGATGTTTAGATAAAGCTACTCAGCAGTCTTGGAAAGCTGCAAAACGAATACTCAGATATCTCAAAGAAACTCGAGATATGGGTCTTACTTTCAAACCAAGTGAGAACCTAGGACTTATTGGTTATTCAGATGCTGACTGGGCAGGTGACATAGAAACACGAAAGAGTGTAAGTGGCTTTGCAGCATTCTGCGGAAGCAATCCCATAGCTTGGCATTCAAGAAAGCAAGCATGTGTGGCTCTGTCAACGATGGAAGCGGAGTACATTGCAGCAGGAATGGCATCACAGGAAATTGTGAGTTTAAGTGGAATAATTAGTGAGTTCAGTGGTGAAACAGTAAGTGGAAAACTGTTGGTGGATAACACTAGTGCTATAGCTTTTATAAAGAATTGTGAAAACTCTAAACGAGCAAAACACATTGATATAAAATTCCATTTTGTTAAAGATCTTATTTCCAAAGAAATAATATCTGTGGAACACATCAATTCTGACCGCAATGTGGCAGATTTGTTCACAAAACCACTTGCCTTTGATAAGTTTCAAATGTTTCGGAAGGCTTTAATTAATTAATATATTAATGTCATGTATATATATTGTGCTAAAATTGTTGAATAGAATTTTGTAATAGTATAATATTTTACTTGCTTTGTTGTATAGAATTTTTTAATAGAATAATATTTTTACTTGTTTTGTGGTGTAGAATTTTGTAGTAGAATAATATTTTTACTTGTTTTGTATGTGAGATACAATTGAATATTTACTTGTGTATATATATATTTGAAAACATTCAATTGAGGGGGTGTGTTAAATATCGATTGTATATGTAAAGATAGTTGTGGCACTGAACTTCCACCTAGGTGTACAGCAGCCCAACAACAAACAGTACAGTCCAGTTGGTAGCGTCCCCTGCGCCATGTTGTTTGTATATATAGCAGTAATAAACAAGCTGTCTAGTACAAGGTTCTTTTATTCCACTGCCTAATACTCTATAACTTTAATAATCATTACTATATTCGTGCAAACTTTCTTTACCGATTGTAGGACGATATACTTCTTCCCTTCCAACCTTTGCGTTCGCGTCGCCTAGTATTATCTTAATGTAATTTCGCGGTAACTTATCGTAAACCGACTCTAGTTTATCATTAAATTCGCATTTTACTTCATCATCACTGTCTTTGGTGGGAGAATGAATGTTTATAAACGCGATTTTAAACCAACGCCCTTGAAATATAGCAACCGATATTCTTTCACTAAAGAACTGTACGTCCCGTAATGCGGAAAGAAATCTATTCCTAATCAGAAACCCGGTACCTAAACAATAATTAACGCTCCCCCCGTACCAAATAGTATACTTTCCTTCTGTTAACGAACCCTCCCCTGGCCAGCGAATCTCTTGTAATGCAACGATATCTAAATGGTACCCCTTAACTTCATTCGCGACCGACTTTAACCCACCTGCCGTATTTAAACTTCTAACGTTCCACGTCCCTATTGTTAGATCTCTAATTTTCATCTTGCGTCATGATTCCCCTGAAGCAGTCCCCACCCGGAGACCCGAACGGGGGACTAGTTTACCTCCGGATAATGAGCGTTTTACCTCAGAGGACTTTTGGTGATATTTTGTGAACTAAAATATGTGAGTAGGGCGTTCGAACCTACGCCACACTCTGGAGCCACACACAAGCCTGGAGGGCCGCTCTCATTGTTGGTCAGCGAGTCCATCGGACTTAGCCGGGAGGAGCTTCCGAGGAAATTCCACCGACCATCCCCACATCCGCCACCCGTGGGACGCTCCCCATACGCGGTAATGAGATCCGCGCGAGGATATATATATATATATATATATTATATATATATATATATATATATATATATATATATATATTGGTGCAACTGTTACTGCAATCAAATTAATTAGGTTCCTTATCCTTCAAAGCTTGCCTAGAAGGGTATATGCCCCCATGCACCCCTGAGTGACTGTCCCTGAAAGATTATCAAATCCAATCCCCTCCCTTCTACCTGTTACTGTTTCGATATGACTCACCAGGCCTTGCATGACGAGGCGAAGATTTATTGTATTTTCGTATGATAAACATCCAAATTATAATAATAGCGTAGGTCATCATATTTACTTGTTCTATTTAATACGAATTATTCACATTAAAAAAAAACGCTGTAAATGATTACACAATGGTTTATTATTTATAAATAACTACATTAGTGCATAACTCCTTATAAAGCTATTTATAGACAGTTAACCAATATGAAAAGCAATAAATAATTCAAAGGAAAATGTTCTATCACCACTGCTAACTTCAAAACGCTATATCTTAGCTATTTCTGAACCGATTTCATTGATTCTTTTTTCGTTTTGTAGCAAATTTTAAGTGTATTTAAGTGTAAATATCTCAAAAGGGACTAAGTGAAAAACTATGAAACTAATAAAAATATTCGGCAAAATTAAAAATATTTAGAAAAAGACTGACTCCTGATTATTCCACCTATAATTTTTATTTGAAAATTAATAAAAAGCGGGACTTTTAGCGAGTAAAAAGTTTATCAAAGACAATAGACACACAGTTGATTATTTTCTCATACATAGCTTATTCATTAACCTACTTGCTTTAAAAATCTTAATCTTGAGAACATAATTATTTTCTGTATGCGAGTTTTCAAAACCAGCAAATACTCGTTTTTCGCGATGCTTACACGGAAATATCTCAAAAGGGACTGAGTGAAAAACTAGGAAACTGATACAGATCACACACGATGTGTATCAGTGACATAAATTTGGTGACTGAAACTGAGCTGTTTCCTGAGTTAAGGGATTCTATTCACTGTTAAAATACCTTTTTGTTTCAAACTATTAGCTCTAGTAATTTTGCATATTTGAGACGAAAAAAAGACTAGATTGATGATCAGAGTACTAGTTTTGGTCCTTACAACACATTACCTAAGTACCGAGAATTTTTTTTTTTATTTAAAAATATTTACATCAACTAAAACTTATAGCTCGCTGAAATAAGGGGTTAGCAAGCAGTCTCACGTTTAATTTTTTTTTTTTTCATGAATATTCTTATCGTTGCAATACTTGCAGAAATTTCGATCTTTTAAGCATTGTTATTTTTCTAATATAGATGTTCAAATAATTGTAATTTGCATGCTCAGCAATATTTAATGAAATGAAAAAAAAAAAAAAAAAATATGGGGTCAAGTTCCCTTAGAATAACGAACAATGAACAAAAATAATAATAATAATAATAATAATAATATATATATATATATATATATATATATATATATATATATATATATATATATATATATATATAATATATAAAAAAATATGTTTACATATAAAAGATCAAATTTATTATATATATATAATATATATAAAAAAAATATGTTTACATATAAAAGATCAAATATCCATTATATCTATAAATCTTTGCAAATTTATACTATATATACCTATATTTTACATTGGAACGGAAGATTGAGATGCGATTAGGTAGTTAAAAAGTTGATGTTGAAGAAAGAAAGATAGGTGGCTTTACGAATAGAGATGGGCAGCAAATTCCAGAAGGATGAGGAGCGAACGAGAAACGATTTGTGAAATGATGCAGTTTTATGTGATGGGTTATGAATATTGATTAATTGGGTTTTAGTATTTAAGGAATGGATATCAGAGCGGAGGGTGAGGAGCTCAGTTATGTAGGAAGGTTTTCTATTTTTTAAAGTTTGGAATAGGTAAGAACCATGGAAGTATTGCTGTCGTACAGAAGTATAGCAATAGTTATAGCAAATATGAAATTTCAGTTTCGTACTAATTTTTATTTTCGTTTTAGTGTTGCACATTCAGACATACCTTTTTGCGGGACTTGGTGATTGGGACCCTAAAACGTGTATTTTCGGTGAAAACTCGGATTCCTAAATTTTCATGATCGCAATGCTTTCTCTTACTATATATTTCATATATATATATATATATATATATATGAAATATATAGTAAGAGAAAGCATTGCGATCATGAAAATTTAGGAATCCGAGTTTTCACCGAAAATACACGTTTTAGGGTCCCAATCACCAAGTCCCGCAAAAAGGTATGTCTGGATGTGCAACACTAAAACGAAAATAAAAATTAGTACGAAACTGAAATTTCATATTTGCTATAACTATTGCTATACTTCTGTACGACAGCAATACTTCCATGGTTCTTACCTATTCCAAACTTTAAAAAATAGAAAACCTTCCTACATAACTGAGCTCCTCACCCTCCGCTCTGATATCCATTCCTTAAATACTAAAACCCAATTAATCAATATTCATAACCCATCACATAAAACTGCATCATTTCACAAATCGTTTCTCGTTCGCTCCTCATCCTTCTGGAATTTGCTGCCCATCTCTATTCGTAAAGCCACCTATCTTTCTTTCTTCAAACATCAACTTTTTAACTACCTAATCGCATCTCAATCTTCCGTTCCAATGTAAAATATAGGTATATATAGTATAAATTTGCAAAGATTTATAGATATAATGGATATTTGATCTTTTATATGTAAACATATTTTTTATTATATATATATAATTTCACTCAGTCCCTTTTGAGATATTTCCGTGTAAGCATCGCGAAAAACGAGTATTTGCTGGTTTTGAAAACTCGCATACAGAAAATAATTATGTTCTCAAGATTAAGATTTTTAAAGCAAGTAGGTTAATGAATAAGCTATGTATGAGAAAATAATCAACTGTGTGTCTATTTTCTTTGATAAAAGTCCCGCTTTTTATTAATTTTCAAATAAAAATTATAGGTGGAATAATCAGGAGTCAGTCTTTTTCTAAATATTTTTAATTTTGCCGAATATTTTTATTAGTTTCATAGTTTTTCACTTAGTCCCTTTTGAGATATTTACACTTAAATACACTTAAAATTTGCTACAAAACGAAAAAAGAATCAATGAAATCGGTTCAGAAATAGCTAAGATATAGCGTTTTGAAGTTAGCAGTGGTGATAGAACATTTTCCTTTGAATTATTTATTGCTTTTCATATTGGTTAACTGTCTATAAATAGCTTTATAAGGAGTTATGCACTAATGTAGTTATTTATAAATAATAAACAATTGTGTAATCATTTACAGCGTTTTTTTTTAATGTGAATAATTCGTATTAAATAGAACAAGTAAATATGATGACCTACGCTATTATTATAATTTGGATGTTTATCATACGAAAATACAATAAATCTTCGCCTCGTCATGCAAGGCCTGGTGAGTCATATCGAAACAGTAACAGGTAGAAGGGAGGGGATTGGATTTGATAATCTTTCAGGGACAGTCACTCAGGGGTGCATGGGGGCATATACCCTTCTAGGCAAGCTTTGAAGGATAAGGAACCTAATTAATTTGATTGCAGTAACAGTTGCACCAATATATATATATATATATCCTCGCGCGGATCTCATTACCGCGTATGGGGAGCGTCCCACGGGTGGCGGATGTGGGGATGGTCGGTGGAATTTCCTCGGAAGCTCCTCCCGGCTAAGTCCGATGGACTCGCTGACCAACAATGAGAGCGGCCCTCCAGGCTTGTGTGTGGCTCCAGAGTGTGGCGTAGGTTCGAACGCCCTACTCACATATTTTAGTTCACAAAATATCACCAAAAGTCCTCTGAGGTAAAACGCTCATTATCCGGAGGTAAACTAGTCCCCCGTTCGGGTCTCCGGGTGGGGACTGCTTCAGGGGAATCATGACGCAAGATGAAAATTAGAGATCTAACAATAGGGACGTGGAACGTTAGAAGTTTAAATACGGCAGGTGGGTTAAAGTCGGTCGCGAATGAAGTTAAGGGGTACCATTTAGATATCGTTGCATTACAAGAGATTCGCTGGCCAGGGGAGGGTTCGTTAACAGAAGGAAAGTATACTATTTGGTACGGGGGGAGCGTTAATTATTGTTTAGGTACCGGGTTTCTGATTAGGAATAGATTTCTTTCCGCATTACGGGACGTACAGTTCTTTAGTGAAAGAATATCGGTTGCTATATTTCAAGGGCGTTGGTTTAAAATCGCGTTTATAAACATTCATTCTCCCACCAAAGACAGTGATGATGAAGTAAAATGCGAATTTAATGATAAACTAGAGTCGGTTTACGATAAGTTACCGCGAAATTACATTAAGATAATACTAGGCGACGCGAACGCAAAGGTTGGAAGGGAAGAAGTATATCGTCCTACAATCGGTAAAGAAAGTTTGCACGAATATAGTAATGATTATTAAAGTTATAGAGTATTAGGCAGTGGAATAAAAGAACCTTGTACTAGACAGCTTGTTTATTACTGCTATATATACAAACAACATGGCGCAGGGGACGCTACCAACTGGACTGTACTGTTTGTTGTTGGGCTGCTGTACACCTAGGTGGAAGTTCAGTGCCACAACTATCTTTACATATACAATCGATATTTAACACACCCCCTCAATTGAATGTTTTCAAATATATACATACACAAGTAAATATTCAATTGTATCTCACATACAAAACAAGTAAAAATATTATTCTACTACAAAATTCTACACCACAAAACAAGTAAAAATATTATTCTATTAAAAAATTCTATACAACAAAGCAAGTAAAATATTATACTATTACAAAATTCTATTCAACAATTTTAGCACAATATATATACATGACATTAATATATTAATTAATTAAAGCCTTCCGAAACATTTGAAACTTATCAAAGGCAAGTGGTTTTGTGAACAAATCTGCCACATTGCGGTCAGAATTGATGTGTTCCACAGATATTATTTCTTTGGAAATAAGATCTTTAACAAAATGGAATTTTATATCAATGTGTTTTGCTCGTTTAGAGTTTTCACAATTCTTTATAAAAGCTATAGCACTAGTGTTATCCACCAACAGTTTTCCACTTACTGTTTCACCACTGAACTCACTAATTATTCCACTTAAACTCACAATTTCCTGTGATGCCATTCCTGCTGCAATGTACTCCGCTTCCATCGTTGACAGAGCCACACATGCTTGCTTTCTTGAATGCCAAGCTATGGGATTGCTTCCGCAGAATGCTGCAAAGCCACTTACACTCTTTCGTGTTTCTATGTCACCTGCCCAGTCAGCATCTGAATAACCAATAAGTCCTAGGTTCTCACTTGGTTTGAAAGTAAGACCCATATCTCGAGTTTCTTTGAGATATCTGAGTATTCGTTTTGCAGCTTTCCAAGACTGCTGAGTAGCTTTATCTAAACATCTAGATAAATAGCTAATTGGGAATGATAAATCCGGGCGAGTTGTTGTGCTCAGATACATAAGTCCACATACCAAGCTCCTGTATGGTATATTTTCATCTAAAGGTGGACTGTCAGCGTTAAGTTTAAATCCAACCTCCATGGGGGTTGATACCTTCCTGCACTCTACCATATTATAATCTTCAAGGAGTTTATCAATAAAGCGGGTTTGTGTAACCCTTATTTTCTTTTCTTGCCTTTCAATTTTCATCCCTAAAAATTGAGGAGCCTTCATTTCTTTAATGCTGAACTCTTCTTTTAAATTGTTCACTAATTCTTCAATAGCCTTTTCATCCCCTGTAATTAGGCCATCATCCACAAAAAGAACAAAGAACACCCTACTCTTGTAGTAAAGGCATAAATCATATTGGGATCTTTTAAATCCCAATTTTAACATAAAAGAATTAAATCTTTCATTCCAATACTTCGGTGCTTTCTTAAGTCCATAAAGTGGCCTATTTAGTCTCAGAGTTTTTGTAGAACAACTTACACCTTTAGGTGGTTTTATAAACACAGGATAGTCCAGTGAGCCATTGAGAAAGGCTGTTGGCACATCAACTTGTCTAATACTCCAATTGTTTTGGCATGAAAATGACCAGAGAGTTCTTACAGTATCCATTCGGCAAACTGGTGAGTAATTGAATACACAATCACCTTGAGTTTGTTCTTCAAACCCTCTTGCTACCAATCTGGCCTTTTTGATTCCATCTTCCTTCACTGTGAAAACCCATTTAGTTGTGATTGGGACACTTCCATTCGGTGCTTCCTCTTCAGACCAAGTGTTCATTTTCTCATGAGCTTTTAGTTCTTTAATAATGGCTTCCTGCCATTCCTCTTTTTTATTAGCATCCTCATAAGATGATGGAACTCCATCTGATCGGCTTACCATACAGTATGCATTATATAACTCATAATCATTTAGGAAATGAGGTTTTGGCCGGTTTCTCTGAGGTCTAGAAGTTTCTTCTGAATGCTCTGGATTAGATTCTTCATTCTGAAGTCTTGAAGGGTTTTCTGACTGCTCTGGATTACAATCATTCTGAGGTCTAGAAGTATCTTCTGGCTGCTCTGAAATATTAGTTTTATTCTCTTCACCATTTTTCCTTCCCTCTTCATAGCTTCCACCACTATTATGATAGACAATAGGTACATTTTTAACTTCTTTATAGGGCATTTGGCTCTCCTCGAATATCACATCTCTAGATCTAATAACTTTCTGCTCGTCTGGCAACCAAATCCTATACCCACCACCACAATAACCAACCATCACCCCCTCCTTGCTTCTGGGATCCAATTTGGAACCTTTAGGAAGAATGGTAGGCCATGCTCGGCAACCAAATATTCGAAGTTTAGACAGATCATTTCTGCCATTCCATATTAATGAGGGAGTTTCACCTTTACTTAAGGCTGAAGTAGGTGACCTATTCAGTTCATAAGCACAACATCGAGCTGCTTCCCCCCACAAGAACTTGGGGATGCCGGAATCTGATACCTTAGTACGCATCATATCTAATAGCGTCCTATTCATTCTTTCGCTCTTTCCGTTCATTTGAGGGCTATATGGCAAAGAATATTCTAATTTTATACCTTTATCTGAACAATATTTTTGAAAAAATTTAGACGTAAATTCACCTCCATTATCTAAACGTAGCCTTTTCACTGGGACACCCTGCTGCCTTTCTAGTTCCGTTATATAATCCATCAGGTTTGTTTCAGCTTCGCTCTTCATATGGAGAAGTTTAACATGCACAAAATGAGTGAAGTCATCCAAAATCACCTGCATATACTTATGTCCTTCAACTGATTCAGGATTGAAAGGACCACATATATCAGAGTGAATTAATTCACCAACCTTTGAAGTGCGTTTCCTATTATTTGAAAAGGGCTGTCTAGTAGCCTTACCTTCAATGCATGCCGAACACTTCTTGTCACTATAGGGTAATCCTAAACTTTTGAGTCCATGCCGATTCAAATGTCCTAGACGTTTATGCCATAAATCTCCATCCGTAGCACTTGTAATGTTGCACTTGACTTGATTATCACTGGGATCATCAAAAGTAAATATGTACAATCCATTCACTCGTGGACAACTCAGCTTAAAATTTCTTCCACAGATTTTCATCTCCTTAGAATCTGTAATCACTTTTAAGCCTTTTGAGGTAACTGCACTCACTGATAATAAATTATGTTTTAATCCTGGAACTATCAAACCTTTAATGTTTACAATCCTACCTTGAGAGGTTACTCTTAGGGTACCTTCTTTTCTAGTAAACATTTTATCACCATTAGCTATATGTATGGCGACATCATGATCAAGATTACAAACATTTGACAAAAGGGGTTCCAATTCTGCTTTAAAAAGATGGTTACTCGCACCTGAATCGACTAAAAACACATTGTTACATGATAGTTTAATATTACCACAATTTAGGGCCACCATTACAACTTCTTCTTCTACATCTGCCGTATTTCCCTGGATTGTTCCTCTTCTTTTTCCACGAAAGCTTCTATTAAAAGATTTACTTCCACGGTTCTGCTTATTTTTGGGACATTGTGCCTTGAAATGTCTTTTATCCCCACATATAAAACAACCACTCTGTGCTTTAAATGATACTTCTGATGTAGTAACTGACGCCATAGTACCGGTAAACAAAAATCACTAATAAAATAATATCACTTCGCGAGAACATAATTATTTTCTGTATGCGAGTTTTCAAAACCAGCAAATACTCGTTTTTCGCGATGCTTACACGGAAATATCTCAAAAGGGACTGAGTGAAATTATATATATATAATAAAAAATATGTTTACATATAAAAGATCAAATATCCATTATATCTATAAATCTTTGCAAATTTATACTATATATACCTATATTTTACATTGGAACGGAAGATTGAGATGCGATTAGGTAGTTAAAAAGTTGATGTTTGAAGAAAGAAAGATAGGTGGCTTTACGAATAGAGATGGGCAGCAAATTCCAGAAGGATGAGGAGCGAACGAGAAACGATTTGTGAAATGATGCAGTTTTATGTGATGGGTTATGAATATTGATTAATTGGGTTTTAGTATTTAAGGAATGGATATCAGAGCGGAGGGTGAGGAGCTCAGTTATGTAGGAAGGTTTTCTATTTTTTAAAGTTTGGAATAGGTAAGAACCATGGAAGTATTGCTGTCGTACAGAAGTATAGCAATAGTTATAGCAAATATGAAATTTCAGTTTCGTACTAATTTTTATTTTCGTTTTAGTGTTGCACATCCAGACATACCTTTTTGCGGGACTTGGTGATTGGGACCCTAAAACGTGTATTTTCGGTGAAAACTCGGATTCCTAAATTTTCATGATCGCAATGCTTTCTCTTACTATATATTTCATATATATATATATATATATATATATATATATATATATATATATATATATAAGTAAATGTAAAGAGATTTGTATATAACGCCCCATTGAATTGCTGCTTTGACAGAACTTTCCTAATTCGATCATCATCCGTATGGAACTCTATTCCTTCTTATATCCCTGATTCCAAAACTCTTCCAACATTCAAATCTCGTCTAATTAATAACTTTCTGTACCTCCGATTTCCGAAAAATCCTAATTAGTTTGCTGATTTCAATCAAAATTATTAATAAAACAGAGAGAAACGTTTATTTAGTTATTATATTTAATGTTATGTTGTTGATTGCACGTGTTATATTATTAGTACATTATTTAAAAAAAAAAAACAATGTGACTTTGTTTTATCAAAATTGTATATATGTACATATCTCTTATTTTGTTTATTATCTAGTTTAATTTTCAATATTATTATTTGAGGTTGCTTCGTTATTTATTATTATCATTATTTTTCTTTTGGTAATTTTTAATGTTTTGTTGCTTGTGTTTATATTATAAGACACTAATCTTTTTATATCAATTTTTCTTGTAATATTATTCTAAAGGGATTAATAAATAAAATTCTAAGGGTCCCAGAATAAATAAATAATTTATTATTATTATAAGTAAAAACTGTTTTATGCTGGTCCGAGATATTGGTTTGGTATTATTTTGTTTGTTTCTATCTAGCACAGAATTATAATTATTATTTTTACCTTCACTTACCTATATATGAAATGTATAGTAAGTGAAAGTATTGCGTTCGTGAAAATTTTCGGATTCCAGTTTTCAATGGCCAAGTCCCGCAAAAAGGTCTATGTGTGTGTGTGTGGTAACTCCCGCGCGTAAACGGAAAGTCATATGAAACTGAAATTTCATATTTAAGACAACTTTACGTCCAAGATGCTACAAAAACTTTTTCATCAAAATCAGCTAACCACAAGAGCCACTTTAAACTATGCATTTTTCACCTTTTTACGATTTTCTCAAAAACGGCTCTAACGATTTTGATTAAACTCGCTACGTCGATGTAAAATTTAATGGGCTTTAACATCATTTAGGTTTCATTCTGATTGAAATAGTTTGATAGGGCTTAAATGCCGATATTTTAAATTTTCCTCCTCTAAATTACCTTTATTTTTTTATACTCTCTGAAAATAACCATATTATCTTGTTACCATTGATAAAAAACAGCTATATATGTAAGTTAGGCGAATTCGATATTCAACTAAAGGAAAAAATATTTTTTTAATGATTTTTTTTTTTATTATAAGAACAGTAATATACATGTATAATATACCGTTGGAAAGCTAAAGATTTTGGAAAAAATATTATCGTATACACAAGCTTGTAAAATTTAATAAAGGGTGATTAAAAATCGATAACACTAAATGATTATTTTAGATAACAATATTATAGATTTTTCAATAAAACATGTTTCTTTTATAATTCAATTTAATTAATTCTTTAATAGTTCCACTCATTTTTATATCTAACTGTATTTGAAAATTCTTTAATCGATTTTAAAAACGGAGGAGAGTGAAAGTCGTGTTTTGCCCGCACCAGATTTTTTAATAAACATATAATAATAATAATAAAAATCACAAAGAGATTTTTTTCGAGTTGTTCAGTTAACAAAACCGTAAGAGAGAGGGTAGTGAAAACGCTCACCGCCAGAATTCGCCAAAAGCGTTGCGCAAAGCCGCGGGTAAAGGGATTGACGCTTTTGCGAAGGCTGGCTTTGGAGCGCGGGCAGACAGACAGACCTGGGGAGATATTCAGCGGCGTTTGGTTGGCTACCCTGGTCGGGGAGAGAAGCTTGGACAAGTTCCTCGAGCAGCTAGTAGCCTGTTCAGGGCCCCTCTTGTCGTGGGGATTTTTAGCAATTTTCTGTTGTCATCCCTGTTTTTCGAATCACACGTTTTTATCGTGCTTGATAAAAGTCGAGGGATGTCATAATTGCCAATATCGACATCAGTCTAGGGCCCTAAAAAGATAGTTAGAAGCAGGTTGTGGACGTGTTTAGTGCTATATATATAAAAATAAAATTGACAATTTGGTAATAAAAGTGGTGGAGAAAGATGTTGACATTCGAGTGAGGGCAAAGTCTTGTTGACCTTGGTGCGGTGAACCCATGTTGGATTGTTGACATTGAACCGTCATTCCCGTTACTAGTGATAATGGTAGAATTAATACAAGTTTTTGATGGTTCGTTACTGTTTATGTTCGTTAGGCACCTTCTTCTTCATTGAATTCAATTTGTCTCACTCCTGGGGTAAGTTATAGTTTGGGAACCTCCTTAAAAAATATAGATATATATAGAAATGTATTCCTTTCGCATGTTTACAAGCACAAAACACGAGGCTCAACCACTGCTTCACTTCTTATGCCTTATAATAACATTCCTCAATGTCAATAAAAAACAAACGACAATTATATATATTTAAAATTTGAAAACCCACGTATAATTTTATTTAGTACGTGGTACTCTATCTGACATAAAAATACAGCAGTGATATGTTCAGATACGTTGATCGATTGAATTTATAAAAAATATAATTGAATAGATTTATTTCCTATTAAAATATCTTATTGAATGTATAAGTGGAATGAATCTGGTAATGATTTAGTTTTTATTTATATTTATTAAATAAATAAATTTTAATAATGATGAATTATTGATGTATACAGTGTATATAGGATATGTTTCTATTGAAGATCCTCTACCTGTAAACAATCATGATTATGACCTTCTCAGCAACTTCAACTCATGTTTATGTTTATAGTCTTGACAGTGAAGAGCATATTCTTTTATATTTATTATTGTTTTTAGTCTATTATAAACACACATTTACACAATTATTAGTAATTCTAATTATTTTGTATGTAACCATTTAATTATGAATTCAATTGATATTATAAGGAATGTTTAGAAACATTGTAAGACGTTTTTTTACAGAATCTTAATTATTATCATATTTGATATGGAATTATTCTTTGATAACAGAAAATCTATTTGTTTACTGGAGTGTCAGCGAAAGTAACCTTCGAAAGATTAACTCAAACTGAAATAACACCATTTTGATTTAATTCGTTGAATTGTATACAAAATATTTAAAGAATTAATTATTATAATTCAATGTTTGTATTGCTTATTTACTTGGTAATATATCAACTACCCTTAGCATGTTAATCCACTTCGTATTTAATTAAGTTAATAAATATGACATTTTTGGAGTGTACAAAATAAATTGGTAAATTTAATTAGTTAAATTAATAAATTAGAGGGGCATATTTGATCACCTTTGTGTATTTAATATTAATAAGGTTGAAAGGGATTGGGAATTTGTTGATTGAGATGAAAAAATATTATTTAAATGATTAAACTAAGTTTCCAATCTATAGATAATTTATTTATTATTTTTGATATTCAAAAGTTCAGAATTTAAATAAATAAATTAAAAAAAAAAAAAAAATATATATATATATATATATATATATATATATATATATATATTTATAATGAATACTATACAACACTGTTATCATTTAAATAAAAAGTACTACGTATCGAATTGCCACTATTGAGACGTTGATTTCCAAAATGAATTATAGGATACTTTTTTTTTTACGAAATTAATATTTTAACACGTTTGTATTCTATCAAAAATTTGCCATCAAATTTATTCTGCAGAACACTTAAGACCTATAAAAAGGCGATTTCTATGCGATTATTTATTCTAGATTTTAATGCGAATTTAATTTAATTAAAACAAAAAAATTAATGTCTCGTCATGTTTTGGGAGCAGATACAAGACCTTAAGTAGAACAAAAAAGTTCACATGTATATATATATATATATGAGATGTATATAGTCCAATTCCCAACGATTAGGGATGAAAATAAAATTTTAAATTGTTTACTGTTATCCGTGGTTTTCATCAGAAAAACTTAAATGTATCTACTTGATGTGTCGGCACGAAAAAACAACTGGTAGCAAATAAAAGAAGAAACAATTTAAGAACTCAAACCCTCAAATTAAGAAAGCAAGTGTCGCACAATGTCAAGCCGAAAATTAAATTTTAATACTTCTAAGAATATTTGGACATTTGCTAATTTACCTCTTCTGTCGTTTGGGTTTTAATTTTTCCAGATCTTAGAAAAACTTTTTCATTTAATTAGCTTTAAAATGGTACAAATCGAACCTACGAATTGTCAACAGTTAAGGAGGAAAATCAAATTAGGTGGTTTTTGCTGTTCAATAAAAACCATGGTTAACAGCGAAAATCACAATCAAGTCCTATATAAAGCCCCTTACTTGGAATCCCCACACAAGACTGAAACGACAAGAAACTGCTCGAAGATATAGATTACTACAACACTTACTAGACAAACGTTCAAAACTTCCAGTACATTACAAAAGACTCATCTACATCACTATTATCAGACCTATTTGGAGGTATGGAATCGAGCTTTGGGGTTCTACGGAACCATCTAATTCCTCCCGCATCCAATCCTTACAATCCAAAATCCTGAATGCTCCTTATTTTGTCACAAATCAACTCCTGCATAATGACCTAAACATCCCATTTGTTTCAGACATAGCCCGTGATAGAATACTCCTCTTTTCATTCTAAACTCCCTGCCTATACAAACCCACTTGCCCGTAATTTATCTTCATCAAATATCACTGATAACCCTCCAAGGCGACTGAAAAGAAGGTGGCCTCGGGATCTACTGCCTTAAAATAGTTAGTGAAGTGCTACCACTGGGTAGTTCTTTCTCAAGACATTTTCATGACTTTTTATTTTCATTTTACATATTTACTTATTGCATTCTTTAATAAAGTTGTAAATTACTATAAATAATTTTTTTTTTTTTAAAGTCCTATAAAAAGGCAATTTCTATGCAATTATTTATTATAGATTTTAATCCTAAAAGAAATTGGTTAAATAATAAATTAATTAACATTTTCCAGAATGGATGACGTACCTTAGCGAAAATCAAGGTTTTAATTTTTACTGTAAAACTTAGATGAATCGATTTTAAGATTATATACACCTCTTACGATAAGAATAAACTAATTTTGATGAATTAATTACAATACCTGAAATATTTTAAGACTACAAGGCCAAATATCACAATGAGGGATTTTCCTGAAATAGAAAAAAAAGTATGTGTATATATATGCACATGCTTACGTGTCATTTCAATTGGTTGTAGATTATTATTTATGTACATATACACATGCCTATGTATGTATCCAGATTGTCTCATTAATGTCTCTTCATAATTTTGAAGCACATACTAGAGACCTTAAGTGGAACAAAAATGTTCTTATGAACCATCGTCGGATTGTCAACGGTTAGGTAGGTAAATCAAATTTCGTAATTTTTGCTGTTAACCATGGTTTTGATTGAACAGCAAAACCCTAAATATTTTCCTCCCTAACCGTCGACAATTGATAGGTTCGTTTTGCACCATGTTAAAGCTAAGTAAACGATATATAAGTAATATATATATTATATATAATATATAATAAAATATTATATATAATATAATATTATATATTATATAATATATAATATATTATTAATATTATATAATATATAATAATTATATATATATATATATATATATATATATATATATATATAATATATATATATATATATATATATATATATATATATATATATTATAATTATTATATATACATATTATAATAAATAATATATAATATTATTATTTATATATATTATATTATTTGGATATATATATATATATAATCTTATATATTGGATAAATATCTTATATTGGATAGAAGAGTAATGGCACCTTGAAATATTCAATTATTCTTAGAAGTATTAAGATTTAATTTTCTGCTTGACATTGTGCGACACTTGCTTTATTAACTGCTCCTTAACTGTTGACAATTCGTAGGTTCGATTTGTACTATTTTAAAGCTAATTAAATGAAAAAGTTTTTCTAAGATCTGGAAAAATTAAAACCCAAACGACAGAAGAGTAAATTAGCAAATGTCCAAATATTCTTAGAAGTATTAAAATTTAATTTTCGGCTTGACATTGTGCGACACTTGCTTTCTTAATTTGAGGGTTTGAGTTCTTAAATTGTTTCTTCTTTCATTTGCTACCAGTTGTTTTTCTGTGCCGGCACATCAAGTAGATATATTTGAGTTTTTCCAACGAAAAATCGTGGATTACTGTAAAAAAACTCAAAATTTGATTTTCATCCCTAATCGTTGGGAATCGGGTCAAGAACTTTTTTGTTCTACTTAAGGTCTTCTATTTGCTCCCAAAATATGACGGAACATTTATGACATACCATGTATAAAAGTAAAAAAATCTGAAGACTTTCACTTACCTCCATTTTTGAAATCAATGTAAAAACTTTTAAATTAAGTTAAAAAAAGATTGAAAGAATTAGAGTTTAGATGGAAAAAATTTATTCTAGATTAAGTAATGGCTATTTCTTTTTTCATAGTGGATATAATTAGTTGACCGTTAGAATTACTGGAAGTAATTAGTCCGGGTGGCGGTCAGTCAATGAAAAAACTAAATAGTTTCTACTATTTATTTTCTGCCAACGTTTCGACCCACATTGTATGTAGTTGGATTGGGTTGTCACATGAAATGTCCGTTTTCAAGGTAAAGGATTTTTATTAAAAATACGATATGAAAACAAGATAATTTTATTCGAAGTATTTACCTTATTTTTCTACACATTTTTCCCAACGTGACACCAACTTTTATTATCCCCGAACTGAAAAACTATGAGCTTTGAAATGAAACAAAATCTGAAAACTCACTTTTCACTTGATCATCATTTTCAAAACGTTTTTCTTTGACGAAGTTGTCTAAATTCCTGAACAGGTGGTAATCTGTTGGAGACAAGTCGGGAGAATATGGTGGGTGCGGAAGAACTTCGCAGCCCAGTTCTTTCAATTTTTGCACGGTATGTTTTGAAACTTGGTTGCTTTCAATTGCTGCCGCTCAGTGAGATCATGAGGTACCCATGTATCGAGCTTTTTTACTTTCCCAATACACTTTAAATGTCTGGAAACGGTAGATGCACTTATGAAATATTACTCGAAAATCGCGTTTCCATGTTCATACTTGGAGGTATACTTAAAAGTGGGTAATTGATTGGGAAGCTAATGTTTATAATACAAAGTTAGAGGATTAGTAACTGTTTACTTTAAATATGTAAACATTTGGAAGAAAACAACAGATACCTGCAAAATCCTTTATGTATTTCAGAAACTATAAAAACGGACATTTCATGTGGAACAACCCAATATATACTCACTATTATCATAATTGTTTTTTGCCAGTTATAATTTTTTATATTGTTCATAAATGTTATACTTTAAGGACATTGTCCCATAATATTGTTTCTTGTTCTATTCTATTCTAATATTGCAATAAAAATTTACTGTTAGTATCTTTAACTGTCGTAAACGTAAATTATGGCAAATTTAACTCCCTAACTATATGTAAATAGGTAAATAAACTATAACTTCATTTAAAATTTCTCAAATTTATTTTAACAACAGAGGTAAATGAAAGTTGCGAGTTGCGCGTACCAGATTTTTAAAAACAATGTTGTTAGTGAAGTATAAGGAAAATATTGGCACAAAGTAATAATTCTTTTTATAATAGAATGAGATATTTTGCCAATTATTGCTTTAATATATGAATTTATAAATAATTCTCGAATCTAATGAAGAGATAATCATCTAATAAAGAAATAAATATAGTAATAATGAATTATAACAAGGCTTCTTCCAAGGATTACCGTTCGTCACTCTGTTTTTATTTCTTTTGAAAAGTGGTTTAGGTGCCCAATTAAGTTGTGGCAGCTATCTCAGGTGCAGATTGCCTTAAGTGTGAATTTCAATTAGTAGCCAAAACTGATTCTGCTAATTATGAAAAACATTTTTAAAAATCTCGTGACTACTCAACAGAAAATCTGAACTTACAGTTGACAACAAATTATTAATCTACAGGACAATACTGAAGCCCATCTGGACCTACGGACTTGAACTGTGGGGGACAGCTAAATGTACTAACATCAAACGCATTCAATCCTTTCAATCCAAAGTCCTCCGTACAATAGTAAATGCTCCTTATTATGTTTCCAACTATACCTTGAACCACGACCTTAATGTTCCTTTTATTTCAGACCTGATTCCATCCAAATTTTCCAAATTCCACCAGAATCTCATTCATCATCCTAATCCTCTAGCTGAATCCCTATCCAGCTCCACTCATCCATACAACCCACCTAGAAGGTTGAAACGGCAGTGGCCTCGTGACCTCTTGTAACATGTATATTGGAGTTCTAGCATTGGCTAGATTCTCCACTCACGTGCTGTATGCTTGTGAATTGTATATAGGTATGAGTGACTATTGTATATATTTTTATTGATTTTATTTTGTATATATGTATATTTTATTATTATTATTATTATATAAATTTATAGTTTTGTATATATCGTGTGAATGTAGTATGAATGTTGTACGTTATCACTATTAAAAATGTCCTGAATTGGACAGATTGTAATATTGCTCGATAAATAAAAATAATAAAAAAAAAAAAAAATCTCGTGTGTGCTTCACGTAACTTTCACTTGCCACCTCCCTCTTAAGTTTTTTTTCTTTATTGAAATTGCTAGCTGTAATACATCATGCAACTAGTAAATACGCTTATATGTATGAAACAGACTTCTAGAGAAACTACCCGTTGTAGATTTTCTAAACCAGAAGGTATCCAGGCCATTTTATTTTCAGAAGCTTCACTGATGAAGCCCTCGATATCGAATATGTTCAAGCGGAGTGTTATTGAAGGATACTAAATAAAATAGATGAAAGGGAGTCACGTTGTTTTGAACCCGATCGAAACTCAAACTTTTCGGTGTAACAATGACCGATTCTAACTTTATTGAATGCTTTGGACTAGCACATCGCTACCAGGTTTGCTAACTTTCTAGGTATTACCTGTTCAATCATGATGCTATACAGCTTCTCACGGTCTGAGGAATCATTGGATTTTTTGAAATCAATATAAAGTTGATGGACTACACCGTTGTATTCCAACTTTTTTCTAATATTTGACGTAAGGAAAATATATGATCGATAGTCAATCGATTCCTTCTGAAACCACATTGGTAGTTTCCGATAATTTTCTCAGCGTGTTACGTGATTCGGATAGCTAATATTGACGAGAATATTTTATAATATACTATTTACTGCTATTTATTTTACTAATATACTATTCAAGTTAGCGGAATGAAAATTGTAATAAATAAATAAATAGATAGTCGATCGTTGAGAGATTCAGGCGAACAGACAAAGAAAAGTAATATAATAATAATAGGCTTACCGAACCCGAAGGTTCGATGCCGATACCACCAAACTTCGCCTGCACAGACTCGTCCAATGTTTGCCGGTCAAGCCCAAGCCCCCGAGATCAGCCTTATCGGACGTCTACCAGTCGGATCAGCGAATACCAACTTTCTCGGAATCCGTTCCTCACCGAGCCCAACAACTTTACGCCCATGTGAGTCTCCGCGATGCTATCAACTCAATTATATTCACAGGGTACAAACTCCACAATTCCGCGTCGTGCAACCTTCTAAACTCCCCAGTGGCCTCATGTCTCTTCGGACCAAATATTTTACGCAGCACCTTATTTTGAAAACCTTAAACCGTTGTTCATCCTTTAAAGTAAGCTGCCACGTTTCACATCCGTAAAGAACCGTCGGAAGAATAATAGTTTTATAAATTCTAACCTTTACGTTTTTAGATAGAAGCCGCGAGCTAAGTAATTTATCAACAGAATAATAACACGCATTTCCCACCTTTAACCGGGACTTAATTTCTTCCTGGATTTCATTTTTTCTTGTTATCGTTGAACCTAAATACTCGAATTTCTCTACGTGTTCAAAAGTATGCCCTGAAATATTAATATCATCAAGATCACCACCATTTCTGCTACTAATCATATATTTCGTCTTATCGGTATTTAATTCGAGACACACTTGGATTTAGTTGTATGGTTTCCGTGTCTTCGCCTAGCAGTACCAAATCATCGGCATACCCCAAAACCGGTAAAAAAAGTAAAGATTTAAAGAAAAGTAATATAATATTATAAATTATTTATTATTTTTCATTGTTTCGACACACATGGTGTGTCATAAATATTCACTTCCCCTAACTCAGTAGCACATAATATATTATATTTACTATCATGTACTATAATTTGTTATATTTTTAATACAAAATATGAAATAGTTGATATTTAAGACGGTTTTCAGTATTATTTAGGGCATTCTTTCCTGAGGTTTATAAGTAAAATCCATTGCAATAAAGTTTTCTTTAGATGGGAAAATTAAGTTTTCTGTAATCAAGGCAACCAACAATCTTTTCTGAAATATGAGTACTAATAAAGACTTATAATATACCGTTGGAAAGCGCAAGATTTAAGAAAAGTTAAAATGCAATAAAACAAGTTGTAAAATTAAACAGAATGTTCTTATAAGCCCAAACATTTATGAACATGTTTTATTTGTAATGTTTTTAAAGAAGGAGGTTTTGGGATTCAGTGTTGCCACCGTACACTTGAGTGCGATAGCACAAGTTATGTTCTTCCATACAGTGCGCACTAATATAGAAACATCATTACGCACTAAATCGTAAAAATAAATAAAAGGTTGTTATAAATCCATAAACAGACATTATTCTTTATACTTTAAAGATAAAACAAATGTTCGATCGAAGGATTCTTACAGGATCGGAGTGGACCAACGCACTTGAACTGATCATGAGCTACGCACCACTTCGCGGAGTCCCGGGATCGAGGTGCCAGGTTAATGAAGCAGTTGGAACCCTCTGCCGCAGATGCGGTCGAGTCAGAAACCCCTGCACATGTGTTGGGTAAATGTCCACATAACATGCTTCTCGTTACCCGCCGGCACAACCGCATAAAGAAGGAGATAACAGAACTTTTAGAAAGGAAAAAATACAAAAGTTTTCAAGAGGGGTTTTGAATTCTGCCTTGATACTGATGGGTAAACAAGATTTGTGGATATCTTAGCATTTAGTGCCACAGAAAAGGAAGCACTGATAGTAGAATCCACTATCAAATATGAAACAAATGACCGGGAACAAGACAAAAAAATTCAAGATGAGAAAGAAAAGGTTTATACGAAATGTATCCGAATAAAATGAAAAATGTCGTGAGGAGTTTGGCAAAAGAGAATTTACAGTCACGGGACTTTGACTTTGATAGATACTGGATCATTTTCAAGTATGGACTGGAAAGAAATCAGTTGAAAAACATATCGGAGACCATAATCCTGGGCTCACTGGCAATCCTGCATCAACACAGGCTAGGCTGCATTTATATATGTCCATGAGGAATTTCGAAATGAGTAATGTCTATGTGTGTCTATTTGGCAGTATCTCCCCCTATTTTTTCTTTAAAAAATTTTCTTCAGGATTGATCCGGTTGCTGTGTACTAATAGCAACTCAGCGAAGTTGAGCAGAAGAATTTTTTCTTCTTTATCGGCACATTGAATATTTTATTTGAAAAATAAAATAATAACTAACCGAATAAAATATTACTGCTCTAAAATCTCCTTTTCTCTTCTCCATCTATATATAAATTCATCTCGCGATTCTTGATTTCTGCGATAAAATATAAATCGGTCAAGGAGTGTATTTTTAAACGTAACTGACACCACATTCAAATTGCATCCGAGCGAAGAGGGGGCGACTCACTATGTATCTTGAACACTTATCATATTCCTTTTGTGTCATTTTAGCCCTGATTGTAGGTCACAGCGTTTACTAGACTACTTACAGTTTCATATTTCATTGTTGCTTGATTATTTTCAATAATGAACTTTTGTTTTAAATTAAAAAAAAAAATATATGTACATATATATATATATATATATTTGAGGTCTTACCTTACAATTATGTTGAACCCGAATAACGAATAAAAAACAATCCATTTGCCTGCCGTCCCCTGTACGCCGACCGCGACTTTTCTCTGAAACTACTGGACCAGTTCTTTTGATATTTGGCAAAAAAATACCAGGACATTGAAAATTGAATAAACTAAAAAAGAAATTAATCTATATATTCAAGACACACATAATAATAATAATAATTTTTTATTGCATTTAAGATTTACAACTTTTAGCAAGAGGTTTGGCCTCTATTTCATTTAGACAAAATCATTTTTTACATTTAGTAAGGAAATATTATAAATATTGAAATAAGATATGAGCTAACTACTTTAGAAACGACATTATAAGAAAAAATAAATAACAATTAACAAAATAACTAAGAATACAAATCTTGATTAAATAATGAACAAAGAAACTTTAAATAAAAATAAATAATAATAAACTCGGAAAACCAAACAAAAACAGTTTTAAATAATACATATCTTGATAACAAATTTATATAAACAAAAAGTAATGACATAACAAATGCCTATAAATTTTTGTACTAGTCGTTCGTCTAGCTTATCTTGCTAGCCTTATCTTTAAAGCTTCTATTGAAAACAAAAATAAATCGTTTAACTTCTTATAGTTGGTAATTGTTAATAAGTCTTCTAAATTAAAATTCTTCATAACATACATAAATAAATAGAATCTTCTTACTGGATCTAAAACTGGACCCGATATTAGAAAATGTTGAATATTATCATAACCATCGGTATTACATAGAAGGCAAATCATGTTGGGCTCAAATTTTTAATATAATCCAACACATTATAACACATGTAATTCTCCCAAAACTCGATTATTATTGAAAATAGAAAAGAATCGAAAAGATTTTCGAGATGAAGACACCGCGATGAAAAAAGAGAGAGAGGGGAAAAGAAAAATTAATCTTATATGATCAAGCCACAACTTATAAGAGATTAGATCCCCAGATAACTCAGGTAACACTGATGGTAGAGGAAAAATGTAAGGTGTTCTGGAATCAGGGAATTTTATTTGGATTATTTGAATGAAAATCGAAAGAAAAGAAAATAGTAAAGTAGTCTTGCATAAATGCTTTTGGTTTATTATTTTTAACAATGAACTTTTTTAATCGAACAAAAAAATTACCCCTTCTCAAAATTTAAGGGCTTACGTTTCAAGAGTATCCTGATGCGTAAAACCCGAATAATGAATACAAAAAAATCCGTATTCCCGAATTAATAAATAAATAAATACCAAAATATGCTGTATGAATTATTTATTGCTTTTAATATCAGTTTTGACTATTATTATTATTTTCTGTATATATTGTATGAATGTGGTCTCATATCAATATTACTATTGTTCAATTTGTAACAAATTGTAATATATCTCAATAAATAAATAAAAATTAATCATTAGTTAACTGTCTATAAATAGCTTTATAAACAATTATACCCTTACATAGTTATCTGGAAATAATAAACCTTTGTGTAATAATGAGTCTCACTGAATTTCCTCTTAAACGAGAATTAATTATAAAACATTTTCTAGGTTTTAATCAAGTTCATAATTGATTGGGTTTTCCTTATTGCTAATTACAACGAAGTGTCAACGTTGTCCCGGTTTCCAGACAAATAAAAGTTTTTCCACGAGTGTTCCATCAAGTTCGTGGAAGGAGCTCGTTCTCGGATTTTCTCCAGACAAGTTCCCCCGATCTCCAGACAAGTTCTCCAGATCTCCAGACAAGTTGCTCAGATGATGGCCTTAAATACCAGGTTTTCTTCGACCTTCTCTGTCTGAAGTGTCAAAACTATTGAAGCGTGCCCTCACACTGCCCGTGTTCTAGGGAACATTATCTGTCTCCATCTCGTGCTTTGTACAAGGATCTCATTTGGTCAATATTCTCGACAAACCCCTGGATTCCTCCCCTAAGCAATTAAATGACTCAATTTCCACTTAATACAGGCTGGATGTCGTCCTGGGTTGCACTTCTATGTAGAAGTATGATAAACGAATTCTTTCCACTATTTAAGTATTCAATTATCTTGTATTCAAGATTCAAATAAACTTAAATTGAAGAAAGAATCATATTGTTTCGTCAGAAACATTTATTTTAGATTAAAAAATCCGGTGCGCGCTTTCACTTACCACCTTTTTAAAAATAAATTTAAGAATTTTTAAATACATTTAGAGATGAAAATAAATTGTTAAAAAATTAATTAAATTGAGACTCAATAGACACTCATTATATTATTATCTACGACAATAAATTATTTTTATCACTCTCTGTCAACTTTTACGATTTTTTGTATATAATATTATTTTTTCTAAAATTTTATGTTTTAAAACACAAATTAAATAAAAAAGTATGTTTGCTATTTTCTCCATTAGTTGGATATCGAATTCGTTCAAATTATATATTTATCCGTTTTCTATCAATGCTAAAAAGATGATATGGTTATTTTTATAGAATCTACAAAATTAAAGAAAATTCAAAATAGCGCCACTTAAGCCCTGTCAGACTATTTCAATCAGAATGAAACCTATATGATATATATATATATATATATATATATATATATATATATATATATATTAGATATTTATTGAGATATATTACAATTAGTTTCAAAATGAACAAGTAATAGTGATATGAGACCACATTTATACAGTGTTTACTACAAACAATGATAAAGTCGGATTACATAAAAATATAAAATAAAAAAAAATTCATATAATAATATAATATATAATTAACAACAACATAAAATAAATACAAGGATCATACACACAATCACATTTATATACAATATTTACAAACTGTTAGAGAATCACTGGACTAGGCTTTTCCCTCCCCAAGTAGGTATTATATCATAGATTGTAACTTCCAGTTTTTGTGCTAGGCCAACCAGACCCACACACACACAGAACATTATCCGATATTTGGTCATTTGGACTCGAGGGACCCTAAAACGTGTATTTCTGTTGAAAAATCGAATTATAAGATCTCACGATCTCGAATCTAAAAATTGTCCTTGCTATGTATTCCATATGTATATAGTATATTTAGTGTAAATAAGTGAAAGTAAAATCATGGTTTAAAAAAAAAAAAAAAAAAAAAAAAAAAAAAAAAAAAATATATATATATATATATATATATATATATATATATATATATATATATATATATATATATATATATATACAGTAAACTCTCTATTTAACGAATACGGTTATAACGAACACCCGTTTATAACGAACTATCGTTGCGGTTCCTTGAAAAATGAATAGAAAACTATGCTTTCTCCTCGTTTATAACGAAATATTCACTCATAACGAATTAACGGACTACTTTTGTGGACCTCAGAATTGAATTTGCTCGTTATTACGAAAAATAAAGAAGAAAAAAAATATGAAACGTCTTAATTCCCAGTAAAGTGCGGCGCTTTTCTGTCCAAATCCTTACCTCTTCCTTCTATTCAGCTCAATTCTGTGATTCACAGTCTGTGACAGCTTCTGGTTTCTAGTGTTTCAGCTAGTTTTTCTGTTTTTATTGCTTTTATTACTTGCTTTAATTCGAGTTTCCTACGAGGCCAAGAGAAAATCCATTGATTTAAATACAAGGTTGGCGATTCTCCAAGAAGTGGATTAAAAAATTGAGTCGAAATCGAAAATGGCTCAAAAAAAAGGGATATCAAAATCTTCTCTATCAACGATTATCGCTAATAAAGATAAAGTCGATGCCTCCGTTGCGTCTTCATCGGGATGTACAAAAAAAAAAGTTTTTTATCATTTCAACTTTATACGAATTGCTGTGATTTTGACATTGTAAGTTCCTTTTTTAAATTTTGTATTTTGAATGATGGTTTATGTTAATCTTAAAGTATTATGTAAAATGTGAAATAAGATAGATATATGTACATAGTGCACAGTTTTAACTGCTGTTTTAATTTTTTAATTAAACATGTGCCTGAAAGCGAATGCTGTATTGAAAATATTTCTTTTTAACCACCTGAATATATACAAAGACATATAATATACATTCAATATATTTTTCGGATATAACGAATTCTTTTATAACGAACAGAGAATTTTTTGGTCCCTTGGAGTTCGTTGAAACGAGGGTTTACTGTATACTCAAATAATCAGTCATATGTATATGACAATATTTGGAATACACATAATTTTCTTACATCCTAATTGAGAACAGTTTGATAATCATAGAAAAAATATTTATTAACATTCCAAGATCTAGAGAACAGAGAACGTTTTCATTCATTTATTATCTGACGGAGTAATAATGGATTATTCAAGACAATAGAAATTTATAATAAGAGAGAATGTTGAAATTGAAATTACCTTAAGAAAGGGATGAATAGTTAGACAATAATAGAAGAATGCAATAATAGAATGGGTTTCTATTTACAAAAGTGTTAACAATTTATAAAACAGGATTTATTAATTTTGAAAATAATATTTTAGAATTTATAATCTTCCCATATTTTAAATCTACTTCCTCGAAAAGCTATATCTCACTTATATATACAATTCCGTACTCCGTTCCACATACTTTCCTGCTTCCTGGAAATTATCCATTGTCAAAATGATACCCAAACCTAAGAACCCGCCAGAAAATCCATCTTCTTACTGTCCCATCTCACTTTTACCAATTATGGGGAAAATCTTGGAAAAGCTTATACTGAAACGCATGTATCCCATCCTAGATACTAATTCCATAATTCCTGATCATCAGTTTGGATTCAGAACGCCCACTCCACTATCCAGCAATGTCATCGTATGGTCGACGTTGTATCGTCTACATTGGAGCGCGGCTTGTATTGTACGGGAGCCTTCCTCGACGTGGAACAGGCCTTTGACCGAGTCTGGCACCCAGGGTTGCTTTACAAGCTCCGCGAATTCCTCCCCCCAACATACTTCCTTATTATCTAGTCCTACCTCACTGACAGATCCTTCAAAGTCAATCATAATAATTCCTATTCATCCATTTTTAGTCAGTTTGCTGGTGTTCCTCAAGGCAGTATCCTAGGATCCATTCTTTACACAGTTTATAAAGCTGATATCCCTACCTATCCTAACACTTTCCTTTCTACCTATGCTGATGACATTTGTGTGTTATCAGTCAATACTGATCCAACTATTGCCTCTCAAACTCTCCAATCCCACCTCAGAGACCTTGAGGTATGGTGTCAGAACTGGAAAATTAAAATTAATGCCAACAAATCCAACCAAATTACCTTTACCCTTCGTCGTAAACCTATGACATCCTGCCCTACTGTCTCATTCAGTAATACTCCTCTTGTCCCGGTTGAACATATCCGATATCTAGGACTGCACCTTAACAAACGCCTTACTTGGAACCCCCACACAACTGCACGACGTTTTCGACTACTTAAACACTTACTAGACAAACGTTCTCATCTTCCACATAACTACAAAAGACATAAGGACTCATCTACATGACTATCATAAGGCCGATATGGACTTACGGAGTTGAGCGCTGGGGCTCTACTAAGCCATCGAATTCTTCCCGTATCCAATCCCTACAATCCAAAATCCTTCGTAAAATCCTCAATCCCGATTAGTAAACGCAACGCAAAAATATTGTAATTTTAAATCATTTTATTAGTACAATAACCCAAACATTAAAAAATCTGGTGCAGGCAACACACGACTTTCACTTACCTCGGCTATTAAAATATAAGAAATATTAAATATACTTTAAGTTAAAAAAAGTTTTGTATTAATTTACATTAAAATTGTATTAAATTTCTTTCGAAACATATGATTTATATTAAATAATATAACTATATTAAATTGTTACGTACAATAATCTTTCTGTATAAGATAATATTTTTTCTAAAATCTTTCTCTTTCCAACGGTATATTTTAAGTCTATATTAATGTTCTTATTATTAACAAAGTTGGTCATGAAATTAAATAAAGAAACACTAATTAAATAAAAAAGTATGTTTGCTATTTTCTCCATTAGTTGGATATCGAATTCGTTCAAATTATATATTTAGCCGTTCTTTATCAATGCTAATTAGATTATAAGATTGATTTTTTAGAAACTATATAATTAAAGGTACTTTAGAAGAAGAAAATTTAAAACATCGCCATTTTAGCACTGTCAGACTATTTCAGTCAAAATGAAACTTATACCATATTAAAGCAAATTGAATTTTACATCGATATAGAGAGTTTAATCGTTAGAGCTGTTTTTGAGAAAATCGTAAAAAGGTGCAAAATGCATGGTATAAAGTAACTCTTCCGGAGTCGATTTTAATGAAAAAGTTGCTGTATAAATAAATAAATAAATAAATAAATAAATAAATAAATATATATATATATATATATATATATATATATATATATATATATATATATATATATATATGTTAGGTTTGGATATTGGAAACATAGCGAAGATGGCGGAAAATATATTATTGAACTCCCTAGATATATTATCCACCACCACATGCATGGTATCCATGTGTATGGATGGTATGGTAGTATGGGGTCATGTGTACATATATAAAAAAGAAAGAAAAAAAAGGTAAAACTAAATTGAAAACAAAAAAGGAAATAATTTAATAATAATAATACAAAGTAATTATGTTATCATTTTATATTAATATTATGCTTAATATTGTAATTGTTTTAAACAAGTATTTTTACTGAAATAATAGCAAGCTTACAACCCAATATAGTTGGGCACCACTGCTATGTAAAGTATTGGCTTGTGTCACATGAAATGTCCGTTTTCAAGCTAAAGCATTTTTATTAAAAATACGATATGAAAACAAGATAATTTTATTCGAAGTATTTACCTTCTTTTTCTACACATTTTTCCCAACGTGGCACCAACTTTTTTATCCCCGAACTGAAAAACTCTGAGCTTTGAAGTGAAACAATATCTGAAAACGCACTTTTCACTTGATCATCATTTTCAAAAAGCTTTCCTTTGACGAAGTTGTCTAAATTCCTGAACAGGTGATAATCTGTTGGAGAAAAGTCGGGAGAATATGGTGGGTGCGGAAGAACTTCGTAGCCCAGTGCTTTCAATTTTTGCACGGTATGTTTTGAAACATGGGGTCTTGCTGCCGCTCAGTGAGATCATGAGGTACCCATGTATCGAGCATTTTTACTTTCCCAATACACATTACATGTCTGGAAACGGTAGATGCACTTGCATTTAGTTGTGCTGAGAGTCCTTTAACTGTTTGGTAGGGGTTTCCTTCTACTGTATGTTAGAGGACATCGTTGTCTATTACGGACGGAAGTCTTCCTCGGGGCAAGTTTTCCGAGTCGGTATCCTCAGCTGGAAACTTAGCAAACCAACGGCGAATGGTCCGTTCATTAGCACTCCCTTACCCCAAACGCCTTGCAAATATTTCTAGCGGCCTCAGCTGCTGAATGGCCGAGTTTAAACTCGTACAAAAATATTACTAGAAAATCGCGTGTTTTCATGTTCATATATGGAGGCATACTAAAAAGTGTGTAATTAATTGGGAAGTGAATGTTTATAATACAAAGGTAGAGGATTAGTAACTGTTATTTCAAATATGTAAACATTCGGAAGAAAACAACAGAGACCTGCAAAATCCTTTATTTATTTCAGAAACTATAAAAACGGACATTTCACGTGAAACAACCCAACATTTTCTCTCTCTCTCTCTCTCTCTCTCTATATATATATATATATATATATATATATATATATATATATATATATATATATATATATATATATATATATATTCAGAGGATAAGTATTGAAAAATAATATTTCCCCACTGTGCGCCGTTGCGTTTATATAACAAGTAATAAAGTATAAAAAGTTTTATTTAATATTGAACTTACAGTACGAAAGAAAAAAATTACCCCAAAAAGGATCAATACTAAAATGAATCTTTTCGCGACATGGCGTACTTTTATTACGAGCACTCGTACTATTAGGGCTATATGCCTATCTGGTTTCCGGAAAATTCATTATTGATACAGTTAGTGTTGTGGGGGAATGAAAAAAAAACTTCGTTTTCAGAGAATTATGCTAATAGATTCAGCGAAATGAGTTTCAACTTGTACGAAATCAATATTTTACAATGTTCAGCGATAGTCATAAAGGTTGGATGTGGAATACATTTGAATAAATAATTAGAAAATAAAAGGGTATTTCAATTGGCTAGTTGGGAGTTGCTCTGCTAAAACATGACAATAGGGGTAAGTTTACACCGCATGTGCATGTACTGCCCCGCGACACAGATCTCCACTTAACCCTACTATCATATTTTGCAGTAGCAACCGACGTCCAGCGTATGACACTATCAAGGATAAATGCAAATCATTAAGTATTGTAGAAAAGCTACTCAATATCTTGGATTACACTAACCCCCAATCAAATTTTAAAAAATCTGCTGCGCGCAACACACGACTTTTACTCTCCTCCGGTGTCGTAATTAGTTACGGATTTTAAAATACATATAGAGATTAAAATAAATTGTTGTATAATTAATTAAATTGAGTTTCAATAGAAACATATGTTTCACTGGAAGGAAAAAGTCCGGGTGGCGGTAAATAAATGAAACAACTAAATTGTTTCAACTATTTATTGTTTGCCAACACTTCGACCCCCATTGTGCGTCATCATCAGGGCTAAAAAGATTCAAAAGAAATACAATTACAATAAAATTAAATGCAATATTATATAAACTATTGAGCTAGAGAATGTCGATATTAAAACATAAAAAAAAGAAATATATAAGTAAACAAACCAATTAATTAAATTACAACGGCTATAGTATAATGATGAAAGAGCTATTATTATACTATAGCTATTCCAAAAAAACAAAAATTGCATGCAGACATATTTTAGTTCTTTTCCTCTTTCGTTGGATATCGAATTCATTCAAGTTATATATTTACCCTATTTTATCAGTGCTAACAAGATGATATGATTAATTAATTTATTAAAATCTAAACAAATAAAAGGTGTTTTAAAGGAAGAAAATTTAAATCTATCGGCATTTAACCCCTGTCACACTATTTCAATCAGAATGGAAATCATATTCAAGCCCATAAAATTTTACTTCGATACATCGAGTTTAATCAAAAACAGCTCCGTAGAAAAGTGTAAAAAGAACATTTTGCTGTAACATCTCACGCCTATAGTTCTCTTAAATATGAAATTTCAGCTACGTACGACTTTTCGTTTGGACGCTAGACTTACCCTCCCCTCCCCCCACACACACACGCTTGGACTCAAGGGACTCTAAAACGTGTATTTCCGTTGAAAATTCCGTCTGATTTATTTTTCGTACCTACAGATTTTAATTTTCGATAATAACCAGAAACAAATATGGTACACACTCCCTTAAACTTATAACTTTTAGGGTTTCCTAGGTCCAAACAACCAATTCCCGAAAAAAGGTCTGTGTATGTATCTCTGTGTGTGGCGAAGACCAGCTCGAAAACGAAAAGTTGTACGAATCAGAAATGTCATATTTAAGAAAAACATACACCCGAGATGTTACACCAAAATTTTCACCAAAACCGGCCGAAGTTCTTCTTTATACTATGCATTTTGCACCTTTCCTAACGATTTTGATGAAACTCGCTTTATCGAGGTAAAATTTAATGGGCGTAAATATCATGTAGGTTTCATTCTGATTGAAATATTCTGACAGGGGTTAAATGCCGATAATTAGAATTTTCTTCCTCTGAAGTACCTTTAATTTTGATGATTGGAAAAAATTAATCATATCATTTTTTTAGGATTGATAATAAGTGGCTAAATATAAAAAAATCCACGAATTTGATAACCAACTAAAGGAAAAAAGATCACAAATATTCATATGTTTCACATGAAATGTCCGTTTTTATAGTTTCTGAAATACATAAAGGATTTTGCAGGTCTCTCTTGTTTTCTTCCGAATGTTTACATATTTAATCGGCTGGTATCAACGTCGTGGTGATAAGATCATGTTATTGTATAGCGACAAAAAAATGGTCCAGTAGTTTCGCAGAAAAGCCGTTGACGGAATTTCTTTATTTTTGGTTGGTTACAAAGGTTCATAATTATATTTGATTCTCGATGTTATTTTACTTTAATTGTATAGTTAAAAAAAAAGTTTAACATTTTTTTTTAAATTTATTTAATACCAAGAAAAGTGAAAAATATAATACCATCCCCTCTTCCATAAATTATTTAGTTAATTCATTCTAAATAGTTAATAAAGCAAAGCCTCTTATTTAATCATTACCGAGATTAAGACTTTCTTCATAAAGTTTTCATTAAAGAGATAAAATATTTAGTGTTAATTTTCCTCCTTATTAAAAAAAAATATTGTTCGCCTGATGACAATATTTAATAATGAATTATTATGTATCGTTTATAAAAATAAGTTTTCTTCATTTATATAATTTTAATAATTATATTTTTCTTTTGAGAAGCCTGTTTTTATGACGATTTAAAAATATAATTAATAATAAATCCAACTTTTGAGGTGCATCATTAACATCTATTTATATATATTTTTGGATTTAAATATCTCACTCGCCTTTCGATCAATATATGCAGATATGTCTGTATGTTTGTATGAGTTTAAATATATTCAGAAAACAATGAGAATTGTGTTAGTCCGTTTGTGATTAGAATGAATTCTTTATAACGATTGACACGAATAATTATATAATGGGAATGAATATCCAAGAGATGAATATTGATGCTTGTATTTTTATTGATTCATTTCCTTGATTTATTTTATGATTATAAACTGATTTAAATAATTACTCACACATAATAACTATGTGGTATTTCTATTACTATTTATTTATAAAATATAATGAGGGTATTATATAATGTATTATTTATCAAAAACGGCTTTTAATAATTTATTTTAGTAGTGAAGGAAAAAGAAATGTAAGTAAACATTATGTAATATCCAACGATTGTTTGTAAATTTAGAGCCCACCCTACTTTTCCAAACAATATTTTCCTGTGAAAGGAAAGTATATAAAAGAAAGAGTACTTAAGAAAAATGTATGGTGTTCATAAAAGTTTTTGCTTTTAATGAATAAAATAATATATTCTCTGTGAACAAGATATTTATTTTTTTTTAGTAATAAAATATTTATTAAGATATATTACACTTTTTTTCAAAATTAACAATAGTAATAGTGATATGAGACCACATTCATACAATATTTACAGCTAATCATAAAGTAAAATTACATAAAAATAGAAAATAAAAAAAAAATCATATATATATACATAAAAAAACACAACAACAACCTATAATTGAAATAAATAGAAAGTTGACAAATAAATTGATATCATGCACTCCATCATAACTATGTACAATATTTACAATCTGATAAAGAAACAACTAACAAACTAAAAGGACTAGGTTTTTCCCTCCACAAGTGGAGGGAAAAACAGAATCCAAGAGATTCCTGCGACTCTCTCTCAGCCGCGTCACTGGAATGAGCTAGTGGAGGCTGAGTTTGGAAATAGTGGCAATAGTCACAAACATACAGCACATGAGAGGATATCTGACCAGTGTAAGAACTTCCGTATAAATGTTTACAAAACGTCTCGTAACCACTGCCGTTTCAATCTTCGAGGAGTGAAGGGGTAGGTGGAGCTGGATAGGGATTGTGCTAGTGAAGATTCTGATGGAATTTGAAAAATTTGGATGGTACCAGGTATAGAATAAATGGAATATGAAGGTTGTGGTGTAAGGTACAGTTGGTAACATAATAAGGAGCATTAACTACTGTTCAGAAGACTTTGGGGTGAAATAATTGTTTAAGTTTTGTATGTGGGTTCCACGTCAATCTTTTTTCTAGTAAAAAGCCAAGACACCGGACTGTGTCTGAGAAAGGAAGCGGTATGAAATTGAAATTAACCGTTGGACAGGATTTGCGTCGAAGGGTAAGGTGACGTGTGCGCATTTGCTTACGTTCACTTTAATACGCCAAGCATTACACCAATATTCCTAAGACACAGGGAAATGTGTCTTTAGAGGTTAAGCGAGGCTGCTTCAGGATCAGTATTGGATGATGTGTCGAAGGCTGTGTCATCAGCAAAGGTTGCTAGAAAGGTATCGGGATCGGTAGGGATATCGACGGTGTAGAGGATGAGAGAGTGGGTCCCAAGACGCTGCCTTGAGGAATCCCGGCCTCAACAATATAATGTTTGGAAAATTCTGAACCACAGTGAACTCAGAAGGAGCGGTTTGAAAGATAGGATTGGAGGATTAGGTATAAGGATTGGGGTAAGTGGGTTTTGAGCTCAAAGACCAATCCACGGTTGCCACACCCGGTCAAAAGCTTGAGCGATGTCCAGAAAGGCACCCGAACTATACTCCTTGCACTTAGGAGGAAATCTGGTCGACAACTCGGAGTCCTTACTGAACCGTAGAATGTTGAGAACGAAATCCAAACTCATGTGAAGGAAATTTTTGAAATTCGGCTATGATTTGTTTTACTAAGAGCTTTTCGAAAATTTTCGAGAGGATCGGAAGTAGGCTAATAGGTCTGTAAGATGACGTTCTGTTGGAAGGTTTGCCTGGCTTTAGGAAAAATATGATGGTTGAGTGTTTCCATAAAAGAGGGAAATAGGTAGTGCGTAGGATACAGTTTTATAGGTATGTGAGGAATGTAATGGCTTTGGGTGGAAGTTTAATATCTGAGGAGTAAGGAACTCGTATCCAAGGGATTTACGGAGAACAAGCTTTTTAAGAAGATATTTGACCCCAGTGGGTAGGAAATCGGGTGTGATTATATAATTCTCTTCGTGACATTCCACAGGGAAACGTCACGAGAAGAGAGAGAGGAGATGTAGGAATTGTAGGATAGGGAACAAAAGATCGCCAACCCCCGCTTTAATTTTTTACAATAAAAGTTATAGGAGTGGCGATCTGCTGGGTGATGGGTGCGTTACCATAATGTTTTGGCTTTGGTGTGGATAAGGCCTATGATGGTGTGGATGGGGTGTTGTGGTAAATGGTTTTTGTAAGTAATTATTTGGGAGTGCTTGGAAGAGGGATATAATACCTCGTCAAGGCTATTTGGGATTTTGAGAGGCACTCTGAGATCAATATCATTGGTGATGATTTGGCGGAAGAGGTTCAAGTTGACAGGGCCTCTGATAGTTGACGGTAGGACAGGTTTGGGAATTGGTGTTAGGGATACATTTAGGATTAATGTACTATGGTCAGAGGATAGTTCATCAAGGTGAGTTACGGACAAGATCAGAGATCCTAATCCGCTGTGGATGAAGAAGTCGAGGATGTCAGGATTTCGGTTATTTCGGTTGTTGGTCAGTAGGTAGGGGAATTGGGAGGTAGGAGATTAAAGTATGAAATTATTAGTATCATGACGGGGTCTTTGTTTTATGGGTGAAGGGATTGAACCATTAGATCTAGATCTGTTAGTTGAAGCTTTGGAGGACATTACTTTATGAAAATATCGCATTTCATGTGAAGAAGATAATCAAATAATAACCAGTTGTGGGACAAAAAACAACTAAAGAACAGATAAGCAAGCCCAGCCTTGCTGAGCTATTGGCAATCAGCTGATGTGAAGAGGTTACCAAGCATTCACATTACACTGTACATTGTAACAAAACTTACCGTTGTTTGCTCCAATATTTACTTTTGTTGTTATCCTGAAATCTGGTGATGTTTTCAAGACTGCACTGAACTGGATTCCAACTGAAAAAGCAAGAAATCCGAGAGCCGATTTGAAAGATGACTACTGTACTGAAGCGCATGCGCGGGACTCATGATATTTATAGAGCTGAAAGAACTAAGTTATAAAAATAGTCCATAGCTCAAACAAAAGAATGGTGTTTTCTCATCAGTTGGTTCTTAAATACTTTCATATTTCAGATTTGCCCACTATTTGTCAATTTTAATTAGTGAACTATTATCTGCAGAAATGGTTAATTATATTTAATCTACAAAATTTGGCAAATGGGCCCTGTTATACTAATTCAATACAGATAAAACCTACATTATATTAAAGCCCATGTAATTTTTACTTTCACTTACCTATATATGAAATATATTGCAAAGGAAAGTATTGCGATCGTGACAATGTCTGAAATCGAGTTTTCATCGGAAATATACCTGACCTTAAATGAGCAAGTCCTGCAAAAAATTCTGTGTGTGAGTGTGTGTGTGGTAAGCCTGACTCGTGAACCATAAGTTGTATAAAACTGTATGCCTAAGATGTTGTAAGAACCTTTTCATCTAAGTCGGCGAACCAGAAGAGCGACTTCATACCATGTAATTTGCACATTTTTACGATTTTCTCAACAATTTCTTTAACGATTTTGATTAAACTGGTTATATCGATTTAAAATTTAATGGGCTCTGGGCTGTCTTAAATTTTGTAGATTCGTTAAAAGATTTGTTTTAGTGTATCATCGCTGTATTTATCATCATTTGCCTAGTTCTGTGTGTTTTAGTGTGAGTGAATACTTTGTTCAATTTATGATTATCATGGGAGACACCATAGGTTTATTCACTTTTGCAGAAAAAAAAATACATGCTCTTAACTTATGGCGAGGTGCATAGAAGCGGTGCTGCTGCTGTTCGAAGACATCGTGAAAAATTTCTTGACCGAAGAATACCAAATCATCATAAATTTATGGTATCTGTTATGATAATCATAAATTGAACTGTGTCACAGTATTCACAATAAAACACACAGAACTAGACCAACAGATGAGCAACTACTGTCATTGCTTATCGTTCATTTCTTCATCAGTTGATTAAATCCTGTTATTTACTATTAAACACGTTAAACTTTGTACAGTCAGTCCTAAGTTAGTAAATAAATAATGAATCTTTAACATTTAATAAATAAGTTTAAGATATATGTTAATATGAACTTTTTTGTGTTAGTGAACACATACCTAAAATAGTTCCGTGCAATTACGAATTACTTATATATTTTTTTTTCCCCCCGAACAAAATAATAGTAATATAAATATATAATATACCGTTGGAAACCTAAATTTTTTAGAAAAAATTACATATTTTATATAAATTTATGGAAGTTAATGCAAATTAACAAATAGGGCAGGAAGTTTACTAAAAACTCTGTGAAATTTGTCGCTCTCTCGAGCGGTGTCTAGCGTTAAACTAACTGTAAAAACTAACTGATTGTTTAGATAAAAATATAATAGATTATTTAATAAAACATATGTATCTATTTATATCAACATCCTTGGTCGCCCCCGAGGCCTTCTTCCATCTGGATCGTAGTCCATGGTTTTTAGAGGATCTCTGTGGTCATCCATTCTAATAACGTAGCCGAACCACTTCAGCTGGTGGGTTTTCAGAATTTCCTTTAACGGCCAGTTCTCCAGTTCCTGGCGTATCCGCTCATTCCTTACACGATCTCTTCTCTTCTTTCCCACTATTCTTCGCAGGGACTTCATTTCAGCAGCTGTGACTCTGCTCTCTTGCCGGTCCGTCAATATCCAGCTTTCAGCTCCATATAGTAGTATAAAATACTGACTTGAAGATATGGAGCTTAACACCACTACCCACCTCTCGCTTCCCTACTACAGTATTGCATATCTGATAGTAGACTGCATTTGCCTTCATGATTCTATTTGATATTTCAGATTCTACTTTCCCAGATTTTTCTATTACTGTGCCGAGGTAGGTGAAATCCGAACCACTTCCATTTCCTCTCCGTTACAGTATATATGGACATCTTCCGCTTGCCTTCCCACTTTTATTTTCATTCCTTTTCGGCTAAGCTCTTCATGCCATTCAGTTACCGCTTGCTGTAATTTATCTACGTTGTCCGCCACAAGAACAATGTCGTCCGCGTAGAGGAGAAGTTGAATCACTACTGGGCGAAGGTTTCTACGACCCAGGAAGGTCCTCTTCGTTCTTCTTTTACATATGGTGGCCACTTCATCCATGTACAGCAAGAATAGCAAAGGGCTTAAACAGACCCCTTGTTTGACCCCCCTTGCTATGCTAAAGACATCCGACTCCTGTCCGTTTAGCCTTACTACTCCTTTTGGTTCTTGATATATGGATTTAATGGCTTCCGCCAAGCTCCTTGGGACATTCTTAACTCTGAGAGCTTCCCAAATTTCATTTCTTGGAACGGAGTCGAACGCTGCTTTGAGGTCAAGGAAGGATAGATACATACTTTTGTCTCTATCCCAAGATTTCTGGAGAACATTTCGCAAAGAGAAAATGTGGTCCTGGGTTTGCCGTCCTGGTCTGAACCCGGCTTGCTCTTCTCCGATTAGGTGCTCCACTAGGGGTCTTACCCTTCCCTCCAGAATAGCCGTATAAAGTTTGTAGACTGTTGGTGATAGGCATATAGGGCGATAATTCGAGCATTCTGCCTGGGACCCTTTCTTGTGTATCGGAATGATAACGTTGTATTCCCATTCCGTTGGGATCCTCTTCTGATCCCAAGCTTTTTGGAAAAGATCTTGTAGGGCTCTGACTAACTCTGGGACTCCCGCCTTGATGTATTCTGCCACTATGTTGTCTCGACCCGGTGCTTTTCCCGTCTTCATTCTCGATATAGTCATTTCGATTTCCTCCTCCTCTACCACCTCATTAAAATCAACCTCATTCCACGGTTCTACCTGGTTCACTGGATAGGTATTATCTGCCCTAAATTGCTTCTCGTAATGTTTGCACCAAACACCCAGAATAGCCTTATCTTCCGTGACCACTCTCCCATGCTCATCCTTTATATTTCTTATTGGTTTACTTTTTTGGTCTCTTAAATTTTTAATCTTCTTCCAAAACTGCTTGATGTTATCTCCATGGTCTTGGTTCAGCTTTTCTCCAAATTCTTCCCATGACTTCTGTTTAGCTCTTCTCACTTCTTCCTTCGTTCTGTTGCGGAGCCCTACATATATCCGCCATTTCTCTGGTGTTTTGTTTTTGCAGTAGTCCTTCCATGCGATTTTCTTTTCTTTGATTTGTGCCCTAAGCTCTTCAGTCCACCAAGAAGTTCGCTTACCCTTCGTGGATATTCTTTTTACTCCGCACGCTAGAGATACTGCCTGCAGTATACTATATTTTATGTGAATCCACAAGTTATCTAGGGTAGCATACGCGTTTAATTCTTGAAGCCTTCTTTTCAATTCTTCCCTCTCTTCTTCACCCTTTTGGGGGTCCTGCAGCTTCTTCACTTCAATCCTTTCATAGGATTTCGGCTTCACTTGGCGTTCCCTCAGTACTCGGGTTTCAGTCACCAAAAGCATATGGTCACTTCCTATCTCAGCCCCTCTAATTACCTTCACATCCGTGAAACACCTCCTGATGTGACGACTATAGATAAAATAGTCTATGACACTATTGGCGTTTCTCTCAGCAGCAGAAAAGGTAATTTTATGCACCTTCTTGTGAGGATAGAAGGAGTTTCCTAGCAGCAGATCATTCTCAATGCAGAACGGCAATCAAAAACGGTTCTAACGAATTTAAATGTAATAAAACTCGTTAAAAAAAAAAACATATAATTTTATAATTATATGCACTTTAAGTTTAAATGGCGAAATTTCAATTATTTTTCTACTGCAGTACCATCAATTTTTTAAAAAATAATTGACCTTCCCTCGTCGATATTAATGAGATTGTATCCGTATAAAAACATTTTATCAATTAAAGGCTAAATATTTTTCCTGATTTTTTTTTTTAAATTTTTTTTTTTTTTTTATAATATATTTTATTGTTTTTTACAACTGTATATAGAAATACAATAAGTAAAATGGCTGAATTACAATAACAGGCATGAATAGACATGTAAAGAATCTACCCAGTGGTAGTACTTCAAAGTTTATTTCATGAGCAGGTCTCGAGGCCACCGTCTTTTCAGGCGCCTCGGAGGATTACCGGGAATAGATGTAGATGAGAGGTTACGGACAAGCGGGTTTGAGTGGGCAGGTAGTTTGGAATTAAAGGAGGTGTATCTATCGCGGGCCAAGTCTGCAACCAGTGGGATATTTAGGTCTCTATGGATGAGTTTATTAGTTACAAAGTAAGGAGCATTGAGGATTTTTCGTAGGATTTTGGATTGCAAGGATTGGATGCGGGAGGAGTTTGATAGTTTAGTGGACCCCCATAGCTCAATGCCATAGGTCCAAATAGGTCGGATAATCGTGATGTAAATGAGTCTTTTGTAGTGAATAGAGAGTTTTGAACGTTTGTCTAGTAAGTGTTGTAGTAAGCGGTATCTGCAGGCAGTTTCTTGTCGTTTCAGTCTAGTGTGAGGATTCCAAGTAAGGCGCTTGTCTAGATGGAGTCCAAGGTAGCGGATCTGTTCAACGGGGATTAATGGAATGTTGCCAAAGGATACAGTAGGACAGGTATTCATAGGCTTGCGGCGAAGGGTAAAGGTAATTTGATGGGATTTATTTGGATTGATTTTAATTCTCCAGTTATGACACCATTCTTCAATGGATTGGATGTGAGACTGTAGGAATTGTGATGCAACCGTTGGGTCACTACTTACGGATAACACACATGTGTCATCAGCGTAAGTAGTGAGAACAGTGCTAGGATGAATAGGAATGTCAGCTGTATAAACGGAATAAAGGATTGGGCCTATGATGCTACCCTGAGGTACACCTGCGGACTGAGAAAATATGGATGAGTATGAAAGATTATGGTTGACTTTGAAAGTTCTATCTGAGAGGTAAGAATGAATAATTAGGAAGTATGTAGGAGAGAGGAATTTCCGGAGTTTATATAGCAGTCCTGGGTGCCAAACTCGATCAAAAGCCTGTTCAACGTCAAGAAAGGCTCCAGTGCAATACATTCCGCGCTCCAATGTGGAAGAAATGACATCCACCACACGGTGACACTGTTGTATAGTAGAATGGGATGTCCGAAATCCAAACTGGTGGTCAGGAATCACGTGGTTGAGATCTAGGATTGGATATAAACGTTTTAGGAGGAGTTTTTCTAGAATTTTGCCCATAATGGGCAAAAGAGAGATAGGACGGTAGGAAGATGGGTTTTCTAGAGGCTTTTTGGGTTTTGGTATCATTTTGATAATGGACAGTTTCCATGTAACGGGAAAGTAGGTGGAACGGAGTGTGGCATTGTATACATAGGTAAGAAGGAGTATGGCTTTTCTAGGGAGCTGTTTTAGGATACGGGATGTGATGAGGTCGTGACCAGGTGCTTTTTTGGACGGTAATTTTTGAATGATGCTGATAATTTCTGATGGGTGGAATGCTTTAGGAGGAAGAGACATTTGGAGAGGAACGGTTAGTTCTGCTTCGACATGTTCGATATGGATTGGGTTTTGGATATCAGGATGCGGATTAAACATTTTGGAAAGGTGTTTTGCGAATACCTGGGATTTTTCTACGTCGGATCTTGTCCATGTCTGGGATTCAGTTAAAATAGGATGATTGAAGGTTTTGAATTTTAGTAACTTTGCAGTGGTTGTCCATAATGATCTGTCAGAGGTATTCAAGTTTCCAGTAAAGATCTGCAGGTTTTGAATTTTGAATTGTTTTAATTCGGTTTTTAGTGCGTTAGTCAGTTTATTGTAGTGCTGTTTATCGGAAGGATATCTTGTTCTATGCCACTTCGCTCTTGCTTTCCGCTTTGCAGTAAGCAAGAGACGAATGTGGTTCGGTAAGTAGGATTCATGAGAATTTCTGATTTTAGTGATGGATGTATTGTTGTTTATGGCAGTCTCTATAGATTGTGTTAGGTTTTCAATGGCAGAGTCTATGTCTTGTTTAGTTTTCAATGGTATTTTCAAGTCGAGTATGTTTTCTAGGTCGTTTCGGAAATTGTCCCAGTCCACACGTCCTTTAATCAAGGAAGGAAGAGAGGGTTGGAGAATAGGATTTGAATTCATGAGAAGCAGAACAGGGCTATGATCTGAGGAGAGGTCGTCTAAGGATGTAATTGTACATTGGGTAGTGGGAATTTGGGAAGAGATAAATATGTCTAGAATATCCGGGCGTTTTTTAAGGGATGTAGGCCAGTATGTAGGATCCTTGGGTGACAAGACGGAAAAGCTATTAGAGGTTGTGACTTGGGAAAGAATCCTGCCACGAGTGTTGGACGTTCGGCATCCCCACCGTTGGTCTTTGGCGTTGTAATCCCCACCAGCAATGAAACGCGGACCAAAGGTTCGGAATAAGGAATCAAGATCATTATAGGATAAGGTATTACCAGGCGGGCAATATACAGCAGAGAATGTAAGGTTATAAGGGCGGGAGGTTAAGGTAATAGAGGTTGACTGAATGGTGTCAGTTGGAGTGCAAGGAATCAGGGAGTGAGGTATGGATTTGTGAATAAGGATACATGAGCCAGCGTGAGATGTGTTGTCTGGGTGATCTGTTCTGTATGTGATGTAGTCACGTATGTAGAAGCGAGACTGTGTTGTGAAGTGGGTCTCTGTAAGTAAGGCAATGTCTATGAAGTTGTTGTGGAGGAATACGTCTAGTTCGTCTCGGTGGTTTAGTAGTCCATTTGCATTCCATAATAGGATGGATAGGGAGTTTTTCTTCATATTGGGGCATGGAATGGGATTACTGAGAGCAGTCTGGTAAGGAGATTGATCAAAGGATTGATTGTATTTTGAATTTCACGAATGAATGATGAAAGGATTGCAGTAATGTCTGTAGGATTCTGGTTAGGATAGGGATTGTAGGCAGTGTTTTGGATTGGAGGATTAGTAGGGATGTTTTGAGGTGGATTTCTCAAACGCTGAGTAGGTTCCATTGATTTATCTGGTCGAGGATTAAGTTGAGATGTAGATGGAGAAGAAGCAGGATGTTTGGAATAGGATTCCGGTGGCAGATTAACCCTTAATAGATCTTTGGGATTTATTTCATTTGTGGGAATTTTAGGAAGAGGTTGGGAGTTTTCACGCTGGGATGATATCTTAAGATTAGGATGAGAAGGCTTAGGGTCAGGATGGGAGGTCTGCATCTGAGGTAAGGAAGGCAGAGGCGCCTGTTGATGTTGTTGATGTTTCCTAATGATGTTTGAAGACGTGAAAGTATTGGTTGAAGAGTTCATGAATCTATCCTGTTCATTAATTGCTGGCGTTCTTGAGGGTCGTACGTCATTTCTTGTAGAAGGTCCGGTCCTTGGATCCGTAGAAACTGCATTTCTTTGAGAATGGAAGGCTGCGTTAATTGCTTTTTGACGTTGCAGGTTTTTATAAACTATGCAACCCTTATAGTTAGCAGGATGCGCTTCATTGCACAAAGCACATTGAGCTGGCGTATCTCTAGGTTTTGGGCACGTGTTGGACAGGTGCATACCACCACATTTAACGCACCTTGGCTGATGGTGACAGTATGATTTCGTGTGTCCAAGGTTCTGGCATTTGGTGCACTGGACTATTTCCGCTCTATGTCTCGGCTCTTCAAATCTTACAACTGAGTACACCAGCCTGGTGACGTGAAAGATTTCAGGATTATTAGAAGCTGGCTCAAGATCGATAAAAAACAGGGGTAGCGGGTATTTTTCAGTTGGATGGATTACAGGGGAAATATGTCGGACATTGTGTCCTAGTTCCTCGATGTCCTGCTTAATTGCTGTAGTAGATGTGGAAGAATGAAGGCCTCTCAATACTACCCTATACGGCTTTTCTTCTCTAAGCTGGTAACAGTGGAATTCATATTTTTTCTCTTGTAAGTAATTAATTAATTTTTTATAATTTTCTTTAGTCGTTGTATTTATTTTAATATCTTTTAATCGAGAATAGCATTTAAAATTTGGCTGACCGATTAAATTTGAGATTTCCTGTGCCAAGGTCATAAAGTCTCGTATATTAGTTACGAATATTGGGGGAGGCTCCGGTTCAGAGAATTGACCGGGAGTTGTTGTCTCTGTGTCGATAGTACTGAGGGCTGCAAACTTATTGCTTGTAGGAATATCAGTGGAAATTGTGGAAGATTGATTTTGAGGTATTGATGGATCCATGATGTTGACTGCAGGTGTGCTGCTGATGGTAGTATTGGGTGACGGTTGTTTCTTTCCTTTCTTCTTTTTTCTTTTGTTTGGCGAATTTTGTAGAGAACCAGGTGTCTGATTTCGCTGTCTTTTCTGAAGAGTTCTTCTCGTTAAATATTGTGAGTCAGTCTCACTTATTTCCGAGAAAACTGTTTCATCATCTGACTCCATGCACGATGTTTTACTCATTTAAATAAAAAAAAGTAATCAGAGAAAAAAGTAAAGAAAATTAAAATTGAACTTATAAAATATTTACACAAATAATGAAAAGAAAAAAAGTAACATTCTATGGTGAAAAAACGAAAAAAAAAGAAATAACTGTCCCTGGAGTCGAACTCGTGCCTAATACGAATGGGAGGTGGGGAGCAGCGCCTTAGCCGAGTGAGCTATCAGTGAGCTGATAGAAATACTGCAGTTAAGATAATGATAGCCAACGGCTCCCACCAGGCAGGTAGAGATCTGCCGCCTTCACGTGGTCGAAGCGCTAGCCAACACTAATATTTCTAACTGTCAATTAAGTGAAATCAAAACGCTTACCACACCAGTCTTCGAGTTAAATTGTTCACGAATATATAAATTTCAATGTTTACAAACTTTATACACTAGATATGGGCTAATACCACTATGAACAACAATTGATCAGAGAGCTATAACTTTGTGTAACTTCACTTGCGGCCATGATGGTATTACTCTTTTAAATTTAAATTAAAATTTTTTTTTCCGGAAATAAGGATAGCGATTATAGATATGCAAGTTCATTTTATAGCGTTGGAAAGCTAAAGCCTTTAGAACAACGTGTTATTTAACAAGCATAATTGAGACGTTGATTTCCAAAAGGTACTAAAGGACATTTTTTACGAAATTGATATTTTTACATATTTGTATTCTCCTCATTTAGTTTTATCTAAATCTTAAATTTTATTGTATTTAATGAACACTCATGTCCTTTTATAACGTGATTTAGAAATACTATTGATTTCTTAAGATACTTATTACACATTTAGTTTCAATCCAAATCATAACAGAACATTTCATTTCATAACTTTAATATGACGTTATTAATATATTAAATAAATAATTCTAGATTTTAATGCAAAAAGACCCAAATTAGCTGGTTTAATAATATAGTAATGAGAGATTTTCGCGATTCCTGTAAAATTCCCCAGAATGGATATATTACCTCTTGGAAATCAACGTCTCAATTGTCGATGGTTATGAAAAGGATAATTATTTGTTGTAAAGTAATGAGCGTTATTTGCAGTATTATATTATTTTATAAAAAAAAGAAAAAAAAGTCTACTTTAATTGTATCCAAGATAACCTCCATGATTGAATGAAAAAAAAAAATGGGGCTCTACTAAACCATCAAATTCTTCCCGCATTCAATCCTTACAATCCAAAATCCTTCGTAAAATCCTCAACGCTCCTTACTTTGTCACGAATAAAATTATCCATAAAGACCTTAATGTTCCCTATGTTACTGATTTGGCCTGGACCCGGTATCAATCCTTTCATGACTAACTCTATTCTCACTCTAACCCACTAGTTTCAATCCTTTCTTCCTCTTCAATTCCGGATAATCCTCCGAGGCGCCTGAAAAGGAAATGGCCCCGGGACCTTCTAGTTTAGAATATTTTTAGAGTGCTGCCACTGGGTAGTGTCTCTACATGTATTTCATGACAGTTTTGTATATTACCATCACATTTACTAGATGTATTTTTATTTAATACAGTTGTAAATATCAATAAATATATATATTTTTTAATTTTGTTTTCTTTACTTTCACTTACCATATATAGATATATAGAAAGTGAAGGTATTGTGATGGGAAAATTTATCGAAGTTTCACTGAAAATACAGGTTTTGGGTCTCTTAAGTCCAAATAACCAAAAAGGTCTTTGTTGTCAATCCAAAAGGTACTAAATTTCCTACTACTATACAGTAGAAGCACCTAATCCCGTAATGTATTACCATTGATTTATTGTTGTTTTAATTGTTTGCTTTTTATTGATTTAACACCTCTTGAATCACCGCTATTAATTTGATCAATGGATTTAATCTAATAATCAATTTTCGGGCTGTTTTAAACAACTTATAAGTTATATAGCTTAGTAATCAATATTATATGCAGTGAGTGTCAAAAGTATTCGGAATTCACTACCAGTCCGTAATTTCCTTACTTTTAACTTATTATATATGTTTTAAAGAGTTGTTAACCATTTAATAATGTTAGAGGGAAAGTACAGAATAGCTCAAAACCAAAATTACAACAATCATTTTATTTTTAACTTTTTTTTTTTTTTTTTTTGTAGTTTTTCTTTATATAAACACTTAAATGAGCACACATTGCCTTCCTTTTGTTACTTAATTAGTTTATTTCATAAGCTTTCGTATCTGTCAACGTTTCGTGGCTGTTTCCCCATTTTCATGACTTATTTTTTTATATAAATGATTTTTCACATATAACCCATCATTTAATTTCATAGTGCTATTTGTCTGCTATTTACACAATGAACACTCATGAGGACAAATAGCAGTGTGCTATGAAATTAAATGATGGGTTATATGTGAAAAAGCATTTATAATAAAAAAATAAGTCTTGAAAATGGGGAAACAGCCCCGAAACGTTGACAGATATGAAACTTATGAAATAAAGTAATTAAGTGACAAAAGGAAGGCAATGTATGAGCACACATTAAGTGTTTATTTTTAACGTTTTGAACGTTCATTTACGGAAATATTAAAAATAGTGTATGTTAATGGTGTCAAAAGTATTCGGAATTACGTGGTTTCCTAATTGTATTAATGCAGTGATCATAAATAAACATCTTGTTAGTACAATTTTTCATATACTTATACATTTTAGCCTACTAGGAATTGATCTTACTAATTAATTGATTGTTTGGTGTGAAATGATATCCCACTCAAGCACTTATTGTTTCTTCAGGCCATTTTAATTTTGGATATAGTATTTCTTGATTTTCCTTTTAAGTAGGACCCAAAAATAGTTAATTAAATTTGAAAGTAATAATGGAAGAGAGATTTTGAGAACTTTTTACCGTTTCTCACTAAAATTAAAAAGGTGCGTAAAATAAAACGATCTCGAAACATTTCTTTTAACAAATTGAAAAACACACTTTCAATAAATCCGAACAGTAATGGTGAGGCGGAGTATATAGGACCCGAATAACACTGTCCTAAAGCAATACCGGATGAAAAATGAATAAAAAATGATGCTATATTACAATCATGTCGAGACAGGAAATGTGAGGTCCTCACAAGCCGATCGGATCGGGACAATGGGATTCATAGAACAGAATGAAGTGGAGATTTCTTGTAAATTGCCGTGTAGATGTCATTGGTATTTCTTGCCAAGACAGATTTCTTCTCAGCGTCTCTGTAATTCGTTCCTTCAGTTAATTTCTGAAGGTTTCGAACAATATGAGAAAAAAAGTGGACATTTAACCATCGGTTAAGATGAAGGAAAGTTATTAAGTTGTGTAAGTGGTGAAGCAGGTGCTTCTCCCCTTCATACTCGACGCCGGCGAGGGTGTCTATTAGTGTTAATTACAAAAAGAAGGAATTTATCTTAAGCGGTTTTTCAATTAATGCGGCGGGAGCAATTAGAGAAGAGAGGCGGTAGCCACGGCGCCCTTAATCACACCTCCTTCAAACGCTTAGGGCACTTAAACTTACTCCATATTTTTATTACCTCAGGTGCTAATCTATTTTTTTTTTCAAGCTTCATCTATTGCATTTTTATTTCCATCGGTATGTTGAAACCGACTGTGCGAGCGTGTGAATTCCCATACAGTCGTAAGTTAACGATAAAAGAGGGATAAAAATGTAAATTTCTCTCTGACTGGGAAAAAAAAAACAGCCTATCCACTGAAGTATTACAGGTCTCACCTGATGAACTAGATTCATATTTCTCATTCGCTTCCACTGACGATTCTCCTCAACTTCCCTCCGACTCTCCGCTAGTTCCTTCATTTAATCCCGATAATTTTTGTTTTTTCCGATATCTCACCAACTGACCTAATTTCCTCCGTTATGAAATCCCACACCAATTCTATAGGATTTGATGGTATACCTGGTCAAATTTATAAAATTATGCCTTCCCGAAATCTTACCTGTCCTACTCTACATATATACAAAACTTATCCCTCCAAAACTCCGTATTCCCTACCTTTTGGAAAACCTTTACACCCTATTAATAAAACCTTTAACCCCACTTCCCCTAAAAACTATCACCCTATTTCTATCCTCTCAAATCTTTCTAAACCGCTCGAAAGAATAGCACTATCTCTACTATCGAATTTCCTCGAAAATTCCAAACTCCTTGATCCTCTCCAATCTGGTTTTCGATCCGGCTTTTCCACTCAATCCGCTCCTCCTAAACATCAGCATGTAGAGAAATTCAAGTATTTAGGTTCAATGATAACAAGAAAAAATGAAATCCAGGAAGAAATAAAGTCCCGGTTAAAGGTGTTATTCCAGCACCTTCCAGCAGCATTCCAGGGAAATGCGTGTTATTATTCAGTTGCTAAGTTACTTAGCATGCGGCTTCTATCTAAAAACCTGAAGGTAGGATTTATAAAACTATTATTCTTCCGACGGTTCTTTACGGATGTGAAACGTGGCAGCTTACTTTAAAGGATGAACAACGGTTTAAGGTTTTCAAAAATAAGGTGCTGCGTAAAAAAGATTTGGTCCGAAGAGAGATGAGGCCACTGGGGAGTTTAGAAGGTTGCACAACGCGGAATTGCGGAGCTTGTACCCTGTGAATGTATTTGAGTTGATTGCATCGCGGAAGCTCAAATGGGCGCGTAAAGTTGTTGGGCTCGGGGAGGAACGGATTCCGAGAAAGTTGTTATTCGCTGAACCGACTGGTAGACGTCCGAAAGGTAGGCCGAAGCGTCGATGGGAGGATTGCGTTAAGGCAGATCTCGTGGGCTTGGGCTTGACTGGCGAACATTGGACGAGTCTGTGCAGGCGAAGTTTGGTGGTATCGGCATCGAACCTTCGGGTTCGGTAAGCCTATTATTATTATTATTGTTTTATTTTATAAACTCAAATCTTTTAATAGAGCTGTTGAGTTTTGTATTATTTTGGATAAAATCGTTGGGTTATTTCCACAAGGAAATATATCCATTAGGGCTTGAGGTTTCTTTAGATACAGTTGGATGGCGGATTATATTTTCATTTGTTTTTAACATTGTATACGGGATCACCTGCAGCAGAGTGGCTAGCATAACAGCCTTCTATGCCAAAGGTCTCGTGTTTAAACCCGCAGATGGTCCTAGGAATTTTTTAATGGGAGGAAAAAATCCTTAGTTGTGCTGTCCTTCTGAGGGGACGAGGGAGCCTGTGCGATCTCAGGTACTCGTTAAAGATCCGTATCCTAATAAAACCTGGGTAGGCAAAATTTAGGACTCCCACTGTAGCATCGTCCGATTAGCCATAGTAGCATAAAGTGACGTTAAATAAATAAACAAACATTGTATATATTTTGTATCATTATATTATAGGTCCATTATTTTATATATATATAGTTTAAATTCTGTAATTTAGCGCTATTGATACCGTCCTCGCTGAGACAAATTGTGATATTACTGAATAAAGTCGTTTGTTTGAAAATAGAAAATAAATGACAGAAACATGTCAAAATATCACCTTCGTAAGAATTCCATTAGTACCTTATGGAAATCAACGTCTCACTCATGTTTCTACGAGCCTAATTTTAACTGTTTTATGAAAGAATGTCCTTAATTTACGTTAATTTTTCAATGTCATACTCATTTATTTAGGCAAAAAATAGTAAAATAATCCTATAAAATGGGGTCTCGTTTTTCATTCTGCCTTAATACTACCACAGCTTAAAAGATTTAATGATACGCCAGGATAAAAATGAGAGATAATACCCTTTTTTTGGGAGGGGGGTAAATAAATTAATATTCTAAAGCCATTGTACAAAGTTCCCTTTTTTGTACGATAAATATTTTTGATCCATAGCAACTGCAATATTGACTTATGCAAACTAATATACTTCTATAAAATGATGACTTAGTATTTCTATTTAATTTGTTTACTTTTGCTGCACTGTTATTGGAGGAATAAAAAAACCCCAAAAAAAACAAAAAAACAACACTTTTCACTTACCTCAATAGTTGAAATCACTTTTAAAATTAAAAAAAAATCTGGTGCGGACAACACACGACTTTCACTTACCTCTATTAAAAACTTCAACTTGAAAAATATTTTAAGTCGATTTCAATAAAACGTGCATTCATTTTCGTTATTCGAAACATATGATTTAGAATAAATAATATAACTGTATAAAATTGTTAATCAGTAATAATTTAATTCCCTATTCGTCACTTTATATTACCTTTTACAACTTTGTGAATCAGATAATATTTTTTCTAAAATCTTTCTCTTTCCAACGGTATATTATACGTCTATATTACTGTTCTTATTATCAAAAAACCAAAAATTTCATATAAAAATAGTTTTGCTTTTTTATCCTTTAGTTGGTCATCAAATCCTCTCAACTTGCATATTTAGCCGCCCTTTAGCAATGTCATTAAGATGATATGGTTATTCTTCTGGTATGTACAAATTTAAAGATACTTTAGAGGAAGAAAATTTAAAATATCTGCATTTAAGCCCTGTCAGACTATTTCAATCAGGATGAAGCTTACATGATATTAAAGCCCATTAAATTTTACATAAATATAGCGAGTGTAATCAAAATCGTTAGAGCCGTTTTTGAGAAATTCATAAATAGTGTAAAATGTAGCATTCATTATACTTCATTAACGATTTTTTCTTCTGGTCAGTAGGCTTCAGTGAAATAGTTGCTAAAATAAGAAAAACAAATAAATGCAAATATATATATATATATATATATATATATATATATATATATATATATTATAGGTGGAATGATCAGGAATCAGTCATTGTTTTGAAATTTTTTTGTTCTGATGTTTGTAGCCCTGATGATGGCTCACAAGCTTGAGCCGAAACGTTGGCAAAATTTAAAAAAAAAACAAAAAAATGACTGATTCCTGATCATTCCACCTATAATAGTTTCTACAGTCGACTATACATCCTAATAATTTAATATATATATATATATATATATATATATTAAATATATACACGAGACGATATTTCAGTTTCGTACAGTCATAGAATGAGACTTAACTAATAAATAATATAGATTAATTATTTATAACTTCCTTTTCAATACCTAAAAGTGTCAACCATAAACCTAGAAAGGACTGACCAAGTACCGACAAAGAACACACACTTGTACTTAGGACACAGTACCCTACACCTGGAAGCACTTGCTTTGTGGTATCCATGCCACCTCCTCATCCCCGCTACAAACCCTTGCTATATATATACTTGGATCCTCAAAACTCATCACTCTAGATGTGACATTACTTGTGTCACACTCATAGAAGGAGACCTCGGAACGTACACTTGCAGCCACCCAAACTCCTCTGCACAGTGTATTGTAGTCAGAATATGTATTATGTTTTCATAATAAAAGCAATATTTTAATATCTTCACTGTGTGTGATTCATTAACTGTACGATTTCTTGTTTTTGAGCTCGATTTACCACACACACTCGCTGATCTTTTTTTTCCGGAACGTGGTCATATGGACACAGGGGACCCTAAAACGTGTATTTCCTGTGAATACTTTGAAAATTTTCGCGTTCGCTATACATTCCTTTCAATAAATTTCATATGTAGGTAGGTGAAAGTAAAATAACTTAAATTATTAACAGCCTAGAAAAGACTTTACAATCCATGTGTGCATTTATTTTGATATGCTATAATTATTCATAATCATTGTCAGGCTATCAGTCTAATTAAACGGGTTCCGACCAGTTTCCTTTGATCTATTTATTTTAATGAGGAAAAATTAATGGAGGAATTTATTAATAGTAGAGGAAATGACCACTTTAGCCATCTTTCCGAAGCGCTTAAGCTATATCCGCCGAAGCGTGCTGGAGCAGATGAAAAGACTTACTCATTATTCCAGGCTATTATTCGTTAAGGAGAAGCGCCGGGAACAGGTTTGAAGGAGAAGAGGGGATTGCTCGAATTACCCCCCTTCCAACGAATTCACAAATCCTCTGCCACAAAATACATCTATTGATCCGATGTATCCTTTCACCTATTTTTTTTTTTTTTTTTTCCGAAGAAAACCGGTATTATCCTCAAGCCTCGGAAGTGAACATTGTACCATTTTCCTTGTTATAAAGTAACAGAACCAGGGTATGGATCTTTTATTGATTTCATAACATACTAAATATTCATAAGGATACTAATATAAACTCCCTTCCCACATCCAGTCTTCTGAAATTTAAAGCGTCAGTCCACTCCCTTGAAACTAAATCGCGCATTCAACCCTAACATTCTTACTCATAAAAACTAAAAAAATTGATCATTCCTTTCTTGTCCGCTCTACTATAGTCTGGAATCCTCTAACTGCTCATAACCGCCTTGCTTCTTCTCTTTCACCATTTAAATTCCAGCTGTTCCAATACCTTTTGTATTCCCAAACAGACGTTCAAGAGTTATGATTTCAAATCAAATATCGGACTTTGAATAATAGGAAATTTATTATTTATTGTTCAAATTTAACTTAGTTTATCAATTAATTTATTTTTAGTTTTGTTCAATACATTTATCTTTATCTTTCAGTCCAGGGACTTATTTGACATATAAAACCAGCATTCGTAGTAAACCTACGACATCCAGCCCTACAGTGTCCTTTAATAATATTCCGCTAGTCCCGGTTGAACAGAGTCGCTATCTAGGACTCCTACTTGGCAAACGACTAACTTGGAATCCGCACACAAGACTGAAACGACAAGAAACTGCCCAACGCTTTCGCTTACTTCAACACTTACTGAACAGACGCTCTAATCTTCCACTTAACTACAAAAGGCATCATCTATATTACCATCATGAGGCCTATCCGGACGTACGGAGTTGAGCTTTGGCACTCTACTAAACCATCAAATTCTTCCCGTATTCAATCCCTACGATCCAAAATCCTTTGAAAAATCCTCTATGCTCCTTACTTTGTCACCAACAAACTCATCCATAAAGATCTTAATGTCCCATATGTTGCTGATTTGGCCCGTACGAGGTATCATTCCTTCCATGACAAACTCCACTCTCACATTAACCAACTAGTTTCAATCCTTGGTTCCTCTACCATTCCTGAAAATCCGAGGCGTCTGAAAAGAAGATGGCCTCGAGACCTTCTAGTGTAGATTACCTAGTGGAGTGTTGCCAATGGGCATATTCTCTTCATGTCTTTTCATATATATTATCTATATTATGAGCCAATTTACTTAATGTATTTACTAATACAGTTATAAATTTCAATAAATTAATAAATAAAAAAAACCAGAAGACATATATAAACTAAGATTTGTTAGCCAGTTGAGGGTTTCAACCCCTGAATTAATCAAACTTTAGATGAAACAGATATTCAGTTTCAAATCACGAGAGAACTGTCTTTTTTGCTGCCAATTTATTAGAAAAAGCCTGTCCCACATTCTTTTCCACTGTGAAAAACTAATTGAAGACAGAGAAAAGTATTTAAGACCATTTTTATTTACATGTTTTTAGTGTCATCATGCACATCTCTAGATTCCTTAAATAGTGATGGCCCACACAAGAATTAAGTGTTATAATGTAGTGCAGTTCATTATTTTTGTTTTATGATGATTTTTATTTGTTGTTTTACCTGTTGTTTGTTGTATTTTACTTATTGTTATCTGCCTAGTTAGATAAGGAATTCAGAATCAATGTGTGTGTAGTGTAGGCAATATTTAACTAAAGCCTAGCCGAATAAGCACGTGAAATCTGCCCCCAGGTATATCAAAAACAAATTGATACCATTGATTCACTCCTATAAGAAAAACGTTTTGCAAATATTTATATAATCCTTTATGGAAGAGTAGTTATGGGGGGGGAGGGAGGGATGGGGGGGGGGGAGAAAAAACAAATAAATAAGTTTTCTCCAGAACAGCTCAACCGAATTTCACGAAAAAAAAAGCTAAGACTTTTCAAAAGTAGTTTCAAAAATTATTTTTTTCCACGAAAATGCGAGACAAAACAAATTTTAAATATAAAGAAAAACAAAATTTAAGGCTTTGTTGGATTGGTACGCCACCAATTTTTTGCTATTTTATTACATTGGACAGTTCAATGTAAATTATATATATATATATATAATAATATATAATATTATAATTTCAATTTTATCGCAATTATACCCGGATGTGAAAAAAAAAACAAAAAAACAATAACCAAAAAATTGTAGGTGTGCCAATACAACATAGCCTAAAAAAATATTTTAAAAAATAAATAAATAAAATTCGACACTACTTTTTGTCGAAAAAAAATTCATTTTTATTTTTTATAATCTCATTTATAAAACAATCAACATATATTTTTTTCGTGAAAATAGATTGATTCCTTTAGGAGAAAAATACATATATTACGTAGGACTCTCCAATGAAATAAAAGAGCAAATATTTGGAGGCGTACAAAAAAAAAAAAAAAAAATGTAACTACTTTTGAAAATTTCTAACGTATATTTTTTTCGTGAAAATCTGTTGAGCTGCTCAGGAGAAAACGTTTTTTTTTTTTTTTTTTTTTCTGTACCCCTGCATAACTACCCTCAAATTAGGATTATGGAGCTGAAAATTTGCAAATGTTGTTTCTCATAAGTGTGAATCAATGGTATAAATTTGGTTTTGATATACGTAGGGGCAGATTTTATGTACTTATTCCGCTAGGACTTTTGTAAAAGATGTATACAGTAAACCCTCTTTTTAACGAACACGGTTATAACGAACAACCGTGGGGTCACTCATAGCGTAGTTGCTAGCATAACAGCTTTCTATGCCAAAGGTTGTGGTTCAAACCTGCGGGTGGCCCTAGGATTTTTTATGGGAGTAAAAAATCCTTGGTTATGCCGTCCTTCGGAGGGGACGTTAAAAGGTGGTTCCGAGCCTGTGCGAAGTCAGGTACTCGTTAAAGATCCCTATCCTAATAAAACCTGGATAGGCAAAATTTAGGACTCTCACTGTAGCATCGTCCGATTAGCCATAGTAGCATAAAGTGACGCTAAACGAATAAACAAACAAACAAACGAACACCCGTTTATAACGAACTATCGTTGCGGTCCCTTGAAAAATTAATAGAAAACTATGCTTTCTCCTCGTTCATAAATATTCTCGAAATATTCTCTTATAACGAATTAACGAACTACTTTTGTGGACCTCAGAATTGAATTTGTTCGGTTATTACGAAAAATAAAGAAGAAACAAATAACGAGACGTCTTGATTCCCAGTAAAGAGCGGCTCCTTTCTGTCCAAATCCTTACCTCTTCCCTCTATTCAGCTCAATTCTGTTATTCACAGTCTGTGACAGCTTCTGGTTTCTAGTGTTTTCATTGCTTTTATTACTAGCTTCAATTCGAGTTTCCTACGAGGTCAAGAGAAAATCTATTGATTTAAATACAAGGTTGGCGATTCTCCAAGAAGTGGATAAAAAGTTGAGTCGAAATTGAAAATCGCGGAAAAATAAGGGATATTAAAATCTCCTCTGTCAACGATTATCGCTAATAAAGATAAAATTGATGCCTCCGTTGCTTCTTCATCAGAATGTACAAAAAAAAAAAAAAAAAAAAAAAAAAAGATTTGGACATTGTAAGTTCCTTTTTAAGTTTTGTATTTTGAATGATGGTTTATGTTAATCTTTAAGTATTATTAAAATGTATACATAGTGCATACGTTTAACTACTTTTTTAGTTTCTAAATAAACATGTCCCTGAAAGCGAATGCTGTATTGAAAATATTTCTTTTTAACCACCTGGATTTATACCAAGACATATAATATACATACAATATATTTTGTGGATATAACGAATTCTTTTATAACGAACAGAGAATTTTTTGGTCCCTTGGAGTTCGTTAAAACGAGGGTTTACTGTATCTTGAACGTACAAAAATATAATAATAATATAGTTATAAGGGATTTTCGCGTTTCCTGTGACATTTCTTAGAATGGATATCGTACCTTTGGAACGCAACGTCTCAATTGTTAAAAACGTTGTAAGCAAGTATTATTAGGGGGGGGGGAGGGGGAGTTAGAATGTGGGGGGTGAGGAAGGAATGTGCAGAACCTGTTGGAGTGCAGTGTTTTGACGTTGCTGCCTGTTGCTCGCCTCCTCTGGCTGCCTAATCAATTGATTTATCGCTAAAGCAAAGTCATTATTTCCGGCCATGTCCACCCCCCCCCTAAATCTTTTTAAATATTAACTTCTGACCCTTGATGGACTTTGAAATGTTTATTTATTCAGGCTTTCGTCCCTTTTTAGAACGGGCTGAAAAACACTCAGATATTCTCATAGCATACACGCTCCTCACATCTCTGTGGAGTTCATGAATAAAGCTCCTTATGTAATCAATTTTTACTTTCACTTACTATGTATAGTAAGGGAAAGTATTGCGATCGTGAAAATTTTCGAATTCCAGTTTTAACGGAAATACCTGTTTTAGGGCCCCTGAGTCCAAATAACCAAGTCCCGCAAAAAGGCTGTGTGTGTTGTGGTAACTCCCGGACGGAAACGGTAAGTCCTATGAAACTGAAATTTCATTTTAAGACAAGTATACACTCGAGACGTTACAAAATCTTTTTCATCAAAATCAGCTTACCAAAAGAGCCACTTTATACCATGCATTTTGCACCTTTTTTCGATTTTCTCAAAACGGTTCCGACGATTTTGTTTAAGCTGCTATATCGATGTAAAATTTAATGGGCTTAATATCATTTAGGTTTCATTCTGATTAAAATGGTCTGACAGGGCTTAAATCCGATATTTTAAATTTTCTTCATCTAAAGTACCTTTAATTTGTAGATTCTATAAAAATAACTATATATCTTGTTACCATTGATAAAAAACAGGTAAATATATAAATTGAATGAATTCGATACCCAACTAAAGGAGAAAACAGAAAAAATATTTTTTTAATGCAATTTTTCGTTTTTGAACATAAGAACAGTTATATACATGTATGATATACCGTTGGAAAGCTTGAGATTTTAGAAAAAATATTATCTCATACACAAGCTTTTAAAAGTTAGTAGAGATTGATGAAAAGCGGATAAAATTAGCTGATTGTTTTAGATAATAACATAATAGATTATTTAATAAAACGCATGTTTCTATTGAAAATCAATTTAATTAATTCTTTAAACTAATTTCATCTCTAACGGTATTTAAAAATTCTTAAATTGATTTTAACAAGGGTGGTAAGTAAAAGTCGTGTGCGCACCAGATTTTTATTATTTTATTTAACCTTAGTTATTGAATTATATTATCTTTTATGTCTATAAAGAGTTTTTAGGTGTAATCATTAGGGATGTCGTGATATTGGGCGATAATGTGATCCTGGAATCTCTTGGAACTGTCCACCACTATATTTATGGTTAACATTGAGTCCCAATCCATGTATTTTTTTTTTTTTTTGGAGTTGTAAAATATATTATAGATATTAAATAAGAACATAACGCAAAGATAATTGATTAAGTATTAATTATTAAGTTTCTTCTTCTTTGACTTGCTCTTCATGCCATAACTGACGTCGAGGAGCCTCTTTCCAATGCAGCCATGCCTCTCTGTCCCTACTAAGTCGCTTCGTTTCTTGGAGTGTTTTGCCTCTCTTCTCTCCGATCCGCTGAATATATTCCTGATAGGAAATTCTGGGACGGCCTCTCAGCCTCCTCCCAGTGTGTCGTGCTTCCAGAACTTCTTCTCCATCCGACAAACGTGGCCAAACCACTTCAACTGTTGATTCTCCAACAATGTCTTAAGTTCCAGAACTTCTAGATCTTCTCTAATGCGTTCATTCCTGACGCGGCCCCTTCTGGTCTTTCCAGTAGGGATGGGCATAATCAAATGAGGATTATCAGATCATTCGATTATTTCAATCATTCGAATTAATCGATTATCGAATTAATCGGTTCGGAGAAACGAATGATCATTCGAACTGATTTTTTTAAACGATAATCGAGGGATTACAAGGGGTAGGGATAATCGAATGTTTTTTGTTTTTTCTTTGCTCATCACATAAATTATATGCATATTTGCACCTAGGCTCAGCCAGCTCAGTAATCGTATAGAGGGGAATTGTGCCATATTATCTTTCAGAATGCATATTAATCATTCCATTATGGAATAATTCGATTACTAAATCATCGAAGTCCGATCATTCGATTATGACGATCATCCGATTATGCCCACCACTACTTTCCAGCAGCTCTCCGTAGGAACTTCACCTCGGCTGCTGTCACTCGGCTGACTTGCTTGTCCAGCATAATCCAGCTTTCGCTTCCATACGTGAGGGTTGGGAGGTATACCGACTCGTAAATGTGCTTTTTTGTTTCCTTGCCAACTTCCCTCTGCCCAACTATGCTGTTGCAGATAGTCATTCATCCGGTTGGCTTTGGATATCCTATTCGCTACTTCTGGGTCAATCTTCCCAGTGTTGCTGATAATTGTCCGCAAATAGGTGAACGCTTGCACAACTTCTAGTACCTCCCCATTTCAGATCAGCTAGACATCTTCATGTTCCTCTTTGATATGATAAGGACTTTGCTTTCGTTACTTATTTACTTGTTCAAGGTTAAAGAATTAATTACGTTGAGTTTCGATAGAAACTTGTGTTTTATTAAATAATCTAGTAAATTATTATTTATGAGAATCAGTTATTTATAAGTTGTATTAGCTTTTCACCACTCTCCATTAAATTTTACAATTTGGTTTATAAGATAATATTTTTTTTTATATCTTTAAGTTTCCAACGGTATATTATACATCCAAATTATTGTTATTATGTTCAAAAACACAAAAATTGCTTTAAAAAATATATATTTTCGCTCTTTTCTCCTTTAGTTGGATATCGAATTCTATCGAATTAAATATTTAGATGTTATTTCTTCTTCCAGTGGCGCGACAGACCATGTAGGCCCTTGGCCGCACGGTGTATTATGCAGTTAGAATACACTCGCGTTTCGCGATGAGCTGTGCAGGGTAGGGTCATCATTCCCTACACCTATACAACATGGGCTCCCCACATGTCATTTATTAATGCTAATAAGATATATTTCATTTTTTCGAATCTACAAAATTCACGGTGCTTTATCGGAAGAAGATTTAATATATCGGAATTTAAGCCTTGTTAAACTATTTAAATCAGAATGAAACCTAGAACATATTAAATCTCATTAAATTTTAGATCGATACAGCGAGTTCAATTAAATCGTTGGAGCCGTTTTTTGAGAAAAACGTTAAAAACTGCAAAATGTTATCAAGTTGCTTTTCTGGTTAGCCGACTTTTATGGAAAAGTTGCTTTAACATCTCAGGCGTATAGTTGCCATAAATATGAAATTTTAGTTTTGTTCAAGTTTTCGTTTTCGTGCTCGATTAACCACACAGGGACACGCACACAGATACCATTTCCTGCGACTTAAAACGCACATTTCCGTTAAAAATTGGAATTAAAAAAAATTCACGATCGCAATACTTTCCCTTACTACGTATTTCTTTTATAGGTAATAAAATTAAAATTATTTATCTTCCTGGGGCTACATGCCAATGAAACTAGTGGATGCACCTTGATTTTATTTCGCATACAAAACAAAAAGTACATATATGCTTTTAATTTCACTAACCTATATAGGAAATAATAGTGAGTTGAAAGCATTGCGATCGTGAATATTTTCAACGGAAATATCCAACTGTTTAAGTCTCACAAACATCACGAAAACAAAAGTCTTGAAACTGACATTTCATATTTCAAGACAACCCAGAGTGCCACTTTATACCATACGTTTAGCATATTTTTACTATTTTCTCAAAAAAACGGCTATAACGATTTTGATTTAACATGCTATATCGATGTAAAATTTTATGGGTTATAATATAACGTTTTATTCTGATTGAAATAGTCTGGCAGGGCTTAAATTCCGATTTATTAAATTTTCTTCCTCTAAAGTACTTTTAATTTTTTTGTTACGTAATAATTAACCATTTCTCGATGTTATCATTGACAAAGAAGGGATGCATATGAAGGAATGCTTTAACCAACTGAAAGAGGAAACAGCAGATATTATTTTTCCCGGTTAAATTTTATTTTAACCTCGCAAATTTGATAGAGTCTGGCACCCAGGACTGTTGTACAAACTCCGTAAATTCCTTCCTCCCACATATTTCCTGATTCTTCAATCTCTCTGATAGATCCTTCAAAATTAATCACAATAGTTCCTATTCATCCCTTTTTACACAGACTGCTGGTGTTCCTCAAGGCAGTATTCTAGGACCCATTCTATACACAGTATATACAGCTGATATCCCAACCCATCCTAACACTTTCCTTTCTACCTATGCTGATGACACCTGCGTGTTATCAGTTCATAAAGATCCATTTGTTGCTTCAAATACCCTTCAAGCCTACATCAAAGACCTAGAAGTATGGTGTCAGAACTGGAGAATAAAAATAAACTCCAACAAATCCCACCAAATAACCTTTACCCTTCGTCGTAAACCTTTGACTTCCTGCCCTAAAGTATTCTTTAATAACACTCAACTAGTTCCTGTTGAACAGATCCGATACCTAGGACTTCTTCTTGACAAACGCCTAACTTGGAATCCACATACACGACTAAAACGACAATACACTGCTCGCCACTTTAGGCTACTTCAACACTTACTAGACAAACGATCAAACCTTCCTCTTAATTACAAAAGGCTCATCTACATGACTATTATAAGACCAATCTGGACTTACGGAGTAGAGCTTTGGGGCTCTACTAAACCATCAAATTCTTCCCGCATCCAATCCTTACAATCTAAAATCCTTCGTAAAATCCTCAACGCTCCTTACTTTGTCACGAATAAACTTATCCATAAAGACCTTAATGTTCCCTATGTTACTGATTTGGCCCGGACCAGGTATCAATCCTTTCTTGACAAACTCCATTCTCACTCTAACCCACTAGTTTCAATCCTTTCTTCCTCTTCAATTCCGGATAATCCTCCGAGGCGCCTGAAAAGGAAATGGCCCCAGGACCTTCTAGTTTAAAATATTTTTAGAGTGCTGCCACTGGGTAGTGTCTCTACATGTTTTTCATGACAGTTTTGTATATTACCATCACATTTACTAGATGTATTTTTATTTAATACAGTTGTAAATATCAATAAATATGTTTAAAAAAAAAACTCGCAAATAGGTTATTATAACAATACTAATTAAATAGATATAATATACCGTTGGAAACCTAAAGATTAAAAAAAAAATGTTATGTTATGTATAAAGTTGTATAAGGTAATAAAAGTGATGAAACTAGATGATTGTTATAGATAGTAATTTCTATTTTTAAATTATTTATTCTTTCCATCGAAACTCAATGTAATGTTTTAACCTTTTTTTTTATCTCTAACTTTATTTAAAAGTTCTTACATTGATTTTAACAACGGAGGTAACCGTTTAACCAGATTTTTATTTAAATATACATATATAATTTTTTACTTAAGAAATTTAGAAACTTGCTCCTGACCTTCTTTATAGAAAACACATCTAGGTTTTACTAGTGTGTTCATGCATGTTCACAATACAGCTTTTCATTCTGGCGTACGCATAATAATAGTTCAAAATCAGCTACAGATCCTTCAAAAATGATTTATGGAATAATTTTACTGTTAGTGTCTGCTATGCCTAAAACAAGCGATAGGACTGAAAAGAATGTGGATGAGGGATCTCATTTGGATGAATGGTAGTGAGTGAGAAGTACAGATATCACGGGCTATTGTTCTGCTTCATCCTTTTATGCCATTATCAGGTTCAGAAATGCCCAGGCAATCCCTTCATTGTCACTAAATGTATTGACAGGTACAGATAAATGGAATGGAGGATTTACTTAAAATACATGTCATGTAAGTATTCTTTAACTTTACGCGATCTATTCTAACGATTAAAGTTTAAAAAAAAAAAAATTATATTTATTGGAATCAACAACTGTATTATTGAATAAATCAAGTAATTTAAGGAATACATAGAATACACATGATACAATAGTACAAAAACTACCAATTCACTGCACTCACAAAATATACTAAACGAGAAGTATGAAAAATGTAATTTATTTTTTCAAATTAGAATTAAAATAAATCCTACCAAATCACCTTCACTCTACGTTTTAAACCTATGACTTCCTGTCCCGTCATTACCTTTAATCACACTCTACTCATCACAGTTGAACAAATACGATACCCTGGACTTCATCACAACAAACGTCTTCCATGGAATCATCGCTTAACGACAACTGCTCGTAGATTCCGACTACTAAAAAACTTACTTGACAAACGTTCAAAACTCCCTCTTTGTACTAAAATTCATTTACATAACCATTATCAGACCTAGTTGGTCTTATCGCATTGAGCTATGGGGTCCACTAGACCACTAGACGCATCCGATCCTTGCAATCCAAAATCCTCGACGCTCCTTACTTTGATTCCAATAAACTCATCCATAGAGACCTCAATATTCCAATAGTTGCAGAAAGATCCCCAAAAAAGATACACCTCCTTTCATTCCAAACTACCCGCCTATACGAATCCGATTGTCCCAAACCTCTCATCTACATCTATTCCCGATAGTCCTTCGAGGCGCCAGAAAATACGGTTGCCTCCAGACCTACTGATCAAATAAACACTGAATTGCTACCGCTGGGTAGATTCTTCTCAAGACTTTTACAAGCCAATGTTATCTGAATAGTCCCGATTAAATGTGGTAAATGCGTGTTATTATTCAGTTGCTAAATTACTTAGCTCGCGGCTTCTGTCTAAAAACTAAAAGGTTAGAATTTATAAAACTATTATTCTTCCGACGGTTTAATTTCAACATATCAATTTCGTAAGAAATGTTCTGTAGTAACTTTTGGAAATAAACATCTAAATTGTTGGTGGGAAGCATTAGAAATAGAAATAGAAATAGAAAAAAAAACTTTACTCTGGGACAGTGTCCCTTAAGAATAACAATTATGAACAAAATAATGAATTATAACTGGCCAAAAACAATATATAACTACAATTAAATAACACAATAATGAAAAAAAGAAAAAAGGGTCATAGTACCATCTCTATTTACCAATTAAATAAATAAATAAATAAATAAGAATAAACATAAAATGTAACTTTTACATCTCATTAAAGTAAGTGCATTAAAGTAAAATACACCTTACATAAGTTGGCATAACAAAAATTAGCTTAACATCTGTCTGAAGAGAAAGGAAGTATTAAAGAGGAGGGATTAAAAGATGTTAGGGAAGGAGCATGACGGATGTTTGAAGGGAGAGTATTCCATAAGGCAGTGGAACGGGATAAAAAGGAGCAGTCATATTTTTTGGTTCTATGGAAAGGAGTGTGGAGGTCGGACAGACGGGATCTTGTTTCCTGGTGATGGGTTGAGGATTTAAATACCAGAAGGCTGTAGACATAAAATGGATGGTGGGAGCTTATGATTTGATAGAGGAATGATCCAAGGAAATATTGTCTTCGAAAGGTTGGGGTTAACTACTGTAACTCGTCGTAGAGGTGGGATACATGGGACCGTCTCGAGGTACCGAACACAAATCTTAAGAAGCAAAAAGCATTACTAAAGCAACGGTAAATTTAAACGTTGCATGATACCGTCAACCGGAAAATTCTCAGTTATATTCCTTTATTCCATAATATGATTAGTAAAATAATTTCAAATATGTTTCTTGAAGTAATTTCAAGTTGTAAGTATTTATCAATTTATACCTGAATGAGGAAATGGCGGAGCCCTGCGGTTTGCATTGCCTTAGTCGGAGCATTGTTAGTAGTGAGCGTGCCTTTGATGAGGAACGGGCTAATCAATCTGGCTAATAGGCTCATATAATCTCAATGAGGAAATAATTCACGTTTTGAGTTTAATTACAATTATTGTAGATTATTTATTAACAGGATCCAAAGCAATGGAGTTTAGAGTTTATTGCAGTTATAGACAATTCAATTAATCTTTGAAGGGAAGTTTAGGTATGAAGAGCATTTCCTTAATAGTTCTCTTAGTGTATATTCAAATCAGGCCCAGGCAATTGAATTTAATCACATATCACACACTCCTGCAAGTAATAGCCTAATAACAATAAAATATTCTTACCTTCAGTTAACTATGTATAGTTAGGGAAAGTATTCGGGTCGTGAAAATTTTCAAATTCAATTTTCAACAGAAATGTGCGTTTAAGGATAGCATGAGAATTAAATAATTGATTAAGTCCAAGAATTAAATAGGACCCTAAAACGCATGCAGTATAAAAAATTGTATCAGGTACGCTTACATTTTATTTATGGTAATGAATTTGATCCAATCGAATGCTTTGGTTTTTTCTACTTATTTATATCATACACTTAATGAAATGAAGAAATTAAAAAGAAAAAAAAAACATTTCTTCAACTACTACTGCTAGAATAAAAATTTTAATTATGTCAGATTTTAAGCATTATGCTATTAGGAACAATTAACATTCTGAGACTAAATAAAGTGGAACAATTTTTAACATATTTATTGATATTTACAACTGCATTAAATAAAAATACATCTAGTAAATGTGATGGCAATATATAAAACTGTCATGAAATAGGTGTAGAGACACTACCCAGTGGCAGCACTCTAAAAATATTCTAAACTTGAAGGTCCCGTAGCCATCTTCTTTTCAGACGCCACGGAGGATTATCAGGGATTGAAGGGGAAGCAAGGATTGTAACTAATGGATTGTAGTGGGAATTGAGTTTTTCATGGAAGGAATGGTACCTGGTTCGGGCTAAGTCAGCAACATATGGAATATAAAGGTCTTTATGAATGAGTGTGTTTGTGACAAAATAAGGAGCATTGAGGATTTTCCGAAAGATTTTGGATTGCAAGGATTGGATACGAGAGGAATTCGATGGTTCAGTTGAGCCCCATAGCACTACTCCGTATTCCATATCGGTCTTATGATGGTCATATAGATGAGCCTTTTGTAGTTAAGAGGAAGGTTTGATCGTTTGTCTAGTAAGTGTTGAAGTAGCCTAAAGCGGCGAGCAGTGTCTTGTCGTTTTAGTCGTGTATGTTATGTTATGTTATGTCGTGTAAAGTGGAAGGTTGGAGCGTTTGTCCAGTAAGTGTTGAAGCAGACGAAAACGTCGGGCAGTTCCTTGTCGTTTCAGTCTTGTATGGGGATTCCAGTATTTTTTTAAAAATTTATTTTTATGTGCTTGTCTTTCATTTTCAATATACAATATATATATATATATATATATATATATATATATATATATATATATTATTCTTTATTCATAATATGATTATAAAATAATTTTTTTTTTTTTTTTTTTTTTTTTTGTGTGTTTAATCAGCATTTTGTAAAAACATGTGGTTAGTTATAATTTTGGAAATATATTTTGTATTGAGTGATGTAATTTCTATGACGATGACTGTACATGCACTCAAAATATAATAAAAAAATCTGGTGCAGGCAAGAGACGACTTTCACTTACCTTGGCAGTTAAAATCTAAGAACTATTAAATTAACTTAAAGTTGAAAAAAAAAAAAATGAAATCCAGGAAGAAATAAAGTCTCGATTAAAGGTGGAAAATGCGTGTTATTATTCAGTTGCTAAGTTACTTAGTTCGCGGCTTCTATCTAAAAACTTAATGGTTAGAATTTATAAAACTATTATTCTTCCGACGGTTCTTTACGGATATGAAACGTGCGTACTTTGAAGGATGAACAAAGGCTTAGGGTTTTCGAAAATAAGGCACTGCGTAAAATATTTGGTCCGAAGAGAGATGAGGCCACTGGAGAGTTTAGAAGGTTGCTCAACGCGGAATTGCGGAACTTGTATCCTGTGAATATTATTGAGTAGATTGCATCGCGGAGACTCAAATGAGCGAGTAAAGTTGTTGGGCTCGATGAGGAGTGGATTCCGAGTATGTTGGTATTAGCTGATCCGACTGGTAGACGTACGAAAGGTAGGCCGAAGCGTCGATGGGAGGATTGCGTTAAGACTGATCTCGGGGGCTTGGGCTTGGTAAACATTGGACGAATCTGTTTAGACAGAATTTGGTGGTATCGGCATCGAACGTAAGCCTATTATTATTATTAAAAGTTGAAAAAAGTGTTAATTTAATTTAAATAAAAAGTGTATTCAGTTTCGTTCGAAAAATATGATTTAGATTAAATAATACAACGATATTTAATTACTTCTTACTACTCGTCACATTACATTACTTTTACAACTTTGTGTATCAGATAATATTTTTTCTGAGAACTTTCTCTTTTCCAACGGTATATTATACGTCTATATTACTGTAAATATCAAAAAGCTCTAAATTACAATAAAAAATATTTGCGCTCTTATCTCCTTTGGATGATTATCAAATTCGTTCAACTTGTGTGAATTGTTTTGGAGGAAATGTGTAAAATGTATGGTATAAAGTTGCTCTTCTGGTTGGCCGATTTTCATGAAAAAGTTGCTCTAACATCTCGGGAGTATAATTGGCTCAAATATGAATGTTCAGTTCTGCATAATTAATTGAATTGAATTTCTATAGACACAAGTTTTTTATTAAAAAATCTATTATATTATTATATGAAATAATAATCAGTTAGTTTTTTCGGCTTTCGACTCTCTTTATTAACTTTTAATAGCTTGTGTATAAGATAATTTCTTGAAATCTTTGGCTTTCCAACGGTATATTACACATCTATTGTATATTACTGTTCATATGTTCAAAAACGAAGAATTGCATTAAAAAAATATGTTTGCAGTTTTCTCCTTTAGTTAGAGATTGACTTCGTTCAACATATATATATATTTACCTATTTTTTTTTTTATCGTTGATAACCTGATTATATTGTTTTATTTTTATAGTATCAATATAATTAAAGATACTCTAGAGGAAGAAAATTTAAAATATCGGCATATAAGCCCTGTTAGACTATTTCAATCAGAATGAAACCTATATCATATTAAAGCCCATAAGATTTTACATCGATATGTAGAGTTTAATCAAAATCGTTTCAGCCAGTTTTGAGAAAATCGTAAAAAGGTACAAAATGTATGGTATAAAGTACATCTTCCGGTCAGCTGATTTTGATGAAAAAGTTTCTGTAACATCTCGGGCGTATAGTTGCCTTAAATATGAAATTTTACTTCACACACGCACACACACACACACAAAATACTTTTCTGCGGGACTTGGTTATTTGGACTCAGGGGACCCTAAAACGTGTATTTCTGTTGAAAACTAGAATTCGAAAATTTTCACGATCATATTTCATAAATAGGTAAGTAAAAGTAAAAAGGGATGGACGTATAGAACAGGTAGTTTCTAAAATATGCTCTAGATACAGATAGAGAGCGACAAAATTCACAGGTTCTAGACGCCACTGTCATTGCATCTCTCCACTAAGGCGGGAATGCAGCAACTGTCAAAGTTCCCGGCTTAGGCTATATTTAGGACTGGAATAGATTTTTATTTCTGAAGACACCTTACCTGAAGAATCCTTGACAGGCTGGAAATTAACTTGGACACGACAGAAATAGGGCCTCCTTTTGAAATTTCCCAAGAGTAACCTGATTAAAACGCTTGTCTCGTTTGAATTTTACTGTCATTTCGTTTTTGAGATTCCTTGTAATTTGCGTCTTAATAGAGAATTATCATATTTTAAATACTCAGGTTCTCCACTATTAAATATTTCATGAATTTATATTACTTTAAAAAAAAATAAAAATATTTTAATAAGAAATCTCGCGTACGACGACGTTTTCGGCCGGTAGCAGGGCGAAGCGATTTTCTTGAATGCGTTGATTGACTTACATGATGCAATAAAATGATCTTGCATATAAATTCCTTTTAAAAGCGTTATATTTCGATTATTTATGTATATTTACATCTTTAAAACTATACTTTCAAGAATAACTATCTATATAAGATATTAACTATCTTTACTAGAACTTAATAAAATTATCTTATGGTAGAAGTTAGTTCAGGGTGCAGTTAAAGAAAACACAATTAAGTATAAACTTAATTTAGTGGTGCCGACGTTTCACCTTAAATTATAGGCCTTCTTCAGGGCTATTAAAAAAAAGATAATAACCAGTAGTAGAATACAATACATAAAGATGATAAGTAAAAGAAATATACTGATAATTAAAAACAAAGCGAAATGTTAGTTATGACAATTGAGAAATATAAATAAAATTAGAAACAAAAGGGACAAAAGAAATTTAACAAAAGGTGAATAATTAGATAATTTTTTTTTTTTTTTTTTTTTTTTTAAATTTTACAATCTGTCCCAATTTGGACATTAATAGTATTGCTGAATGATATCAAACATACTACATTCATACAATATTTACACAACATAAAATTACAATAAAATATATACACAATAATGAATCAATACAAAAGTCAATAATTCACTTATACCTATATACACATACACACACTCATACATACATCACATTGAGTGGAGAATCTAGCCAGTGCTAGAACTCCAATATATTTACAAAAGGTCGCGGGGCCACTGCCGTTTCAACCTTCTAGGTGGGTTGTATGGATGAGTGGAGCTGGATAGGGATTGAGCTAAAGGATTAGGATGATGAATGAGGTTCTGGTGGAATTTGGAAAATTTGGATGGAATTAGGTCTGAAATAAATGGAACATTAAGGTCGTGGTGCAAGGTATAATTGGAGACATAATAAGGAGCATTTACTATTGTACGGAGGACTTTGGATTGAAAGGATTGAATGCGTTTGATGTTAGAACGTTTAGCTGTCCCCCACAGTTCAAGTCCGTAGGTCCAGATGGGCTTCAGTATTGTCTTGTAGATTAATAATTTGTTTTCAACTGTAAGTTCAGATTTTCTGTTGAGTAGTCGGTATAACTGTCCGAATCGTCGGTTGAGTTCTTGTCTTTTAAGTCTTGTATGTGGGTTCCAAGTCAATCTTTTGTCTAACAGTAAGCCAAGATACCGGACTGTATCTGAGAGAGGAATCGGTAATGAGTTGAAATAAACTGGCGGACAGGATTTTCGTCTAAGAGTAAAGCGTACGTAAAACGTGTTTACATTTGGCTTCGTTCACCTTTACACGCCAGTTATTACACCAGTGTTCGATAAGGAAAAGGTGTCTCTGAAGGTTTAAGGATGCTGTTTCAGGATTGGAACTGGATGATAGGATGGCGGTGTCGTCTGCAAAAGTTGCCAGAAAGGTATCAGGATGTGTAGGAATATCAGCAGTGTAAAGGATGTAGAGGATGGGTCCCAAGACGCTGCCTTGAGGAACACCGGCCTCAACGGGATAAAGGTTAGAAAATTCTTCACCACAGCGAACTCGGAAGGAACGGTTCGAGAGATAGGATCGGAGAATGAGGTATAGGGACTGGGGTAAATGGGTTTTCAGCTTGAAGAGTAATCCAGTGTGCCATACCCGGTCAAAAGCTTGCGCAATGTCCAGAAACGCACCAGAACAATACTCTTTGCATTCAAGAGCTGAGGAAATATGGTCTACAACTCGGAGCCCCTGTTGAACTGTGGAATGCTGAGGACGGAATCCAAACTGATGGGAAGGAAGATTTTGAGATTCTAATATGGGTAGGATACGTTTTAGAAGAAGCCTTTCGAAGATTTTTGAGAGGATGGGGAGTAGACTAATAGGCCTGTAGGATGAAGTGTTGTTGGAAGGTTTACCTGGTTTTAAAAAAAGGATGATGGTGGAATGTTTCCATAACAGAGGAAAATAGGTGGTGCGGAGGATGCAGTTATAAATATAAGTAAGGAATATAATAGCTTTCTGCGGAAGTTGTCGGAGGATCTGGGGAGTAAGGAGATCGTGTCCAGGAGATTTACGGAGAGTCAGTTTTTGGAGAAGATATTTGACCTCAGAGGGATTAATAGCTTTAGGAGGTAGGGAAAGTGGAATCGGTGACATAAGAAAGTCTTGCACTTTTGCGGTGTGATTGATGTGGGATTCCGGGTGAGGAGTGAATACTTTGGAGAGGTGTGTGGCGAATTCCTCGGCTTTATCTTCATCAGACGCAGCCCAGGAGTCATCACCACGTCGGAGAGGATGGGAAACATGATGGTATTTTAGGATCTTTTTCGTGACATTCCACAGGGAATTATCACGAGCTGATAGAGAGGAGAGGTAGGAATTAAAGGACTGGGAACGGAAGTTCGCCAACTCCCTCTTCAATTGTCTACAATAGAAGTTATAGGAGCGGCGATCTGTTGGGTGTCGGGTGCGCTGCCATAATGATCTTGCTCGGCGTTTGGTGTGGATAAGGTCTATAATAGGTTGTGGAAAATGATTTTGGTCTGGATTTATATTGGAGTGTTTAGGAGAGGAAGCAGTCCAGACAGCTTGTTGGATGGCGGTGGTAAAGGAATAGACGGAATTATCTAGGTCATCTTGGGTTTTGAGGGTTACTCTGAGGTCAATATTATCGGTCAGGATTTGGCGGAAAAGGTTCCAGTTGACAGGGCCTCGGATGAATGATGGTGGAATGGGTTTTGGAATTGGATCGAGAGATACTTTTAGGATCAGTGGACTATGGTCTGAGGATAGTTCATCAAGGCGAGTTAAAGACAAGTTGAGAGAGCCTAATCCGCTGTGGATAAAGAAGTCGAGGATGTCAGGATTGCGGTTAGGATCGGTTGGCCAGTAGGTAGGGGAGTCAGGAGGCAGGATATTAAAATTTTGGGAGTTGAGTGCAGACAGCAAATTTCGTCCCCGAGAATTCGTGGTTCTGGAACCCCACTGCTGATGCTTGGCGTTTAAGTCTGCACCCAGAATGAAACGATTTCCTAAGGAATCCAGGAAGGATACAAATTCAGAATTGGAAATGGAATGTTTAGGAGGGCAATATGCAGATGTGAGGGTTACCGGAAAGGAAAAAGTCTTGATTACTATGGATGTGGCTTGTAGGAAATCATAGGTGGGAAGTGGGAGTAAATGATGAGAGAGGGATTGGTGGACAATGATAGCAGAACCGGCATGGGCTTTACCGTCTGGGTGGTCAGTACGGTATGTCATGTATTGCGGTATTTTGAAGTACTGTTTAGTCGTTAGTCTTGTTTCAGTTATAAGTGCAACATCGATTGTTTTGTCTTGCAACAACGCTGTCAGTTCGTCAGTATGATTTCTAACACCATTCGCATTCCAAAGGAGAATGGATAAGGAGTTAGGTGAAGTCATTTAAGGATTTTTCAAGGCAGGGATTAGATTCGATACTAGATTTGTAAGGAGTGATATAAGCGGCATAACAAGAGATTTGATTTCGGAGATGAACGATGTCATTAGACTGGTAAGATCTGTGACGTTTGATGGTGGAGGGATATGAGAAATTTGATGTTGAGGAGTTTTTTGAAGATTAGGTAAACTTTGAGGGATAGATTCTTGTACAATAGATTGAGAATGTTGAGGAAAATGTTGTTCCGGCAGTGCCTCGACTTCATGATTCTGGTTACCACCTCCAAGCAAGTGGGCAAATGACACGTTAGAATTTACAAGTTTTGATGGTTCTCTTCTGCTTCTGGTTGGTACAGCTGTTTCATTCGGATCCTGAGGTTTTTGGTATCTGGTTCTGAGTTTCTTGTAGATTTCACATCCCTTGTAGTTAGCCGGGTGGTCCTTGAGGCACAGAGCACATACAGCGGGTGCTGATCTTGATCTTGTACATTGTTCTGTTTTATGCTGTTCACCGCATTTCACACAGCGTGGTATGTGATGGCAATAACTTTTGGTATGACCATATGCCTGACAGTTATGGCACTGGACTATTTCTTTCTTTGTGTAAGGTTTTTCAACTTTTACACGGGTATAGTACAGTCTGCTGAGGTCATAGATTTTTTCGACTCCTGCTGATGGTTCCAAGTCCACGAAGAATAGAGGCAGTGGACTTTTATCTTTTAGAACGTTGGTGACTTGCCTCACTTGGAATCCTAATTCTGTCAGTTCTTCTTTGATTGCTTCAACGGGTGTTGAGGAATGTAGGTTTCTGATTACGACCCTTAATGCTCTCTCTTGGCGCAGCTGATAAGTATGAAAGTCAGCTTTGGTCTCAGTCAGATATTTTACAATCTTTCTGTAGGTTTCAGCAGTAGTCGGAGATATTTTAGTATCATTGGTTCTACTTATACAATAATAACTATTAGGATCTGTTACTTTGTTTAAATGCGCACACATCAGTTTAAAATTTTTAATATTTTTAACAAATATTGGTGGAGGTAGTGGTTCTCTGGGTATAGGAGAAGATTCCATGGTTTCTTTTTCATTTTGGAGGATCTGAAATGGATTCGGTGTAAAAAACGGAGATTCATCAGTTATTCCTTGTGATGATGTGCTGGGCTGTGGTTCAGAACCTAATGAGGTAGCTGACGCGGTCGCTGGTGGAATCATTTTTTTATTTTGTTCACGGCGGGGTCTCTGTTTTGTGGGAGACGAGTTAGAACCTGCAGATCTAGATCTTTTACTTGCAGACTTTGAGGACATGACTTGATGAAAATATCTCATTGATTAAGAAAATAATAATAATAAATAAATAATGAGATAAGAATTAAAGATAAAAGAAAGATAATTAAAAGAAAAGCAAGCCCGAGCTTGCCGAGCTAGCGGCAATCAGCTGATCAGTCACCCTTCTTTCACTTTTTCGTGATTGTACAAAGTAAATTATAACTTTGCTTACCGAAACTTCTCCAATATTCACTGCCGTAATATTCCTTAGGTCTAGTGATGTTCTCCAGACTGAATTCTAGCGAATTCCTACTGAAAAAAGCAAAAATCTGAGAGACGATGTAACGTATGACTGTTATCATCGAGCGCATCAGCTGATCAGAATTAGATAATAGAAAATTAAAAATTTTAATGATATCAATATTTACAGTATGAAAAATTGTAAAGTTAAAAAAAATAATAATAACTTTAACAGAACGATAAAAAGACCTACAAATCTATGACGTACAAAATGTATAATAAACATATAATATAAAATAATTGAATACGTAACTTATCTCTCTGTGAATGAAACTTATCCATATTTAACCTTTATGGTCCCAGATTACGGAAAAAAAAATGAAAAAAATTATAAGACAAAATTATAAAAACTAATTACTTTTTTCACACGATTGGCGAGCGTAGAGTGGTCAAACATCAAATTGATTGGCTAAAATCTAAATCTTCCCTATATTTTACGTTTGAAGTCCCAGAATACGGGGAAAATAATACAAAAAATCTAATTATGGCTCGGAGTTGCTAAAACCTGCTAATAGATGAATTTTATATCATTTAGGAAACTCTTGAAATTATAGATTGTAAAAATTTTGATTCGGAGTGTTGTGTCTGAAGAAAATTATGTATCATCTAAAACGCAAAAAATCGTAAAAATTATTTGTAATGTTTAAAGACTAGAAGGATTGATGGAACAAATCCTACAAGGAAATTGGGGTAACTTGGGAGTTATATACTTTTTTGTTATTGAATAGGGGCATACATTTACAAATTGCTAAATTAACTCTACAAGTAGATTGCAATGTATATTCAATAACGATTTTGGAAATATAATGTCTTACCTGTCTCAGCAATGTCCATTGTTAAATAAAAGCCAAAAGAATTTGGGCTAAATATACCTTGGACACAATAAATAGCCATCGAATAAAGATAATCCCACTAATGGTTATTAGGCACTTGTGCGAACAGGAATGATTCACTCATTTACTATTTATTTGTAAACTCGGTATGGCGGGAAATAGTAGTATTAAGGGTCTTGCCAACTAATAATAAAAAGGTGAAGCACTGGACAATTCTAAACTTTTGACTTGTTAGTATTTGATAATTTTTTTTTTAATCATGTCGGGATGAGTGACATTAAAAAACAAAAAAAAAACAAAACAAAGATGGGCTAACGTAGACTCGATCCCGTTTCAAAACGAGCTGGTCTTGAGTACTTAACATTAAAATAAAAAAAGGTAATATTAAATAAAAAGATAAAATTGAAAGGAAACAAAATAAATAAAAGTGTAATTAAAAAAATTTCATTTGATGTAATTTGTTTTTCCTTTTTGTTTATATTGTATGAATGTGATTCTTTAGCGATATTATTATTGCTCATTGTGACAAATTGTAATACATACGAATAAAAAAATAAATAAAAAAAACGTGTAAAAATATTTCTGATGTTTTCTCTTCTTGTTGGTTATCAAATGCTTTTATATTTATATTCATTCATTTGTTTTACCACTGGTAACTAGTTAAAATGGTTAATTATTTCCAATCGACAAAATTAAAGTTACTTATGAGGTAGAAATCTTAAACATTTGTCAGTGAGGCCAGTCACACCGTTTGAATGACAATGAAACCTACATGAAATTTAAGCGCATGTAGTTTTATATCAATATAGTGAATTTATTACAAATCTTGTTTGTAAAAGTGTAAAATACACCGTATAAACTGGCAATTCTGGTCTTCCGATTTTTCTGATAAGGTATATACTTTTAATTATAATTATATTGTTTCTTTTCTTAAATATACAATTTCATTAAGGTACGACGTTTTTTAGGCTTACCGCTTAAACACATTTTTCAGAAATTAGTCATATGGACTCATTAAATCATATAACGTTTGTTTCCATTGAAAACATGGATTTAATATGGGATCACTTGTAGCTGGGTGGCTAGCATAACAGCCTCCTATACCAAAGGTCCTGGGTTCAAACCCGCAGGTGTTCCTAGGATTTTTTAGTAGGAGGATAAAGCGTTAGTTATGCCGTCCTTCGGAGGGGACGTTAAAAGATGGTCCTGGGCCTGTGCGATGTTAGGTACTCGTTAAAGATCCCTATCCTAATAACACCTGGATGGGCAAAATTTAAGACTCCCACTGTAGCATCGTCCGATTGGCCACAGTAGGATAAAGTGACGTTAAATAAACAAACAAAATGAATCTAAAATATATTTATATGTACATTAGAACAAAAATAATCGAGTAGAAGTGCCCACTGTTTAGGGGTTGAATAAATACCATTCCTGACACTTTGATTCCTGAGGTGAAATTGCCCGTCGTAAAGATAGTTCTGTGTAATTTAAAAGGGGTTTCACTGAATCCGGAATTTTTATGTACCCGCTTTTGATGTAATCTTTGAGTGGCTTATTGAGACGTAAAATCCTGAGAATGTTAAATTGTTCCATCTGTTGAGGTCGTTAAAATTTCTTGGATTTTAAGCCTGAATTAAATCGCTGCTAAAGATTTCGTCACCTGAAATATATTGAAATTGCCTGAGAGACATAATATGACATATAATAAACAATAAAAAATTCTAAACATATTATTACTTTTAGTTACTTATATACGAAATATATAGTATGGGAAAATATTGTGATCGTGAAAATTTTCGAATTCCGATTTTCAACGGAAATACACTTCACATGAAATGTCCGTTTTCAAGGTAAAGGATTTTTATTAAAAATACGATATGAAAACAAGATAATTTTATTCGAAGTATTCACCTTCTTTTTCTACACATTTTTCCCAACATGACACCAACTTTTTTATCCCCGAACTGAAAAACTCTGAACTTTGAAGTGAAACAAAGTCTGAAATCGCATTTTTCACTTGATCAGTCATTTTCAAAAAGTTTTCCTTTGACGAATTTGTCTAAATTCCTGATCACGTGGTATTCTGTTGGAGACAAGTAAGGAAAATTGGCGGGTGCGGAAAAACTTCGTAGCCCAGTTCTTTCAATTTTTGCACGGTATGTTTTGAAACATGGGGTCTTGCTGCCGCTCAGTGAGATCATGAGGTACCCATGTATCGAGCTTTTTTACTTTCCCAATACACTTTAAATGTCTGGAAACGGTTTTCTACTGTATGTTTGAGGACATCGTTGGCTATTACGGACGGAGGTCTTCCTCGGGGCAAGTTTTCCAAGTCGGTATCCCCAGCTGAAAACTTAGCAAACCAACGGCGAATGTTCCGTTCATTAACACTCCCTTCCCCAAACGCCTTGCAAATATTTCTAGCGGCCTCAGCTGCTGAATGGCCGAGTTTAAACTCGTACAAAAATATTACTCGAAAATCGCGTTTTTCCATGTTCATATTTAGAGGTATACTAAAAAGTGGGTAATTGATGGGAAGCTAATGTTATAATACAAAGGTAGAGGATTTGTAAATGTTTACTTTAAATATGTAAACATTCCGAAGAAAACAACAGAGACCTGCAAAATCCTTTATGTATTTCAGAAACTACACTGTCGGACAAAATTAAAGGATCACTTACAAATATTTATATTATTATTACATAATAGATAAAAATAGGAATTCCTTTGTCCCAGACTGGACTTTGTGTTGTATCTTATCAGGTTAATCCTCTACCTTTTTATATTCCCACCCGTTTATGGAGAAAAGGGTCAGTTAATCCTCTTCTTTTCTTTCTTCCTATCAGTAAATGGTTAGTTGTTAGCAAAGATTCATCTTATTGAAGATTTTCTAACATTTAAGAGACTTTTGTTTTTTACTTGTGAGTTTAGTAAGAACGTTGTGATGGCCAACAGAAGAGCATTGACCGAAGAGGAATCAATTTGTGCTGTTGCTTTGAGTGAAGAAGGGTTTTCTCAAAGGCATATTGCGCAACGGCTCCAGCGGTCACAATCCGTAGTGTCCAGGGTGCTTAATAGGCACCGTCAAACTGGAGGGCATACAAGAAGAGTCGGACAAGGCCGTCCGAGGTCAACTTCCCACCGTGACGAGAGATTTTTGCAACTGCATGCTCATCGGGATCGCCGATCAACTGGTAACAGTCTGCGTGGTCTCCTCCAGAGGTTCAGGAATGTGCGAATTTCAGAGCGAACCGTGAGAAGACGACTCAACGATTATGATGGATTGACCTCCCATCCTTCAGCTACTGGACCTCTTCTCTCCAGGGAACACCGGGTTGAGCGCTTGAGGTTTGCTCGGGATCACCTAAACTGGACTCAGGAAGATTGGAGCCTCGTATTATTCAGCGATGAGTCAAGATTCTGTCTCCGATCTCCAGATGGACAGGAAAAGGTATGGAGAAGGTGGGGAGAGAGGTATGCTCCATGCACTTTTTCTCCAAGGGTTGCATTTGGTGGTGGGTCAGTGATAGTATGGGAGGGCATAAATTTAAACTTCCATACAGAGTTGGTTCTTGTGAACCGTGGCTCTATAACTGCTAACAGGTACATTAGGGAGGTACTTGAGCTACATGTAATACCTTTCGCCAGAAATATCGCAAGTAACTTTATTTTTATGCACGATAATGCCCGACCTCACGTTGCTCGATCAGTGCCAAATTTCCTCAGACAAGAAGAAATTGACGTTATGTTTTGGCCACCCAGAAGTCCAGATATGAACCCAATAGAGCATGTATGGGACATGCTTGGAAGACGTGTCCGCGCCCGAGACCCACAAAATTTGGCAGATTTAAGGGAAATGTTTGTGGAAGAGTGGAACAACATCCCAGAACAACATGTAAGAGCCCTGGTCTCTGGAATGGGCAAGAGAATGGAAGCAATTATCAGAGCTAGAGGTGGGAATACCAATTATTGATCGTTTTCCTCGAATTCTTCCTTTTTATTCAGTTTTGTTATTTCATTTCATTTCAAAGATTTACTTTTTCATTTGATTTGTTTTCTTATTTATTTGTTATTACCCTTATAATAAAGTGTGACTTCCAATGAAAAAAGAATATTTTCAAAAATACCCTATACAGTTCAGTAATTTCTAAGTAAATAATTGAAGTGATCCGTTAATTTTGTCCGGCAGTGAATAAAAACGGACATTTCATGTGAAACAACCCAATAACTAAGTCCCGCAAAAAGGTCTGTTTGTCGGTCCCTGTGTGTATGTGTGTGTTTTTCTAATCATTTATTTTTACATTTATTTTTTTGTTATTTTATGAGTATTGATAATTTGTTATAATATTGTTAGAACTGAGCCTCCATACTTCTATATAATATTACCTCTAAAACGAAATTTATGAATTGTATACAATTTAAGAATGGATGCCTGCTTAAAGTATGCTAATCCACAGATTTATTATTTAAATCTCTAAATGCAGTGCCAAAAAAACACAAAACAGGTTTAGCTATTGTTTTTATAACCTCCAGCGGTAGGTTGAACATTTGTTTAAATTAAGGTTATTCAACCCTTTTCATGTAAAATAACAGAGAACCGATTTTTTATTTCGGTTGTGATGTGTTTACATTTAGGAATCCCCTAAATCTGCTAATCTGGAATTCAACGTTCAGGCTAATGGACTTTTGTTTAGAAAATCCGATTTGACGTTGTTTTATTACATTTGTTGTTGTTTTTTCCATATATTTTCTTGTCACATTCTGACGAGGTTAAGGTATCTACGATGTTACATTTCTATTTCATAAAATAATCCCTAAATATAATGAAAAAAAAGAAATACATATAATCGCTTATTAACTTTAATTACCTTTTCGATATATCAATAGTCCATTTTTAGATTACCAAATTCCACAAAAAAATTAAAAAGAATTCTTTTATATTGTAAAACAATAAGAAAATCTCTCAATAATTTATTATTAAAACAGTTTATATAAATATTTTTGCATTAATATTTGGATTCCTTTTTCTATTATTAAATTTCTTTTTGTATTATTTTGCTATAATATATTCTCGTCAATACTAACTAGTCGAATCACGGAATATGCTGAGGAAATTATCGGAGATTACCAATGTGGTTTTAGGCGGAATCGCTCAACTATTGATCAAATATTTTCCTTACGTCAAATATTAGAGAAAAAATTGGAATACAACGGTGTAGTCCATCAACTTTATATCGATTTTAAAAAGGCTTATAATTCAATAGACCTCAGAAGCTATATAACATCATGATTGAACAGGGAATACCTAGAAAGTTAGTAAACCTAGTAGAAGAGATGTGTTTGTCGGGAACATTCCATAAAGTTAGAATCGGTCATAATTACTCCGAGAGATTTGAGGTGCGATCGGATTTGAAACAGGGTGACTCCCTTTCACCTGTGTTATTTAATATATGTCATAGAATATGCCATAGAAAAGGTGATGTGTACCGAGAAAGGTTTAAATATGGGTGACAAGATTCCGGTTTTGGGGTATGCCGATGATCTGGTACTGCTAGGTGAAGACACGGAAACCATACAACTAAATACAATTGTGTTAATAAAAACCGGTAAAGAAATAGGACTCGAATTAAATACCGATAAGACGAAATATATGATTAGTAGCAGAAACGGTGGCGATCTTGGTGATATTGATGTATCAAGGCATACTTTTGAACACTTAGAGAAATTCAAGTATTTAGATTCAATGATAACAAGAAAAAATGTAATCCAGGAAGAAATAAAGTCCCGGTTAAAGGTGGGAAATGCGTGTTATTTCAGTTGCTAAGTTACTTAGCTCGCGGCTTCTATCTAAAAACTTAAAGGATGGAATTTATAAAACTATTATTCTACTTTCGACGGTTCTTTACGGATGCGAAACGTGGCCGCTTACTTTGAAGGACGAACAACGGCTTAAGGTTTTCGAAAATAAGGTACGGCGTAAAATATTTGGTCCAAAGAGAGATGAGACTACTGGGGAGTTCAGAAGGTTGCACAACGCGGAATGCGGAACTTGTATCCTGAGAATATAATTGAGTTGATAGCATCGCGGAGACTCAAATGGGCGTGTGAAGTTATTGGGCTAGGCGTCCGAAAGGTAGGCCGAAGTGTCGATGGGAGGATTGCGTTAATTCTGATCTCGGGGTCTTGGACATCAACAGTGAACATTGGACGAGTGTGTGTAGGCGGAGTTTGGTGGCATCGGCATCGAACCTTCAGGTTCGCTAAGCCTATTATTATCATTTGTATTATTAAGATTATTTTAACGTTATGTAAAAAAAAATATTCGAAACAAAATCTGTAGTTTTTTTTTTTTAAATGATTTAATTTCTGAATTTCGTTTTTAAAATAGAAATTCTTTGATCGAGTTTGGCATCCAGGTCTGCTATACAAGCTCCGTCAATTCCTCTCTCCAGCGTACTTCCTATTAATTCGTTGCTACCTCACTGATAGAGCCTTTAAAGTTAACCATAACCTTTTTTACTCATCCTTATTTACTCAGTCCGCCGGAGTACCTCAAGGTAGTATCTTGGGCCCAATCCATTATATTAGCCCAGTAGAACTAGATCAAAAAAGGGGGTTGGCTAGAAAAAGGTGGGGTAAATTTAATTTTTAGGCAGGATTGTTCGTACTGCTTCCCCTCATTAAAAACCCAAGTGTTCACACTTTTCAACCTCGTGCGTCATCCGCCATTTTGAAAAAACCTCTAAAAAAAAATCACTTTTTTCAGTTTTTCCCTTCTAAATCTCTTCCTGGACATTTTAAAGCAAACTTTGTCATTAGCAATTTAAAAGAACAATAAATTGCCTACATGTTTGGTATGTAATATATTGGAAAATTCGAAACACCTACTGAGATACGTGGTCGTCAATATTGGCAAAATTGTAAACAAAAAACACAACATTTCAGAAAAGTCGGTGGTTTCGCTTCAATAACTATTTTGGTGTGCAGTGTATTAAACAATACATAAGAAACAATCTTCTAGAGCATTAAATTTCTAACAAGTTAGTTGTATAAGATTTTTAATTGCTCCTAATTAAGCAAACAAGAAATGTTGAAATAACGTTTTTACTGAAAGTGCTCTGTTAATAGAAAATAAAATACTCCGTTTTAATTAAATCTTCTAATCGTAATATTATACTAAAAACATTGCTGTTTATATTTTAGGAAAAGAAAAGCGGTTTTGCATTTAATAAGAACAAATTTCCAATATATAGCATTTCCAAGTCAAATTCAACCTTTTCCAAGTCAAATTCAACCTTTTCCAAGTCAAATTCAACCTTTTCCAAGTCAAATTCAACCTTTTCCAAGTCAAATTCAACCTTTTCAAAGTCAAATTCAACCTTTTCCAAGTCAAATTCAACCTTTTCCAAGTCAAATTCAACCTTTTCCAAGTCAAATTCAACCTTTTTCGATTTCAATAAAATAATAAAAATCAAATTAACATGATTTTATGTTTTAATGGTTATTTTAATTACACCTTGTGTTTGTAACCCTTGTGGCTTGTTAAATATTCCCAGGGGCCTTTCTACATATAATTAGTCACGAATATAATAATAAGTATAACCGATACTTTAATTTTAAGACATTTGCGATACAAGGTCTGGTAGTCGGATTAGCGGGATTCGTTTTATTTTAGTTTTATAATCGCTGGCGAAAATATTATCAATAGAGGTTTATTTTAACTTTTTCGTATTTATTGGATAGTAGGCTCAGCAGATGCGTTCCCAAAGGTTCGTTACCGATTATACTATTAATTTTAATCGCGCTCGCTCAAATATGGGTTTATTATAACTTTTTCGTATTTATGGATGCAAGGCTCAGTAGCTGCGTTCTCAAAGGTTCGTTACCGACTACACTATTAATTTTAATCGCGCTCGCTCAAATATGGGTTTATTATAACTTTTTCGTATTTATTGGATACAAGGCTCAGTAGCTGCGTTCCCAAAGGTTCGTTACCGACTTCACTATTAATTTTAATCGCGCTCGCTCAAATATGGGTTTATTATAACTTTTTCGTATTTATTGGATACAAGGCTCAGTAGCTGCGTTCCCAAAGATTCGTTACCGACTACACTATTAATTTTAATCGCGCTCGCTCAAATATGGGTTTATTATAACTTTTTCGTATTTATTGGATACAAGGCTCAGTAGCTGCGTTCCCAAAGGTTCGTTACCGACTACACTATTAATTTCAATAGCGCTCGCTTAAATATGGGTTTATTATAACTTTTTCGTATTTATTGGATACAAGGCTCAGTAGCTGCGTTCCCAAAGGTTCTTTACCGACTACACTATTAATTTTAATCGCGCTCGCTCAAATATGGGTTTATTATAACTTTTTCGTATTTATTGGATACAAGGCTCAGTAGCTGCGTTTCCAAAGGTTCGTTACCGATTACACTATTAATTGTTATCGCCCTCGCTCAGTTATGGGTTTATTATAAATTCGTGTTTCTTTTCTATGCTAATTTCTGTATTTGTGTTTCGGGAGTTTTGTTAGTGAATGTGTTAATGTTTTTTTAGTCAGTTGGTCTAATGTATGTTAATTTCGTGTTTTTTGTAACTTTTCATGTATTGGGTTACCGCTTATCCTTGTTTTAGGATAGTAAGTTTTCTTTTTGGTTAATATTTTGGAGTTTGATAAAAATCAGCTAAACAGAACGATTTTATAAGTACATTCTTATTTGATAAACCTCTACTTGAGTTAGCGCAATTAAAATTAATAGTATAATCTGTAACGAGTCCTTGGTTACACAGCGACTGAGCCTTGTATCCAATAAATACGAAAAAGTTATAATAAACCCATATTTGAGCGAGCGCGATTAAAATTAATAGTGTAGTCGGTAACGAACCTTTAGGAACTCAGCTACCGAGCGTGGTATCCAATAAATACGAAAAAGTTATAATAAACCCATTTTGAGCGAGCGCGATTAAAATGATTAGTTTAATCGGTAACGAACCTTTGGGAACGCAGCTACTGAGCCTTGTATCAAATAAATACGAAAAAGTCATAATAAAAGCATATTTGAGCGAGCGGGATTAAAATTAATAGTGTAATCGGTAACGAACCTTTGGAAACGCAGCTACTGAGCCTTCTTTCCAATAAATACGAAAAAGTTATAATAAACCCATATTTGAGTGAGCGCGATTAAAATTAATAGTGTAGTCGGTAACGAACCTTTGGGAACGCAGCTACTGAGCCTTGTATCCAATAAATACGAAAAAGTTATAATAAACCCATATTTGAGCGAGCGCGATTAAAATTAATAGTGTAGTCGGTAACGAACCTTTGGGAACGCAGCTACTGAGCCTTGTATCCAATAAATACGAAAAAGGTATAATAAACCCATATTTGAGCGAGCGCGATTAAAATTAATAGTGTAGTCGGTAACGAACCTTTGGGAACGCAGCTACTGAGCCTTGTATCTAATAAATACGAAAAAGTTATAATAAACCTCTATTGATAATATTTTCGCCAGCGATTATAAAACGAATCCCGCTAATCCGACTACCAGACCTTGTATCGCAAATGTCATAAAATTAAAGTATCGGTTATACTTATTATTATATTCGTGACTAATTATATGTAGAAAGGCCCCTGGGAACATTTAACAAGCCACAAGGGTTAAAAACACAAGGTGTAATTAAAATAACCATTAAAACATAAAATCATGTTAATTTGATTTTTATTATTTTATTGAAATCGAAAAAGGTTGAATTTGAAATGGAAAAGGTTGAATTTGACTTGGAAAAGGTTGAATTTGACTTGGAAAAGGTTGAATTTGACTTGGAAAAGTTGAATTTGATTGGAAAAGGTTGAATTTGACTTGGAAAAGGTTGAATTTGACTTGGAAAAGGTTGAATTTGACTTGGAAAAGGTTGAATTTGACTTGGAAATGCTATATTACTTTTATTTTAATTGATTAAAAAACATTTGAATGATACACAAACAACTTTTAATAAGATATAAAGCATTTTTGTAAGTTGTTTTTTTTTTTTTTTTTTTGTTTCAAATGTACTTGATGTGTAAAAGAGTAGATAGGTAGGAAAGTTTTATTTACAATATACAAGCATTTGTTAATTATATTTGTAATGATTGATTGATGGTTTCCCTTAAAATCAACATCATTTTGGTCAGACACTATATCAACATGCAGTAGAAGGTAGTAAAAATAGTAGAAAAATATATTTAAAAAATAAATAAATAAGTACATAAAAAAATAGTAAAATAATTACAGGTGAAAAAAGGATAAACAAATAAATACAATAGAGTGGGATAAAATACATATTATAATAATAGGCTTACCGAACCCAAAGGTTCGAGGCCGATACCACTAAATACTGCCTACGCAGACTCGTCCTATGACCACCGTTCAAACCTAAGCCTCCGAGATTAGACTTAACACTTATCTTTTGGACGCCAACCAACTTTCTCGGAATCCGCTCCTCCTTTAGCCCAACAACTTAACGCGCCCATTTAAGTCTAACATTGTATTGATTGTAACATACTAACAATAAGATAGTAGAGAAAAAACGAGTAAATTTATATAATATATACATATATGCGTATAAATTTTTCAAGTTCGATTTATTAATTATCTTTTAAAATATTGTAGTATAATCCACTTCAGGAACTTAACAATACATTTTTTGTCCTTTTATGTATGTAGCGTTAAAAATAATTTTTTTTGTGATTTCTTCTTTGATCTTGTAGTTTTTCTAAAATATCTCTCTGTTTGAGATACAACTAGATCTTGTATAGAAGGAAATTGAAGACTGCTATCATTGTTGATATATTTGTGGTTCGAGGGTAGTTGTTTAAGATTCTTGATTTTTGCAGCTGGAGCTCCACACAGTGAAGCTTAAGAGAGTTGAGACCTTATTGGAGATTTATAGAGGATGATTTTATTTTTTGAGCTGATTTTTAGAGATTTAATTAAAATATAGAAACATTTTGCAGATTTTTTTTACCGAATCCGTTTTTCTATTAATGTGATCGGTGAGATTTTCCTAGGGTTAAGCCTAGATATTTTACGGATTTAGACCACGATATTTGAGTTAAGTTTATAATAATATTGCGATTGATATGTGGTCGGCGATTCGTAAAAATGATTGCTTTACTGGGATTGTTTTTTAATTTTCATTTAGACAGTAATGGTTTATTTTTTGAACTTTTTTTGTAGTATAAGAATAAGATTTAATTATTACTTTCACTTACCCATATATGAAATATATAGTAATAATAATTATAATAATAATCCCCTTGACTTTTGTCCGGGAAGTAGATGATATTCCAGTTAACTGAGAGGAAGAAAATAAAATAAATAATAATAATAATAATATAGGCTTAGTGAACCCGAAGGTTCGATGCCGATACCACCAAATTCCGCCTACACAGACTCGTCCAATGTTCACGTTCAAGCCCAATCCCCCGAGATCAGCCTTAACGCAATCCTCCCATCGACGCTTCGGCCTACCTTTCGGACGCCTACCAGTCGAATCAGCGCATACCAACTTTCTCGGAATCCGCTCCTCATCGAGCCCAACAACATTACTCGCCCATTTGAGTCTCCGCGATGCTATCAACTCAATTATATTCACAGGATACAAGCTCCGCAATTCCGCGTTGTGCAACCTTCTAAACTTCCCAGTGACTCATCTATCTTTGGACCAAATATTTTACGCAGTACCTTATTCTCGAAAACCTTAATTGTTCATCATTCAAAGTAAGCGGCCACGTTTCACATCCGTAAAGAACCGTCGGAAGAAAAATAGTTTTATAAATTCGAACCTTTAAGTTTTTAGATAGAAGCCGCGAACTAAGTAACTTAGTAACTGAATAAATATGAAATATATAGTAAGGGAAAGTATTGCGTTCTTGAAAATTTTCAAAATTCCAGTTTTCAACGGAAATACATGTTTAGGGGTCTCAGGGTAAAAATAACCAAGTCTCGCAAAAAGGTCCGTGTATTTGTGGTAATCCCAGGACGAAAACGAAAAGGTGTGCGAAAATGAAATTTCATATTTATGACAACTATACTCCCGAGATGTTACAGCAACTTTTTTATTCAAATCGGCTAACCAGAAGAGCCACTGTATACCGTGCATTTTGCACCTTTTTACGATTTTCTCACAAACGGCTCTAACGATTTTAATTAAACTCGCTATATGGATGTAAAATTTAATGGACTTTAATATAATGTCTAGGTTTCGTTCTGATTGGAATAGTATGACAGGCTTAATGCCAATATTTCAAAATTTCTTCCTCTAAAGTACCTTTAATTTTGTAGTTTTAATGAAATCGACCATATCATCTTATTAGCATTCCTAAAAAACAGGTAAATATATAAGTTGAAGGAATTCGATATCCAACAAAAGGAGATAACTGCAAACATATTTTGTTTTCGAACTTAAGAACTAACTAACTTGTTGTCATAGATAATAATATAATAGATTATTTAATAAAACACATGTTTCTTTAAAATCCAATGTTAATAATTGTTTAACAATTTATTTTCGTTTCTAAATTTGTTTAAAAATTCTCAAATTGATATGAATAACAAAGGTAAGTGAAAAGTCGTATTGCGCGCACCAGATTTTATAACAATTAGATGCACTATCTAAATCCACATGTCTGTATTACACCCGGAGCTCACTTCAGTAGATTCTTCCGATAAAGAATATGAGAAGAAACGGGGACCCACTTTAAACGGTGTTTAAATTAGAGACACGCCCAGGTTTGACGACCGATTTAAAAATTACGATTTTTTTTCATTCGATATTTGATTTATTGAAATAATAGGCGGAGGTGCGGCTGATTTGTTGTAAATTCCCTTTCATTTCATCATGTCGGGGCAGTCCTTTCAAACGCCCACTGACTCCACTAAACCGCCTATCTTTTACGGTCGACCGTTGTCTTAAGACGGGAAAATATTGCAAGGTACTAGTTTCCATCTCCTTCATCCATTTAATTTATTGACAAGAAATACATTTTTTTTAATTATTTAAAAAAAAAATTATTTATAGTAATTTACAACTGTACTAAAGAATACAATAAGTTAATATGTAGAATGAATATAAAAAGTCATGAAAATGTCTTGAGAAAGAACCACCCAGTGGTAGCTCTTCAATATTTTAATACAGTAGGTCCCGAGGTCACCTTCTTTTCAGTCGCCTTGGAGGGTTAACAGGGATATCTGAGGAAGATAAACTACGGACAAGTGGGTTTGTTTGGGCAAGGAGTTAAGAATGGAAAGAGGAGTATCTATCACGGGCTATGTCTGCAACAAATGGGATGCTTAGGTCATTATGGAGGAGTTGATTAGTGACGAAATAAGGAGCCTTCAGGATTTTGGATCTTTTTTTACGTAAATTGGATTGTATAGGGATATAAATATTTTCTTTAAGTTACCAGACTATAAGGATTTCTTTCTGTTCATTGTTCATTATTCTAAGGGGACTTGATCCCAGAATAAAATTTTTTTTCATTTTATATTTCATATCTTAACACATTCCCACAACAGCCAAAAAACGTCCTAAACCAGGAGGAGCAAGACATTCTGGAAACTAAATCTCCCTGGATTTGTATTGTATAGAGATATTTTTGTGGGACTTGGTCATTTGGAATCAGGGAGTCCTAAAACGTGTATTTCTGTTGAATAATCGGATTCGTAAATTTTCGCAATGGCAATACTTTCCCTCACTGTATGTTTCATTTACAGGTAAGTGAAAGTACAAAAGAAGATTAGGGTTCAATAATTTTAGACCACGGAATTCAGGTGTTGTAAACAATAATAAAATAACTCAATCAAAGGTTGATTGGTGAAACGGTTTGAGATTTATGATTAGAAGGTACAATATAGATAATATAAGGTTTCCCCGATTTTTATGATTAGCCAATCTCTTCGTTCGTCACGGGATAGCATCAATACAGTTCCATTACCGATATTTCAAAAATATAATCACATATTTACTACTGTCACTTTTTAATTTTTATTTCTTTATAGTTATAGTTCTAAATCACTTTTCTTCTAAATTGCTTGGGCTTTAAGGGAGAAAGCATTTACATCACATATATTAAAGGAAAATAATTATAACAAAATATGAGGTTGCTGTAGAAACAAAGGTGATTCCCTGATATATTGGGTTGTGTCACATGAAATGTCCGTTTTCAAGGTAAAGGATTTTTATTAAAAATACCATATGAACAAGATAATTATTCGAAGTATTTACCTTCTTTTTCTACACATTTTTCCCAACGTGACACCAACTTTTTTATCCCTGAACTGAAAAACTCTGAGCTTTGAAGTGAAACAAAATCTGAAAACGCACTTTTCACTTGATCACCATTTTCAAAAAGTTTTCTTTTGACGAAGTTGTATAAATTCCTGATCACGTGGTAATCTGTTGGAGATAAGTAGGGAGAATATGGCGGGTGCGGAAAAGCTTCGTATCCCAGTTCTTTCAATTTTTGCACGGTATGTTTTGAAACATTCACTTCAAATGTCTGGAAACGGTAGATGCACTTGCATTTAGTTGTGCTGAGAGACCTTTAACTGTTTGGTAGGGGTTTCCTTCTACTGTATGTTTGAGGACATCGTTGTCTATTACGGACGGAGGTCTTCCTGGAGGCAAGTTTTCCAAGTCGGTATCCCCAGCTGAAAACTTAGCAAACCAACGGCGAATGGTCCGTTAATTAACACTCCCTTCCCCAAACGCCTTGCAAATATTTCTAGCGGTCTCAGCTGCTGAATGGCCGAGTTTAAACTCTTATAAAATCCTTTTATGTATTTCAGAAACTATAAAAATGGACATTTCATGAGAAACAACCCAATATATTAATAGAATAGAATTGAATTTATTGACTTATAACATCATGTAGACATTGTGGCTGTCCCATTTTCTATTTGTGGATGATAAAGGATAGTGCTGGACATGATGAAATCGATTAACACAGTTTTATACCTATCTCGAAATATCGATATCAACAATATTCTTTAGCGATAGGTAATCACTGTTTTGATCTATATATTTACCCTTAAATTTTATTCAATGAGTTTTCAACGCATGACAGAGCAATAATTTATGTTTTGAGTTATGAATTAAAGACAATATTTATATATTTCTTTAGTTTTCATATGAGAAATAATGTTCCTATAGAACAGTTTGTTTTCTTTATCCGAAACTCTTAGTTGGCTGAGATAAGTCTAAGTTTATTTATATGTTCATGAAAAGCTTAAGAGTGAGAGCTGTTGAAACCAAAAATCGTTCTGTAAAGTGGGGTGCAATAGAAGTCGAGAACCTTGTCAATATCAAAAGAATATAGGTCCTTCGATACTTATAGTTTTATAAGTCAATAAATATATATGCTCTGAAAAGAAAAATCCATTAATGTTATTTCTTTAATATGGGAAACCCATTAAAGCCTTTTGAAATAAAATTAAGAGCATCACAAGATATTTGCGTTGTAATCGGTTTTCAGGCACTTGAAAGTATTTTAATTCAAAAAGTTAATTATTTTCTTCTGAAAAACTACCTTAAATAGAGTTCGCTCAGATTCCAAAGGGACAATGTAATTTTTATGTTAATGATAATAATAAATTCTCTGTTTATTCCTGGAGATCTCCCTTTAGAATAATATTACAGTAAAATTGAAATAGAACTTCAGTGCCTTAAAGGAAAATACAACAGAAATTAGACTTATGGAACTTTATTTATGTACACTATATACCATAATTTCAATATAATTCTTATTTTAATAAATATAATAAAGTCTCTTTTCTTGGGAGACTGCTAAATTTTATAGCATCAAGCGTATCCAATCCTTTCTCTACAAAGTCCTTAAAACAATAGTCAATGCCTTCTATTATGTCTTTTCTTTTTTCATTTAAACATATTTATTGATATTTACAACTGTATAAAAATACATCAAGTAAATGTGATGGACATATGGTAAATTGACATGAAATAAATGTAGAGACGCCACCCTACACTTGGCATCACTCTAAAAATATTCTAAACTAGAAGGTCTCGGGGCCATCTTCTTTACAGACGCTTCGGAGAGTTATCAGGAATTAAAGAGGAAGACAGAATGGAAACCAGTGGATTAGAGTGGGAATGGAGTTTTCTATTATGTCATGAACACTATTTTACTTCATGATCTGAATATTCCCTTTATCCTTAATCTAATTCCATCCAAATTCTTAATCTAATTCCACCAGAAGCTTACTCACCTTCCCAATCCCTATCTTGCTCCAATCATCCATATAACCCTCCTCGGTGGTTGAAGCGGTAGTGGCCTAAAGAACTCTTGTAACTAGGCAATTGGAGGGCCTAGTCAACTACTCTCATGTCCTGAGAGTATATGGCCCTAGCGCCCTTATACAGTCTCCACTGGGTCTCAAGACTAGGGGTGGGCATGACGATTATGGGATCATTCGATTATTCCCAAACATTCGAATTAATGGATTATCGGATCAATCGGTTTGGATAAGCGAATGATCATCGAACTAAGGTTTTTTTTTTTTTTTTTTTTTTTTGCTCATCACATAAATAATTGTGACTTATCATCTCTCACAATGCATACTAATCATTCGATTATTTAAATCATCGAAGTCCGTTCATCCGATTATGACGATCATTCGGTTATGCCCACCCCTACTCAAGACCAGTGATTGAAGCGGTTGAATGAGAGGCACTGGGATCTCCTGGGATTATGCCTCGACATCTACTATTGGATGTCGGGGTTTGATTTGGAGTTCCCCGGGAGATTTGTTAATGTTAAATAAAGTTATGAATGTGGCCAACGTTATTATTATTTTATTTATTTTTTTCGTTCTAATTTATATTATTTCTGTTTATTTTGTACATACGGAGTGAATGATTTCTTATAGCTTTAATATTTATTGTCCAAGAGAATGGCAGATTGTTTCTAAATAAATTTTTAAAACAACGTCACTTATCGTGTAAAATATAAAGAATTTTAACGTCTGTTGGGAGAAGGGAACGATAGAATAATCGGCAGCTGCAGATTTTTTAATCGTTAATTTAATACCATTTGTCTCCCCTTCACTCATTGATCTGTAATTAATATTTAATTGCGTGAAGAATAATTATCACTTATAAGTGATAATTAATATTGTGCCATTGATTCCTGGCTATTACTTGCTTCATTAATAATCGGCAAAACATATATCTGCGAAAATATCTTAGCGGTTTGAAAGGTTGCGTGGAAACATTCTCCTTCAACTGCGCAATATCTGTAGTGTCTAGAGATTGGTTTTGCTGTCGCTACACTTGCGATTTCTAGGGCCATGCGTCTTAAGTATTTTGATATATATTTATTGGGATTAATATATGCTATAATTTAATTTTTTACTGTATTACCCGGAAGAACACGTAGAGAAATTCAAGTATTTAGGTGATACTGAATAATGATAACAAGAAAAAATGAAATCCAGGAAGAAATAAAGGCCCGGTTAAAGGCAGGAAATGCGTGTTATTATTCAGTTGCTAAATTACTTAGCTCGCGGCTTCTGTCTAAAAACTTAAAGGTTCGAATTTATAAAACTATTATTCTTCCGACGGTTCTTTACGGATGTGAAACGTGGCCGCTTACTTTAAAGGATGAACAACGGCTTAAGGTTTTCGAAAATAAGGTACGGCGTAAAATATTTGGTCCGAAGAGAGATGAGGCCACTGGGGAGTTTAGAAGGTTGCACAACGCGGAATTGCGGAGCTTGTATCCTGTGAATATAATTGAGTTGATAACATCGCGGAGACTCAAATGGGCGCGTAAAGTTGTTGGGCTCGGTGAGGAACGGATTCCGAGAAAGTTGGTATTCGCCTAACCGAATGTTAGACGTCCGAAAGGTAGGCCGAAGCGTCGATGGGAGGATTGCGTTAAGGCTGATCTCGGGAGCTGGGGCTTGACCGGCGAACACTGGACGAGTCTGTGCAGGCGAAGTATGGTGATATCGGCATCGAACCTTCGGGTTCGGTAAGCCTATTATTATTATCATTACCCGGAAGAATTTCAGTTATAACGGATAGTAAAAATTGGTCTTGTTTACGTTTCTTCCAAAAAACATTTTTATTTAAAATTATTCATCACTGGATTATTCATTTGTATGAATGTCAACACTATTTAATCATCTTCCAAACCATGATATTTGTTCACCTCTGTAGCATCGAAATGCTCTGAAATAATTTAGTCTTCACTTATATGTCAAGTTGCGGTATTCGTAAACTTTTGTTATAAACAATTCTATTCCCAGGGAATGGACAACTTGCTAACATGTTATGAGAAATGCATTGTAGTAGTAGATATTATTTCGAGTAAATAAAAGAACAAATCTTTCTTTTTTTTCAAGCATTTTTTTCCGGACAAACGAATAAAAATATTTTTAAAATTACTATTAAAATTGTTAAATATCAGGTTTCGAAAGAAACACATTATTAAGTAACTCACAAAGTAATATCAGTTGGAAAAATCTGGTGCGGGCATCGCACGACTCTCACTTACCTGGACGATTAAAATCAATTTAAGAACTCTATTGTTACTTTATTAAAAAATATAACAATTTATCTGAGTGGTCCAGTAGATAGAGTCTACTGTGCTCCGGGTCCTGGGTTTGAATCCCGGTTGTTACAGAATATTATTTATTCTGTTATTTCAGCCGGAGGGCGATCCTGGTATGGAAACCCTCGTGGGGCAGACCCAGCCTCTATAAAGTGGGTACCCAAAATGAGAAAAACCTGTTTGGCCTTGAAACAGTACGAATCTCTATATGTACTGAGCCCAAGACTTCATGGGTTGTGGCACAGATTTTTTTAAATTTAATTTTATTATTATTTTTTTTATTACAATTTATCTCAATGGACAATAATAATAGGACTGTAAGAACACATTCATACAATATTTACAGTCATTTAAGAACTATTAAATAAACTTGAAGTTGTAGAAAGTTTAAAGTTAATTTAAATAAAAATTATATTCAGTTTCGTTGAAAATATGATTTAAATTAAATAATATAGCAATATTGAATTATCATGATATATAATAATCAGTGATAAATTGATGCCCTATTCGTCACTTTCTATAACCTTATACAACTTTGTACATAAGATAATATTTTTTCTAAAATATTTAGCTTTCCAGCGGTATATTATACATCTATGTTACTGTTCTTATGTCCAAAAAACCAGAAGTTACATTAAAAAAATATTTTTTTCTTTTCTCCTTTTGTTGGATATCAAATCCATTCAACTTTTATACTAGGCCACATTTATTAATTCTAAAAAGTTGGATATGGTTAATTTTTATTAAATATACAAAATTATAGGTACTTAAGAGGAAGACATTTTCAAATACCGTCATTAAAGCCTTGTCATACTATTTAATCAGGATGAAACCTACATAATATTAACGCCCATTAATTTTAAACCTCTATAACGAGTTACATCAAAATCGTTTGAGCCATTTTTAAGAAAATCGTAAAAAGGTGCCGAATGTATGGTATAAAGTAGCACATGAAAAAGTTGCTGTAACATCTCAGGCGTACAACTTATCGTTTTACCACTCACGCACGCACAGACGTTTTTGCGGGACTTGGTCATTTGGACTCGGGAGATCCTAAAACGTGCATTTCCGTTAAAAATAGGAATTTAAAAATTTTCACGACTGCGATACTTTCCCTTACTATATATTTCATATATAGGTATGAAAAGTAAAAATTTAATCGACTGTTCTGAGCTCATGTGTATTCCGGATTCGCGTCGTTATTCCCGAAACTTGGAGCTTCTTTCATGATTTACCTTATGCAGTAAGAAAACGTTCCCGTAGCAGATGACCTAGTAGTATAAGAAAATTGTTATTAGGATCCCAAAACGCCCTTTCTCGGCCCGAGATTAATAATTCGAGACGAAAGACTAGGGGTAGGATATTAGATATGTAAGGGCGGAGGGAGGTATAAATGAAAGAGACGACGTAGGGCCTGCAGGGGAGGGGGGCGAAGGGCCGGGGGGGGGGCGAAGGGTGGGGGGAGGTATCGGCCGAAGGGAAGGAGCAAAGGGGCCATTACATATTCATTACTACTATCTCGAGTTTGGGTGTATCACTTCCTTAGCCTCCAAGGTTTACAAGTTTAATTCCAGTGGGGCTGGCGATTGCCTGTTTAAACTTGGCCCTAGTTGGCGCCGAGGACTTCATTTAACTTTCTTCTTCATCATCTCCCGGCTCTATTGCAGATAGGCTTGACGTCTCAATTTCCCACCATCGTTATATTCCCTTGCCAATCCTTTCAGGCCTGCAATCACTAATAACAGTAACTACAATTCACCTCCGCTTCTGAAGTCCGCTCTCAGTTCAAGTTTCTTTTCACTTGATTCTCAAGTCGGTATCCCTTGTAAAGCCTTTTTTTCATTCTATCTCTTAGCGTTATTATTGGCTTGTAACACATCAAAATGGTCGATTGTTTAAAATCTTCATGTTTATAGAAACCCGGAAGCAATGTGCAAGTCTGAAACATTCAATAAACCTAGGATCGGCAATAATTATTTAGTGAGGTTTGAGATGCGTTAAGGTCTGAACAATGCCTATTTCACCTGTTTTATTTATGACGAAATATATGGTTAGTAATAAAAACGGAAATAGTCTCGTTGATATAGATATATGAAAATGTTGAAAAATTTAGGTTCTTTGATCACCGTAAAAAAACAAATTCAGAAAGAAATGAAAGTCGCTGTGAAAAACGGGAAACGCGTCCTAACAGCACAAGCAGCTTTTTAGAAGACCTGGGTGTCAGTGTCAAAGGTGTAGAGGTGTTGGTGGAAAACGTAATTCTAGACTCCAAGGGGGTTATCCACCATCACCTGCATGGCAATTAAGGAGTACATTTATTTGTATTTTGATTTTATGTTGTGCGCACCAAAGGTTTTAATTTTAAGTCTACATAAAGAGAGAAATAAAAAAGTAAAAAAATATATATATAATAAAAAATTAATGTAAATAACGAAAGAATGTAAAAAAAAAAAGAAGAATAAATTAGAAAAAAAGAAAGAAAATGTAATAGCAATATAGCCAAATAGTATGCTGTGTTATGTAAGCAACCTGTGTATTTGCCAATAAATAAATTATTTCTCTTTCAGTAACGAAACTACTTAGTTTGCGGCTTTTGTAAAGAAACATAAAGGTTAGAATCTACAAAACTATTATTTTCCCGACCGATCTGTAAGGGCGTGAAACATCGTCAATTACTTTAAAGGATGAACAACACCTCAAGCTTTTCAAGAATAAGGTTAATCGTAAAACGTTTAGTTTGAAGAGGGATCAGGCGACTGAAGAATTTAAAAGGCCATGCAACGCGGAATTATTAAGCTTGTACTTATAGTATAAATGAAGGTATAGAATCGCTGCGGCACAAATGGGTCAATATGCCCTCAACTGATGGGCAGGCGTCCAAGAGGTAGGCCGAGGCGTAAGCGAGAGAATTGTGTTGTGTCGGATCTTGTGTGCTTGAGACTGGACGGTGATCATTGGATTGAACTGTGTAGGTAAATATTGATGGTATTGGCATCGAACCAACGCTAAGCCTAGTATTGATTTTCATAAAGGATTTAAGCGTTGTCTGTTGATCCCTTGCAAATTATTTACCATCTGTAAACCTTCTATTTGCAAACTATGTTGTTTTTTTCCCAAGTAGGCATACATATTTTAGTATAATTTTAATCTTGCAGATGGGAACACGCAATTTCTAAACGATATTTCGTCCAGAGTATAATATAGCCAGCCCAGGCGGCAAGTTAATCATGAGTTTGGACAAATAAGTTCTAATCGAAGAACCATTCGTCGTTGATTTACTAAATTTTCTTCACTAGATACGACGTTAGACAATCTTCCAAGTGGAAGACCTCAAACATCAATGGAGAACGAAAGCTGTAGAAGAAGACCCTAATAAAACAGTCAGAGAACTTGCGTCATAGCTTGGCACAAGTCATGTGACAGTTTCAAGGCATTGAAAATTGATCAGGAAGGCAAATAAGCTCCATTCCTGATCCACGTACGGGCTCAACGAACGTCATCAGATGAAATGACGTATGTTTCTTTCCTCGCTCGACAAACGATTAATATTATGTATGACAAATCGACGCAGATCAGGTCAATGGAGCCGATCTGCCTCCTGGGCACATGCCAAAATAGAATCTATGAAGTCCCACCATACTCTCCCCTGCCCATATTCCCCTTATCTATCCCATGTAGCCTACAAAGTTTTTTAGGAGTTCGGACGACTTTTTTCGAAGAAAATTGTTTACCAATGATTGAGATTCTAAAAATGCGTTATCTGAATTTCTTTCAACACGAGACCCAAAGTTTTTCAAATGCGGGATAAAAAACTGGGAAAACCGGTAAAAAATATGAAAATAAGAAGTGTATCGTGATTATAAATATTCTAAAAAAGGGATCTTCTTTTTTCCTGGTCGATTATATAAAATAATGAAATAAATACTGTTCGTTTTTTAGACAGCTTGATTAAAAAAATTACACTTATAGTTATAAAAACATCGAAAAAAAAAAGTCAACTAGAAAGTCCAAGTAGAAAGGAGGAAATAATGATAACAAGAAAAATGAAATCCAGAAGAAATAAAGTCCGGCTTAAGGCAAGAAATGCGCGTTATCATTTAGTTGCGAAATTACTTAGCTCGCAGCTTCTGTATAAAAACTTAAAAGTTAGGATTTATAAAACTGTTATTCTTCCAACGGTTCTTTACGGATGTGACGTGGCCGCTTACTTTGTAGGATGAACAACGTCTCCTGGTTTTCGAAAATAAGGTACTGCGTAAAATATTTGGTCCAAAGAGAGATGGAGTCACTGGGGAGTTTTTACCCATTGAATATAATTGAATTGATAGCATCGCGGAGACTCACATGGGCGTAAAGTTGTTGGGCTCAGTGAGGAACGGATTCCGAGAAAGTTGGTATTCGCTGATCCGACTGGTAGACGTCCGAAAGGTAGGCCAAGACGTCGATGGGATGATTGTGGTAAGGCAGATCTCGGGGGCTTGGGCTGGAACGGTGCTCATTGGACGAACCTGTGTAGGCGGTATTTGGTGGTATCGGCATCGAACCTTCGGGTTAAGTAGGCATATCATTATTAAATTTATTTTAACAACGAAGATAAGTGAAAGTCGTAGTGAAAAAAAAACAGATTTTTTAAAATTCTTGATGTATCTTATAAATAGTTGTTTTTCCTGTACTACATATAATAGTTGTTTTCGTGTAAAGTTGAAACTAGAGCTGTAAGGAAGAAGCTAGCCTGCTGTTGTAGGGGTTCAAATCCAATCAGCCGGTTTGGAATAGTATTATCTGAAGGGAGGGGTGGGGGAATCTAACTGCTACCCGGGGTTATCCTCTCATCACTCATCCTAGTCAACAATGAGATTGCTTTTTGGGAGATAGGGCCAATTTAGGCTCTCTCCTTCTCTAAACGTTTTTACAACAATAATATCTTTGTTTAAAACCCATAACTCTTGTAAGTACAAATATACAAGCTGTCTCAAAAATATTGACGGATGGGTTTCAAAAATGATCAGAAAATATTAAAAACTATTTTACCTAGTTTCTCACTGTTTTTAATTTTGTTCGCTGCTTAATCACCACTTCATTGTCACCCGAATCATCTAATCCTTCATATTTATCACGCTGTCAACTATTTAATATCCGATGAATAAAAGATATGGATAAGGCCCATCTACTCTCTAAAAAGTGGATAGCAACAAATTGAAGGAAAAATCTGGTGGCTGAGCGTGTCTTATAAATGTCTCGCCATGACAGATAGTAGACATAAAGAAGAGAGAAATGCTTTTTTTTTGTTTGTTAATTTTGTCCAAATATATCGGGTTGCTTAAATAACAGCATACTTATCAATACCTCATGGACATATTGCATATACATTTTCAATTTTTTTTTATTACCTAGCCTATTCTATGGGTCTCTGGTCCAGGACCATTGCAGTACTACCGTTCTTCGGGAAAGTCACGATGTTTACGTACCGTCCGTAACATGTTGTAGACCTTGTCAAAAATGGTGAAATCTTTTTCCCTGAGGAGCTTTGCTAATTCCTGATTAGCAAACCCTAAACCCTGTGGTGCAGACGCGTGATGAAGAGGGAGATGTTGGGACATATGGTAATGGCTTGTTACTATTTTCAGATAATATTATAAAAAGAATGAGGCATGAAGACACTTAGCTGCTGGACTCTCTCCTAGCACCACTTCCGGCTTACTTATTCTTCATCCTCTTCTCTTTTCTCCGTGGCTGGAATTCTCTTCATTCTGGTTACTATTCGACTGTCTCTGATTCCCGTGTCTTTTCTGTATTCCACTTCTATCCCCTCTTCTCAAAATTCTATTTTTTGGAATATAGCCACTCCTACTCATTTCTCATTGGATACTGTGACAAAGAGAGTCGGGACGGAACCGATAAGTCCTTTAGTAGAGAGGGAGTGTTCGGCATCTTTACAAATTAAGACCCCAAGAATTTTGTTGATCGCGTTAATCTTAAACCTCTAGGGGGTATATGATCGGCCAAAGCCGAAGAGTGAGTCCAAATCTGAAGCGACCACAAACAGGTAAAAGGGGACAAATAAGTACCATAAGTGCCTAGGGTGCTTTAAGAGATCCTTTCATCTTCTGTCACTAAGTCTTATTATTATTTAAATTATTAAATGTTCTATCTAATTATTTAATGTATGTATAAAAATATTTAACTTCCTCTTAGAATCCTCAATACATAGCAATATCACAGATATTTTCCTACGCGTTGTTTTTAAACCACAATCACTTCGAAACTATGGAACTCATGCACCATAACCTTCTTCCGAAAATAAACGTTCTCTAGGCATGTTAACATTCAGGGCTATATATCGGGAGCAAAATTTCCCTAGAAGCCTCTGAGCTGTCGGATTTACACCCCGCTGATCAGCCTCCAACGATAAAATAAATTTGCGACACTTTGGCCAATGTGGCGGAATGTTCTAGGCCAGCGGGCCTTGGCTCCAGCCCAACACTGACCCCCTTCACACTCGGTCAACTCTTCGACCAATAAAGAGAAAATATGTCCCAAGTTTGCCGCCTTCATCGCTTAATAAATTCATCTAGCGGCGCTTGGACTTATATTCGCAATGATGGAAAGTGAGAAATGCCAGAACTTGTTTTGTCTCTTTTAGCCTTTGCTTTCGGTTAGTTAAAGAATCACTACTTAAACTAACTAGAGTAAACTTTATTTATAATAAATTGGAACATATGATCCTTAGTACAATAATTTATTATAGCTACTTAACCCTACTAAGGTAAGACTGGGGTCGGATCAGTTTTCCGTAAATAGCAAACGCCTTTAAACCATTGCACTTTAGTTACCCTGTGGGTCATTCTTATTTCCCATTTTACCGGAGCGGTTTTTCACCTGTCACTTCCTAGTATCAACTATCTTACTCTTAGCTTGTTCACTCTCTGGGCGGTTCGTTAAAGACCCAAATTCTGTGGGGCATACACGTGAAATTCTTGAATTATTATTTTAATTATTTTTTTATGAATCTTTTTTTTTTTTTTTTAAATATCTTTATTGTTATTTATAACTGCATAATAAAATACATTTAGTAAATTTGATGCAAGATATACTGTCATGATTCACATGTAGGGATACCACCCTTTGACAGATCCCCAAAGACTATGCTAAACTAGAAGATCTCGGGGCCATCTTCTTTTCAGACGCTTCGGAGGATTATCAGGGATTGTAGAGGAAGCAAGGATTGACTAGTGGGTTAGAGTGGGAATGAAGTTTGTCGTGAAAGAAGTGGTACCTGGTTCGAGCCAGATCAGCAATATAGGGAACATTAAGGTCTTTATGGATGATTTTATGTGTGCCAAAATAAGGAGCATTGAGTATTTTTCGAAGGATTTTTGATTGGAGGGATTGGAGACGAGAAGAATTTGATGGTTTGGTAGAGCCCATAATCTCTACTCCGTATGTCCACATCGGTCTTATGATAGTCATGTAGATGAGCCTTTTGTACTTAAGTGGAAGGTTTGATCGTTTGTCCTGTAAGTGCTGAAGTAGTCGAAAACGTCGGGCAGTTTCTTGTTGTTCCAGTCTTGTATGAGGGTTCCAAGTAAGACGTTTGTCAAGGTGGAGTCCTAGATATCGGATCTTTTCAACAGGGACAAGAGGGGTGTTATTGAAGGGTACTGTTGGGCAGGTTGTCATAGGTTTACGACGAAGGGTGAAAGTTATTTGGTGGGATTTATTGGAATTTATTTTTATCCGCCATTTCTGACACCATACTTCAAGGTCTGTAATGTGGGATTGAAGAGTTTTGGACGCAATAGTTGGATCATTGTTGACTGATAACACACAAGTGTCATCAGCATAGGTAGAAAGGAAAGTGCCGGGATGGGATATCAGATGTATAAACTGTGTAAAGGATGGGTCCTAAAATACTGCCTTTTATGAATCTTAAAACTAATTTTTAAAGTTTTGACTTTATTTATTTGAACTACTATGGAGAGGAAAATCTCATTTTTAACGAAATACGCATTAGAAGAAATGCCCATCCAATTCTTCCCGCATTCAATCCAAAATCCTCCGAAAGATTCTAAACGCCCCTTACTTTGTCACCAATGAAATAATTCATAAAGACCTAAATATACCATTAGTTGCAGATCTAGCCCGAACTAGATATTCCTCGTTTTATTCCAAATTACCCGTCCACTCCAACCCACTCGTCCGCAATCACCGATCATCTTCCTAGGCGACTGAAAAGACGATGCCCTCGAGACCTACTTAGCTGAATAAACTTTGAAGTGCTACCACTGGGTAGTTTCTTCACATGTCTCTATCACGCCCACTTGATCTATTAGCACATTTACTTAATGTATTTTATTGTAATACAGTTGTAAATTTCTTTTAAATAAATAAATAAAAAAAAAAAAAAGAAGAAGAAGAAATCCGACAATGAGGCTTTTCTGTCTGATGGGTCGAATTCCGAAGACGAAGATTGCGTTCTAATAAATGATTATAATCTGGAAGATAGTGTTTATTCCGTGGAAAGTGACATTGAATTTGATTAACTACCCAGTTACAAATTTAGTGTACCTTTTCTCAAGTTTTTCTTGTTAATTTACCTTTATATATATTTTTTACGAGTTTTGTTTGGTAATTTACCTATTATTTTAGCTATTTTAATGACCTTTGGTTATCAACAAATACATGAATCCAAATCTTTATTTTTCTGTTATTAGCTATTGTTTTGGTTGGTTATATTGAATAATATGCATTACTATTAAAATTAACCCTAAAAAAAAGTATAAACTTATTTCCTTGCCATGTACGAAAATGAAATTCACCTTATCCACGGAGGTCAAATAACAGAATGACATCTTGAAATAGAATGCTACTGCCTCTCTAATTAGAGGATTACTTATTCCAAGGGGTAGTAAAGGGGATGAATTAGGGCGGCAGAGAACTGAAAAAGGGAATTGTATTGTGGAAGAGTTGCTCCTTGCAGGACCTTGGCCTCCTCAGTTATCCTTCTCCACTGAGGAGAAATGACATCTTTTATATTTATACTGTCAAAATAGTTTCCGTTGAAGATCTTTTCGGGTAAGAGTCCAGTTATCTTGGGCGAATATTCTAAGATAACCGTCTCCAAGACTATCGAAGATGGGCAATCTTTTGCTAATAAGTAATGTAAATTATTCTTTTGCTATTAGAAAGGGTGGGCGTTGCCTTATGGATAGGGCATTAGGCTATCGTTCTCCGGGTCTCATGGTAGAATCTCGACTGAGGCAGAATTGTTTATTCTGTTATTTCAGCCATGGGACGAACTGGGGTATGATGACCTCCCCAGGGCACACTCAGCCTATATAAAGTGGGTACCCGAAATAGGAGAAAAACCTGGCGGCCGAGCGTGATTTTGGCCTAACCACCTCCTTGCACGGCCGTTGGCTGTGAAACAGTACGAAGAGTATATAATTTTATTTTTAATATAAAATTTATTTAGCTTTGCACTGCAACATTTTCCATAAAAGATATATATTAATAAAGATATATATATATATATATATATATATATATTTTTTTTTTTTTTTTTATTTTATTATTTTTTTTTTTTAATCGGTTATATATAGAAAATATTTATTGTATATGTAAAATATTGTATAGGCATTATGTAACAGTTCTCAAGCAATTGCAATATATTTTCAGATGATGATATCTTTAGACAGATTTTAAAAGAAATATTAAAACACACCCAAAACTTTTTGTTTTTTCAAAGACCTTTTGCGAGGTTTGGAGCCCAAAATGTGTATTTCGGTGAAACTATAATAATATATACTATAAACTTATAAATTTTCACGATCGCAAATCTTTTCCTTAGTGAGTTAATGAGACAGATTTTATGATTCAATACTGTCTATAAGTAACTAAATATTTTCGTACATAAATGATTATTTACATACATTTTTATAAATATATATGTAAGAGAAAGTAGAAAAAAAGGCCTAGTCGAAAATACTACCACATGTACCAATGCACCCGAATAACTATATAAATTATCATATGTAAAGAGGCACCATAGGGGAGCCCGTGGCTGATTGGCTAGCGCGCTAGTCTCTCATGCTATAGGTTGCGAGTTCGAATCCCAGTCCCGGCGGAGATGTTATAAGAATGTAAATAAATGGGGATTTACTCACAGCCTCTCCCCCGGGTATCTGAGACCCGTCAGCCAAATGGTGGCCACTTACAAAATTAGGCGTAGGGAGTGATGACCCTACACTACGAATATCATCGTGAAACGCGAGTGTAATCTCCCAGAAGATCACACCGCGAGGCCTAGGGCCTGCACGGCCCGTCGCGCAACAGAAAAAAAAAAGTTCCTTCTGAATCCGAACTAAAGACCTTGCAGGTTGCGCAAATGCTTTCGTTTGATTATTCGACTTTGTTGTCCAGTTCCCGATCATTTGGTTCATATCTAATTGTGGGATCTACCATTAGTGATTCCTTTTTTTGTAGAACTAAATATTACAATATGCAGATATCTTGTTAATTTTTCAGTATCGAGGCTAAACATTTATAGTTTCTTTTAAAAACTAAGCTTTTATTTTCCTGTCTTCAAGTCCCACTATTTGCCTTTTAACAAGTTCACGCCGGCGCACAGTGGGCCAAATCACCAATTTAGGTGGAAAAAAGTCAAGTCAAAAGTTTGGAATTTTCCAGCGCTTCACCTTTTTATTATTAGTTGGCTAGACCCTTAATACTAATATTTCCCACGATACCGTGTTTACAAATAAATAGTAAATGTATGAATCATTTCTGTTCACACAAGTGCCTAATAACCAAAAGTGTGATTATTTTTATTCGACTGTCATTTATTCTGTTTAAGGTGTATTTAGAGCAAGCCTTTTTGCTTTTATTTAACAATGGGCATTGCTAAGACAGGTAAGACATTATATTTCCAAACTCGTTATTGAATATAAATAGTAATCTCACCTGTAGAGTTGATTTAGCAATTTGTAAATGTACGCCCTTATTCAGTAACGAAAAAAAAGTTATCCCAAGGATTTTTATGTAGTATTTGTTTTACCAATCCTTCTAATCTTTAGATATTACAAAGAATTTTCGCGTTTTGAGTGATACTATAATTTTTTTTCGACAGAATACTACGAATCAAAAATTTTACAATCTATAATTTCAAGAATTTCCTAAACTATATAAAATACATCTATTAGCAGATTTTAGATCTATTACAACTCCGAGTCATAATTATATTTTTCGTATCGTTTTTTCCCGCATTCTGAGACTTCAAACGTAAAATATAGGGGAGTTTTAGATTTTAGCAAATAAATTTGATTTTTGACCACGGTGCGCTCGCTAATCGTGTCAAAAAATTAATTAGTTTTTATATTTTTTTCCGTAATCTGGGACCCTAAAGGTTAAATATAGACAAGTTTCAGAATTTTGTCCACCTAAATCGGTCATATTGCCCATTGTGCGGCGCGTCTGTCTTCTGTTGGTCTGTTTTATTGATAGATTCATCAAACGGGGAAAAAGAATTGGCAGAAATCTGAGGTTAGGATGAAATAAGCGCATGAGTTTCACAACTTGTAAAATAAGCACGCACTAAACCTTTAGCAAACGTAGAGCTCTGAACAGGCAATAATCGCATTCTCACAGATGATACGCGGCAAATCTTGGAGCTCCGCACAGTGGACAATATGACCGATTTAGGTGGATAAAATTCTGAAAGTTGTCTATATTTAACGATTACGGAAAAAATATTTAAAAAAATTATAAAAACTAATTGATTTTTTCACACGATTGGCGTAAGAGTGGTCAAACATCAAATTGATTGGCTAAAATCTAAATCTTCCCTATATTTTACGTTTGAAGTACCAGAATACGGGAAAAATAATACAAAAATCTAATTATGGCTCGGAGTTGCTATATAATTTAGGAAACGCTTGAAATTATTGATTGTAAAACTTTTGATTCGGGGTGTTTTGTCTGAAAAAAATTATGTATCACCCAAAACGCGAAAAATTCGCCATAATTATTTGTAATATCTAAAGACTAGAAGGATTGATGAAACAAATATTACAAACAAATTCTTGGGGTAACTTGGGGGTTATATAGTTTTTCGTTATTGAATAGAGGCATACATTTACGAATTGCTAAATAAACTCTACAGGTAAGATTGCAATGTATATTTAATAACGAGTTTGGAAATATAATGTCTTACCTGTCTCAGCAATGTCCATTGTTAAATAAAAGCAAAAAGAGTTTGCTCTAAATAAATAAATCCATTTCGACTATTGCTGTAAGATATACGACGGTGTTTCTGAGGATCTCGAGGTAAAAATAAAACGCTTAATTAATTGCTCTGTTCGATTCATCTTGGGGTCCCTAGATACACTTTCGTGTCTCATTTTTATGGCGAGTTGAAGTGGCTTTAACCTTCCAATCGTCGCAAGTATTTTCTCGCATCATTCCTTTACCAAGTTATCCAATCCCGCCGCCTATTATACATTTTGACCTCCTACAATTCAAATCCTCTGTCCATCCCCGTTGTACACGCTCCAGGCCTTCAGATCTATACAGCACGGCCCACCAAACTGCACATTTCGACAGATCCTTTCTCATTCGATCCTCAATCATATGGAATTCTATCCCTCCTTCCATCCGTCACTCTAATTCTCTTTCTACCTTCAAATCGCGCATATTTAATTACTTAATGAATATTCAGGCTCAATAAAATTGTAAATAAGCTTTCTTTTATTTTGTTGTGTTGTTGTTTTCTTCACATTTAAATATGTCTAGTTTATATGAGTAATTCCTTATTTGTTTATATGTAGTTAATATACTTTAAGACTCCAAAGCACACTTTGTACTTTCTGTATTATTTATTCTCAAGGGACATGTCCCAGGATAATAAAGAATTTATTTATTTATTAAATACACCTTGAACACAATAAATGACCATCGAATAATGACAATCCCACTGCCGGTTATTAGGCACTAGTGTGTACAGGAATGATTCATTTATTTACTATATATTTGTAAACACGGTATGGCGGGAAATATTAGTATTAAGGGTCTTGCCAACTAATAATAAAAAGGTGAAGCACTGTAAAATTCCAAACTTTTGACTTGACTTTTGTCCACCTAAATTGGTGCATTTGGCCCACTGTGCGCCGCCTAACAGCGATGAACATGAAAATCGGCCCCACTTGAGCTTGTTGTTGCTGTGCCGGCGGGTAAGGAGGATGTCATTTTATCAGGAAATTTAGCCAAGTCATGTGCTAGAGTTTCTGACGCTTGAGCGTATCTGTTGAAGATCCTGAATACCGCGAAATGGGGTACTACAAAATTAAACGGCAATTGAACCCAAAAATTAAGACGTTGATTTCCAAAAGGTTTAGACAATTTTTAAGAAAACGCAAAAATCTGTCATTTATTTATTATTGCACCACTTTACTTGAATCTTTTTTTAATGAAACCTATAGTTGATTTTTTGCTGTTCTATCAACTTATTTTTCCAAATTATCGCACCTTACCCATAACTTTTTAACTATATAATATAGATACTTTTTGGAATGAAACGTGGATAGAGTACTTTTTGGAAAGAATTAAAAGGGATATAGTACTTTTTGGAAAGAATTAAAAGGGATATAGTACTTTTTGGAAAGAATTAAAAGGGATATAATACATTTTGGAAATAATTAAAAGGGATATATTGCTTTTTGGAAGAATATAACGTATGAAAAGTTGGTAACAGTCACCATAACCTTCAACAATCAACATAACAGATAACTAACGTATTTATAACGTTAATTACTAAGTATGTATGTTTCCTTTTTCTCCCTCTTAGTAATATATTTCCTTATTGGTTTATTACATTTTAATTATCTATTCTTTATAAAGATAGCGAATATTCAAAAGATCTTTTATTTATTTAATGTACTATAATAAGAAAGTATGTAATTATGAAGTTGGTTTTGAACTTTTATTTATTATTTATGTGAATTTCGTAAAAGTATTTATATTATTAACTACGTGTAAACAATATTTAATTTAATGTACGATTTTTCTTCTTATATTTAGCAAGGTCAGGAAATGCTAATTATAACCATTTTCAGGACCAAATAGCATTATTATATTCCGTTTCTGAGTTTCTGAAAAAAATTAAACCAAATTTATGTGGCTGCAAGGGGAAATATTATGAAAAAACGTTATTCAATTAAGAACCTACTAGAACTAAAGGAAACAACAACTTGAAAACTGTTTATTAGGTTAACCCATTGATCAAAATAATAACGGTGATTATAATTGAACGAATACAATTGCAAAAAATAAAAATAAAACAATATATAATAATATTGGGTTAGGTGGCCCTTCCTATATAATGGAAAACATAGTACTTTTTTTAGTAGGAAATAAAAGCAAAGGTTATCTGTTTACAGAGGATTCAGCATCTTTTGGAAGGAAATGTTTTTAGTACCTTTTGGAATAAAATGAAATGTGGATTTAGTACCTTTTCGCATGAACTGCAGTTATCAAATACGTTTTTAAAGGTTTTTTAGATAAAATGTGATAAGGATTTATAATACTTTTTTTTTTTTTTTTTTTTTACTTATTGATTTATTGTAATTTACAGCTGTATTATACAAACCCAATAAATAAATATGCAGGGTGAAGAAAAGTCGGGAAAGTGTCTTAAGAAAGAACTATGCAGTGCTGGCTCTTTAGATAAAGCTAAAGCATTAGAATATAAAAAAAAATCTGGTGCAGACAACACACGACTGTCACTTACCTCGCCATTGCATGCAATTTTTGACAGGGATTCCTTTGCCTCTGGCTGCACTAGATGGCGTTGTGCTCTTGATAATGATGCTGTCTGCTAGAGGGCAGCACTTAAAATATGTTAAGGGTCCTGTTTCAATAATATATTTTTGCACATTTCTCCTTGTTTATCATATTTGCTCAACTTTCATATTTAACTGTTATTTATCAATGCTGACAAGTTGATGCGTCTAATTTTTAAAATGTATAAAATTAAAGGTATTTTAGTTGAAGAAAATTTAAAATATCAGCATTTAAGCCCTTTCAGACTGTTTCGAACAGAATAAAACCTACAAAATATTAAAGCTTATCAAATTTTACATCGATAAAGCGAGTTTAATCAAAATTGTTAGATCCGTTTTGAGAAAACCGTAAAATGGTGCAAAATGCATGGTATAAAGTGACTCTTCTGGTTAGCCGATTTTACTGAAAAAAGTGTTTGTAACATCCAGGGCGTATATTTGTTTTAAATATATGCGCGGGAGTTACCACACACACACACGGATCTTTTTCGGGACTTGGTTATTTGGGCTTCGGGGACTCTAAAACGTGAATTTCCTTTGAAACTTGAAATTCTAAAAATTTCACGATCGCAATACATTCCCTTACTATATATAAGTAAGTGAAAGTAAAAAGGTCAAAATATCAATTTCGTAAAAAATGTCCTTTAGTACCTTTCGAAATGAAAGTCTCAATTCCAGAAAAAAAAAAAACAGGAGAATGGGTGTTGAGGACGTTTATGAAGATGTAGGGTGCTGGAATCTTTGATTTATTGAGCCATTTGCAGGGAATAGTTGATGCATTGATTTAGTGTCTTTGCCAATCGTAGAGGGGGGAGATGAGGTATGGTGTACCATATAGGTGAGGCGGAGCCGACTAATCCTATAGTGATGCCTCTTACTGTGCTAGTGGAAATGAATAAGTGGTTTCATTGAATTGTCCCTGGTCGCTTTCTGTCACCACTGACACAAGCTCTGCTTATTGTGTTTAATAGATTTAAAAGAGCATTTAGTAGAATTAGCTGTTTCATTTTCATTATTTATTGAGTTTTCTTTTTATTTATACCATTTCCATTTAAAATATCAAAATCTTCTTTAGTTAAAAAATTAGTTTTGATTATGGTTGTTCTCAGTTACATTTTAGATTGCTTGCTTCATACTCAGCCTATGATTGTTTGAGCTGCATTCATGATTTTGATTAAACTCCCATGTAAAATCAAAGGGGTATTAATTTCTTATAGTTTTTATTTATTTATTTTTTTTTTTCCGGAGCGGCGCACACGGGGGAAACACCAAATTATTGGACATGGTAGTATTATGACCAGACTGATGGCCGTACGAAAAAAAAGGTTAAACGTAGACCCCCACTATTTTTACTTTCACTTAATATATATAGTAAGGGGAAGTATTGCGATCGTGAAAATTTTCGAATTCCAGTTTTCAACGGAAATACACGTTTTAGGGTCCCCTGAGTCCAAATAACCAAGTCGCGCAAAAAGGTCTGTGTGTGTGTGTGTGTGTGTGTTGTGTAGTAACTCCCGTGCGGAAACGGTAAGTCCTAAGAAACTGAAATTTCATATTTAAGACAGATATGCGCCCGAGACGTTACAAAACCTTTTTCATAAATATGAGCTTACTAGAAGATCCACTTTATACTATGAATTTTGCACCTTTTTTCGATTTTCTCAAAAACGGTTTCGACGATTTTGATTAAACTCGCTATATCGATGTAGAATTTAATGGGCTTTAATATCATTTAGGTTTCATTCAGATTAAAATGGTCTGACAGGGCTTAAATGCCGATATTTTACATTTTTCCTATAAAGTACCTTTAATTTTGTAGATTTTGTAAAAATAAATATATTATCTTCTTACCACCGATGAAAAACACATAAATATATAAGTTGACCGAATTCAATATCTAACTAAAGGAGAAAACTGAAAAAATATTTTTTTAATGCAATTTTATTATTTTGAATATAGCAACAGTAATATACACGTATAATATACCGTTGGAAAGCTAAAGCTTTTAGAATAAATATTATCTAATGAACAAACTTGTAAAAGTTAATAAAGAGTGATGGAAAGCCGATAAATCTGATTATTTTAGATAATAATATAATCGATTTTTTTATAAAACATATGTTTCTATAGAAATTCAATTTAATTATTTCTTTAATGGTTTCACGTATTTTAATCTCTAACTGTATTAGAAAATCCTTTCATTGATTTTAAAAATGGAGGTAAGTGAAAGTCGTGTGTTGCCCGCACCAGATTTTTTTACGAGGAATCGATTTCTGTACTCAGATTTTAAATTTGATGTACAGGATGTCCCAGAGCACAATTTTTTTTTTTTTAATTTGAAGCCTAGGATTTGACGTCTTAAATTGATTCCACACCCTGTTTCCAGCAACTTTTACTTAGGAAACTTTTTTTAGTAGGAGCAACGGTATAAAAGGATTACGGAGTTTTTGGACCCCCCCCCCCTTTTCCATATAAGAGGAGTAGGTACCATTCAATTTTATCCAGAAGTTTTATGGTTGATTTAAACAGGAGAGGTAAGTGAAATTCGCGTGTTGCTCTCACCAGATTTTTCGTTAACTGTTTCCTGAGTGTTTTACATATCGCACTAAAGCGTGATACATTGTATTTGCAAATGGAAGCAGTGATAGCTAGGAAAAATTGTATCGCCTATGGGTATGAAACATCTGGAACGCCCATCGTAAGTGCTTCTCTTCAACTTCAAAAGCGAGAATTACAAGTTTGAAATGGGAACTTATCACACCACGGCTTTAACCGTTGAGGATCGTCTAAAAGCTCTTGAGAAAAACAGAAATCCTTCATTCGGAAATTCGGGGTGAAGTTAAGCCACTAAGTTTTTATCTACAGGTGATGGGTTTTCGTAAAAAAAAAAAAAAAAAAAAAAAAAAAAAAAAAAAAAAAAAAAAAAAAAAAAAAAATCTTGTACTATCTTATATAATAAAATTACTAAGATTTAATTGAAACTAATCACTCATTTTTGGATATAATAAATATAATTTGGCAACCTAATGAAAGGTGATCATTCTTGAAAGAAGTTTTTGGGCCAAAATTTATGCAAAAGGCTGCCGTTTCATTGAAAATGTTTCCATATAAATTTTTTTGTTGTTATTATTTTCAACTCTATTAAAATACATCAAGATAATGTGATAGACAAATGGTAAAGTGATGTGAAATGCATGTAGAGACACTGCCCAATAGCAGCACTCCAAAATATTCTGAACTATAAGGTCTCAGGGCCATTTTGTTTTCAGACGCCTCGGAGGATTATCAGGAATTGAAGATGAAGAAAGGATGGAAACCAGTGGATTAGAGTGGGAATGGAGTTTTTCATGGAATGATTTATACTTGGTTCGGGCTAAATCAGTACCATATGAAACATTAAGGTTTTTGTGAGTTTATTTGTAACAAAATAAGGAGTATCGAGGATTTTTGATTGTAAGGATTAGATACGAGAGGAATTCGATGGTTTAGTAGACCCCATAGCTCTACTCCGTAAGTCCAGATTGGTCTTATGATAGTAATGTAGATAAGTCTTTTGTTGATAATTTGCATGGTAAGTTTGAAGTACCCGAAAACGGCGAGCAGTTTCTTGTCGGATTCCATGTTAGGCGTTTGTCATAATGGAGTCCTAGGTGTTGGATCTGTTCAACAGGAACTGGTTGAGTGCAATTAAAGGATATACAAATTTAAATTATCATTATGGGACATGTCTGTATGATACCAAAATAAATTTCCCGCACAAAATCCTTCGTAAAATCTTTAACACTCCTTACTTTGTCACGAATAAACTCATCCATAAAGTCTAATAAAAATAAATATATTATAATTAAATATAATATAATATGTTCAAACATCAATTATATAGGATATAGAATTATTATTGTTTGTTTATTTATTTAACGCCCTTTTATGCTGCTGCGGCTAATCGGACAATGCTACAGTGGGGGTCCTAAATTTTGCCTACCCAGGTTTAATTAGGATTGGTATCTTTAACGAGTACCTGACATCGCACAGGCTCGGGACCACCTTTTAACGTCCCCTTCGCAAGACGGCATAACTTAAGATTCTTTACTCCCTTTAAAAAATCCTAGGGCCAACTGCGGGTTTGAACCCGGGAACTTGTGCACAGGAGGCTGTCATGCTACTGGTCTAATAGTCATACATCGAAAGCGTTAAATACAACAAAAACAGAATAAGTACTATACAGTAAGTTGTTTTTACAGAAACATTTGTATCGTGATAAGTTTTTCACTATTTTTGTAATAATTTTTTTATCGCCACCCGGACCATATCATTCTTCATTATAATCAATATTAACTATTATTCAACATGCCCATTTAAATTACAGTTAAAAAAAAAAAAAAACCTACTCATATACGAATGTAGAAAATAAAACTCTGACACTTTCTCAATAAAAATTATTTTATAAAAAATTGACACAAGTAATATTCGGGTAGAATGTTATACAGAGACCGTTTTGGCAGGGAGAAACATGAATGTCGAATGTTTTTATTAAAACTGTCAATTTTTTAAACTTGATTTAAACTGTCCGATTCGGGGTGTCACACCACTGGCGTGCATTAGGGGAACGTTAAGTGGTTTCAAATTTCCAACAACGAATGTCGACATTTGTGACGTTCTGTGGCCTGCTAGTACAGAGATTGAACGTGGGGCCATTGTTGATCAAACTCCTACGTAATCGATGAGAGGTAATACAATGATTCTCCAGTTCCAGCTCCAGGAAAATCATCTCGCCCGGAAGATACTTGATGAATGGACCCACAACAACCTAGCTCGCTACTCCCTTAATCACGGGAATCAAGCAATGTTGTTCCTTATCTCTTGGCCATTGAGCTAAGGATTTCCATTTCATTCCATCTCAGCCGAATCGCAATACAATTTTATAAATAGGAAATCTAAGATTGCTATTACATTTTTACTTCCATTTATGGAATATACAGTCGCTCTCCTAGAAATTGAATCGCACAATAAAAAAAAAAAAAAAGTTTCCAAAGTTTTTAAATAATGCTGATTACGCAAAAAAATAGTATTATATATGGAAAATTAAAGAAAAACACCTAAAAATGCACGAAAAAAATATAGAGGTTTAAGTTTAAGTTCTCTCGTAAAATGAATATTAATTAATTTTCAAAACTATGATCACTGTTGATTTATGTCACCGGTGTTTTCCGTGAAAATTGTTCCATTTAATATAATCTCACAATGTTTATTGTTTCTGATCGCAAAATGATTAAAATTAGATTTAATTAAAAATTGTATTCTGGTTGTAGTTAAAAATTCTAACCTAGAACTAAGAAACGTTATTTTATTTTTATTTCACTACGCATATGATATAAATAATGAGAAAAAAATAACAAAAATATTCAATTAGATAATATTTATTACCATAAAAAATTAAAACATAAATAGGCGGTGCAATATCTATGGCCAGGACTGCATATTACGATGTATTGCAATCGTGGAGATTATTGAAATTTCGTGTTTTTAACAGATATAAAATTGAAAGGTGCTTAGGATAGGGATCTTTAACGAGTACATAACATTGCACAGAGTCAGGACCACCATTTTACGTCCGCTCTGAAGGACGGCGTAACCAAGGATTGTTTACTCACCTAGGGCAAAGAAGACTGTTATTCTGTTCTGGATAATAGAAAAAAGAACTATTACTTAACGTTAAACTTTTAAAAAATATTTTCCCTACCAAGAATATATTATACTCCTATAGTTTTGCTCTTATGTTAAAAAACACTAAAATTGCATTAAAACTTTTACATCAGTATAGCGAGTTTATTAGAGCCGTTTTTAGAAAATCGTAAAAAGGTGCAAAAGAGGTATATAGTAGCACTTTCGGTTTGCCGATTTTGGTAAAAATGTTGCAGTAACATCTCGGGCGTATTGTTACTCCGAACATGAAATTTCAGTTTCGGGCGACTTTTCGTTTTCGTGCTAGACCTACCACACACATACACACACACACACACACACACACGCACACACACACTCACACACTCACACACACACACACAAACACACACACTCATAAACATTTAATTATTTGGAATCAGGAAACCCTAAAACGTAATCTTGAAGAATCACCAACTTTATATTTAAATCAATGGATTTTCTCTTTGACATAGGGTACGGAGGGGAAGCGCATTTCGAACGAAAAGCGAGAAAGACTAACCTGGAAGGACCTCGAATAAACGCAAGTAATAAAAGCAATAACAACAGAATAACAAGCTGAAACTCTAGAAGCCAGAAGCTGTCACAGACTGTGAATTACAGAGCTTAGCTGAATAGAGGGAAGAAGAAGTAAGAAGGATTTGGATAGAAAGGCGCCGGGATTTAAGACATATCGTAATTTTTTTCTTCTTCATTTTTCGTAATAACCGAACCAATTCAATTCTGAGGTCCGAAAAAGTAGTTTGTTAGTTCGTTATAAACGAGGAAAAGGCATAGTTTTCTATTCATTTTCTAGGGACTGCAACGATAGTTCGTTATGAACGGGTGTTCGTTATAACCGTGTTCTTTAAAAAGAGCGTTTACTGTATAGGTAAGTTAAAGTAAAAATAAACTGGAAATTCAATGTTTGGAGGAGAAGAAAAGTCGTAATTACTAGTGATGGAATATAACTGAAAGTAATATGATTCCCTGCGGCTTGTCCATGTATCGTCGCTCCACTATTGTGGTCTGCTCGAGTTTCGTTCCTTATATTCTGATTTACTTAGCTATTTAACCCGAATTATGACTTCTAGGTATAGCTATTCGTAGACTCGTTCTAAATTTAGGTCTCCTGGAATCCACACTCCCTTGTTCCCTAGAACCACTTCTAGAGAAAACCATGCACTCTGCTTTGTTCACACTGAAAGTGGTCCCTATTCAGCACGGAGCTTCCTCCCACGTCTGTAGCCTGCAAGGCTCTCCTGCTTCAGCAATTAGAGAATGTCATAGGGAAATCCGCGAACATACAATTATTATAAATCTTATGAATGAGGCAAATACCTTATGAAGGCAATAGCATACGTAGAAATCTGAACAGAGGAGAATATTAGTTCATTTCTTCCCTTTTGGGGAGGTCTTATATCTAATCAACATTATTTATTACAAAGAAAAATTAATGAACGAAATCAGTATAAAAAAACCTTCAACGTCTTATACGAGAAGGCTGAAATAGTTTTGAGAGTAGCTGAGTAACGCAGCTTAAGCATTTATGCAGTTATCACTGAGGATAAAAATGTTAGTGAAGAAATTGGGTTAAGGATAACAGCTTACAATCGAATTTTATTGGTCTTTAAATGAAATATTTCGAAACCGGTATATCTCCAGAGTACCCAAAATAAGAGTATCGTACGGTCCTTTAGCCAGTGGTCATGCATGGTGACTAAGGAGGAACTTAGAAATATGTTCGGAACACTGTGTATGGATATTTTGGCCACGAATAAAAGTGCCAGGATAAGATGGCTGGGGGTGTTTACAAGGGATGGAAAGTAGTAGACTAGGAAAAATGATGATGTAGGTACACTCTGGTGGAAGAGGGCGCAGAGGGAGTCCTAGGCTAGTTTGGCTGGAGGATGTAGAGGAGGACCTTCGGTCGTTGGATGGAGAAGGGTATCCGAAGAACGATTAAAGGGGAAGAAGAACACAGAGGAGGCCAAGGTCCTGCAAGGGCTATAGTGCCCTTAGATAGGATAGTATCATAAATGTTATAATTGGTAGTATTTGGTCTTAAGTTTTTCTACAGTGGTAGTGAGAGTAAGGTACTTAACATGCTAAGTGTCAGATGGATTTTAAGAATATTTTTGAACAATAATTTAAGGTGAAAATATTTACTCTTGAATATATTTCAAGTCATTCTATTTGTCGTTTATTAATTACTTTCACTTACCTATATATCAAACATGTAGTAACGCAAAGTATTGCGATCGTGAAAATGTTAGAATTCCAGTTTTCATCAGAAATACGCGTTTCAGGGCCCAGTCCCCGTCCAGATGGTCTCTGTGTGTGTGGTCAGTCTAGCTCAAAAACAATAAGTTGTAAAAATTGAAATTTTGTATTTAAGACAGCTATACGCCCAGAACATTTTCAGCAAAAACGGCTGACCGGAAGTGCTCCTTTATACTAGCATATTTACTCTACTAAAGTTTTCTCAAAAGTACAACAATTTAGATTAAACTCGCTAAATCGATGTAAAATTTAATTTAATCCGGGTGGACCCTCAGACTCATGTAAATTAGTCAAAGTAAGTAATGGAATAAGGCAAGAAGATACATTAGCTCTTCTCCTATTCAATAGTGTTCTCCACGCTATTGTGAAGCGAGCTGAGCTGGACCCAGGAGGAACCATCTACACCAAGATGACCCAGGTAATGGCATACGCAGATGATATGGTGATCATTGGAAGATCCCTAGCTAGTGTGAGAGGCGAGTTCACAAAGCTTGATAAAGAAGCAAGGCGTGTGGGTCTTAGAGTTAATGAGAGTAAAACCAAGGTAATGGCATGCAGAATGAAGAAGCCAGTGCACCTTCAACGTACATGTGTCATCAGGGATTACACGTTGGAAGTGGTGAAAAGTTTTAGCTACCTCGGGGCCCGTATCAATGAAGATGCTTATGAGGATGAGGAGATAAGAGCTAGATTGGCGGCTTGGAATAAAACATATTTTGCTCTTATTAAGCTATTCAAAAGCAGATTGCTGAGCAGGACCACTAAAATTAGGTTGTACTAGACGCTTGTTAAACCAGTGACAACATGTGGATGTGAGACATGGACGTTTAACAAGACTGCTTCTGAAAAAATGGACCGATTTGAAAGAAATGTTCTTAGACGGATCTTCTGACCAGTTCAAGAGTAAGGAAGATGGAGGATAAGGACAAACAAGGAAGTATATCGGCTGTATCAGGAATTAGCAGTGTCCATGTTCGTAAAGATCCAGCGTCTTAAATGGCTAGGCCATGTTCTCAGGATGGAAGATTCAAGAGCAGCCAAAAGATTATACATGCATGACCCTGATGGAGTGCGACCGAGAGGAAGACCCAAGACCAGATGGTGGGACAATGTAAGCGGTGACCTCCGAAAGCTAGGAATAACGATAACAATGGCGGAAGATAGAGCACAGTGGGAAGGGCTGGTTGAGCAGGCCAAGGACAGCTACATGCGTCTGTTGTGCCAATAGAAGAAGAAGAAGAAGAAGGAAAGCTAAATATTTTAGGAAAAACATTGTATTATATATATTAATATATTTTATATGTATAAAACGAGATAAATGAAAAGTATAAAAGAACTTGAGGTTTTGGACGCGCACGAGTGCGTCCTAAATGGTTTCAACAAACCCGCAAAAAGCGTTGTTTTCCTTTTTCTTATAAATTTCTGGAATTCTTGGATAATTCAAACTTTATGCTCCTTACAGGATCAAGTTATCCAAGTTCGACTTTATAAACTAATTGGAAATAGATTTAAGGGGGAAATTTCTAAGCACCTTAAGTAATCCTAATCGCTCTAATGGCTTGATTTAACTTGAGAATTGTTTTAAATAATGGGAAACTAACAAGGTTTTAATTAGCCAGGGCTCTTGAAACGGCTCTTTAATTGACGAAATAGCCTTCCTGGAGAAATATTAAACTAAACATCGGGGCTCTCATGAATATTATGTCCATTGAATAATTTTCCTGAATAATTAGGGGACGCTCCCTCCTCCTTGTGAACCGTCTGCTGTCATCAAAGCAGTTCAACCGTATTCCTTTAGCTTTGGGATTTTAGCGATTCGTGAGAGATAATAAAAAAAAATATAGTATCAACACTTTGCTCTCGGCACCGTTTGGCAAGCTACCTACCAGTAACTCGAATTACCAGATTTTTTAAAATTTAGTGATGTTATATTCGATATCAAAGGACGATGGCTATGTAATAGTAAGTGAAATACTACACACACTACAAACGAAAATACGCTTTAAAGATTACCTGAGTCGAAATAAGGAAGTCCTGAAAAAATGTATTTAGGCAGATTTTTATAAAATATACTCGTGCATTTTTTGTTAGAACATAAATAGCAATGGAAAAATTGTTTAAATATATGATATTGTTATTTTTACTTTCCCTTACTATATATAGTAAGGGAAAGTATTGCGATCGTGAAAATTTTCGAATTCCAGTTTTCAACGGAAATACACATTTTAGGGTCCCCTGAGCCCAAATAACCAAGTCCCGCAAAAAGGTCTGTGTGCGTGTGTGGTAACTCCCGGGCGGAAACGATAAATCCTATAAAACTGAAATTTCATATTTAAGACAACTGTGCGCCCGAGACGTTACAAAAACATTTTTATTGATATGAGCTTACCAGAAGAGCCACTTTATACAATGCATTTTGCACCTTTTTTTCGATTTTCTCGAAAACGGTTCCGACGAGTTTGTTTAAACTCGCTATATCGATGTAAAATTTAATGGGCTTTAATATAATTTAGGTTTCATTCTGATTAAAAAGGTCTGACAGGGCTTAAATGCCGATATTTTACATTTTCTTCATCTAAAGTACGTTTAATTTTGTTGATTCTATAAAAATAACTATCTATTCTTGTTACTACTGATGAAAAATAGGTAAATATATAAATTGAATGAATTCGATACCCAACTAAAGGAGAAAACAGACAAAATATTTTTTTTTTTGCATTTTTTTGTTTTTGAACATAAGAGCAGTAATATACATGTATGATAGATATACCGTTGGAAAGCTAAAGATTTTAGAAAAAATATTATCTCATACTCAAGCTTTTAAAAGTTAATAGATTGATGAAAATAAGATAAAACTAACTGATTATTTTAGATAATAATATAATAGATTTTTTAATAAAACACATGTTTCTATATAAATTTAAGTTGAATTAATTCTTAAATAGTTTCACGTATTTTTATCTCTAACTGTATTTTAAAATTATTTCAGTGATTTTAAAAATGGAGGTAAGTGAAAGTCGTGAGCTGCCCGCACCAGATTTTTTATATTTAGTTGGAAAGCTATATTGTTTCCATGGAGATAGGTATATTCTGTTCTATTCTTAGCGATGACAGTTGATGACCTTTAGCCTGCATGTTGGGTGTTAAAAATCCAAGAATAGACCTAAAATATGCCATCATTGTAGCCGAAAACAATCTAGAAGAGAGAAATATTAGAACCTAGTTTTTAGAAATCGTTTTTAAAAATCTATTTAGGAACCGTTCCAAAAGAATTATTCCCCGTCATTACTTATTTATTTTGCGTATTAATAACGTTGTTTAAAAATTATCATCTTAGTTTTTATTATAGATGGATATGAAAGCGAATATTTATTTAAAATCAGGGCTTATTATTAAGTGAAAGGAATATTTTTAACTTTTTTTTTCCTGAGCAGTGCCATGATTATTATTCTGTGGTTATTTAGGTTCTGGGCATAATTTATCCTTAACTTTTACTTAAATATGAATGAACTATGCAGTAAGGGAAATAGCCCAGTAAAATAAGGCTAAAATTCAAAAGGCATGAATTTGAAATGGAAAAGGTTGAATTTAATTTGGAAAAGGTTGAATTTGAAATAGAAAAGTTTGAATTCGACTTGGAAAAGATTGAATTTGGCTTGGATAACGTTTAATGTGACTTGGACATGCTATATATAGGAGCTTCAAATGGAAAGAAATGACAAATTATCCGCTTTTATAGAGGTTTCTGCGTTTATAATTGCCTTACTCAGAAATTTACGACGTACACAGAATTTATAAGAAATCATTAATTAAAGGCAAAAAAAAAAAATAAAGAAAAAAATAAATAAATAAAAAAAAATTATCATAACAGAATAATATATTTTCAATACTTATCATGTTTTGGCCGATCAAATTGTATAATTATATATGGCAGAAAAATAAAACGGGAACATACGAGAGTTCAAAACATTCCGCGATCGCAATACTTTTAGCCCAGTAAAATAAAGATATTTGTGGGAATTAATTCGGACAAAGCTGGAAATCGTTTTAATACCTCTTAATGGTCCTAAATAAAAGTAATCTGAGTTTGCACCATCACAGGTGGTGAGTATAACTCTTTGTAGCCGAAAAACCTCGAATTTTTCGCATGTTTTCACCTATAACTCGTAAACGGAGATTCCAACAGAAAATCCTTTTCTTTTCAAAATGAAAGAACGTTAAATTTTCTTTGTAAAAGTTATCTTACTTATTGTATTTGGTTTAGTAATATTGCCGCAATCGTTCGTCAGAAATAGGCAACATTTTCCATTTTAGTTGAAAAGCAAAATTTGGTCATTAAGAGGCAACTGTAACTTTGAAACAACCATCCAAATCGAATAACGCCATAGAATGAAAGTTGTAGAGTATCAAAGTTAATGTATAATAGCATCTTTAAATGTCAGATTTTGTCGGTACGAACCTTCAAAAAAATATTTTTTTATCGATTTTCCACCACACGCGTCCAAAGGCTTGTGAGGAATATTTGGTGGATACGGCCATTCTGCCAACATTCTGCTGTGACTGATGCCTTAGTTTTACTGGGAATAACGATATTTGCAACATAAACCATTCAAAGCCAAATTGCAGCTGGCCTCTGTATGGGTTAGTTATACCACTTTTATTAGAAAATCTGAGAATTCAATTGAATATTCATGTTAGGCCTGAAAATACTTTTTTGAAACGCTTTAATTAACATATTTTCTATTTTTTATTATAATATTTATTTTGTTACGCACGATAAAGTTTAAAAAAATAGGAGAAAGTGTAGGTTGGATAAGTAGAAATAGGTTTTTGCACCATATATTATTTTATCTTTGGTAGGTACCTACGATTAAACTGGTGTAAAATTTAATATAAATAAGTAAAAATATACATTAGAGAAGTGATTTAGTATATATCTATCAGTTGAAATGCATTTTCTTCTCTTAGGAATGTGATTGAAGGGACGAAGGGAATATTTCCTCGGACGGTCCGGGTTCTTTAGAGAATGAATGGTCAAGTATAGGATAAATTTAAGCGGTTGGCTGTGGCATTTTATACATCTGCCTATCTACCTCGTCCATATTATCATCATAGCATCATCGTCAGCCCCTCCTTAGTTACACAACACAATACCATTGTAAGTGTACCAAGGGATGTACAGGCAGGGACAGCAGTCGCAAATATACAATATGCATTACCGCTGCAAGAGTAATCTTGTTTGAACGCACCATCGAGACAGAAACTTAATTTCAGATTTCAGCCTGCTAAGATGGAGACATAGACAAGAACGAGGTAGTGAGGGAGATGAATGAGATGCCACCGCTTGCTGCTATACTGGAAGACCCTTCTCTGAAGAACCGATACCGTCTCGGGAAATATCCTCCTCATCTTTTCAATCAAATACCATAAGAATAAGAGAGTAACAACCGTTTTACCTGATGAATATATTCTGAACAGCTTCTCCAATGTACGGGTACATATACTTAATGAGGTACATATAGTACTGCTCTACCTAACAACGCATCCCTTGGTACACTTACACGGTATTGTGTTGTGCACCTAAGGAGGGGCTGACGATGATGATATGATGATAATATGGACGAGGTAGATAGGCAGATGTATAAAATGTCACAGCTAACCGCTTAAATTTATCTTATACAAGATCATTAATTCTCTAAAGAACCCGAGGAAATATTCCCTTCGTCCCTTCAATCACATCCCTAAGAGAAGAAAATGGATTTCAACTGTTAGATATATACTAAATCACTTCTCCAATGTACATTTTTATTTATGTATATTAAATTTTACATCAGTTTAATCGTAGGTACCTACCAAATATTATATGGTGCAAAAACCTATTTTTATTTATCCAACCTACACTTTCTCCTATTTTTTTAAACTTTGTCGTACGTAAGATAATAAATATTATAAATCAAAATGGAGAATATGTTAATTTAAACGTTTCAAAAAAGTATTTTCATGCCTAGAATGAATTGAATTCTCAGATTTGTTATTAAAAGTAGTATAACTAACCCATATAACCAGAGACCAGCTGTGATTTGGCTTGGAATGGTCTATGTTGCAAATATCGTTATTCCCAGTAAAACTAAGGCATCAGTCACAGCAGAATGTTAAATCGGTCGTATCTACGAAATATTTCTCACAAGCCTTTAGACGCGTGTAGTGGAAAATCGATAAAAAAATATTTTTTGAAGGTTCGTACCGAGAAAATATGACATTTAAAGATGCTATTAGACATTAAATTTGATACTCTACAACTTTCATTCTATGATGTTTTTCAATTTGGATGGTGGTTGTCAAGTTACAATTGTCTCTTAGTGACCAAATTTGGCTTTTCAACAAAAATGGAAAAAGGTGCCTATTTCTGACGAACAATTGCGGCTACATTACTTAACCAAATTCAATAAGTAAGATAACGTATAGAAAGGAAATTTAACGTTCTTTCATTTTAATAAGATAAGTATTTTCTGTTGGAAGCACCGTTTACGAGTTATAGGTGAACAAATGCGAAAAATTCGAGGTTTTTCGGCTACAAAGAGTTATACTCGCCACCTGTGATGGTGCATACTCTGATTACTTTTATTTAGGTCCATAAAGAGGTATTAAAACGACTTCCAGCTTTTCCGAATTAATTACTACAAATATCCTTATTTTACTGGGCCTAAAGTATTGCGATCGCGAAAAGTTTTGAACTCTCGTATGTTTCCGTATAGCTTATTTTTCTGTCATATATAATTATACAATTTGATTGGCCAAATGCGATTGATCAGTGTTATATCGATTTAAAGATTTAACCCCATATTTTTTAACATTAATTTAGGCAAAATCCTAAAATATGCCTCATATTTTATAATTTGTCTTTTCTTTGTCCGATTGGCAAAAAAAAAAAAAAAAAAAATTAACAGGATAAGTATTGAAAATATATTAATTTGTTATGCTAAATTTGTTTTGTTTTTTTGCCTTTTAATAGTGATTTCTTATAAATTCTGTATACGTCGTAAATTTCTGAGTAAGACAATTATAAACGCAGATACCTCTATAAATGCGGATAATTTGCCATTTCTTTCCATTTGAATGCTCCTTTATATAGCATTTCCAAGTCACATTAAACCTTATCCAAGCCAAATTCAATCTTTTCCAAGTTGAATTCAACCTTTTCTAAGTCGAATTCAACCTTTTCTATTTCAAATTCAACCTTTTCCATTTCAAATTCACACCTTTTCCACCTTAAAGCTACTGAATTCCCATCGCCACCTATTCCCGTTAGAAACCGGAAACTCCTCGATACCTCTTTAATATTGCCTCACTTCGACTACTGCTGTAAAAATACAATAAAACGCTTAATCAATTGCTTCCTTCGATTTCTCTTCGGAGTCCCTAGGCACATCTCCGTCTACGAATTTTATGGCGAGTTGAGATGGCTTGACCCGTCTAATCGACGCAAGTACTTCTTGGCAACATCCCTTTACCAAGTTATCCAATCCCGCCGTTCATCATACATTTTCGACCTCCTACAATTATTCAAATCCTCTATCCATTCCGGTTAAACACGCACTAGGCCTTCTGATTTATACACTCCAACCCACCGTTCTGCACAATTTGACAGATCGTTTCTTATCCGATCCTCAAACTTATGGAATTCTATTCCTCTTTCTATCCGTCACTCCAACTCCCTTCCTACTTTCAAATCCCGCTTATTTATTCATCTCTTTACCAACTAGTCATAACAGAATTGTGAATAAGGCTCTATGTCATTTAATTTTATTTTCTACTTATTTGCATATGTCTGTTTACTATTAGTTTTAGTTAACTTCTTTGTATTACTTTAAGACTCTGAAGCCCATTTACATAATTTGTTAATTTTATTCTAAAGGGACTTGTCCCAGGATAATAAAGAATTTATTTAAATAATAACTATGTACTGTTTCTATATTTGTAAATAATATCTGTTTCTATGTCTGTTATATAATTATACATAAGTCCTAAAAGACCAGAACAATGACTTTTGTAATGTTCTTTTTATTATTTTAGGGGACTGCTCGTCCCAGAATAAAATTTATTTTCATTCATTCGTCTTAACTTTTCGGAACTTTTTCGTATTTATTCGATATTGGGATCAGTAGCTGCGTTACCGGGGGTTCGTATAGTGATTATACTATTAGTTTTTATTAATTATACTAATAATAACATTCCATACTCATAAGTAAAAAAAATAGTTAATTTATCTTTTTCCCAATTCCCATTTGGATCTACTGTTCAACTTGCTAAGAGTACACAACATACCGCATCAATCCTGAAGACAATTTTCAAAGAAAAAATAGAGGGAGATACTGCCTAATAGAAATACATAGACATTTCGCTAATGGACATATATAAATCCCGCCTAGCCTCAATATATGGTTGATGCAGGATTCCCAGAGAGCCCAGGATTATGGTCTCCGATATCTTTTGCAACTGTTTTCTTTCCAGTCTATACCTATCCAAAAATGATCTAGTATATACCGGGATGGTCCCCCTGCTTCCGAACTAATGTCCCGTGAATGTAAATTTTCTTTCGCCAAACTCCTCAAGATATTTTTCTTGCAGGTATGGAATACATTTCGCATAAAATTTTGCTTTCTCTCCTTGAATTTATTTGCCTTGTTCCCGGTCATTTAATTTATAATAATATAATTTGGACCTCTAAATTCTAAATTATCTCACTGTGCGACGCAGGTAAGTGAAAGTCACGTGTTGCGCGCACTAGATTTTTTCTCAATATTTTGTTAGAAGAGAAATCTTCCCTAGGAGAAATATTAGTGCGTAGATGTAGGTGGATGCGGGGAGCTATCACGATCGGTGCACGGCAAGTCTGCGTAATGAGTGCTCTCAAAACTCATCAACGCCCTTCGTGTAGCCTCAGGTCTGAAAGCGGTAGTGCAAAGGCATTTCCATAATATCCAGGGAATCGTCTAAAAACCTCTTATTTGCACAACATTATCCAAGCACGTCGATTTGAATCGTAAGAAGGCAGCACCACCAAGTTCTATCCCTCCATCTCAGTATCCAATTGGAAAGTAATCCTGGAAATTGAGGTTCGTGCCTCATGGGTCTCCATCAAGCGCCTCAACCTCATTAAATATGTCTTATTTGATGTGGCTTAATTAAAGCGAGCAACCTTGGTTATTGCTAATGTTTCCTTTATGCTCTTCCTGATTAAAAGGAGTCCTAAAGGTTCATTTCATTAAAAAAATATTTCTTTAATTCCAGATCGGCTGCATGAGCCATACATGGGTTATTTTTTAAATAAAAGAATTATCATTACGCCTGGTAACAATTGAAAAAGTGGTGTATAGTCTCATACAAAAGACACCCTTAAACATCATAGATTTATAATTATTCGTCAGAATTAAATAAAGAAATTAAATTGATAACAGAACGAAACAAAAGTTAAAGAAGAAAGACAAGTAATTTATGTATAATATAGTAATAAGTTTGATGAAAGAATATAAAGTATAAAAGTAAAATAGACACAAGTCTAAAAAAAATAAAGTAAAAAAAAAATGTGTGCTTAAGAACGTACAGCAGAAGTAATAAGATGATTGGAAATCATAAACTAATGTAGCTTCCTATTCATAAACAACCCTAGCTTCCTGGTCGATTCCTGATAATCCTCCGAGGCGTCTGAAAAGAAGATGGCCTGGAGACCTTCTGGTTTAAAATAGTTACAAGTCTGTCTCATGTGATTTTTCTTTTAGCATATTTACTTGTTGTAATATAAATTACAGCTGTAAATATCAATAAATAAATAAAAAAAAAAAAAAAATAACAACGGTAACAAAACGATTAAACAATTTAACTTGACACGGTCCATATGCAATCTTTTCTGTTCAATGTTATCTAAATGTGTTGGAACACAAATAATTTACATACACAAACACAAATACAGGGGTTCAAACGATGTGATTCCTTTGTCAAGATTAAGGTTACAGGAAGGTACAATACCAAGTTTGAGTCAAATATTTACTCATAAAATGAACATTTCTTACTTATCAAGTTTGATTAAACTGAGAGTGGAGTTTAGAGGGCAGACATTAATGGCCCCAGATAGGATCCATTTGATGACAGGGGTGTTCCCGTGTTACTCCGATTGTAACTGATGGGATACAGCGTCCGGCCTCTGTTCCACAAACGCAAATAAACCAGCCGCTCAGTTCATCTCTAGATTTCAACTTGATTTGGCATAGTTAATTTTCATTTCACTTACTTATATTTCAAATATATAATAAGAGAAAGTATTGCGATCTTGAAAATATCGAATCCCAGTTTTTAACAAAATACGCTTTTTAGGTCTGTGTGTCCGTTTGTGGTAAGTCTTATCAGTTTTTTATTTATAAGTATATCTTTACAGATGTTACAGCAACTTTTCACTAAAATTGCTGCTCTATACACATGCATTTTGCATCTTTTTATGATTTTCTCAATAACAGCCAGCTGATTAAACTGGCTATATCGATGTAAAATGTTATGAGCTTTAATATCATGTAGGTTACATTCTGATTGAAATAGTCCGATAGTGCTTAAATGCCGATATTTTAAACTTTATTCCTTTAAAGTACCTTTAATTTTATTGATTCGGAAAAATTTACCATTTCATCTTGTTAGCATTGATAAAAAACGGGTAAATATATAAGTTGCCTGAATGCGATATTAAACTAAAAGAGAAAAGGGCAAACATATTTTTTAGGTAAATTTTACATTCCGAACGTAAGAATTGTAATATAGATGTTTAATGTACGGTTCAGGTAATTTGATCTTGTTTACAAAGCTGTAAAACGTAATGCAGAAGAAGAAAAGGCCATAAACGTAAGTGATTATTGTATATAATAATTTCTATTGTTAAATTATTTAATCTGAAACACGTGTTTCCATCGAAACTTTAGTTGACTCTTTTAACGTTACTTTATTTACAAGAAGTTCTTAAATTGGTTTTAACGACAGAGGTAAGTGAAAGTCGTGTGTTGAGCTCACCAGATTTTCGTTTTTATTGTCCAATGTTATAGATGATACATTACACGTTCATACATTCTATACTTTAAGAAAAAAAAAATTTTAAAAAAGAAAACCGAAAAAATGTAAAAAAACTTATGTTTTGCAACAGCTAAATTGACAGTTTTATTAAGGAAGACTAAAGTAAAAACTTTATTTATACTCAGAAATGTTTTATAATGGGCTAGCGATCCGCCATTGGTTCGCTAGGGTGCAATTTATCTTTAGAAAAGTTCAGCTTTATCTTGTTGGTCAGTTAATCATTTTGGGATTATGAGTTCATATGGTAACGTCACTTAGAAAGAAAATATTATGTTTGTTTATTAACTATTTATTCATTATTATACTTAATCATAGGTAAAAATTGAAAGCAAAGATTGGTCAAAAAATCAAAATTGGCTCAGTTTATTTGTTTATTATTTTAAACGGATCCTAATTTATTACTATTTTATATATATTAATAATTAATATATCAAATCAAATATTTAAGATACATTTTAAAAGTTTAATCTAGTTTCCATGGGAGTTTACATTTAGTTTTCAGTAAAATATCTGTTGAAACATGAAATGATTTAAAAGTATAAATAATTAATAACCATATTCATTTATTCTATTCTATTTATTTTAACTTCTAACGTACTATTTTTTTCTGGTGGCAACAATGAATTGTTACCGTAAAATAACTTCTCTGTTTACAAAATTACAAATAGTTTTCATAAGTTCATGCGTTAATAACAACTTTCTATTACTTTTACGACTTATTTTATTGCAGATTAATTTTTCTAAAATCTCGCTCTATCCAACGATAATTTGTACATCTTAATCATTTTATACGACTTAGTTCCAGAAAATCTAATTATCTCTTCCGAAGAGAAACCTAATTGCAGTCTACTTCACTTATAAACCTTTAGGACCGAATGTCCTGAATTATAGTGGAAACCGTATCAAAATCCGTCTCTTGGTTTAGAAGGGGTTTTTCGGAAACCAGGAATCCCGTTATTTTATATATAGTGAGTACTAGGTTTAGAATCCGACTTACAGATTAGGGTTAGGGTATTGGAATAGGTGCTCAACCTCTTGGTTATTAGCACCGAAAATATTTATATTAACAGATTTTTTTTTGTAACAACTTTAAAATGATAAAACACACAATATTTTTTTTATCTATTGGTTAAATACTAATTTATTCCAATTTTTTGTTAATTAAACCCTAATCTAAGTTGCTTAGTTCGCGGCTTCTATCTAAAAACTTAAAGGTTAGAAATTATAAAACTATTGTTTTTCCGACGATCCTTTACGGATGTGAAACGTGGCCGCTTACTTTGAAGGATGAACAACGGCTTAAGGCATACTTTTGAACACGTAGAGAAATTTAAGTATTTAGATTCAATTATAACAAGAAACAATTATAATCCAAGAGGAAAAAAGCCCTAGGTAAAGGCAGAAAATGTGTATTAGTATTCAGTTGCGAAATTGGATAGTTCGGCGGCTTCTATCTAAAAGCTTAAGGGGTTGAGTTCATAAAACTATAATTCTTCCGACGGATCTTTACGGATGTGAAACTTGGCCGCTTACTTTGAAGGATGAAAAACGGTTTAAGGTTTTCGAAAATAAGGTACTGCGTAAAAGATTTGGTCCGAAGAAAGATGAGGCCACTGGGGAGTTTAGAAGGTTGCACAACGCGGAATTGCGGAACTTGTATCCTGTGAATATAATTGAATTGATAGCATCGCGGAGTAAAGTTGTTGGGCTCGGTGAGGAGCGAATTCCGAGAAGGTTGGTGTTCGCTGATCCGACTGGTAGGCGTCCGAAAGGTAGGCCGAAGCGTCGATGGGAGGATTGCGTTAAGGCTGATCTCGGGGGCTTGGGCTTGAACGGTGAACATTGAACGAGTAGAATTTGGTGGCATCGAACCTTCGGGTTCGCTAAGCCTGTTATTATTATTATTTGTTTCTTTCCTTTTTTTTTATTAATTTTTTTTTTCATCACACCAGACTGAAAAGACAAGAAACTGCTCGCAGATACCGATTGTTACAGCACTTACTTGACAAACGTTCATAGCTTCTAATCTACTACAAAAAACTAATTTATATAGCCATTATTAGACCTACTTGGACATATGGTATTGAGCTATGGGGATCCACCAAGCCATCAAATTCCTCCCGCATCCAATCCTTGCAATCCAAAATCCTCCGAAAGATCCTAAATGCTCCGTATTTTGTCACTAATAAAACTATCCACAAACACCTGAATATTCCGTTAGTTGCAGACTTTGCCAGAATCGATATACCTCCTTTAATACCAAACTACCAGCCCACCCAAACCCGCTTGTCGTATCCTCTCATCTCCATCTATTCCTGATAATCCTCGGAGGCGCCTGAAAAGACGGTGGCCACGTCACCTGCTAATTCCATGAATATTGAAAGGCAACCGCTGGGTAGCTTCTTCCCAAGACTATATCAAGCCAATTGTTACTTTTTTCACATTTACTTGTATTTTTTCCTATACAGTTGTAAATATCAATTAATAAATAAAATAAAATAAAATTTGTTTTTAGTAGGTGACACTCTTTAATGAACCTCTGTAGTAAACTAATTATTTCACTAGTGTCTTTCAAGCACTTACGTATTATCAAACCTAACTAGTTCTTTCGAATTATTCAACTTCGAATATTGCGTTCTTTGATTTTCCAGACATTAATTTCTTCCTGGGGACAAAGAGATACGAATAGAGGGAATAGAAAATATCTCGGGTGGGGAAAAAGCATGTAATTTTTTTTTTTTTTTTTTTTTTTTTTTTTATCCTAAAGCACACAAAGTACTATTTGCAGCAGCTTCCATGTGGAAGAAATGGAACACCTTTTGTTGATCAACAATAAACTCAGTCAATCGAAAAATATCTCCACCAAGCGGAAACATTCTTTCTCGGGGTCTAATTTATAAATAAAAAATTCAAACTGAATACTATCTACCAGTTATTTTTATTTGCATACAGGTCGAACGATTTGCTCGATGAATCGAAATAATTATTATTAGTTTAAATTTGTTCAAAACTTGTAATAATTATTTGCCTTCACTAATTATAGCATAATACAATTAGATAATAATAAAGTGCAAAAGCACTCAAGAAAAATTGAGACGTTGATTTCAAAAAGTTACTAAAGGACATTTTTTACGAAATTGATTTTCTTACATATTTGTATTCTCATCATTTAGTTTTATCTTAATTTTCTATTTGATTTTATCTAATGAACTCTCGAGTCCTTAAAAAACGCGATCTAGAAATGCAGTCATTTTCTAAAAGTACTAATTACGCAAAAAATTTTGTTCCTAATCATTCTAAAAAAAAATGTTTCATAACTTTAATATGATGTTATTATTATATTAAAAAAATAATTCTAAATTTTAATGCAAAAAGACCCAAATTAGCTAGTTTAATAATATAGTAATGAGAGATTTTCGCGCTTCCTGTAAAATTTCCTAGAATGGATATAGTACCTTTTGGAAATCAACGTCTCAATTGCTAAGGATTTTTCGATGATATGGCTCTGATAGCTCGACCAGTAAGAAGCAGAAACACAAATTAAAGATTTGGCAAAACTGGCAGCAAAAAATGGGGCTTAACTTATCTTTCTCCGGCGTGGTGATGACTCCTGGGCTGCGTCTGATGAAGATAAAGCCGAGGAATTCGCCACACACCTCTCCAAAGTATTCACTCCTTACCCGGAATCCCAAAGCAATCATACCGCAGCAGTACAAGACTTCCTTTTGTCACCAATACCTCTTTCCCTACCTCCTAAAGCTATTAATCCCTCTGAGGTTAAATATCTTCTCCAGAAACTGACCCTCCGTAAATCTCCTGGACATGATCTCCTTACCCCCCAGATCCTCCGTCAACTTCCGCAGAAAGCTATTATATTCCTTACCTATATCTACAACTGCATCCTACGCACCACCTATTTTCCTCTCTTGTGGAAACATTCCACAATCATTCTCTTCCTAAAACCAGGTAAACCTTCCAGCAACACTTCATCCTACAGACCTATTAGTCTACTCCCCATCCTCTCAAAAGTCTTTGAAAAACTCCTTCTAAAACGAATCCTGCCTATATTAGAATCACAAAATCTTCCTTCCCATCAGTTTGGTTTCCGTGCTCATCATTCCACTGTTCAACAAGGACTCCGAGTTGTAGACCATATTTCCTCAGCCCTTGAATGCAAAGAGTATTGTTCTGGTGCGTTTCTGGACATAGCGCAAGCTTTTGACCGGGTATGGCACACCGGATTACTCTTCAAGCTTAAAACGCATTAACCCCAGTATCTATATCTCATTCTACGATTCTATCTCTCAAACCGCTCCTTCCGAGTTCGCTGTGGTGTAGAATTTTCTAACTTTTATCCCATTGAGGCCGGTGTTCCTCAAGGCAGCGTCTTGGGACCCGTCCTCTACATCCTTTACACTGCTGATATTCCTAATCATCCTGACACCTTTCTGGCAACATTTGCAGATGACACCGCCATCCTATCATCCAATTCCGATCCTGAAATAGCATCCTTAATCCTGCAAAGACACCTTTGTCTTATCGAGGACTGGTGCAATGCTTGGCGTATTAAGGTTAATGAAAGCAAATGCACCCACGTCACCTTTACCCTTCGACACAAACCCTGTCCAATGGTTCATTTCAATTCCATACCGCTTCCTTCCTCAGACACAGTCCGGTATCTTGGCTTACTACTAGACAAAAGATTGACTTGGAACCCACATACAAGACTTAAACGAAAAGAACTCAACAGACGATTCGGACAGTTATACAGACTACTAAACAGAAAATCTAAGCTTACAGTTGACAACAAATTATTACTTTACAAGACAATACTGAAACCAATGTGGACCTACGGACTTGAACTATGGGGGACAGCCAAACGTTCTAACATCAAACGCATTCAATCCTTTCAATCCAAAGTCCTCCGAGCAATAGTAAATGCTCCTTATTATGTCTCCAATTATACCTTACACCACGACCTTAATGTTCCATTTATTTCAGACCTGATTCCATCTAAATTTTCCAAATTCCACCAGAACCTCATTCATCATCCTAATCCTCTAGCACAATCCCTATCCAGCTCCACTCATCCATACAACCCTCCTAGAAGGTTGAAACGGCAGTGGCCCCGAGACATATTGTAAACATCTATTCTGGAGTTCTGACACTGGTCAGATTCTCCTCTCATGTGCGGTGTGATTGTGGCCGTGGCGCGCCTCACACCAGTGATGCGGCTGAGAGGGAGGCGCTGGGATCCTTTTGACTCTGCTTGTCCTTCCACAAGTGGGGGGGCAAGCCCCGTCTGGGGTTCCCGAGCTGATTGTAAATATTGTACATAGGTATGAATGTGACATGTTTTGTTTATTTATTTGTTAACTTCATTTATTTGTATTTATTTTGTCTATAAATTTTGTTATTGTATACGTTTATTTATTTTGATTTTATTTTATGTAATTTGACTTTCCTTTTGTTTATATTGTAAATATTGTATGAATGAGATCCTGTAGCACTATTATTATTGTCTATTATGACAAATTGTAATATATACGAATAAAAAAAAAAAAAAAACTTATCTTTCGAAAAAACATAATTATTAACAAACATTATGGACTCGTCTATATTTTTGAAAATTAATCTTCAAACACTGATAAAAAATATTTTAAATATCTAGGTGAGTGGATTGGTTTGAATTCAACAGATAAGAAAACCATGGAAACCAAAAAAGAAAAAAAAAATGAAAATTGCTTTCTAACCAAAAATATCTTGGGAAATGCGTGGTACTATTCAGTTGTAAAATTAGTTCGCTCGCGGCTTCTATCAAGAAACTTAAAGCTAAGAATTTATGAAACTATTATTCGTCTGACGGTTTCATACGGATTTGAAACGTGGTTGCTTACTTTGAAGGATGAACAGCGCCTTAAGGATTTCGAGAATAAGGTACTGCGACTGGGACATTCAGAACGTTTCACAACGCGGAATTGCGGAGCTTGTACCGTGTCAGTATAATTGAGTTGATATCATCGTGGAGACTTAAATTTTAAAGTTGTTAGGCTCTGTGAAGGGTGTATTGTGAAAAGGTTGGTATTCGCTGAACCGTCTGGTGGGCGTACTAGAGGTAGGCCGAAGCGTCGATGGGAGGATTGTGTTAACGGTCAAACCTTCCGCTTAACTACAAAAGGCTCATCTGCATGAATATCATAAGAGCATTCCGGACTCAAGCAGTAGAGCTTTGGGGCTCTACTAAACCATCGAATTCCTCTCGTATTCAATCCATACAACCCAAAAGGCTTCTTACTTTGTTAGGAAAGACCTTAATGTTCCATATGTTACTGATTTAGCCCGAACCAGGTATCATTCATTCCATGAAAAACTTCATTCCCACTCTAACCCACTGTTTCCCATCCTTTCTTTCTCTTGAAATGCAGAACATCCTCCGAGGCGTATGAAAATAAGATGGTCCAGAGACCATTTTTTAGAATCTTTTTAGAGTTCTGACTTTGGGTAGTGTGTCTATATGTGTTTTATGTCTATTTACTATATTTCTGTCACATTTACTTGATTTAATTAAATACACTTGTATATAACAATAAATATGTTTAAGTAATAAAAAAATCTGGTGCGCGCAACGCACGACTTTCACTTACCTTCGTTGTTAAAATTAATTTAAATTGCTCTTAAGAATTTTTAAACACAGTTAGAGATAAAAATGTGTTTTATTAAAAAATATCTTAGATTATTATCTATGACAATCATTTAGTTTTATTAGCTTTTCATCACTCTCTATTAACTTTAACAATTGTGTGTGTGTAAATAATAATTTTTCTAAAATCATTAGCTTCCAAACGGTATATCATTCGTCTATATTACAATTCTTATTATAAAAAATCTAAAAATTGCATAAAAAAATATGTTTGCAGTTTTATCATTTAGTTGGATATCGAATTCGTTCAAATTATATATTGACCGATTTTTTAGCAATACTAATCAGATGGTATGGTCAATTTTATAAAATATACAAAATTATAGGTAATTTGGAGAAAGAAATTTTGGCATTTGAGTCCTGTCAGACTATTTAAATCAGAATGAAACCAACATGATATTAAACCCCGTCCAATTTTACATCGAAATAGCGAGTTTAATCAAAATCGTTTTGAGCCGTTTTTGAAAAAATTGTAAATAGGTACAAAATGCATAGTATAAAGTTGCTCTTCTGGTTATCCGATTTTGATGAAAAAGTTGCTGTAACATCTCGGGCGTATAGTTGTCTTAAATATAAAATTTCAGTTTCATAGGACTTTTCGTTTTCGCGCTGGAGTTACCACACACACGTGGACAAACACACACTGACCTTTTAGTGGGACTTGGCAATTTGGACTCAGGAGAACCTAAAACGTGTATTTCTGTTAAAAACTAGAATTCGAAAATTTTCACGTTGGCAATACTTTCCCTTGCTATGTATTCCATATATAGGGAAGTGAAAGTAAAGAACCTAGTTAGGTAAGTAAAAGTCGTTTGCTGTGCGCACCAGATTTTTATGTACTGCGATCAATTTACTTGAAGAAATTATCCCTTCGCTTAATAAGTTCTTTAGAAATATTATAATAAAAAGCTTATTACAAAGTTATATAAATAATGTATACAAATATAAACAATCATCAGGAAATTGCTGAAGGGTAAATTACAAATGCTTCCGTGCGAAATAAAGCACACCGAATCTTATCGAAGAGGGGGAGAGAAAGGGGAAGAGAAGAAAAAGAAAAAAAAAGAAATGGAAGGAATATTGGTACTGGGGTTAGCGAATATAATTCATTCCGGGTTGAAAGAAGTGAAAGATATTTATTGAAGAAGGAAATCCAACTCCTCTTCGAGTACAAAGGCATTCTCAAAATATATCTACAACGGAACATAAATAAAAATTGTGGATATAATTAGTTGACCGTTGAGAATTACTGGAAGGAATTAGTCCGGGTGGCGGTCATTAAATGAAACAACTATTGGGTTGTGTCATATGAAATGTCCGTTTTCAAGGTAAAGGATTTTTATTAAAAATACGATATGAAAACAAGATAATTTTATTTGAAGTATTTACCTTCTTTTTCTACATATTTTTCCCGACGTGACACCAACTTTTTTATCCCCGAATTGAAAAACTCTGAGGTTTGAAGTGAAACAAAATCTGAAAACGCACTTTTCACTTGATCATTTTCAAAAAGTTTTCCTTTGACGAAGTTGTCTAAATTCCTGAACAGGTGGTAATCTGTTGGAGACAAGTCGGGAGAATATGGTGGGTGCGGAAGAACTTCGTAGCCCAGTTCTTTCAATTTTCGCTCGGTATGTTTTGAAACATGGGGTCTTGCTGCCGCTCAGTGAGATCATGAGGTACCCATGTAAACTTAGCAAACCAACGGCGAATGGTCCGTTCATTACCACTCCCTTCTCTAAACGCCTTGCAAATATTTCTAGCGGTCTCAGCTGCTGTATGGCCGAGTTTAAACTCGTACAAAAATATTACTCGAAAATCGCGTGTTTCCATGTTTATATTTGGAGGTATACTAAAAAGTGGGTAATTGATTGGGAAGCTAATGTTTATAATACAAAGGTAGAGGATTAGTAACTGTTTACTTTAAATATGTAAACATTCGGAAGAAAACAACAGAGACCTGCAAAATCCTTTATGTATTTCAGAAACTATAAAAACGGACATTTCGTGTGAAACAACCCAATAAATAGTTTCAACTATTTTATTGTTTGCCAATGTTTCGACCCTTATTGTGGGTCATCATCAGGGCGTGTTGTTAGTGAATGGAAACTAATATTTAACAGTTTCCATTCCCCTGCAACACGCCCCGATGATGACCCCAATGGGGGTCGAAACATTGGCAAACTATATAATAGTTGAAACTATTTAGTTGTTTCATTTAATGACCACCACCCGGACTAATTCCTTCCATAAATTAAAATATTCTTAAATGTATAAATATAGAATAATATTGAATTAATCGGATGACCTCGGGATCACGGAGGCTTAAAAATGAAATCGGTTTATTCCTTCGGTTTATAACATAGCTTTTAAAACTTTTTTATCCGATATATACTTTGTCGAAAACATAAAATATCTGGTGTGTATATCGCGAACAATTAAAACCACAGTTTTTAAATATTAAGAATTTAAATGTTGTCCCCATAGGTCCAGATAATTATCCAGGATTATGAATTTTCTTTACAATATCCCTATATGTAAAAACTGTTTACGGTAACTCTGAGAGCACTCGAAGTAAAAGGAAGGAAATTCTTGCGAAGAATTATGGGACCAAGGATCTTAACAGATGGAAGGCGATGATATAAACCGAATTGCGAACTCTAACCACTCCTGGAAAATCTCACAGATCAGAAATCAGGAGACGTTTGGCTTTCTATCGCTATTTGTACATAATGGATCATCACAGGCTGTCCCATAAGATCTTCAGAGTAGCCAACAAGGGAAAAGCCACTGGATCCCAGTGGATCAAACAAGTTGAGAGGGATATTGCAGAACTTAATATTGAGCAAGATACCATCAATGACAGAAGTCACTACCGCCTGACCATTCAAACAAGACCTTTAGTCAAGTCCATTACAGAAGTTAAGCACAACGCGTCCTAGAAATGGTTCGAGGAACGTAACGTAGAATTCAACAGAAAAATGAAAGACTACTGGGCCAACAGAAAAGCTAAAGGTATCGGCAAGAAAGCAACCGCCCAACAATCAACCAAGAACACCAGAATTGCACTTTTTGATATTTTACTCACAATTTTTATCTATTTATTTATTTTATTTTATTGTTATTATTATTTTTTATTATGTTATATATATATAATATATATATATTTTTTTTATTTTTTTTTTTTTAATTTTGTTGTTAATCATCGGGTTTGCAGTTCCGATTAAATCATAATGTTTATTGTTCCTATTTTTCTGTTTTATTCTTATTGATTTCGTCTTTTTTTTTTTTTTTTTTCCTGCATCATAGGTAAGTTAATCGTCTTCTGAAGATGTTTTGGGCAATAATAACCACTCGCAGTTTTTTGCCCTTAAAACCAAAACAACAACAACACCAGAAGTGGAAGACAACATATGTAGTACAAATACTTAGATGGCCCAAACGAAAAAAAGTTTTACGATTCTGTATTTGTATGAATGTCAACATTTATTAATCCCCTTCCAAAGTATAATGTTTGTGTACCTCTGAAGCATTTCTCTGCTTAGAAATAATTTAACCTTTACGGTTCAACGGTGGTTCTAAAAATTTCGGTAGGGATACTTGATGAAATTGTTCTGCGGGATTTGGTGGATAAAAAACCAAGTACAACTATCGGAGAACATCCAGTAAAACTTAACTTCGACCGTCGATGACCGACCCGAGGCGATTGGAAAGGTTAAAAAGCTCTGATGAAGTCAGATAAATTAGAGATAAACAACGATAAAGGAACAAGAAAAAACAAAAAAACAATCCTGTAAAATGTATTCGTATATTCGTGGTCTAGGTTTTGAAATTTGTATTATTAAAAATAAACCTGTAAGGAATAAGTATGCAGTTGGGCAGCATCTCGTTCTCGATAATGTGTATTCTCATATAGAATAGAATAGAATATAAAATAATCTTTATTCTAGGACATAGTCCCTTAAGAACAACAAATATGTACTATCAAAGTATACAGTGTATCTGGCCAAAAGACCAAATGATCATGATTAATTCTTATTTACAATGGTGTAAGAAGTAATAAAATAAAAAAAGGAATATATCTATACAATAAAACAAAAGAGTAAAATAAATAAACTTCTTCAGATGCATACATTTGCTGAGCAAAACTAAATTTAAAAAGATTAATAAATTAAGTTAGGTATGATCAATAAATAATATTTCCTTTTTACATTCAAAATCTGATGTTTGATATAAAACGTCATTGCTGTTGAGCGTCTGTTTGGGGATACAGGAGGTATTGCAACAGTTGGGACTTGAATGGTAGTGGAGATGAAGCATGACGGATATGAGTAGGTAGGGAATTCCAGAGATTTGCAGAGCGGACAAGAAAGGAATGATCAAAAGTTGTTGTTATATGGGTAGGGATGTAAAGGTCAGAATGGCGAGACCTTGTTTCGAGGGAGTGGATTGACGATTTAAATTGTAGAAGACTGTGGATATGAGGAGGGAGCTGGGTGTTAATGGTTTGGTAAAGGAATGATATATATGTTTTAAGATTCTCATATAATGTATCATTCGGGTTAGGGTTAGGGTATTGGAATAGGTGCTCAACCTCTTGGTTATTAGCACCGAATAAATTTGTAGTAACAGATTTGTTTTACTCTTTTTTCTTCTTTTTATTTATTTATTTTTCCTTCTATTTTTTTTTTTTATTGCTTATTTATTTTTTTTACACATTCTGAATTAGTGAATTTATCCCAATTTTTATTTATTTATTTATTATTACTATTATTATTATTTTTTTTTTTTTTCCTTCGGCACTGTATAATATTTTTTTTAACATCAAGAATATTGAAATTAATTCATTCAATATCCTTGTGATTAACAGCAAGAATGAATTATTTTACGTTTGTGGGGATCATTACATTACATGTAATGCCTCACACCAACATGTTAAAACGTAAAGTATTCATAAAAAAAAAATATTCATAATGAACTCCGCTCTGTTATACAGCATAAAAAAATAAGAATTACGCACTCTAGTTTTCCTTCCTGAGAATAAATATATATATAAACTTCTAAATATTCTTGATATACAACATACAGTAAACATATATATATATATATATATATATATATATATATTATATATATATAACATAAAACATATGTTGCTAACTTAAGCTAGATTTGTTTTAAATTATAAATTTTATACTTTCAATTATTTAGTCCGTTTATTTTTATTATTATTATTTGTTTATTTTATTGTTTTCTTTTTATTAGTAGGTTTTTTGGATAATTTTTTCTTCCATCATAGTTAATATCAATTTGATTTTACCCCATATTTAGTCATTAGGCTAATAGATTATAATTACCAAACAAACAAAACATTATGCTGGTTGTAAGGATGTCTCATCCGAAATCATTTGTAAATAAAGTTTATTTTCTTCTCTCTCTCTCTCTCTCTTTATATATATATATATATATATATATATATATATATATATATATATATATATATATATATATATATATATATATATTATATTTCATATGTACAACACTCATTCGCGGCCTTCAGACGTTTATATAACGCCTCATCGTACCGCAGCTTTCCGCTCCTCGTCCGTGTGGAATTCGATTCCTTCATATATTCATCATTCTGATACTCTTCCGACCTTCAAATCCCGCCTATTGGATCACTTTCTCTCTATTCAATTTTCAGAGAACCCTAAATAGATTTGCAAATTTCTATAAAAATAGTAAAAAAAAACAAACGATAATTTAGGTATAATATTTTACATTGTACTGCATTTGCACATTTAACTTTATTGTTTAAGTATCCTATCAATACTGTTAACCGCTTTTAATTAAAATTTTGTACATATGCACGTATTTTTCTGTTTTATTTTTTGTCTAGTTTTGGTATTAAGTATTAGAATTATTATATTTAGAAGCTACCTTTTAATTTATTACTGTTGTTTAGTTTTGTTTTTTATATCTGTCATTTTTTGTTTGTTTTTATTTTTGTATTTTAAGACACAAAGTTCTTTTTGTACATTTTGTAATATTATTCTAAAGAGACTTATCCCAGAATATATAAAGAATTTATAATTATATATATATACATTTTTCCAACGTGACACCAACTTTTTTATCCCCGAATTGAAATACTCTGATCTTTGAAGTGAAACAAAATCTGAAAAAACACTTTTCACTTGATCATCATTTTCAAAACGTTTTCCTTTGACGAAGTTGTCTAAATTCCTTAGCAGGTGGTAAATGTGAAACAACCCAATATATATATATATATATATATATATATATATAATATTATAAATATTATAATTGCACGTGCAAAAACTAAATGGTATCATATAGTTTTTTGCCAGTTACCGGGAACTCACTTTATAATTTAAGGAATGGAGTTAAATGAAAGCCGTGTGTAGCGCGCACCATATTTTTCCTTTTTAATTTCAGAAAGAAAGTCCTTCAAGTTACTATTAAAGAACCTGATGGTTGGGTTCGACTCCTCAAAGACCTTAACACAGAGGCAATTAAACATCACAACATCCTTTAGCAAGTTTAGAGAGAAGAGTTGTGCTTGGTGTACCTTGCAACTGCCAGTAACAGGCTCTTCCAGGCCCGCTTAACTATTTCATTCTACAAAAGAACTTAAATTTAGTTAAACTCTCCCTCTACCTAGGAGATTAGATGGAAAGGAAATATAGAGCAGTTTGTCTATCACAGCTGAGGTAGTGAATATTTTAAGAAAAAGTTGTAGTGCCCTCAGCCTGTTGGAGTGTTGGAAAATTAAACAAGAGGTGGGGATAATGACCCGGTAACCCTAACCACTAGCTAAATAATAGCGACGCTTTCAACTCTTTTACCTCTCTAGCATTCTCTTATTCTAAACAGGATTATTTTTAAACTGTTTTTTAATTATTTCTTTTTCATAATGATGAAGTTTTGTTTAAGACTGTATAATGGAGAATTTAGTTTGGGGGCTGCGGTCATAAAATAATAACACCCTGATATGGAAAATGTACTACTATATTTGTGTACCGAAGTTTCGGTCTACTTCTGGGTCTTTATCAGGGCTCATACATAAAAACAAGATAATAGATAGCTAACAAAAAAAAAAAATAATAAAAAAAAAAAAATAAAAAAAAAAAATAAAATATATATATATATATATATATATATATATATATATATATTATGTATACGCCTTTACATCAGTTATTTTTGAAGATAAACAACTAAATACCAATTAATAAATAATTACATAGTTGTTTTAGTTTTGAAATTTAGTTGTTAGTGCTAAATTAAATTTTGTACAAAACTAAAAAAGAATCATTAAAATCAGTTTAGAATTAGGAGAGATATGTCGTTTTGAAATTAGCAGTGGTCTATCACACATTTTCCTTTGAATTATTTATTGGTTTTCATTTAGTAAATTGATTTTAAATAGCCATATAAAATGTTATACCCTAATATAGTTATTTGGAAATAATAAATCATAGAGCTAATTTTTTCAGCGTATTACAACATAAATATTACAATTTTACAAATTATACAGTAGTAAAACATATTTCACTCATTGATTCTACTATAACTTCACAAGGCTCAAAAAAAAAAGAAAAAAAAGATGAGAATAAAAAATTAATATTATATATAGAGAGAGGGCTGACACAGCCTCTTTAAAGTGGGTACCCGAATTGAGGAAAACTTGGTGGCTGAGCGTGATCAAGTGCTAGTCACCTCTCTGCACGGCCGTTGGTCAAGAAACAGTACGAATCTCTAAATGTAAATGAGCCCTTAGGGACTTAACCCTTCATGAGTTGTAGAGGTACAGGTGTTGTAACAATCATCATCTTTAACAATCACTTACAAATTCTAATTCCTTTTTACAACTTTCTGTAGAAGATAGCATTTTTTTTTATAAAAGCTTTAGTTTCCCAAAGGTATATTATAGATCCATATAACATCTCTAATTCTGTGTTAAAAAAATCTGGTGCGGGCAACATACGGCTCTCACTTACCTCCGTTTTTAGAATCAATTAAAGGATTTTCAAATACAGTTAGAGATAAAAATGAGTGAAACCACTAAAGAATTAATTAAATGGAATTTCTATCAAAACACGTGTTTTTATTAAAAAATCTATTATATTATTATCTAAAATAATTATTTATTTTTATCGGCTTTTCATCACTCTCTACTAACTTTTAAAAGCTTGTGTATAAGATAATATTTTTTCTAAAATCTCAAGCTTTCCAACGGTATATCATACATGTATATAACTATTCTTATGTTCAAAAACAAAAAATTGCATAAAAAATATATTTTTTCAGTTTTCTCTACAGAGTTGGGTATCGAATTCATTCAATTTATATATTTACCTGTTTTTGATCAGTGGTAACAAGATAATATAGATATTTTTGTAGAATCAACAAAATTAAAGGTACTTTAGAGAAAGAAAATTTAAAATATCGGCATTCAAGCCCTGTCAAACCATTTTAATCCGAATGGAACCTAGATGATATTAAACCCTATTAAATTTGACATCGATATAGCGAGTTTAAACAAAATCGTCGGAACCGTTTTCGAGAAAATCGAAAAAAGGTGCAAAAAGCATGATATAAAGTGGCTCTTCTGGTAAGCTGATTTTGATGAAAAAGATTTTGTAACGTCTCGGGCGTATAGTTGTCTTAATTATGAAATTTCAGTTTCATAGGACTTACCGTTTCCGCCCGGGAGTTACCACACACACTCACACAGACGTTTTTGTGGGACTTGGTTATTTGGACTCAGGGGACCCTAAAATGTGTATTTCCGTTAAAAACTGGAATTCAAAAATTTTCACGATCGCAATACTATATATAGTAAGTAAAGGTAAAATAAATACAATTTTTACTGTTTTCTCCTTAAAGTAGATATCGAATTCGTTGAACTATATTTATAATATTTATCCGTGTTTTATTCTAACAACATGAAATGGTTAATTGTTTCGTATCTTAAAAAAAAGAAGGTATTTTAGAGAAAGAAAATTCGACATTTACATCTTGTCATACTACTTCAGTTAGTAAGAAACCTAGATTATATTAAAGCCCATTAAATGTTATTTCGATATAGAGAATATAATCAAATGCGCCTGAGTTGTTTTTGAGAAAGTCGTAAACAGATGAAAAATGCATAGTATGAAGTTGCCCTTCTGATTCGTCGATTTTAGGGAAAATGTTGATGTTACATCTGAGATATATGCACATGTCCGAATCCACTACTCTCCTCTCTTCTATCTCTTTGTACTCATAGGCTGTTACACATATTCATTATTATTTATGTTTAACAAACGAATTCTTGGTGAATTTTAATTAATTAATTGGGTAGGAAAACTGGTGCGCGGAACGCAATACTTTTACTTACCTCCGTTGTAAGAACACTTTAGATATGAAAAAAAAATTAATTACATCCAGTTTCGATAGAAAAATGTGTTTCACTAAATAATCTATTGGGTTGTGTCACTTGAAATGTCCGTTTTCAAGGTAAAGGATTTTTATTAAAAATACGATATGAAAACAATATAATTTTATTCGAAGTATTTACCTTCTTTTTCTACACATTTTTCCCAACGTGACACCAACTTTTTTATCCCCAAACTAAAAAACTCTGAGCTTTGAAGCGAAACAAAATCTGAAAACGCACTTTTCACTTGATCATCATTTTCAAAAAGTTTTTCTTTGACGAAGTTGTCTAAATTCCTGAACAGGTGGTAATCTGTTGGAGACAAGTCGGGAGAATATGGTGGGTGCGGAAAAACTTCGCAGCCCAGTTCTTTCAAATTTTTCACGGTATATTTTGAAATATGGGGTCTTGCTGCCGTCAGTGAGTCATGAAGGTACCCATGTATCGAGCTTTTTTACTTTCCCAATACACTTTAAATGTCTGGAAACGGTAGATGCACTTGCATTTAGTTGTGCTGAGAATCCTTTAACTGTTTGGTAAGGGTTTCCTTCTACTGTATGTTTGAGGACAACGTTGCCTATTACGGACGGAGGTCTTCCTCGGGGCAAGTTTTCCAAGTCGGTATCCCCAGCTGATAACTTAGCAAACCAACGGGGAATGATCCGTTTATTAATACTCCCTTCCCCAAACGCCTTGTAAATATTTCTAGCGGCCTCAGCTGCTGAATGGCAGAGTTTAAACTCGTACAAAAATATTACTCGAAAATCGCGTGTTTCCATGTTCGTATTTGGAGGTATGCTAAAAAGTGGGTAATTGATTGGGAAGCTAATGTTTATAATACACAGGTAGATGATTAGTAACTCTTTTCTTTACATATGTAAACATTCGGAAGAAAACAACAGAGACCTGCAAAATCCTTTATGTATTTCAGAAACTATAAAAACGGACATTTCGTGTGAAACAACTCAATATTATATTATTATCTGCAACATTCACTTAGTTTTATTGGTTTTTGGTCACACTCCATTACCGTTTACAACTTTGTGTATAAGATAAATATTTTTTTCCCAAAACGTTCGCATTCCAACGGTATATTATACGTCAACTTTACTGTTATTATTATCATATAAACCAAAAATTACATTGAAAAATATGTTTGCTCTTTTCTCCTTTAGTTGTACAGCGAATTCGTTTAACTTTGATATGGATAATATTTTGGAATCTAAAAAATTGGAGGTACTTTGAAAGAGGAAAATAAACAAAAATTAAGCCCTTTCAGATTAGTTCGATCAGAATGAAACCTACATCATATCAAATGCCATTAAATTTTACATTTATATAGCCGGTTTAGTCAAAATCTTTAGGGCCTTTTTTGAGTAAATCGTAAAAAGATGGAAAATGCATAGTACAAAATAGCACTTCCGGTTAACCAAATTTTGTGAAAAAGTTGCTGTAACATCTCAGGCATATTCATGTATAAAATATGAAATTTCAGTTTCCTACAACTTCAAGTTCTTGAGCTGGGCTGATCTTATACTCTGAGGTATTTATGGATTCATTTTGATTCAAGGGACCCTAAAATTTTTAATTCCGGTGAAAACTCAAATCCGAAAATTTTCAAGCTACTTTTCCTTGTGTCAAAGTAAAAAAGAATTATCCACTGAATATCCCTACCGACTGACCTATCTTTCTGTTGTACGCTACTCTAACCAGTAAGCACACCGATTATGCCCGAAGGAACCGATAAATTCAGCATTACTTGTAATACGCAGCTAATAGTTCGGAATAAAAATAATGAGGTTGGTAAGAATATATTATTAAACCAATTTTGAAATTCCTCGAATCTCCGACTAAACCCCCTCCCACCTGCCCCACACCTGCCCTAATTGTCTCTACCTTTTGGTTTCCTACTTGCCTTTGCGCCTCGGTCTGTTTTAACTACCTTGCTCGGATTAGTTTACAGTTTTCCATTATAAATTCACATATCCAAGAGATGAACTTTTATTTATTCGTATATATTACAATTTGTCATAATAGACAATAATAATATTGCTACAGGATCTCATTCATACAATATGAACAAAAGGAAAGTCAAATTACATAAAATGAAATCGAAATAAATAAACGTATACAATAACAAAATTTGGAGACAAAATAAATAAAAATAAATGAAACTAACTTATAATTAAACAAAACATGTCTCATTCATACCTATTTACATATTCAATATTTATAAAAGAAACAATATTCTTAGGACTGATGAACAATTAGAATAGACACTTTTAAAATAGTAATAAGGCAATATAATACAATAATGAAAAATCGTATCGTATATTTATGTTGTTAAGAGACTTTTGGTACATTATTCATGTGTAGTATGTGATATTATATACTGCAATAAAGTAAAAACAAATTACACAAACGCTGCAAATTATATCCAAATAACTATATTAGTTTATAACTGTTTATAGGCAATGAAGTAATATGAAAAAAATTAATAATCCAAAGGAAAATGGTCAATCAATCACCATTGCTAATTTCATAACACTATATCTCTGCTACTTTTAAACCGATTTTAATGATTCTTTTTTTAGTTTTTACAAAATTTAATTCTCTATCGAATAGCATTAACGTTGGCATTTATCTTCGAATAACTGAGTTAAGGGCGTATATATAGAGAAATTTCAATTTTTTCCTTTCCCTTTTTTTTTTTATTTATCACAGTGTCCTGATCTTAAGACTCACTACAATTTTTTTTTTATCTTAAAAAATAACTGAGTTATTGGATTAAATAATATTTAATCGGCAGCAATTTTAAAAATCTGGTACGGGCAACACGCGACTTTCACTTACCTACGTTTTTAAAATCGATTAAAGAATTTCCAAATACAGTTAAAGATAAAAATGAATGAAACCATTAAAGAATTAATTAAATTGAATTAATATAGAAACATGTGTTTTATTAAAAACTCTATTATATTATTATCTAAAATAATCAGTCCGTTTTATCGGCTTTTTATCACTCTTTATTCAATTTTACAAGCTTGTGTATAAGATAATATATATTCTAAAGTCTTTCTCTTCCAAACGATATATTATACGTCTATATTACTGTTCAAATGTTCAAAAACAAAATTGGCGCGCTGTGTTTCATTGACAAGCCGCCAGGTGCACCATGGTCAACATGTATTTTCCTTTTCAGTTTTCTCTTTTAGTTGTTTATCAAATTCGCTCAACGTGCATATTTAGCTGTTAATTATCAGTAGTAACAAGATAATATAGTTATTTTTATAGAATCTACAAAATTAAAGGTATTTTAGAGTAAGAAAATTTAAAATATCTGTATTTAAGCCCCATCAGACTATTTCAATCAAAATGAAACCTATGATATTAAAACCATGACATTAAATTTTACATCAATATAGCGAGTTTATTCAAAATCGTTAGAGCCGTTTTTGAGAAAATCGTAAAAAGGTGCTAAATGCATGGGATGAAGTAGAACTTCCGGTTAGCCGATTTTAGTGAAAAAGTTGCTGTAACATCTCGGGCGTATAGTAGTCTTAAATATGAAATTTCAGTTCCATACGACTTTTCGTTTTTGCGCTAGAGTTACTAGAGATTTGGTCATTTGGACTCAGGGGACCCTAAAACGTTTATTTCCGTTGAAAACTGGAATACGAAAATCACGATCGCAATACCTTCCCTTACTGTATATTTCATATATAGGTGTGTGAAAGTAAAACTAATCAGCGGATATCAACGTCTAGGTGTTAGGATCATCGTTGGATGCGTTTGTGTTTTTGTGAAGAGTTAAAAAAAATTCGAGCCAGTAATTTTGGAGAAAAACAGCGGACGGAGTACGGCGGACAAACGCTTTGAGGGGTTGGGGGGGGGGGTAATATTTTTGATCCATTACAAAGGGTCATTATTGAAAATAATATACCAAAACCTGCAAATCATTAAACAATGGTTTATTATTTCTAAATAATTATATAAGGGTATAAAAATTTATATATCTTTTTAGGCTATTTTATAAGATACATTGCGATCAATTAATCAAAGAAGTATTAATTCTCTATTGAATAGTAGATCCGAATAATTTGTACGGCGGACAGAAATATTTTATTATCATTCGTTATTCGGGTTCTTCGTGTCTTGAAACTAACTAAAGACCTCAAATTTTGAATGAGGCAGAATTATTTATTATTTTGTTTCAGCCGTGGGGCGAACCTGGGGTATAGAGACCCTCCTAGGCATAGCTAGACTTTATAAAGTGGGTTACCCAAATTGGAGAAAAACCTCATAATCTCCTTGCACGGTCGTAGGCCGTGAAACAATACGAATCTCTATAAGTACAGAACTTCATGGGCTGTAGAGCTATAGAGGTTTTTTTTTTTTATAAAATAATTTAATTTTTATTAAATTATTATATTTTATATTAAAAAAATATTAAATCTCTTTAAGTACAGAACCTCATGGGTTGTAGAGCTATAGAGGGTTTTTTTTTTATAAAATAATTTAATTTTTATTAAATTATTATATTTTATATAAAAAAATATTAAAATAATTTTTTTTTCTATATAAAGTATAGAAATTCCTTAAAATGGTTTAAAATCGAATAATTTTAACGTCATTTAACAATACAGTCCTCAGCACCACCCGTCGGTTAGAGGGAGGTTACATCACTTTTTCAGGTCTCTCAGTGTTGCTAGGTTGAACGTAATTGAATAATTAATATTTGATTCTTTCAAGCAACACTGAGATAACTAGCCAATTACCTGGTTGACTGTTTGGCGTTTTTAATTGGTGATCAGGTAAAATTGTGTTTGGACTATTAAAAAAATTTCTTACTTAAATTAAATTTTTGTCAATAGTAGATTTTTTTTTCTTATTTGCTTTAATCATTTTCGTTCTTTTGGTTTGGTATTTTTTATTACGTTCATTAAAGTCCCTTTAAATTTTAAATATTTTATTTTTTATAAACTTCTTTTATCCGTCAAAAAGTTAAATTTCTAAATAAGTCAATGTTAAAATTATTTCATATATAAATATTATAATATATAATTAGATTAAGGGGAGCCAATAGCTGAGTGGCTAGAGCAATATTCTCTCACGCTAAAGGTTGTGAGTTCAAATCCCGGACTTTTATAAGCATATAAAATGGGAATTCACTCACAGCCCTTCCCCCGGGTATGTGAAGCCCGCCAGTCTATTGGAGGCCACTCGCGAGAATAGGCGTAGGGAGTGATGACCCTACCCTATAAAACTTCATAAAGAAACGTACATATATTCTCCCAGGAGATTACACCATGCGGTCAAGGACCTACACGGCTTGCCGAGCCAGAGGAAAAAAAAATAGATTAACGTTAAATATGTCTTAAGAAATAGATTTAAAAATATCTTTAAAGAAATATTTAGCCCTATGACACATTGGTCTAAAAATAATTCCATAAACATAAGCATTAAAACGCTGCAAATTATTTCCAAATAACTAAATTAGGGTATAACTTGTTATAATGGCTATTTAAAGACAATTAACTGATATGAAAAGGGAATAAATAATTAAAATTAAAATGCTCAATCTCCACTGCTCATTCCAAATGATGTATCTCTGACATTTCTAAACCGATTTCAATGATTTTTTTTTTCATTTTGTAGAAAATTAATAAATTAAACTCAATACAATTTTTTTTAATCATAAAATAAAAAAGTTATAGGAGTAGTATATATGAGTAACATTTTAATTGTTTTCCTTTTTGTAATTATTCGGGTTTCTTGGTTTAAAAACTATAATACATTTTTTCTGTATCTTCAAAAATAACTGAGTTATTGAATTAAATCATATTTAATCGGTCGCCATTTTAAAATTAAATGGTTGATATCAACGTATTTGTGTTAGGATTATCGTTGGATGTCCTAGTGTTTTTTTGCTGAGTTTCAGAAACATCGTGGACGGCGGACAAACGGATTTTTTTATAAGTTATTCGGATTCTGCGTATCTTTAAACGTAGGCCCTCAAATTTTGAAGAGGGGGGGGGTTTATGCATTTATTTTTTGTCGATGAAAATAATAAACCAAAAGAAACTAGCCCCTTAAAAAGAGTTTAGGCGATAGTTCAAATAAAAAAACGTAATAATTTGAGAGAAACTGGATGCAGAATAACACATCCTGGAAGAGGTAGTAGTGATACGTCTATTTTGCTTAGGAAATTTGAAAAGAATTTCGAATGGATGATTGCCAAGGGAAGTATTTTTAGGAATAAAAAATATATGAAAGAAGAAGACGAAGAAGTTGACCAAAAAAGTAAGAGAGAAAAGAAATGAAAGAATATTTGATGGGACGTGGTCTCAGGGTGGAATGGGCCTCAGATAACAAAATTTGGAAGGGGGCCATAGGAAATTTAGGTCAAGGAAATCCCCAGCTATCTTGGAAACTCTTTTAAAATAAAATGAAAACAAGGAAAACCGTATTCGATATACACATAATAACAGGGAAAGTCTATTAAAAAATAAATAAATATTAATAGTATAATATATATATATATATATATATATTATATATATTATTAATCTTTAGTAGAAAACATAGAAAGATACATGAAAAAAAAAAAAACAATAATAATATTTTTTTTTCTTATACATTTACGCAGTTAATGAAATTACAAATATATAATCGCTTAAAATGCGAATTACTCAAGTAAGTCCTCTTCCCGAAAAATTTAAATTTAGTTAAAAATTATTTTTTTTTTTTTTTATAATATTTACAACCTTTGAAGGGTCTTAAGCTCAGTAATGTAGGACCTATACTTTTGCGAGGCCAAAATCTTTATAAGAAAGGGATTAGAACGAGATCACGCTTAACCGAAAGATTTTCCCTTAAAGTCTCTGTTACCCAGTTTAAAGAGGTTGATTATTACATTAAAATTAACTATGGAATAAAATTAATCTATTTGATATGATAAATTTTTATTTATTTTTATTTTTATATATTTCAATAAACTAAGTATAAAATTAACATATTTAGGAAAAGTGTGTGCTTGAATACATTTTAGGACAACAGAAAACATTTTTTATTTAATAATATTTAAAACTGAATTAGTCAATAAATCTACTAAATGAGCCGTGAGATAAAATACATGAAAAAATCATGAAGAGAAACTGCCCATTGGTAGCACTCCGGTATCAGAAAACAATATAATGAAGATAATAAAGACAAAATAGTACAAACATAAAATAAAATAAACTTACCTTGTGTATTATAAAGGATATATTTGTATCTCTTTGGTGTCTCTGATTGGTTCTGGCCCTGTAGATAGCTCGCTTGAATGGGCCAAAACGTTGGCGGACTTAGACAAAGTCGTAGTAATTTGTTTAAATTATTATAATTAAAGTAATTTAAATTTCTAAAATCATCTTAGCCATAGTCTTATAATGTCCATAGTTCATTATCAGGGTTATGAAAACAAATAATTTCTTAATGTCAATTACTGGTATAAAAGATTATATATTATTATGAATAAAATAATAAAACATTCTCTTCTCTTTTTGTTATAGTTTTATTTATTTTTTAATAAATAAAACTTTAATGAAGTTTCGAGTTATTTAAATATTTGCATTTAAATAATGGTGCAAATGTTGAAACAATTTTAGTTTATGGGATAGTGAAAAAAATTGAATAATCAATGACGAAATTATTTTAATATAAATGATGTACATAAGAGATCATGATATATATGACCAATACTTTGTGCAATATGGAATTTAATTTTTATTGGATAATCTGAAGATGAGGCAAAAAAATACTTGGAAACGTCATGAAAGTTTTATTTGTGTAAAAATATAACAAAAAGAGAAGAGAAAGTTCTAATTATGTTATTCAAAATAAATTTCTTTAATTTCTAAATACATAAAATTATTATATTATAACTTTACATAGTTAGTTATTTAGTTTTTATTATTTTCTAGGTTTTTTGTATTTTATGGTTCGAAATAAATTTTAAGAACAATAAAATAAACAAGAAAAAAGACGCTTTAACATTCCACTTAACTACAAAAGGCACATTTTCATGACCATCTTAAGACCTATCTCTTCATGAGAAGCTGATGAGTTCCGGAAGCCAAACTAACTTGTTTGATTCAACTTCTGGTATAAAATTGACTTGTTTGATTCAAAGCCAAACGTATTTAGGTTAATCCATTTGAAATCGCCCAATTTTTATCAATATCGCCGATCAAAATTTTTGATTTCTATATTTTTAAAAATTATTCTTCATTTTTTCTTGAATTTGAAAACGTGAATAAAAAAAAATTGTCACCAATACTTTTAGTTAGGTACCCATTTTAAGTCACCTTCGCGGGTGAAAACGTGTCGGGAAAACCTCTGTAACTAGTAATTTTGAAGATATCAAATCAAAACAAAAACTAAAAATATGAAGAGGTTGTGTTTTACATTTTTTATCCCTTACAATTAATACATTACCTAAATAGAAAATAAATTAGTTTAAAAAAATCTCCAAAATTAACAAAAACCGAGACTTCCCGAGTTTTCCCAACACCTGCTTTGAGCCGCGAAGCTAACTTAAAATGGCATCCAAACTGGAAGTATTAGTCAAACTTTTTTTTTTCAATTTTAATAATTGGTAAACCTATGCTGATGACACCTGCGTGTTATCAGTTCATAAAGATCTATTTGTTGCCTCACATGCCCTGCAAGCGCACATCAAAGACCTAGAAATATGGTGTCACAACTGAAGAATAAAAATAAATTCCAACAAATCCCATCAAATAACATTTACCCTTCGCCGTAAACCTTTGACTTCCTGCTCTAAAATATCCTTTAATAACACTTAAATAGCTCCTGTTGAACAGGTTCGATACCTAGGACTTCTTCTTGACAAACGCCTAACTTGGAATCTACATACACGACTAAAACGACAAGAAACCGCTTTAGGCTGCTTCAACACTTACAGACAAACGGTCAAACCTTCCTCTGAACTACAAAAGGCTCATCTACATGACTATTATAAGACCAACCTGAACTTACGGAGTAGAGCTTTGGGGCTCTACTAAACCATCAAATTCTGCCCGCATCCGATCCTTACAAAATCCTTCGTAAAATCCTCAACGCTTCTTACTTTGTCAGGAATAAACTTATCCATAAAGACCTCAATGTTCCCTTTGTTACTGATTTGGCCCGGAATAGGTATCAATCCTTTCATGACAAACTCCATTCGCACTCTAACCCACTAGTTTCAATCCTGTCTTCCTCTTCCATTCCGGATAATCCTCCGAGGCGCCTGAAAAGGAAATGGTCCCGGGACCTTCTAGTTTAGAATATTTTTAGAGTGCTTCCAATGGGAAGCTTCTCTACATGTATATCATGTCATTGTATTATTTAACACATCACATTTACTTGATGTATTTTTGTTAATACAGTTGTAAAAACCAATAAAAAGATTTTTAAAAAAAAATTAGTAAAAATATAATGAAAATAAAAATGTTAAGTGACAAGGTCTGAACGAATGGATTTATCACCCATTTTCTAAAATGAATCGTCGAAGAATTGTAATTTATCTTATCGCACATCTGATGTAAAGCAAATAGGGGAAGAATTTATTGATTAACCAATGGTTAGTATAATTATTGGTTACATTATAATTACTATTTTACTTGCAGACCCTATCCCTTGATTACGGGGTTAATGACCTAACTTCCCTAGGGGGCCAAACCAGAGGGTAGAGGGGGGTGGGGGATTTGACCATCTTTCCATAATCCTGGAGTTCCAGCTGCTGAACCTACTGGGACCGTAATCTTTAAAATTTATTATATTTTTATAGTTCCCTGTATCAAAAAGTGACAAAAAAACAATAAAAAAGAAATAATGTTATACATATAATTATTAATTTCACTTACCTGATACAGGGTGTCTCATAAATGTTTCTTCATATTGTGAGAGCAGAAACTTGACTTTAACTAGAAAAAAAAGTTTATACGACCCATAGTCCGATTCTCAACGGTTAGGGAGGGAAATAAAATTTTGCTCTTATCTATGGTTTTCATCAGAATAACGCAAACTTGATGTAAACGCACAACAACACAAATGGTACCCAATGAAAGAAGATAAAATTTCCTAGAAGGTTTAAAGTTCAAATCTCCAAAATAAGATAGTAGCTTAACGTTATGCAGAAAAATAAATTTTAATACTTCTAAGAACACTCGGACTTTTTTTTTGGAGCTATTACTCATTTATAAAATAGCCGTTGAGAATAAATTAATAAGCCTTTTTATTTATTTATTTTTTTTTTAATATTTATTTATTCGTATGTATTACAATTTGTCACACTGGACAATAATAATATCGCTAAAGGATCACATTCATACAATATTTACATTATAACAAAAAAGAAAAACAAATTACATAAAATTAAACCAAACTGAATAAACGTATACAATAACAAAATTTGTAGATAAAATAAATAAATAAACAAAACATGTCACATTCATACGTATGTACAATATTTACAATCAGCTATGGAACACCGGACGGGGCTTGTCCCCCCACTTGTGGAGGGACAAGCAGAGTCCAAAGGATCCCAGCGCCTTCCTCTCAGCGGCATCACTGGTGAGAGCCAGCAAATTAATAAGCAATATTTCTAAGAACACTCGGACTTTTTTTTTTTTTTTATCTATTACTCATCTATAAAATAGCTATTACTCTTTTATAATATTTTGAGTTTTTTTTTTTTTTTTTATGTTATCCCATCGTTTTCTATGAAGAGAAAAATCTAAAAAGTTGATTTTACTCCCTAACCGTTGAGAATAAATTAATAAGCTTTTTTTTTTTATTTATTTATCCGTATATATATTACAATTTGTCACAATGGACAATAATAATATCGCTAAAGGATCACATTCATACAATATTTACATTATAACAAAAAGGAAAAACAAATTACATAAAATGAAACCAAACTAAATAAACGTATACAATAACAAAATTTGTAGATAAATAAAATACAATTAAATGAAGTTAACAAATAAATAAACAAAACATGTCACATTCATACGTATGTACAATATTTACAATCAGCTGGGGAACCCCGGATGGGACTTGTCCTCCCATTGTGGAAGGACAGAGTCCAAAGGATCCCAACGCCTCCCTCTCAGCCGCATCACTGGTGAGAGCCAGCAAATTAATAAGCAGTATTTATTTATGCACAAGGTGTCTAAGGGTTAAGTGGCCAGTCTTCAGGAATAAATTTAAGATTTTAAGACAAGAAGAAAAAGTCTTATGGACATGGTGTCCGGAAATGCGCTTAATGAGCTAGAGTCGAAAATGTTTTTGAGGCATTATGACCTCCTAAAGTCACAGGAATCGACGTTTTGGCTAAATCTCAGAAATAAAAGTTGTAGGTAATTCAATTCTGGAAGAATCGGTTCCAAAACAGTTGGACCGAGCGGCCTTAGGCCCCAAGATGATTATGTTGAGGTCCTAAATATTAATTAGGTATTTTCCTCTGATCAAACAACACGATTTAGACGTAATCACGAGGAATAAATTTATAAGAGTTGCTTACACTTTAAGTCGTTATCATCATGCACCATGAGAGCATGAACATGTTAGCCAAGTCTCCTCAAAATGTGTTATTTAGGTCTCGAAACAAGGAACAAAATCCTATGACGGAATGAATACTAACGCATAATGTGGTGTGGCTACTTTGTATTGTACTGTTGTATCACAGGAAAAAAAGATAATATTTAGGACTTCGACATAGTTATCTCCAGGCCCAAGAATACTAGGTTCAATTTTTCGAAACCAATGTTTGTCGAATTTAATGACCTACAATACTAAAAGGTTTCTATTGCTTCATTCGATTCATCTTTGGGATCTCCAGGGACACTTCTATCACGCGATTCTATGAGTTACGAGTGGCTTTATCCTTCCTACCGTCACAAGTACTTCCTGGCATCCTTGCCATGTTATCCGATCCCACCGTCCATCATACATCTTAGATCTTCTTATATACAAATCCTCAATCGATTCTCGTAACACTCTTATGCGGTCTTCGGATTTGTTTATTGCGCCCCATCGAACCGCAGCTTTCGACAGATCTTTCATAATCCGATTCTCTTCCATTTGGAACTCTATTCCTCTTCAATTAATTACTTCCTGACCAATAAATTTCCGGAAAATCCTGAATGGTCCAGTTTCCGTGAAAATATGTAAATGGAAAAAAGCTGTAGAAGTGTTCAGTAATTTTTCGTTGGTATTGAATAAAAATTGTATTTTGTTTTAGGTACGTGAACGTGATAATTATTTATTTAATTATCATTTAAAAATTTTATAATATTTTTTAGAATCGTTAGTTTTGAGACTATGTACTGATTTATTATATTTTTCATTTTCATGTGATTTATCTTATTTTTTATGTACTTATTATTTTTCACTTGTTTTTTTTTTTATTTTACTAATCTTATTCTAAGGAAATAAATCATACATTTATTGAATTTTTCATAATTCTAAAGGGACTTCCCCCTCCCGGAATAAATAAAGAAGTTACTATTATTGTTATTATAACTTTTATTCTAGAGATTTTGCCAAAAATAGATTCCTGAGATGGTAGAAGCTGATAATGCTTGAATAACATTTTTGACTCTAACATCAGATTTTTGACTCTATCTCGTTAACTACGTATTTCCGGATACATCTCTATAATATTTTTTTTTTTTTTTGAGATCCTGAGGTCTGGCCACGTAGTCCTGAACACCCTGTATATATACATGCATACAATGTTGTACCAACATAACTTTTAATAGTGCGTTTTATTTTTCTTCTAGGCAATGATGGTGTTGGGAAATGTAGCCGACACGTATTATAGCTAAGTCCTCAACCTGCCTATTTCTGTTTCAAACGATATCATTAATAAGGTAAGGAAATTTTCTTAATTATTATTATCAATACTTTTTTGCAATTTTATGTATTTTAACAAAATAGTATTCATGAATACTACATAGATAGATATTCTCAAAAACCTATCTTTAAGGAAATTAAGATTTAAATATAGTTTGACAGAGGTGGTTCAGTCTTAAGTTAAAACAGGCTCTGGCATGGCAATTATTCATTTCAGCCCGGTGGAGACCCTCATAATGAACAGTCAGATTTAATTTGACTACAATTATTTAAGAGATTCCGGTTTTGGGATATGCCAATGATTTGGCACTGCTAGGTGAAGACGCGGGAACCATACAACTAAATACAAGTGTGTTAATAAAAGCCGGTAAACAAATAGGTCTCGAATTAAATACCGATAAGACGAAATATATGATTAGTAGCAGAAATGGTGGGGATCTTGATGATATTAATATATCGAGGCATACTTTTGAACACGTAGAGAAATTCACGTATTTAGGTTCAATTATAACAAGAAAAATGAAATCCAGGAAGAAATAAGTCCCGGTTAAAGGTGAGAAATGCGTGTTATTATTCAATGGATAAATTACTTAGCTCGCGGCTTCTGTCTTAAAACTTAAAGGTTCGAATTTATAAAACTATTATTCTTCCGACGGTTCTTTACGGATGTGAAACGTGGCCGCTTACTTTGAAGGATGAACAACGGCTTAAGGTTTTCGAAAATAAGGTACTGCGTAAAATATTTGGTCCGAAGAGAGATGAGGCCACTGGGGAGTTTAGAAGGTTGCACAACGCGGAATTGCGGAAGTTGTATCCTGTGAATATAATTGAGTTGATAGCATCGCGGGGACACAAATGGGCGCGTAAAGTTGTTAGGCTCGATGAGGAACGGATTCCGAGAAAGTTGGTATTCACTGAACCGATTGGTAGACGTCCGAAAGGTAGGCCGAAGCATTAAGGCTGATCTCGGGGGCTTGGGCTTGACTGGCGAACATTGGACGAGTCTGTGCAGGCGAAGTTTGGTGGTATTGGCATCGAACCTTCGGGTTCGGTAAGCCTATTATTATTATTATTATTATTACAATTATTAAAGATATGACTATAACAGACCATTTATGTTTTAACAAATTTTATGTTATAAAAATAAATACCGCCTATAAAATTTATTTATATTGTAAATATGTGTAATCAATGTTTGTATTTTTGTTTTCTAAAATGTAAGTTTTTTTTTTAAAGATTAAATTTATGATATTTCTATTTTTTTTTTAAACATAATTGAATTGATTCAATCCTTTTAAATATTTTATAAACACATGAAACATTTTGCTCGTATATGTTTTTTGTTATACATTTATTTATTTTTTATTCGCAGTACCATTGATTGTGTTTAAGGAAGAGGTTTCATAAAAGAATTATTGCTTTTCGTGCCCTGAATTAATATAGCCCGTTAGCCGTAAAAGTATAAAAGGCTGTTGTATTATCTGTCCTTTTATTGAAAGATATATTGGAAATAGAAATGAAAAAGCTCATCCTTCAAGTATATAAAGTTCCATGTGCTTATAGATTAGTTTATAAAACTTTTACCCCACCTTGATGATTTGTTTAATATCGTTTTATTCTGCAATTATGGGTAATTCAACTGCCTACGCGAATATTTTTCCGAATTAAAGTAATTTGAAAGTATCAATTTTGATAGTTTTAGAATTAATTATACATTGACACACACACACACTCACACACAAGATAAAAAATATTTATCTTATACTCAAAGTTGTAAACGGTAATGGAGTGTGACGAAAAACCTATAAAACTAAGTGATTGTTGCATATAATAATATAATAGATTATTTAATGAAACACATTTTTCTATCATAGTGGATATAATTAGTTGACCGTTAAGAATTACTAGAAGGAATTAGTTCGGGTGGTGGTCAGTCAATGAAACAACTAAATAGTTTCAACTATTTGTTGCTTGCCAACGTTTCGACCCACATTCTGGGTCATCATCAGGGCTAAAAAAAATAAATTTCAATAACATTAAATACAATATTATATGAACTATTGAGTTAGAAGAGAACTTCGGTATTAAAATATAAAAAAAAAAAAAAAGAAAAGAAATATATATGTAAAGAAATCTATTAATTAAATTTATAACAATGTGAAAAAAAAAGTTTATTATATTGGGTTGTTTCACATGAAATGTCCGTTTTTATAGTTTCTGAAATACATAAATGATTTTGCAGGTCTCTGTTGTTTTCTTCCGAATGTTTACACATTTAAAGTAAACAGTTACTAATCCTCTACCTTTGTATTATAAACATTAGCTTCCCAATCAATTACCCACTTTTTAGTATACCTCCAAATATGAACATGGAAACACGCGATTTTCGAGTAATATTTTTGTACGAGTTTAAACTCGGCCATTCAGCAGCTGAGGCCGCTAGAAATATTTGCAAAGCGTTTAGGGAAGGGAGTGTTAATGAACGGACCATTCGCTAAGTTTGTTGGTTTGCTAAGTTGTCTGCTGTGGATACCGACTTGGAAAACTTGCCCCGAGGAAGACCTCCGTCCATGATAGACAACGATGTCCTCAAACATACAGAAGAAGGAAACCCCTACAAAACAGTTAAAGGACTCTCAGCACAACTAAATGCAAGTGCATCTACCGTTTCCAGACATTTAAAGTGTATTGGAAAAGTAAAAAAGCTCGGTACATGGGTACCTCATGATCTCATTGAGCGGCAGGAAGACCCCATGTTTCAAAACATACCGTGCAAAAATTGAAAGAACTGGGCTACGAAGTTCAGGAATTTAGACAACTTCGTCAAAGGAAAACTTTTTGAAAATGATGATCAAGTGAAAAGTGCGTTTTCAGATTTTGTTTCACTTCAAAGCTCAGAGTTTTTCAGTTCGGGGATAAAAAAGTTGGTGTCACGTTAGGAAAAAATGTGTGGAAAAAGGAAGTAAATACTTCGAATAAAATTATCTTGTTTTTTTTATCGTATTTTTAATAAAAATCCTTTACCTTGAAAACGGACATTTCATGTGACACAACCCAATATATAGCACTGTCTTGATTACACTGTAGCCATTGTAATTTAATTAATTGATTTCTTTACATATATTTTTATTTAATATTGTAATACCGACGTTCTCTAGCTCAATAGTTTATATAACAATGTATTTAATGTTATTGAAATTGTATTTCTTTTGTATCTTTTTATCCCTGATGATGACCCACAATGGGGGTCGAAACGTTGGCAAGCAATAAATAGTTGAAACTATTTAGCTGTTTCATTGACTAATCGCCACCCGAATTAATTCCTTCCAGACACTTTTCTATCAAAGCTTTGTGCAACTACATATTTAACTTGATTAAATTTTTTTCAAAGATTTTAACAACGGAGGTAAGTAAAAGTAGTGTGTTCCGCACGCCAGATTTTTAACATAATTAATTAATTAAGATTAACCAAGAATTCATTTGTTAAACATAGTAACAATAATGGGTATGTATAATAGCCTATGTGTACATAGAGATAGAAGAGAGGAGAGGTGTGGATTGGAACAAACAATGCGATTACTGGTGGAATATCGGATAGTACAAACGGTATTGAGGGGGCTGTGATGAACCCTATTCCTGTGTAGGCAACAATCTACTCAATCAATGTAATCCCTTGCTTTAGTTGCGGGTGCAGTGGTAGCTATTGTACTCCCGGTTTGTTTGTCGTTTGTTCTCCCGGGTCAACTCTCCGCAGCGTTACCTACAGGTAACATGATGCTTTCAACGCTGCCCTTTACACAGAACATAACAAAAATGACAAATTTGGATTTGTATCATTCGAAACCTTTAAAGCTTTGATGTAAATATATAAATTTTTATTATATACAGGCCATTATAAAATGAAATAAAAATTATAAGATTTTTTTTTTCTTTTTTAAAATCAAAAGCACACATGAGATGCTGATTTCCGAAAGGCACTTATCCATTCTTGAAAATTTTAAAGGAAACGCAAAACTATCTCAAAAATTTATGATAAAAATTTAGTTGATTCCTTTTGCATTAATATCAAAAAAAAAAAAAAAAAAAAAAAAAAACCTTTACCTCACAAACCCATTATACTCTTGGGCTCAGTAAATATAGAGATTCGTACTGTTTCTAGGCCAACGACCGTGCAATGAGGTGTGTAGGCCTTGATCACGCTCAGCTGACAGGATATTTCCCCAATTCTGGGTACCCACTTTAAAGAAGCTGGGTCTGCCCCAGGAGGGTCACCCCCCGTCCGAATTAACAGATATATTATATTAATTATGTGTCATTTACATTATATTATATTTATTTATTATATTATATAAATTATCTTATATTTTTATTATTTGAATATTATCTGGGAGTTAACAATAATATTTGACTCCACACTCACTTACACACACACAGACCATTTTATACGACTTGGCTATTTGGACTCAGCTGACCTTAAAACGTGTTTTCCGCTGAAAACTAGACTCCAAAAATTTCCAGATCATCGGCATACCCCAAAACCGGAATCTTGTCACCCATATTTAAGCCTTTCTCGGTACACATCTCCTTTTCTATGACATATTCTAAAGCTATAGTAAATAACACAAGTGAGAGGGAGTCACCCTGTTTCAAACCCGATCGCACCTCAAATCTCTCGGAGTAATTATGACCGATTCTAACTTTATGGAATGTTTCCGACAAACACATCTCTACTAGGTTTACTAACTTTCTTGGTATTACCTGTTCAATCATGATGTTATATAGCTTCTGACGGTCTATTGAATCATAAGCCTTTTTAAAATCGATATAAAGTTGATGGACTACACCGTTGTATTCCAATTTTTTTCTTTAATATTTGACGTAAGGAAAATATTTGGTCAATAGTCGAACGATTCCGCCTAAAACCACATTGGAAATCTCCGATAATTTCCTCAGCGTATTCCGTGATTCGACTAGTTAGAATTGACGAGAATATTTTATAGCATACTGGGAGAAGTTGTTACAATCCGTCCTCGGTCCTTTTTTGTGAATCGGAATAAGTATTGATTCTTTCCATTCTTCGGGTATTTTTTCATTTTCCCAGATCTTTTTAACTAAAACATGTAATTTGGAAACGCCCACTTCTCAACACGCCTTGATTAATTCACTCGTGATATTATCATTTGCTGCAGCCTTATAACGTTTAAATTTTCCTATCGCCAATCTTAGGCATATATACTTCTAAAATATCAAATTTTAGTTCTATACAACATATGGTTTTATAGGTAACCTCAGGCATAGATGATAAATAAGTCTTATCACACACACACAAACACATTGACAATTTGCGGGACTTGGCCATTTGGACTCGGCGTTTTGTTCAGTTTAGGGTATTCTATCCTGAAGGTTTATAAGTAAAATACAATGCAATTTAGCTTTTCTTAACGAGGAAAAATAAATCCTCTGTAACCAAGTCATCAAAAAATTATTCCTGAAATATAAATAGTAATATATACGTATAATTATGACCGATTCTAACTTAATGGAATGTTTCCGACAAACACATCTCTACTAGGTTTACTAACTTTCTAGTTATTCCCTGTTCAATCATGATGTTATTTAGCTTCTGACGGTCTATTGAATCATAAGCCTTTTAAAATCGATATAAAGTTGATGGACTACACCGTTGTATTCCAATTTTTTCTCTTATATTTCACGTCATTATATGTAAATGAAAGTAAAAAAAAAAAAAAGATACCTGACATTACTAAATACAATGATTTAAACTAATTACAATGATTAAAACATAAATAAATAAAAAATCAAATTGTGCTCAATCTCTAAGATGCTTTGAGAAGTTTATTGAACAATTCTGAATTTAAGACTCTCTCCCCCTTCGCCCCTGAAAAGTCATTTTTGTCCTTGTTTTCCATTTACTACCCTTGAGAATCTTGATGGATACTTGAAACTTGAACCACAATCATCTCAATTTCTCATTATTCCTAAGCGGCTATCATGGCTTATTAGCTCCTAAACCTTGCTTTATGTATCTCCGAAGGTCACTTTAATTGGACGTAAAATTTCATGATAAAATTCAATATTGAATAATATAATATTTTTGAATATGACGATTTAAATATAAAACACTGCAAATTATTACACAATGGTTTATTATTTCCAAATAACTATATTTTTATTTTATTTTATTTTTTTAATTTTATTTTACATCATCCACCAACAGGCCTAGGCCCAATTATAGGTGGTAAATCATACAAAAAAAACAACAACATTGCAATACAATGATTGAAATAATAATAATAATAATTGAAATTATAAGTAAATAGTAATGTACTACATACCAGCTTAATTTATATAATGAAACAAAAAAAAAAAAAAAAAAAATATATATATATATATATATATATATATATATATATATCTTACAAATATCATAATCTAACAAAAAATAAATAAAACTTTAAACAATTTATCTTATATATACTCCTAAAAAATTAATTATATTAAGATAAAAAAACAAAACAATAAAATATAGAAAAAAAAGAAGCAGAGAAATAGAGAAGTAAATGAATAAAAGTGAATAAAAAAAAAAAAAAAAAAAAAAATTTATAACTTACAAATATCATAATCTAACTAAAAAAGAAATAAAACTTTAAACAATTTATCATATATGTATGCTCCTAAAAAATTAATTATATTAAGATAAAAAAACAAAACTATAAAATATAGAAACAAAAAGAATCAGAGAAATAGAGAAGTAAATAAAATAAAAAAAACGAGAAAAATAAAATAAAATAAAAAATATATATATTAGGTTATTACTCTTTATAAAGTTATTTATAGACAGTTAACCGATATGAAAAGCAATAAAAAATACAAAAGAAAATGGTCTATCATACCACTGCCAACTTCAAAAAGTTATATCTCTGCCGATTTCAATGGTTATTTTTTCGATTTTTTTATTTGTTTATTTGGTATTTATTTATAAATTCGGCCAAACGGATTATTTTATTCATTTTGCGGGTTCTACTTATTTCAGGCCTCAAATTTTCAGATAGAATATTTTTTTTTTGTTTGATTACAAAGGTTCATAATTGATAATTTGTGACTTGAATATATCAATCATTAAAAAAAAAAAATAAATAATCGCGGTTTCTTGGTTAAAAAAACATTTTTTTTCTCTTCCTTAAAAAATAACTGAGTTCTTGAATTAAATCACTAGTTTGAACTAATCGCTGCCATTTAAAAACTAATCGGCTAATATTAACGTCTAGGTGTTAAAAATCATCGTTGGACGCCCTGGTATTTTTGTGCCTAATTTTAAAAAAACTTGGTCTAGTAGTTTCGGAGAATAGACGAACGGATTTTTTAAATTTTATTTGTTTTCCTCAAATCTTTAGTTTTTCAACGGTATATTACACACACACACACACACACACACACACACACACACACACATATATATATATATATATATATATATATATATATCTTAAAACAAAACAAAAATTACATAATAAATACTTTTGCTCTTTTCTCTTTCAGTTTATTATCAAATTTAAAAAAATTTAGGCGTTTTTTGTATTAATGCTATCAACATGAAATGGTTAATTTTTTCGAGTCTACAAATTGAAGATATTTTAGAGGAAGAAAATTTAAAATATCGGCATTTTAGCCCTGCAAGACTATCTAAATGTCAAGCGTGTGTATCTAATTTTGTTGTTATCAGAAATAATTACAAGAATACTAGTGTTTTATGTAAATAATGTGTGTTTTTTTCCTTTTACATGAATTATATTCATAAACGTAACGTGTTTGGTATTAGAATATTATCAAGTATTAGAATAATCGAATGGAAACTTATGTTTATTTCGTTGTCGATGTTGTTTTTTTATATTAGAGATCCTACAAGACGTATGCGGGCTGTGTTGCTGACCAGCGCAGAACCTTAACCTTCTTCAGACAAAACATCCCAGCCATTAAATCGAAAAGTACATGTATTTCGAATCTGACCAAACAATAAAAAAAAAAAGAAAAAAAAAAGCTAAGCATTGCCTTGTTTCTCTCAATGCTCGGAGCTGTGTGTATCTGTTACTGCTCCAATACTTATAAATCCACTTTAATGAAACTGCATGGGCTCTCAAATTTCCTAATTATGTTAAATCAAGAGAAGTAATTAATTTAAATATGCATTTTACTTTTTTTTTTATTTTATTTTAATTTCATTGATATATTAACATATATATAGAGTTATTGTCAAAAGTATTCCGAATTCACTACCATTCCATAATTTACTTGCTTTTAACTTACTTTTTGTATGTTTTTAAGGAGTTTTTAACCACTTTATAATGTTAGGGGGAAGGTATACAATAGCTAAAACCAAATATTACGACAACAATCATTTTATTTTTAACGTTTTGAATGTTCATTTAGATATACATATTGAACGTTCATATATATAAACTGGCTTTAAATAAATTTAATTTCTTTTCTTATAAATTTAGAGGTCACTCCTTGATTCTACTGTAACTTCTTTTTCATTGGCGCAACAGACGCATAACTTCACAAGGCTCAAAAACAAAACAAAAATACAATAAACAAATAATATTATTATATATATATATATATATATATATATATATATATATATATATATATATATATATATATATATATATATGTTTGAAATATGATTATATTCTTATAAATAAAAGTCATCCAGTTTGGGCCATTAATACAGTTTATCAGTTCTTCAACGTTCAGACAATTCTTTCTGAAGCACCTTTTTCTAATTTCAGACAAAATAGGACATATAGAAGGGAAATGAAACGCAATCATGCTTTCCATCACCAAAATCATAATTAATTTTTTTTTTATCCAAACATTTTTTTTTTATTTGCAGCCTTTTGTATAAATTTTGATCTATAAATTGATCATCAGTCTTAGAGTATCTCTGGTGGAATAAGGTGCTTAGTTGTGTCTCCTGTTATTTTGTTTATTTCAACAGAAAATTTTGGACGTTTTCAGTGAAATTTCTTCTTAACTATCGACTTACTGAACCAGGTAACATTATAATTAACTATAGTTGCTATTACATATAAATATAGCAATAAAAACTCGTAAAGTGTTCACGAAGTCAGAGTTATTGTGTAGTGGTGGTGGGGATAGTTCTGTTTACTTGCGCTAATACTAGCAGGCTCTACGTAAATACACTCAGTTTATTATTATTATTACGTTTAATATTTTATTATTCTTTTACGTAAAACTTATAGAAAAATTCAAAATGGTCAATTGTAAAATTTGCAACAAATCAGCCGGCCGAGACGACAAATTACGTTTGGCGTGTACGATTTGTCTAAACGTATTTCACACCAAATGTATTAAAATAGAATCCGCGGACCAAGAAGGTCATAAAAAATGGGTGTGCACCGACTGTGAGTCGTCATCGCAGGCATCACCAGATACTGAGCCCAGTTCCGTGATGGACCTGCTGAGGGCGCTGACGGAAGAGATTAAAGGAATGAAGGCTAAACATCAAGCAATAGATGAATTAAAAGATATCAAGGAAACGCTTGAAAAACATTCAGAATTATCTTTCGAAAATATGGAAAGATTGCAAAAAATTGAAGGTCTTCTAGAACATCAAAAAAATCAGGTTGAAAAACTGACACTGGAAAACCAAACATTGAAAAAAAAAATAGTCGATCTTGAAGGACGTGTAAATAGTGCTGAACAAAATCAGTTAAGCAATACAATAGAAATCAGAGGAATCCCTGAAAGACCGGGTGAGACCGTCGTGGGAACTGTACTAAGCATCGGCGCGGGCCTGGGCGTCCAGCTCAGCCCTGGAGACCTGGACCACGCGGTACGCCTCAGGCCTAAGGAACCTGGGACCCGGGGACCATCATTGCTCGCTTCATCAGACGGACGGTGAAAGAGGACTTGGTGAGACAGAGAAAAGTGAAAAGGGATTTTTCGACGCGCCACCTCGGATGGAATGAAAACGACAGTCATCGCGTCTACGTGAGCGAGGCAATTACAGCCACCAACAGGCACTTATACTGGCTGGCCAGGCAGAAAAAGGTTTCCGCCAATATTAAGTATGTGTGGTTTAGTGGGGGCCGGGTCAGGTGCCGGAAGTCAGATGGTTGCCCAGCGGTGATTATAAACAAACCCTCAGACTTGGATGAGTTTATCTGAAAATTCTTTTCAAGTTTCCAATATTTTGAAAGACTTTTATTTTATTCACTTAAAAAAGAATTATTATTTGTGTTTATTTTTTTTCGTTATTTAAAAGGCATATATTTTAGTTTGTTAATTTGGTCATTTTATATCTTTAATCTTCCTATCTCTGTAATATATATACTCCATTTTTTTCTTCTAATCGAATTACATACGTGTTATAAGTCTGCATTTTATTTTTTTTTAAATAACGTTTATTCTAAATTCAGATTTTCTCATCTAAATTATCATTTTTTTATTACTATGCATATGTGTGCTTACGTATATGTGTGTATGTGTAAGCATATATGTGTATATATTTTTATAATTGTAAATATTTTACTTTTTTATTTTGAATTCTTAGTATTTGTTTATTTTCTAATCAGTATAATTAATAACAATGTAGGTATCTATTTTTTTTTAAATAGAAGAATGTCATTTTATTTTTTAATATTATTTTTTCATTATTTAAGCAATTCTATTTAAAAATGGAAAATATTTTATTCTTTTCGATGGAAGATATTTTATTTATTTACTTTATATTGAAGATATATCTGTATATCTGGACCAATTCTCATTTTCATCTATTATTATATTTTATCAATGGTTATTATCATTTAAAAGAAACTATGATATTTTTGTTAATATCCAATATTTTTCTCTTCTTACTGTTTCTTCTAATTGTTTTTATTTTATGTTTTCTTTTTTTTATTATTATGTTTTGATTATTTGAGAAACTTTACTTTTAAATTAGAAAATACTATATTATTATTATTTTTTTTGGATGGAAGATATTTTATTTATTTACTTTATTTTGAAGATATATCTGTATATCTGGACCAAATTTCATTTCTATCTATTATTATGCTTCATCAGTGGTTATTCTCCTTTAATAGAAACTGGGATATGTTTGTTAAATATCCAGTATTTTCTTTTCTTCTCACTGTTTCTTTTAATGGTTTTTATTTATTTATTTTTTCCTTTATTATATTATTTTTTATTGTTTGAGAAATTTTATTTTAAAATGGAAAATACTTTATTTTTTTGGATAGAAGATCTTTTATTTATTTACTTTATTTTGAAGATATATCTGTATATCTGGACCAAATTTCATTTTTATCTATTATTATGCTTCATCAGTGGTTATTCTCATTTAATAGAAACTGGGATATGTTTGTTAAATATCCAGTATTTTTTTTCTTCTCACTGTTTCTTTTAATGGTTTTTATTTATTTATTTTTTCCTTTATTATATTATTTTTTATTGTTTGAGAAATTTATTTTAAAATAGAATATACTTTATTTTTTTGGATAGAAGATCTTTTATTTATTTACTTTATTTTGAAGATATATCTGTATATCTGGACCAAATTTCATTTTTATCTATTATTATGCTTCATCAGTGGTTATTCTCATTTAATAGAAACTGGGATATGTTTGTTAAATATCCAGTATTTTTTTTCTTCTCACTGTTTCTTTTAATGGTTTTTATTTATTTATTTTTTCCTTTATTATATTATTTTTTATTGTTTGAGAAATTTATTTTAAAATAGAATATACTTTATTTTTTTGGATAGAAGATCTTTTATTTATTTACTTTATTTTGAAGATATATATGTATATCTGGACCAAATTTCATTTTTATCTATTATTATGCTTCATCAGTGGTTATTCTCATTTAATAGAAACTGGGATATGTTTGTTAAATATCCAGTATTTTTTTTTTCTCCTCACTGTTTCTTTTAATGGTTTTTATTTATTTATTTTTTCCTTTATTATATTATTTTTTATTGTTTGAGAAATTTTATTTTAAAATGGAAAATACTTTATTTTTTTTGGATAGAAGATATTGTATTTATTTACTTTATTTTGAAGATATATCTGTATATCTGGACCAAATTTCATTTCTATCTATTATTATGCTTCATCAGTGGTTATTCACATTTAATAGAAACTGGGATATGTTTGTTAAATATCCAGTATTATTTTCTTCTTAGTATTTCTTTTAATTGTTTTTATTTTATTTATATATATATATATATATATGTATGTGTATGTGTGTATGTATGTGTGTGTGTGTGTGTGTGTATATATATATATATATATATACTTTGTATTGGCTTAAAAAACATATCTGTAATTTACAGTTCCACTTTTTCTCAATGTAAAATAGAGTGCTGGATGAAAAACTATTATATCCCTACCTTCAACCCTAATCCTCTTTTCAGTCTTTCCCCCTCAACCCTTACATTATGACTAATATCCTAACTTCCTGTCACATCAACGCACAATCTCTCCTAGCCCACTATGATGAATTCCAACTATATTTCCTTGACAATTTTTATCACATAGTAGCCGTATCCGAAACATGGTTAAAACCATTTATCCCCTCCTCTCAGGTTTCCCTTCCAAATTACTCCTTTCTCAGACATGACCGATCTGATCGCAGGGGAGGTGGAGTCGGGCTGTATATTCATGATAGCCTGAAAGCCAAAATCCTATTAATATCTCCTCATAATCCCTTACCTCACATAGAATATATGTTTGTTGAAATTTCAACCATCTCCTCACCCTTGCTATACGCCATTATCTACCGACCTCCCCGTGTTCCATTTGATGACCTCTTCCAATCCTCCCTTGTCCAACTGGTCTCAGCATATAACAATATAATTATTTCTGGTGACTTCAATACTAATATGTTATCTAAGTCCAGTGACAAATCCTTCCTTACAGATCTAATATACTCCCTCAATCTTTATCTTGTTCCTTACTATCCTACCCACCACACACAACACTCAGATACCTGGTTAGACCTCCATATTTCTGATTCTCCTACAAAAATTATTTCCTCCTCACAGCACCCCGTTCCGTTTCTTTCATCACACGACCTTATCCATATCGCATATAACCTACCTGTCAAATCCTTTACACCAAAAATTATATCATATCGTAATTTGGACCTTCTTTCCCATGAATCCCTTCAACCTGATCTTGACTCCATCCACTGGGACTATCTATACTCCTACAACTCCATTGATCTTAAGGTCTCCTTTCTCACCTCAAACCTACGATCCATATTAGACACCCATGCTCCGTTAAAAACCAGAACCTTACGCCGTCCTACTGCACCTTGGCTGACCCCAGAAATAAAGACAATGATGAAAAGAAGAGAAGCGGCAAGACGCAAATTTCGACGTACTCGTCAGCAAGATGATTATGCGTCTTTCAAGAGACTTCGAAACGAAACCCAATCCGCAGTACGACGTGCTAAATCTCTCCATATCCATTCTGTCCTTTCCGAAGCTCCCGATTCTAGATCTAAATGGAAAATTCTTCGTAAATTGTCCTTCCCTGAATCCAATAACCTTAGTTCTTTCCAAATCACGCCTGACGAACTCAATAATCATTACATCTCCTCAGCTTCTAATTCCTCAATAGCTCCTGACATTACTTACCGAAGGTTTAATCCTGACAGTTTCTTTTTTTCTCATGTTTCATACGACGAGCTGCTTGCTACAATCTCAAAATCCCATACCAATGACTATGGACCTGACAATATCCCTGTAAAATTAATAAATTCCAGCCTCCCATCCCTCATACCCATACTCTATCATATATATAATTTCTCTCTACAAAATTCAATTTTTCCTTCTTCCTGGAAAACTGCCCTCGTCCGACCACTAAATAAAGTTCCAAATCCTACCTCACCGCAAGATTTCCGTCCTATTTCTCTTCTCTCCAATCTTTCAAAACCGCTCGAACGCCTTGTTCAAACCCAACTCTCAAATTTCCTAGAAGAAAACTCCCTTCTTAGTCCTCTCCAATCCGGTTTTCGATCTGGTTATTCTATCCAATCCGCTCTCCTTAAAATAACACAAGACCTCCAAACTGCCATTGATCGCCAACAAATAACAATTCTTATCCTTCTCGATTTCTCAAAGGCGTTTGACACCGTTGACCATAGCATCCTTCTTACCAAACTCCAAAATCTTCCAGTATCCAACAGTGCTTTGCGCTGGTTTCAATCCTTTTTCTCCGATCGTTCTCAGTACGTAGTAGTGCCAGACCAGCCCCCATCCTCAACCTTGCCCCTTTCCTGCGGTGTCCCACAGGGGTCGTCTCTATCTCCTACCCTATTTGCTATTTATATTAATGACCTGCCTCTCCATATTAATCACGCTAAATACCACCTCTATGCAGACGATTTTCAAATTTACCTTTCCTTCCCACCTCCCGACCTATTACCAGCAACAAAAAGACTACAAGAGGACTTAGATCGAATAAGTCACTGGGCTGTAGTCAACAAACTAAAACTAAATATTGAAAAAACAAAGGCCATTGTAATAGGATCCCATCACTTCTTGAAAACTGTTCCACATATCCCAACCCTCTTCCTAAATGGTAACCCTATAAAGTTTTATCCGACCGTCAGGAATCTGGGAGTAACCTTTGATCAAACCCTCTCTTTCAAGAACCATATTTCCGAAATTTCCCGCCGCACCTTTTATACCTTAAAGCGACTGAATTCCCTTCGTCACCTATTTCCGTACGAAACCCGGAAGCTCCTCGTTACCTCTCTAATATTCCCCCACTTCGACTACTGCTGTACCGTATACGGTTGTGTTTCTGGGGATCTCGAAGTAAAAATAAAACGCCTCATTAATTGCTTTGTTCGATTTATCTTCGGGGTCCCGAGATACACCTCCGTCTCCGAATTTTATAGCGAGTTGAAGTGGCTTTATCCTTCCAATCGTCGGAAGTATTTCCTTGCATCATTCCTATACCAAGTTATTCAATCCCGGCGTCCATCATACATTTTCAACCTTTTACAATTCAAATCCTCTGTCCATTCCCGCTGTACACGCTCTAGGCCTTCAGATTTATACACAACGGCCCACCAATCTGCACATTTTGACAGATCGTTCCTTATCCGATCCTCAATCCTATGGAATTCTATTCCTCTTTCTATCCGTCACTCCAACTCTCTTCCTGTATTCAAATCCCGCTTATTCATTCATCTCATGACCATCCAGTCAGAATAAAATTGTAATTGACTCTATTTTATTCTATTTTCAACATATTTGCATATGTCTGTTTTCTGTTAGTTCTAGTCAAATTGTTTATAAATAATTAATTTCTCTAAGACTCTTAAGTCCAATTTACATGTTATGTAGATGTTATTCTAAAGGGACTTGTCCCAGAATAATAAAGAATTTATTTATTTATTTATTTATTTATTTATAAATGTCTGTTGAGGATTTTCAAAATTCCTTATATGAAATATATTTATATGAAAATTAGGAAGTCATTTTCCATAAACATTTTTTGGCCAATTATATTTCTGTTATTTGAGCCGTTGAGGGACTCCGGAGTACGGAGACCCTCCTGGGACATTGGGGCACACCCAGCCTCTAGTAAGTGGGCACCCAAAAAAATGGAAAAACGCGGTGGCTGGGAATTATCTACATCTTGTCGTGAAACAATACGAATATCTTTAAGTACTAAACTTGGGAACCTTTACGGGTTGTAGGGGTACACGTTTTTTTTTTTTTTTTTTAATTTAGTGGAATAGACATAAAACTTTTCCGAATTGGATATCATTACAACCTATTCCCTGAAAAGGGACTTGAGGAAGACTTTCTTCTAGATAAAAACCGCTCTCTATTGCCTTTCTCAGAAAGTTGGCTCAAAGGGCTAACCTTCCTAGAACTATTACTGGTACCGGTAATGGTGGGGGAGGACAAGTCCAGCTATTAGTCTATTTGGCCTTTGAAGTCTAAGGAATAACGAAAGCGAAGACCTATTATTCCTCTTTATCTAGAGTTTTATTTTATTATTTATATAAAATCCTAATGGTGTCGCTTATTTCTATAAAGCTTATATTTCCCCATATTCTTACTTCTTCTAGTCCTTTCACATGTTTTAACGCTCTAGTGCACTAATGAAATGAAAATAAATTTTATTCTAAAACGCATAGTCCCCTAAGAATGACAAATTAAATTATGTTTGGCTTTCTTCAGACTTGAGACTTTCCTATTCATCCCTTTTTACTCAGTCTGCTGGTGTCCCTCAAGGTAGTATCCTAAGACCCATCCTTTACAAAGTCTATACAATTGATACGTACCCATCCCAAAACCTTCCTTTCTACCTATGCTGATGACACTTGTGTGTTATCTGTCAATAACGATCCTACTATTGCTCCTCAAACTCTTCAATCCCACATCAGAGACCTTGAGGTATGGTGTCAGAATTGGAGAATCAAAACCAATTCCAACAAATCCCATCAAATTACCTTTACCCTTCGTTATAAACCTATGACATCCTGCCCTACAGCGTACTTTAATAATATTCCACTAGTCCTGGTTGAACAGATTCGCTATCTAGGACTCCTACTTGACAAACGTTTAACATGGTATCCCCACACAAGACTGAAACGACAAGAAACTGCCGTCTGAACAGAAACAGACGCTCTAACCTTCCACTTATCTACAAAAGGCTCATCTATATCACCATCATAAGGTCGGTCTATCTGGACTTACGGAGTTGAGCTCTGGGGCTCTACTAAACCATCAAATTCTTTCCGAATTTCATCCAAAATCCTGATCCAAAAGATGTAGCTGATTTGGCCCGAACCAGGTATCAATCCTTCCATGAAAAGCTCCGCTCCCACTCTACCCACTAGTTTCAATCCTTGCTTCCTCGTCCATTTCTTACAATCTGAATACAAAAAAGAAGATGGCCTCGAGACCTAGTTTAGATTACCCAGTGGAGTGGTGCCAATGGGCATTTTCTTTTCAGGTCTTTTTCATGTATTTCTGTTAGCTAATTTTCTTGATGTATTAATTAATACAGTCGTAAATTTCAATAAATGATAATAAAAAAAAAATAAAGAAAAAGACTTGAGACTTCAGTACAGAAATGGGCCAGATTTGGTCTCAACTACAACAACAACTTTTATCTATACCATTAAATTTTACATAGGTTAGGAACATTGATAGTTAACGGCAGTGATTCCCAACAACTTTTTGCATACCCCTCCATCCTATCAGTACAATGACAATTACCCCCTATATTCAAAAAATCATGTACATATAAAGTAAAATGTATATATATAAAGTCGAACCTGGATAACTGGAATCTCCTGGTCACACTATTTTAATTCCACTTAAGCAAGGTTTCACTTACCCAGGGTGCTGGTATCTTATAAGGAAGCATATAACACTAAAAGAGGTTTTCAAACAACTTGTAATTATTATAAAAAATTATTAAGGTACCTTAAAAAACCATAAATACATGAAATATTAATTCAGTTATTATATTTTTCAGGTTAACCATAACTTTTCCTACTCATCCATATTTTCCCAATCTGCTGGAGTGCCTCAAGGTAGTATCTTAGGTCCTATCCTCTATTCCCTTTATACAGCTGACATTCCACTCCATCCTCATACTGTCCTCAATACTTATGCTGACGACACGTGTGTCTTATCTGTCCATAATGATCCAACTACTGCATCCCAAACCCTTCAGTCCCACATCACAGCCATTGAAGAATGGTGTCTAAATTGGAGGATTAAAATAAACCCTAACAAATCCCACCAAATCACCTTTACCCTTCGTCGCAAACCGATGAGTTCCTGCCCCCCAGTATCTTTTAATAACATTACCCTTACTCCTGTTGAGCAAATCCGATACCTAGGTCTCCATCTTGACAAGCGCCTTACTTGGAATCCTCACACCAGACTGAAACGACAAGAAACTGCTCGAAGATATCGATTACTACAACACTTACTAGACAAACGTTCAAAACTTCCAGTATATTACAAAAGACTCATTTACACCACTATTATCAGACCTATTTGGACGTATGGAATCGAGCTTTGGGGCTCTACGAAACCATCTAATTCCTCCCGCATCCAGTCCTTACAATCCAAAATCCTTCGAAAAATCCTGAATGCTCCTTATTTCGTTACAAATCAACTCATTCATAATGACCTTAACATCCCATTTGTTGCAGACATAGCCCGTGATAGATACTCCTCTTTTCATTCTAAACTCCCTGCCCATACAAATCCACTTGTCCGTAATTTATCTTCCTTAGATATCCCAGATAATCCTCCAAGGCGACTGAAAAGAAGGTGGCCTCGGGACCTACTGAGTTAAAATAGTTAGTGAAGTGCTACCACTAGGTTGTTCTTTCTCAAGACATTTTCATGACATTTTTTTTTCATTCCTCATATTTACTTATTGTGTTGTTTAATACAGTTGTAAATTACAATAAATAAATAAAAAAAAAAAAAAAAAGTTATTATATTTTTTTTTAATATGAAAATAAAACAATGCAGATTACATGATAAATATGTACAATGTATTAATGGAAGTAATCCTTTTTTTTTTCTTAAGGCAAATGGTCAAGGCAAAAATTGCTAAATGTTTACACTTCTGTAGGTTAGGGACTAACGAAAGAATAGAAACCCTTCACTATTTCTTAGAAATGTGAATTCCACTTATAGAGGTGAATCCAAAAATCGTCCTACTTACAGAGGCAATTTCCACAAAAATTTGTTCCACTTATACAGGTGAAAACATTTCAGTAAAAGAGTTTATTCAAGGGAAAAATGAAGTGGCAACAAGTTTTGTACCACTTATAAAGGTATTCTACCAAACCAGGTTTTGTTGTATTGTTATATGCATGCATTTGAAAATTATTATTCCCCCCCCCCAAAAAAAAAAAAAAAAAAAAAAATATCCTGAATTTTCCTAAAATGTCATTATATACAATAGTACGCATTGCAAGCCATCTTCCTAATTTTAAGGCGCATCCAACTAACAGTAACCATTCCTTATTGTTATAATGGACCATTTTTAAAATAAACTTAATAAATGTTTAAGGTAATCTGATATAATATATGCTAGCAAGAGCTAAGAGCCGACTACAAGTCAGAAAATATTTTTATCTGTGAATTTCTGAAATTTATAAATACAATATAGGTGTATATTTATTATCAGGTACAATCCAAAATTTAATATGTCCTTGAAATTTGTGTTATATACAGATATACTAATAAATATTTAAAATTTTATTTTACCATCTTTCTGTGGTTAAATCTTTAATTGAAAGATTAATTAAGAAGAGAAAAAATGAAGGGAATAATTAGGATTTTCCCAATACGTTTTCAACGGAAAGCCCGTTTTAGGTTTCCTTAGGCCTTTGATAGAGTCTGGCACCCAGGACTGTTGTACAAACTCCGTAAATTCCTTCCTCCCACATATTTCCTGATTCTTCAATCCTACCTCTCTGATAGATCCTTCAAAATAAATCTCAATAGTTCCTATTCATCCCTTTTCACACAGTCTGCTGGTGTTCCTCAAGGCAGTATCCTAGGACCCATTCTATACACAGTATATACAGCTGATATCCCAACCTATCTTAACACTTTTCTTTCTACCTATGCTGATGACACCAGCGTGTTATCAGTTCATAAAGATCCATTTGTTGCCTCAAATACCCTTCAAGCCCACATCAAAGACCTAGAAGTATGGTGTCAAAACTGGAAAATAAAATCCAACAAATCCCATCAAATAACCTTTACCGTCGCCGTAAACCTTTGACTTCCTGCCCTACAGTATCCTTTAATAACACTCAACTAGCTCCTGTTGAACAGATCGGATACCTAGGACTTCTTCTTGACAAACGCCTAACTTGGAATCCACATACACGACTAAAACGACAAGAAACTGCTCTCCGCTTTAGGCTGCTTCAACACTTACTAGACAAACGGTCAAACCTTCCTCTGAACAACAAAAGGCTCATTTACATGACTATTATAAGACCAATCTGGACTTACGGAGTAGAGCTTTGGGGCTCTACTAAATCATCAAATTCTTCCCGCATCCAATCGTTACAATCCAAAATCCTTCGTAAAATCCTCAACGCTCCTTACTTTGTCACGAATAAACTTATCCATAAAGACCTTAATGTTCCCTTTGTTACTGATTTGGCCCGGACCAGGTATCAATCCTTTTATGACAAACTCCATTCGCACTCTAACCCACTAGTTTTAATCCTTTCTTCCTCTTTGAAAATACCAAAAAAAATGGTTTAGAAATAAATAAATAAAGGTTTTTTTGATTCCGAATGAAAATGAGTAAAAAATAAGTGCTAAGTCTCGCGAAAAAACGATCAGTACATAACTCAAATTTCATATTTGAGACAAGAAAGTTCCAGGGTAGTTGAAAAAAGGGTTATTACAGAAACTTGTTCTCCTAAATTAAATGAACGGAAGTGTCCGTTTGAACCCTAATACGATATTCTCAAAATTTAAATTAAAATCTAATGGGCTTATATAATGTATGTTTGGGCTTATATATATAATTATATAATGAATGCTTCATTCTGATTTGAATGGTATGGAAGGGCCCCAAAAGCCGATTTTCCTCCTTTAAAGCACCTTCGATTCGAAACAACTGTTCATTTCATGTTTTAAAATGAGTAAATATACATTGCAAAAGAATTTTATAACCAATTGAATGAGGAACGAGCATATATTTCATTTTCCGAAAATGGACATAGTTATTTATGTACAATATACTATTGGAATTTCATAATTTTTAAATTTTATTATGTACGTATTTTTTTTTATTGAATAAGTTTAATTATAGGTTTATTATTTTTTTTTTTTTAAATGTGATCTACATTTTTACTCAACAACTTTTTATTATTTTTCACCTCCAACGTGTGAGCCCTAGGGCGTTCTTAAGGATCCCTTAATCTGTCATCTTCTATTATATAAATATAAATATATATATATACGCATATTTCACTATTTTAAACTATCTTAGGCTGAACTATCTTGTCAGGTTGCTAATAATACTTCATGACTTGTATTCAAAAGTATTGCAGTTCAGCCTAACACTCGTTATATATATTTATATTATGTAATATAAAATGACAGATTTATGATTCCTATGTTAAATGACAGGGATTTGAAACATTGATGTTGAGAAATAAAAAAAACTTGTTGAGTGAACATGTGAATCACATTTATTTAAAAAAATAAAAAATTATAATAATAATAATAATAATAATAATAATATATATATATATATATATATATATATATATATATATATATATATATATACATATATAATATAATTTTTGTTTTCAATTGTAAAATTCATTTTAACTAGTGAGGTGTTTTTCATTTTTCATAGTGTTCATCGTAACGCTTGAAAACAATCAAAACTGTTATACCCTTTTTCAGTGAGTTATATTTATGGCAATATGATATGAAAATGCAGAGTTCATCCCAAACATACTTGGAATAAGATGTTTAACGAGATCAAAGGTACTTTTTAAGTCTGAAAAAAACGTTTATTGTTTCTTATGAGATTTTAAATCAAAAAGACATTTCTATCTTATTGCGGATTCTCGTTGTATGAAAGAGGCACTATTCCATCAAAGAAATATTTTTGTTATTGAAATGAACATTCCAAGACTGTAAGATGTAATTTGGAATTCTCATTTCTAGTGAAAAGGGCTGATAACTTACAGTACTTTATTCTTATTTCAATGTTTCTTAGGTATGAATTTATGAAGCATTCTATGAAATGGAATAAAATGAAGTATGAATATCTTTTGTTCCTGGAAAGATTCCAATATGCAACCTTTCTACAAACAAACCATATGCGAAAAAGTTCAACGGTTGTAGTAATTAATTCTAGTGTGTTTAAGATCGTTTGTGTGAAGATAATGCTTCTATAAAAATATAATATTAAAGACATTCACATGTTAGGGCCCCATGGGCGTATTGTCATTTATGCATGATGATAAATGACAATGATTAAAGTCTGTGTGTGGCAAGTCTAGCGCGAAAACAAACTTCGTATAAAACTAAAATTTGATATTCAAAGCAAATACATGTAAATTATGTCACAATTATATATTGGTATAAGATTATATAGAAATTCGAATTACTGAACTGGATGAAAGGTAGACTTAATTAGTAACAATTTAATTTAAAAACATAAAATTCATATCCATGTCATTAAACAGTTAATTTTCCTTAACTAAGTCTATGGAATTGCGCCCTAGTTCGGCCTCCACTGAGTCACACCAGTGACGCAGCAAAGAGCGAGGCGCTAGGATCTCTTGGGTTCCGCTTTTTCCTCCAAGTCTGGGGTTCCTATAACAGTTGAAATATTAGTTTGTTTATGTTATTTATTTGCCAACTTTTTATTTATCTCAATTATAGGTTGATGTTTTGATTTGTTTTGTTTTTATATTTATTATTATTTCATTCTATATATTTCATTTATTTGTATTTATTATTTCATTTATTTATATTTATCTCAATTATAGGTTGTTGTTTGTTTTTTTTATTTTGAAAATATATATTATATTTTATTTAATTTGACTTTATCATTGTATACTGTATATATTGTGTGAATGGGATCTTATATCACTATTACCAATGTTCATATAGAAACAAATTGTAATATATCTCAATAAATAAATAAATAAAAATAAAGTCGATGGAAACTGGAATTGTATATTTGCTACCAGTATACACATGTGATGTTACAGCAACTTTCTCACAAAAGTTGACGAATCAGGAGTGCCGTTTAATATTGCAAAATGTGAAATTAAATGGGCTTCAATATCATGCTGTTTTTTCTTTATTGAAATAAACTATTGGGTTGATGCAAAATTAATGCAGGTTTTTAGTAGGTATTGTAAATACGCCATATCTTTACTTTAACCATATATATTTAATCAAAATAATTTCCATCTGAATCAATGCACTTTTGCCAACGTTCAACAAGCTTTCTTATTCCACCAGAAAAAAAATCCGAATCCCTGGACTCAATGAAATCACGAAAAGAATTTTCAATGTCGTCCTGGTTTTGAAAATTTTTCTCCCTCAAAAAGTTGTCCAGATGCCTGAAAAAGTGGAAGTCTGTAGGAGAGAGGTCAGGTGAATAAGGCGGATGTTGGAGAACTTCGTAGCCCAACTCGTGCAGTCGTCGAAGCGTTGGTTGTGCAACGTGTGGTCTGGCGTTATCGTGGAGCAGGATCGGCCCCTTCCGATTCATCAATGCTGGGCAAAGACGTTGCAATTTTTGAGTTCCGAGTTCCGCCGCCATTTCTCGTGTGGTTTTGGTTGGGTCTTCTTCACTTTTGACCTCAGCTGGTCGTTGTCCAGAGCAAGATGACGGCCCCGACCTTCCTTGTCTTCGAGGTCGAAATCTCCTCTGCGAAACTTCTGGAACCAACGCTGCACCGTGCACTCATTAATAGCCCCCTGACCCCACACTTCATTAATATTACGAGCCGTTTGCGCAGCGCTGCGCCCTAATTTAAATTCGTAAAAATAAATTTGACGAAAATCGCACTTTGACATTTTCGATTCAAGACCTTTGAACACACTTAACAAAACGATTTTACTAAACAAATTCATGGTGAAAGAGAGGGTATTAGATAAGGTTTGTTTTGGTATAATAATGATCAATGTTAGGATTAGCTTTGTTTACACAATTGGAATTAAGATATTGCAATAGAGGAAACCTGCATTAATTTTGCATCAACCCAATAATAGAGCCTAAATACAAACATTTTAAAATTTCTCCCTTAAAAGTAGCTTTAATTTTGTTGTATTAAAACAAAACATATATTTTGATAAGATTTAAACAATTTTCCAAATAAAACTACGCTGTTACATGGTTTCTTGGTTATAACATGATAACATTCGATCCTTGTAATGTAGACTATTGGGTTTAGTCACTTGATATTCCATATTGCTCTAGGATGGACAATTGGGATCGAATATCCTATATCCATCCTCTCTTGTTTTATCTTAGGTTTGTCGCAAGTACAGAGTTAGTAATTTTAAGTAAATACTAAAAAGGAATAATAATAAAAAGGAAGTACTATATCCCTTATAATGTTTTTCCAAAAAGTACTATATCGGCGTTTCATTCCTAAAAGTGCTATATCCATATTATATTATTAAAAAGTCATGGTAAAAGTGCAATCGTTTGAAAAATAAGTTGGTAACACTGTAAAAAATCAATTTTAGATTTTAATAAAATAAAGAATCTAGTTAAATTGGTACAATAATACATAAATGACTGATTATAGACTAACAAACAATCACTATTTTGATCCTCTTCGATTTCTCAAAAGCTTTTGATTCAGTTAATCATAACATCCTTCTTTCCCAACTCCAAAACCTTCAAATATCAAACAGCGTTCTAAAATGGTTATTTCATTTTTATACTATAGATCTCAAACTGTCATGATACCAAATGAACCTTCTTCCTCCTCCATCACCTTAACACGTGGTGTTCCTCAGGAATCCTTACTCTCACTAACTCTTTTTTCCATCTACATTAATGATCTCCCTAACTGCATCCGCCACTCACAATACCACCTATATGCAGATGATCTGCAAATCTATCTTTCTTTCCATCCTTCCGAAATGCTAAAGGCTATCCAAAACTACAACAAGATATTGACAACGTCAATGCATGGGCTACGACAAATGATTTGAAGTTGAATGCTGGAAAAACCAAAGCCTTTCTCATCGGTTCCAAGAACCTTGTTAATTCGCTTCCATATTATCCACTCCTTTACCTCAATAGCATACCTATCTACTTCCACACCTCTGTAAGAAATCTTGGGGTTATTATTGATCAGAACCTATCTTGGAGTAATTATATTTCTCAAATCACCCGAAAATCCATCGCTATCCTAAAACAATTTCTAAGATTTCGTGACTCTATCCCACCTAAAACCCGTATGCTACTCGTATCTTCGCTCATTTTCCCCCAGTTTGACTACGGTTGCCTCGTATATGGCGGACTGTCTGAGAAATTAGACATGAGACTTAAAAGACTTAAGAACTGTTTCATTAGATTCGCATGTGGAATCCCCAGACGCTCCCATGTTTCTAGAAGATATACCAAGTTGAATTGGCTCTATCCCTCTTTCCGTCGGCAGTACCTCCTTGGTGTCTGTCTCTTCCGATTTTTCAATACAAAAAAACCTCCTTATATTCTTGATATGCTTACCACTTGTTCCTCTGTGCATTCAGTAAACACAAGATTCCAACTTATAAACTTGTATATACCTTCTCACTGATCTGCTTCCTTAAAAAAATCCTTTATTATTCGTGCTACCCTATTTTGGAATTCCTTGCCCGTATCCATTCGTAAATCCTTATCATTATCCACTTTTAAACACCAACTATTTCTCTATCTCCTAAATTATCAATCTTTCCAACATATGTAGTATTAAAAAGCTATAGATGATAACTATTCATTGTCACAGAACCTGTCTTTATTGTTAAACTGAAGTCTTAAACGACCAGACAAATATTATTTATATTGTACTTTTCTTGTTATTCTTACTTTGCATTTCATTTCATTTTTGCATTTCCTGTAAAATGGTCTGAAGTGGATATAATATCTTGGCCTTATTTAAGCCTATTATTATTAACTAATGTTAATTATTCTCATATTATTTTAAAATGAGGAATGAGTTAATTATTCTTTAAAAAATATGCCATACATACTTATAATAAATCTTCATAAATACACTTAGGTTTAGTACTAAATGTTATTTTCATGACTTAAAGGCTCCTTTTAATGTGTCTGCTTTGCGTGTTTACGTTGATCAATACTGTTAATTACACAATTTATGGAAGCTAACCTCTTTAGGTATGCAATAAAATTTTAAATACTTCTATAAAATAAGGTGGCATTAAATCCTTTTTTTTATGAACCCTTTAGTTATAAATATTTATTGATTCATTTGCTACAGGAGATAAATGGCGTATCTGAATCCTGATTATATTAATGTTCTCTAATTACAGTCGAGTTTTTATAAAATTTATGCCTACGGAGTCACATTTATCTAGATTCCGCAAACACCGGCTGTATTTTAGAGTGGTTAAAATATCCTTTTATAATTTCAGACTTATGGAAAAATTATATTTACATTTTTTTCTAGTCTAAAGAGTTCAATGTATATCAATTTACTAATCAGTAGACCATCTCTTCATTCAGTTATTAATAAATAATACTTTTTAACAACTTTTCAACGTTTCGAGGCCATGTCTCATCATCAGAGCAACAGAAAAAAATAATATATTATATATATATAATAATGATCAACAATTTATAAATTTTAATGTTACATGGAAAAGATAGAAAATAAACAGAATAGTATAAGAGAATTTTAAGTTAAATTACAACTGAGCAAATTTAGAATTTTAATGTGATGGTGGAAGAAAGTTATTGTAAAAATTGACGGAACTATATGAGTATAAAAATGATAATTTTTATGTACTAAAAAGTTTTTTGAATACAGCAATTTTATAAAGATGGTTAAATTATTTCAAATTACTTCTATGACAACATTTATTGATTGTTGAATCTTTGATAAAACATATGTATTGTTTTGGTTTTCGCTCTGATAATTAGGTATTAAGAATATGATGGTTAAATTGATTAATTAATTAATATATTTTAAATATTTTTTCAAAATTCATCGCATTCTAGAACAGAATTAAAAAACGCGTATTTATTAAAAACGGATTATCAACCAATGTGGTAGGGTGTTGGTTTGATGTGATTTGAGTCATTGTTTGTGATGGCCAAGTATGTTTAAAACAAATAATTTATTATATCTATTTATGAAATATAAATATAAATAATTTATTAAAAAATATCAGTTGCGCCCAACACACGACTTCTGTTGACCTCGGTTGTTTAAATCAATTTAAGAGGTTTTAAATAAAGTTAAAGATGAAAAATGCGGAAAGAATTACACTCAGGTTCGTTGGAAACGTATGTTTTAGATAAAATCAAATACGTATTTAAGACACCTATACGCCCGATGATGCTACTTTATACTATGCATTTTGCACTGTTTTATAATTTTCTCAAAAACGGCTCTAACGATTTTGATAAAACTCACTAAAGGTGTAAAATTAAATGGGCTTTAATATGATGTGTTTCATTCTGATTGAAATAGTATAGCAGGGCTCAAATGCCGATATTTTAAATTTTCTTCATCTAAAGTACGTTTAATTCTGTAGATTCTGTAAAATAACTATGTTATCTTGTTACCATTAATAATTAACAGCTAAATATGCACGTTGAGCGAATTAGATAAACAACTAAAGGAGAAAATTGAACAAATATTTTTTTATGCATCTTTTGTGTTTTTGGACACAGGAATAGTAATATAGATGTATAGTATACCGTTGGATAGCTAAAGATTTTAGAAAAAATATTATCTGATACGCGGAAATATAAAGGGTAATGGAGAGTGATGCCAAGACGAAGAAACTAATTTTTTCGGGTTCACGAAAAGAGAAATTCATGTTGACCGTGCTGGCTTGCCTGTGAAGCAGAGCGTCTCAATTTTGTTTTTTAATATAAGAACAGTAATATAGTCGTATTATACACCGTTGGAAAGAGAAAGACTTTAAAAAGTATGTTATCTTATACACGAGCTTGTAAAATTGAATAAAGAGCGATAAAAAGCCGATAAAACTAACTGATTATTTTAGATAATAATATAATAGAGTTTTTAATAAAATACATGCTTCTATATTAATTCAATTTAATAAATTCTTTAATGGTTTCACTCAATTTTATCTTTAACTGTATTTGGAAATTCTTTAATCGATTTTAAAAACGGAGGTAAGTGAAAGTCGTGTGTTGCCCGCACCAGATTTTTTCAATTAGGCCTGGTTCGTAATTTATTGTAAATAAATTAATTTTTTTTTTTTCTAGATCGCTATACGCCGGATTGTATTCTGCCACATATTGTTTAATAAACATGTATGTTGCATTGAATATATTGATTTTTAGTTTATTTTTATTTTCGTACCTCATATCTTCATTATTATAGGCCTTAATATTGTTTATCAAGTTATTTCAATATAAATTTTCCTTGTTGCTATTATAAACTTTTCCCCTTAATCAGCGTATCACCCTAATGGAGGTCATATCTTGGAAGACCGAAGATTTTCTTAAAACCTTCAGCTTTCCTTCTTCTTTTTTTTTCCTGTCCCTCAAAAATGGAAAATATTACTTAACTTTTAATATTTCTAATTGTTCTCTGGTATAAGCCTTCTTATTGGTGCTCAGCGAAATTCGGTCGGAGTTTTAATTTTATATTTTTCTTCTTTTTTGTAATCTAAGTTAATGTATAAGCTCTAGGTGATGAAAATGAAGATGACATTCTCCTCTTTTTTTTATTTTATTATTTTCAATTTATTGGAATCTGAATAACGAATAAAAATAAAATCCGTTCGTTCAGGGCTTTTCTCCGAAGCTACTTTATTTTTTTTTATTTCATTATTTCTTCTTTTATTAAAAGGTAATACAACCTGTCACCTTCTGGGGCAATGCGAATTACATCTAGAAGAAATCATTCATTCTATATTCTATTCTATATTCATTCTAATCTATATAGTAATATATAGATTGATATATTTAATTCAATTATATATTACACCTTTATTGGACCCAATTGGTAGTGGTGGCATGAAGGGTAAGATTAAGTTAGACAAGTTTCAATAAATGTCATTATTATTTAAATTAACTTAAACATATACAATTTATTTACACAATGCCTGAGAATACTGAGGGACATTACCGTTAACCTTACCATACAATATTACATAAATACCTTATAAAAACCTAGCTGGCTGGCGAAGGTGAAATTAGGCTTAGGCGCCCCTTCTAGCTATCCTCCAGACGACCTCTCCTCTTCTTGTAGATGGAACCCGACTCTCCCCTGCTGGACTTCAACTCTCGTGGCTGGGATCAGACACCTTTTTGATTCTAAAATCGTACCCTCGTCACCTCATCCCCTCTACTCTCCAGTACTCTTTTTTGGAAATTGCTGAGACAAAGGCGGGGCTCCCCGATGTATCGCTGGGGGGCCCAATGGAGGTAAACGCCTTTTGAACTTTTGCCGACAAAGACTTTTAATATTTACTTGATTAATGTATTAATTATTCAATAATAAATTGAGAGCCCTCAGTACATCCATACATAACAATATATTTATATATATAATAAAAGAAATAAAATATATAAAGAAAATAATAAAAACAACCATGATCACATTCATACCTATTTACAAACTGTCCCTGTGATCACCGAGTCAAACCCCGATAACCACTAGTCGAGGCACAGTGCTAGTAGATCCCAACGCCTCTCATTCAGCCACGTCACTGGTCTTGAGTGAGGGCGCTAGAGCCACATACTCTCAGCATGAGTAGAGAAGATGGTCATTGTCAGCACTCCAATGACATATTTACTAGAGGTCTCCTGGAGCACTACCGCCTCAACCTACGAGCAGGGTTATAGAGATGTTTTGAACTATATAGGGGGTGTGTCAAGGGATTAGGAAGGTGAATAAGCTTCTAATGGAAGATTGAGAATTTAGATGGGATTAGATCAAGGACAAATGGGATATTCAGGTCGTTATGTAAGGTTTTGTTGGTGACATAATATGGGGCATATACTATTGTGCTAAGGACTTCAGACAAAAAGGATTGGATACGTTAGATATTTGAAAATTTTGCTGTTCCCCCAGTTCAAGTCTGTAGGTCCAAATGGGATAAAACTACTGGACCATTTTTTTTTTTAAATTGGCCACAAGCGCATTCAACGATGGTCCTAATACCTAGACGTTGATATCCACTGATTAGTTTTAAAATGGCAGCCGATTAAATATGATTTAATTCAATAACTCAGTTATTTTTGAAGATGTCGAAAAATGTATTAGACCTTTTAATTAATAAATTTTACTTATAAATACGCCTATAACTCATATATATATATATATATATATATATATATATATATATATATATATATATATATATATATATATATATATATATATATATATATATATGCTTGTAACCGCGTTATTTTCGAAGATACAGAAAAAATCTATAGATTTTTAGAATCAGTACACCGCTATTGATTATAAAAAATAATAAACAATTGTCACCTATTTATGCCTATTTGGTATAATGTATATAGTGCTTTATAATGATTAAAGTACGATAAAGAAGACCAAAAGAAATCTATATATTGAAGTCACAAATTAGAAGAGATGTAATTCCCCCAAATCTCGGCTATTATTTAAGATAGAGAAAAATCAAACAGATTTTCGAGCTCAAGTCACCGCGATGAACGATGAAAAAAAAAAATAATCTTATATGGTCAAGCCATTATATCATAACTCGGTTATTATTGATGATAAAAAAAAAATGTAAGGTGTTCTGGAATCAGGAAATTTTATATGAATTATTTGAATAAAAATCGAAGAAAAGAAAAACAAATAATAAAAAAGTGTAGTATAAATGCACTTGGTTGATTATTTGAGCCATTGTATTCGTCCCAAAAAATATTAAAAAAAAAAATAACCCTCCCTCAAAATTTAAGGGCTTATGTTCCAAGACACGTAGAATCCGAATACGATTTAAAAAAATCCGCTTGTCCACTCTTCAGATCAAAACAAAAAACAATAAACAAATTTTTTTTTTTCTTTAGAAATAATATTCTCTAACTTCATCTTTGATATTAATACCTTATCTTATTATTATTTATCCTATCTTCAGGGGGATGCGTTATACCCTACCTACACCTATTATTAAAACCAATTAATTTTTAACAGACTTGAATATGAATGGCTATATACTGAGACGTTACCAAATCTCTCAACATACCAAAGATCTATATATAAAATGATACTGCGATAATTGGTTTCTGCAAACTCCTTCTAAACCATAAGACGGAATTTGGTACGGTTTTTACTATTATTTTAGGAATACTTTCCTAAATTTTTATAAACAAAATACGTTGCAATAAAGTTTTTCTATGGAAGGTAAAAATTAATTCTTTGTTAGCAAGTCACAAAAAAATTATTCCGGAAATATGAGTAGTACTGAGACGTATAATATACCGCTGGAAAGCCCACAAACTTATGAAAGTCAGTGTTGCCACCTTACAGTATCCTGCAAGTTATATTCTTCCATACAATTAGCCACATATCAGAAATATTACGTACCAAATCTTACATAAGTTACTGAAATAAATGGAAAGTTGTTATAAATCCAAAAACTAACATTCGTATTAATTATTTCTACTTCTAAATCATTTCATGAAAATAGACGTTTCACTGTAAAATAAATCGAATTTTCGTAAAATCTAAAATAGACTTTTAAAATGTATTTTAAATAGATCATTTGAATTATGAAATAATAATAAACCGTATAGGATAGGAACCTTTGTTCATTATATAGTTTTGTTTTGTTTTTTTGTTTTGTTTTTTATGGGAAAATTAAATTTTCTGTTTTCTATGCTTCATTTAAAAAAAAAAATTAACCAATATTTAATTATGTTTTTCATTTCTGCCGATGATTAAATATAATAATGAATCGACATTATAAAAAAACAAAACAAATTTTCTTGATAAACTAAAACTCCCAAAACGATAAACTCTAAATCAGCCAGACAGAGCTCATTTAAACATAAATTACATTACATTCAAATTGCACCCGTGCGAAACAGGGACGGGTCCAATAGTCTATCATAAATTAAATCTATCGTGGCTAATCGAAGGATGCTACAGTGGGAGTCCTAAATTTTGTCTATTCAGGTTTAATTAGGATAGGGATCTTTAAGGAGTATCGGCTCAGGGCCACCTTTTTTAGTCCCTTCCGAAGAACGGCATAACTAAGGATTTTTAACTACTATTGAAAAATCCTAGGGTCACCTGCCAGGTTGTGTAAAAACAAGACAATAATAATCAAGCTTTATGAATAACTATACTAAATCATATAAGAGATATTAATACTGAAATAAAATAAATATATAAATATCATGTAAATACATTTTTGGTATTGGTATAAACTATTGGATCAAGTAGGTTTGTTTATTCAATTAACGTTACTTTGTCCTTCTGTGGCTTTCCGGACGATGTTATAGTGGAAGTCCTAAATTATGCCTATACAGCTTAAACCAGGATAGGGATCTTCAACTAGTACCTGACATCGTACCACCATTTTACGCCCCCTCCGAAAGACAGGATCTGCAGGGTTTGAACTCGCGGCCTTGAGCATAGCAGGCCTAATAGAATACTAACCAATACGCCTCACGTGACCCCTTAAAAAGGGTGTTTTAGTTTCAATTTTTTTTTTTGAAAAATGCCCTTAATTCAATTTTCAATTAAAAATATAACAAAGAAGAAGAATAAAATAAACTTTATTTACAAATTGACATAATATTTACAAATGATTTCGGATGAGACATCCTTACAATCAGCAAAATATTTTGTTTGTTTGGTAATTATAATCTATTAGCCTAAATATGTGGTAAAGTTAAATTGTGATTACATAAGGTTGTAGGAAAAATTATCTAAAAACCTAAATATAAAAACGGATAAAGTAATTGAAAATATAAAATTTGGAAATTAAAACAAACTTTTATTTATTTTATGAGTGTAGCGTTTCAGAGAAGTTTTATTATAATTACCGATTTCCTTTATTAATGGGTTTTTGGAGACTGGTGTTTTACAAAAATTAAGAAGCTGTTTGAGTGTGGAGAAATTGTTTGATTGTTGGAAGCTGCAAGTCCTGGAACATAGATGATATTTTAGTGCAGCGGGGGTAATTGTTAATTATCCGCATTGATAGAGATTGAATTGAAAGTTTTTGGTAGTTAGTCAAGCAGGTTGAGCTCCAGACTGACGATCCTTATGTAATTAACGGGCGGATAACTGATTTGTATATTATTAATTTGTTAAAACTAAGAAGAGAATTTTTTTAATTATGATATGAAATAAATTTTCATATTTTCGAGGTTACGAAGAAAAATTATTGAATATACGACTTTGAGGTGCATTTATTAATAGTATTAATTAAATGGATAATGAAAGATATTTAACCAATTTCACCTGTTGTGTGGGCAGTAAAATTCGGCACTTGGATTTCAGGGCAACGGCCGTAATAAAGAAAGTTTTACGGTCCCCTTCTCAACCCCTCCCCACGAGTCTCATCATTTCTCCCCCCTCCCCTTTCCCATCATCCCCCTCCCCCCGTCCCATCACCCCCATCCCTCCTGTCCCATCATCCAGATAAACACCCTCTTGACAAACTCGTAAAACCTATATGTGACAGGAACAAGGTAAGGCGCAATCAACTGACACAACTTGGATAGGTGAGGGCACTTTATAGTACAAGAGCTCTAGCAATATTTTCCACATTTCATTTTAGAACTCCTGTTTTTTATTTATTTTTTTATTTGCTCTTAACTGGGTATGAAATACTAGCCCTGTTTTCGAACGGGTGCAATTTGAATGAGGTGCCATTTATGGTTATAAAATCTCTGTCTGACCCATTTAGAGTTTATCGCTTTGGGGGCTTTAGTTTATCGTAACGATGGTCCCAATTAACAAGTGAATATGTTTATTTTATAACACTATTCACTATTATATTTAATCATCGGCATACATTTTTTTAAATTTTTTTAAAGACATTTACAACTGTATTTTTACAATACATCAAGTAAATGGTATTGATATGAGATTAAGACACATGATTGTCCTGTGAAGAAACTACCCATTGGTAGAACTTCAATGTGCAATTTACGGTAAGAGGTCTCTTGGCCATCTTTTTTAAGTCGCCTCGGTGGATTTGTCAGGAATAGATGTTGAGGAAAGGTCACGGTAAGCGGGTTTGAGTGGGCAGGAAGTTTGGAATGGAAGGATGTATATCTGGATCGGGCTAAGTCTTCAACTAATGGGATATTTAGGCCTTTATGGATAATTTTATTTGTAACAAAGTATGGAGCATTAAGGATTTTTCGAAGGAAATTTTTGGATTGCAGGAGTTGGATGCGAGAGGAATTTGATGGTTTAGTGGACCCCCATAACTCAACGGCATAAATTAAAAACATAAATCAAACTTAGTTAAGTTTATTTGTTTGCTATTTTAAAGTGAAGCACAGTTAACTGAATATTTAATATGTCTATATAATAAAAACTTGATTGATGCATTCATAAACTACAGAAACAAGAACGGTTTCCATTTTATTCGGTTTATTAATATTATATATTTAAAATACATTTTAAAAGTTGAATTATGTTTCCATATGAATCCCATTTTGTTTACAGTGAAACATACGTTTTCATGAAATAGTATTAAATTTGAAACAATTAATAATAACTTTAGTCCATAGATTTATAACAAAATACCATTTATGTAAACGAATCAGTTACAGTTCAATGCATAATATTGTTTATAACTCCTTGCGTACTTAAATGGAAGAATATAGGTTGAACGATCCTGCACATTTTACTGTTATGAACTCCTTCTTTACCAATAACCTATGCTCATAAGTTTGTAGGCTTACAACAGCTTTATATTAACTTGTACGATGTATTTTATCGTATATTAACTTTTCTAAAATCTTACGCTTTCCAACGGTATATTATACGTATATATAACTATTAATTGGGTTGTGTCACATGAAATGTCCGTTTTCAAGGTAAAGGATTTTTATTAAAAATACGATATGAAAACAAGTGAATTTTATTCGGAGTATTTACTTTCTTTTTCTTCACGTTTTTCCCAACGTGACACCAACTTTTTTATCCCCGAACTGAAAAACTCTAAGCTTTGAAGTGAAACAAAATCTAAAAACGCACTTTTCACTTGATCATCATTTTCAAAAAGTTTAATTTTGATGAAGTTGTCTTAATTCCTGAACAGGTGGTAATCTGCTGGATACAATTCGGGAGAATATGGTGGGTGCGGAAGAACTTCGTAGCGTTTCAACGCTACTTCAAGAACTCGACGCGTTTCAATTGCTGCCGCTCAGTGAAATCATGAGGTACCCATGTATCGAGCTTTTTTACTTTCCCAATACACTTTAAATGTCTGGAAACGGTAGATGCGCTTTCATTTAGTTGTGCTGAAAGTCCTTTAACTGTTTGGTAGGGGTTTCCTTCTACTGTATGTTTGAGGACATCGTTGCCTATTACGGACGGAGGTCTTCCTCGGGGCAAGTTTTCCAAGTCGGTATCCCCAGCTGAAAACTTAGCAAACCAACAGCGAATGGTCCGTTCATTAATACTCCCTTCCCCAAGCGCCTTGCAAATATTTTGCGGCCTCAGCTGCTGAATAGCCTAGTTTAAACTCGTACAAAAATATTACTCGAAAATCGCGTGTTTCCATGTTCATATTTGCAGGTATACTAAAAACTGGGTAATTGATTGGGAAGCTAATGTTTATGATACAAAGGTAGAGGATTAGTAACTGTTTACTTTAAATATGTAAACATTCGGAAGAAAACAACAAAGACCTGCAAAATCCTTTGTGTATTTCAGAAACTATAAAAACGGACATTTCATGTGAAACAACCCAATATTATTTTTTTAATTGTTATTTTATGTTTTTTTTTTGTATGAAATAATTGTTTTCTTTTTATCTATTCAGTTATCGTGTTTTTTTAATATTTTCTTATGTTTATTTATGATGTAATTGTTTTATTTTTTATAATTTAGTTACTGTCTTTTATTATATTTTGTTTATGTACACTTACTTGAATTAGCCAGATTTGAAAAGTAACAAGACTTACTCGAAGGTTGCTACACTAGACAACACGAACCCGGTGGTCGGGAAGCGAACAATCAATACGGCTTGATGAGACAGGTTATTGCATTGAACGAATTTGCGCGTTTGGAGTAAACTCGTCTTGTTTAATCGGAGATTAATCGCCTGCTAACGAATGAGCAAGCTGAGGCTATCCATCAATGTTCATCTTCATCTCTCTCTCATAACCTACCTCTTCACTTATCACTCCATTTTTACAGTTCCATTATTGACTATTAACAGCGGAAACCTGGGAAATATTAATTCCAATATAAATTTAATACAACTATAACCAACATATATAGTGAGTATAAAAATTATTCGGGATTAACTATCATTTAGTAATTCACTTGTTTTTTTTTTGTGTTGTTACACACTTTTTACTTTCACTTACCTATATATATGCACTTACCTTTACGTATTTCAGAAACTATAAAAACGGACATTTCATGTGAAACAACCCAATATATTTCAGGAATAATTTTTTGATGACTTGGTTACAAAGGATTTATTTATTTCGTTAAGAAAAGCTAAATTGCATTGTATTTTAATTATAAACCTTTAGGATATAATACCCTAAACTGAATTAAACGCTGAGTCCAAATGACCAAGTCCCGCAAATTGTCAATGTGTGTGTGTGATAAGACTTATTTATTAGCTATGTCTGAGTTTACCTATAAAACCATATGTTGTATAAAACTGAAATTTTATATTTTAGAAGTATTTATGCCTAAGATGTTACAGCACCTTTATACATAAAGAGATTGAAATAGACATACAGGGCTTATATTACGATATTTTAAATTTTCTTCCTCTAAACATTTTTTAAAATTGTAGATTTTATAAAAATACCCATATCATCATTTTGGAATTGATAAGAAACGGATATATGTAAAGTATATAAGTTGAACGAATGTGAAATATAATTAAAGGAGAAAAAAGCTAACATATTTTTTTACGTCCATTATTTTTATTTCGAACTTAAGAATTGTAATGTTATCTTATATACAAAATAGTAAAATTTAACAGAGAGTGATGAAAAGCCGATAAAATTAACTGATTGTCGCAGATAAAAATATAACAGATTTGCGATATATATTTGGCCGTTTTACAAAGAAGTTTTTGATATATTATTTTATTTATTTACTTTTAGACATCACAGCGTTTCAGCCTCTGGCGCTAGTAATTAAGACGACACTGCTGATGAAGCGGTGAAAGAATATATATATATATATATATATATATATATATATATATATATATATATATATATATATATATATGCATGGTAGGTAAAGCATTTTTTTTAAATAAGTAATTTAAATGTTGACATTGGGGAACCCATGGCTGAGTGGCTAGTGCTCTAGTTTCTCATGCTACAGGTTGTGAGTTCGAATCCCAGTCCCAGCGGGACTTTTATAAGGATGTAATTAAATGGGGATTCAATCACAGCCTCTCCCCCGGGTATGTGAAACCCGTCAGCCAACTGGTGGCCACTCACAAAATTAGGCGTAGGGAGTGATGGCCCGACACTGCAAAATGCATCGAGAATCGTGAGTGTAATCTCCCAGGAGATTACAACGCGAGGCCCAGGGCCTACACGGCCTGTCGCGCCACTGAAAGAAAAAGAAAATGTTAACATTAGATGTAGAAAGTGTATAAATGCCATACAATTTTTTTTAAAATTGTTTACAGATGCTTGAAAATAGCCCTAGTGGCTGAAACATGTTGTGATGTCTAAAAGTAAATAAATAAAAAAAAATAAAAAACTTCTTTTGTAAAACGGCCAAATATGTATCGCACGAATATTGAACAAAAAAAAAAACAACTCGGGACAATGATGAGATTATGTAATAGATTATTTAATAAAGCACATGTTTCTATCGAAAATCAATTTAATTAATTTTTTATACTTATTTCATCCTTAACTGTATTTGAAAATTCTTAAACTGATTTCAATAACGGAAGTAAGTAAAAGTCGTATGCTGTGCGCACAACATTTTTTTTTTTACTTTCATTAGTTATATATGAAATAAATAGTAAATATATATATATATATATATATATATATATATATATATATATATATATATATATATATATATATATATATATGTATAGTAATTTCTCGAAAATTCCTAGTTTTCACCAGATATACCATCAATTCCCGCAGAATTGTCTCTGTATATAAAAGTAGAGACCGGACTTCCATGATGTTGCACGTTTTATTTACTTTGGGGTATCACGTTTTTTGTTTTAATTGCATTTATTTGCACTTTTGAGTTAAATTTGATTATTATATTTTAATATTACAATTTATCCTAATTTAGACTGATTGTAATATTAATCTTACTCAATAAAGAATTGTTTCTGAATTAAAATATATATATATATATATATATTTATCAACTGATCGATCCATATTTTAGGTAATAAGTATACATACATACAATAATACATATTCAAAAATTGATTTTATGATCTTTCTCTGATTAAATGTAGAATTAAATTAGTTTAGTAGTAAAAGTGAACGGAAATAATTGGTCAGCAGTTTTGAGTAAGTAGACACATCCGTCTAGCTTAAGAAGTGTCATTGTTTTTATTAGTTTAACGTCACTTTCGAATTAGCCACTTCGAAGACGTTTATTGTTATTGCTGATAAATTGATCCTCTGTTCACGACCCTTCAGTATTCCCTCGGAGTATTCATTTACATGTTCGTAATGGTAAAAAAAAGTGTAATAGCAGTGTTCAAATAATGCCAAAAGTAGGAACAAGTCACTCGTCGAAAATTGAAACCTGCATATCAAATTATCCCAAGCTTAATCTGATGGGAAAACTATGTTTTGTGTTGCTTCCTTATTATTTACTTTTATATTTAGGGTTTAATTTATGGAAATTATTATTATATATTTTGTTGTTAGAGCCTATATCAAAGCAGAAAAAATTGAGTTAATGCAAATACAGCGGTCAATTACCATTGAATATTATTTAAACTAGCTGCTGGAAAATTAAAACGTTATAAAGCTGCAGGAAATGATAATATCACGAGTAAATTAATCAAGGCGTGTGGAGAAGCGGGCGTTTCCAAATTAAATGTTTTTTGTTAAAAAGATCTGGAAAACTGAATAAATACTAATTCCGATCCACAAAAAAGGACCGAGGACGGATTGTAACAACTATCGTGGGATCTCTCTTCTCCCAGTACGCTATAAAATATTCTCGTCAATACTAACTAGTCGAATCACGGAATACGCCGAGGAGATTATCGGGGACTACCAATGTAGTTTTAGGTGGAATCGCTCGACTCTTGATCAAATATTTTTCTTATGTCAAATATTAGAGAAAAAAATGGAATACAACGGTGTAGTCCATCAACTTTATATCGATTTTAAAAAGGCTTATGAGTCCATAGACCGTCAGAAGCTGTATAACATCATGATTGAACAGGGAATACCTAGAAAGTTAGTAAACCTAATAGAGATGTGTTTGTCGAAAACATTCCATAAAGTTAGAATCGGTCATAATTACTCCGAGAGATTTGAGGTGCGATCGGGTTTGAAACCGGGTGACTCCCTTTAACCTGTGTTATTTAATATAGCTTTAGAATATGTCATAGAAAAGGTGACGTGTACCGAGAAAGGCTAAATTAAGGTGACAAGATTCCGGTTTTGGGGTATGCCGATGATTTGGTACTGCTAGGTGAAGACACGGAAACCATTCAACTAAATAGAAGTGTTTGTAATAAAAACCGGTAAAGAAATAAGACTCGAATTAAATACCGATAAGACGAAATATATGATTAGTAGCAGAAACGGTGGCGATCTTGGTGATATTGATATATCAGGGCATACTTTTGAACACATTAGTCGGCTGCAACTTTAAAGCATATGTATCTCTAAGTATTATGTGTCAACTATTGAATGTATAATAAATAAAACAATATACATAGTTTTTGGGTGTGTATATATATATATCTGCGGCTTACATAAATTAATCTTTTTTTTTTCTCATTGTGTATTATGTGCGATGCTCTATGCAATTCAACGGAAAATTTAATAATTAATAAATTTAAAAGTTCTTTAATGAAAAAACGAAAATTATCTGTGCATTGAAAATCCGGTCTTTAGTAATAAGCCTAGCTTCCCAACAAAACTGTAGGTATTATAAAACTGAAATTTCATATTTTATGAGCGCTTACGCCTGAGAATTTAGAAGCGTTATTGCGACTTTTTCAACAATAGACGAAACAGGAGAACTGATTTATACCAGGTATATTGTATCTTTTTACGATTTTCTCTGAAAGATTCATAACGATTTTGATTAAACCCGCTATATAGATATAAAAGTTAATGTGTTTTAATATTTCATTGGCTCTATTATTTTCCTGGTATATTCCTTAATATAGAAAAAGAAATAATGAACAATTTTGAAATAAAATAAAATTATAAAAGAATTAATAATATTGCAGAAAAACTATTTGAAAAATATTCACCACAAATAACATTCCTAGTCTGTGATTCACGGTGCTTAGTTCATATTGCCTTGTATTTTTTTTTTTTTTTTTTTAGACATGATCTCAGAAAAGAATTGAAAAACAAACCATGTAGCATTCGGCAGCAAGGAATAATAATGGATTCGAAAAAAAAGTTTTTGGTTCATCTTTTGCCGCTTTATATGCATTTACAAAGTCCATAATATATTTCAGGACATTCATATATTAAAGAAACAACTTAAACTTAATGTTTAATGTTTATCGCATTAACCTGATTAAATGTTTAAAAACTGATTTAATTAAGTTTTATTGTGACTGTAAAAAACATTTTCGATAATTCTTTTTATTAACATGTTTTAATTCTTAAATAAGCTTATTTTTTAAAAAGTCCAATTTTTTGTTATTTCCCCCTTTTTTGTAGAGGCTTTATTCAACAGAAAAATGTTTAACCCGTGAAAAAGAAGTTATCTTTTATTGAAGAAATCATCTAACAATTTTTTTAATCAATGCTAACGACACAAAACGTTCCTTCCTTTTTTTTTTATTTACAAAATTATTTTGAGAAATTCGTAAAAAGATCCAAAATATGCATAATATAAAATTGGCACACCCACCTATTTTCATTTTCATGTTTTAAATATTGACATCCTCTAACTCAATAGTATATAAAATTTTGTATTTAATGTTATTGTAATTTTTATTTATTCATATAGGCCTCCAAACGCACCTTTCTCAAATTGAAGACTGGTGTAACAACTGGAGAATCAAGTCAATCAATCCAAATGCGAACATGTCACCTTTACCCTTCGAAGACAATCCTGCCCTCCAGTTCTCTTTAACTCCGTTCCGCTTCCTTTCTCCGACACAGTCCGGTATCTTGGCTTCCTTCTGGACAAAAGACTAACTTGGAACCCGCATACTAGACTTAAACGACAAGAACTTAATCGACGATTTGGACAATTATACAGACTACTGAACAGAAATTCTAAATTATCTATGGACCTACGGACTTGAACTGTGGGGGACAGCCAAATTTTCTAACATCAAACGCATTCAATCCTTCCAATCAAAAGTCCTCCGAACAATAGTTAATGCTCCTTATTATGTATCCAACCATAACTTACACCGCGACCTAAATATTCCATTTATTTTAGACCTTATACCATTAAAATTCTCTACATTCCATCAGAACCTTATCAATCACTCTAATCCCCTAGCTCAATCCTTATCCAGCTTCACACATCCTTACCATCCTCCTAGAAGGTTGAAACGGCAGTGGCCTCGAGACCTCTTGTAAAATGTATATTGGTGTTCTAGCATTGGCTAGATTCTCCACTTGGACAGATTGTAATATTGCTCAATAAAGAATTGTTTCTAAATAAAAATTGATTCATATATACCCCTATTTTTTTGGTTTTTCTTGAATTGTTCTACCATATATATATGTTACTATAAACTCATTATATCCCTTTTTTATCTTTTTTAGCCCTGATGATGTCCAGCGTATGAAGTCTAGCATAAAAAACATAAGTCGTACGAAGCTGAAATTTCATATTTAAGACAACTATACGCCCGAGATGTTACAGCAACTTTTTCACTAAAATCGGCTTACCGGAAGTCCTACTTTACCCTATGCATTTAGCACCTTTTTACGATTTTCTCAAAAACGGCTCTAAAGATTTTGATTAAACTCGCTATATCGATGTAAAATTTAATAAGCTTTAATATCATGTAAGTTTAATTCTGATTGAAATAGTATGACAGGGCTTAAATGCCGATATTTTCTTCCTCTAAACTACCTTGAATTTAGTACATTCCAAAAGATTAACCATATCATATGATTTTGGCACTGATGAAGGACGGCTAAATATCAAAGTTGAGCGAATTTGATAAACAATTAAAGCAGAAAAGTGCAAACATATTTTTTTATGTTTTTTTTTTTAACACAAGAATAGCAATATAGATGTATAATATACTGTTGGATAGCTAAAGATTTTAGAAAAAATATTATCTGATACACGGAATTGTAAAGATTAATGGAGAGTGATGAAAAGTCGATAAAACTAACAGTTTCTGGTTCCTGAAAAGATAAATTCATATTGACCGTGTTGCTACCTGGCGGCATGTCAAGGAAGCAGAGCCCTTATTGGTGATCATCTTGACGTTTGAGTTGGATGTGATTACCCTAAACACTAACTGCTTGTTGCAGATAAAAATACAGTATATTATTTAATTAAACACATTGATTCTTTAACAATTTATTTTTATCTCTACATGTATTTAAAAATTCTTAAAATTGATGTAAGTGAAAGTCGTGTGTTGCGCGCACTAGATTTTTTCAGTAAATGAACCTCATGGATCCTTTATTAAGAGAATCGAACTAAAAGCAGTTCATGTTCAAACGTAGACATTCCGAAGTTCTGGAAACTTTAGGAATTTAACACAAAGCTCTATACTCAACGTTTGCTCAAAAACTCGTTTAAAAAAATACAAAAAAAAACTTAGATCAACATTGTTCGGAATTTCTTTTTTTTTTTTTTTAAACAACAAAACGAAACAATTTTGAAACTTTTATTCTGACAAGAGTTTTAAAACAACTTGATGAAATATTCATTTGTCTAAACAAGGAGAGGGAGGCGGGATCGGGGGGTACGAACGCTCTCCAACTGACAAGTTCATCTGTCAATTATATATCCGAATTAACCAAGGAATTATCGCTTTATAAATTGTTTGCGTTTCGATGACAGGGCTCCGCTGTTCTATTAAATCATTTAATTATCTTCTTGTATTTTGATTGGATAACGAAATGGCGTTTTGTCGATATTTGCCCAAGTAATGGCTTACTAGCTAATCAAATTTGATATGATGGATATTATTTTCCGATAGTGGTGTGAAAGATATTTTTCTTTCTTTTTTTTAAAATTTATTATAGTGATATTTACAACTGTATTAACAAAAAAAAAATACATCAAGTAAATGTGTTCATTGACATATGGGCATGATATAGGCGAATGAGAAGAAACTACCCAGTGGTAGCACTTCAGAGTTTATTTAAATCAATAGGTTTCGAGGCCATCGGATTTTCATCCGCCTCGGAAGATGATTAGGAATAGAAGGAGATGAGAGGTTGCTTACAAGTGGGTTTTGGTGGACTGGTATTATGTAGTGAAAGGAGGTATAACTACTTCGGGCTAAGTCTGCAACAAATGGTTTGGTTTATTTATTTAACGTCACTTTAAGCTACTAAGGCTAATCGGACGATGCTACAGTGGGAGTCCTAAATTTTGCCTATCCAGGTTTTATTAGGATAGGGATCTTTAACGAGTACCTGACATCGCACAGGCCCCGGACCACCTTTTAACGTCCCCTCCGAAGGACGGCATGACTAAGGAATTTTTTACTCCCATTAAAAAATCCTAGGACCACCTGCAGGTTTGATCCCGTGAACTTTGGCACAGGAGGTTGTTATGATAGCAACCCAGCTACAAGTGATCATACATCTATTTGTCTGTTTTAATGTTTAAAAAAACAAAAATCGAATAATAAAATATTTTTGCACTTTCCTCCTTTAGTTGTTTGTCAGATGATGTGCCAGATTTCTGCCCAAATGGGATATTTAGGTCTTTATGGATTATTTATTGGTGACAAAAAAAGGGACGTTTAGGATCTGTCGGATGATTTTGCATTGCAAGGATTGTATGCGAGGGCAATTCGATGGCTTGGTGGATCCTCATAGTTTAATTCCATATCTCCAAATGGGCCTAAGTATGGTAATATATATTAGTTTTTTGTATTAGATGGGAAGTTTTGAACGTTTGTCAAGTAACTGTTGTTTCTAGTCGTTTCAGTCTAGTCCGAGGATATCAAGTAGGACGCCTGACAAGATGCAGTCCAAGGTACTGGATCTGTACAACTGAAACTAGTAGGTTAATGTGGGAGTGGAGTTTCTCATGGCAGGAATGATACCTCGTAGAGGCCAAATCATTAACATATGGGACATTAAGGTCTTTATGGATGAGTTTGTTGGTGACAAAGTAGGGAGCATTGAGGATTTTGGATTGTAAGGATTGAATACGGGATGAATTTGATGGTTTAGTAGAGCCCCAAAGCTCAACTCCGTACGTCCAGATAGGCCTTATGATGGTAATATAGATAAGCCTTTTGTAGTTAAGTGGAAGGTTAGAGCGTCTGTCCAGTAAGTGTTGAAGTAAGCGAAAGCGTTGGACAGTTTCTTGTCGTTTCAGTCTTGTGTGCTGATTCCAAGTTAGTCGTTTGTCAAGTAGGAGTCCTAGATAGCGAATCTGTTCAACCGGGACTAGCGGAATATTATTAAAGAACACTGTAGGGGAGGATGTCGTAGGTTTACGACGAAGGGTAAAGGTAATTTGGTGGGATTTGTTGGAATTGATTTTGATTCTCCAATTCCAACACCATACTTCAAGGTCTCTGATGTGGGATTGAAGAGTTTGAGAGGCAATAGTAGGATCATTATAGACTGATAACACACAAGTGTCATCAGCATAGGTAGAAAGGAAGGTGTTAGGATGGGTTGGGATATCAGCTGTATAGACTGTGTAAAGGTGACCTAGGATACTACCTTGAGGAACGCCAGCAGACTGAGTGTGCTTAGGAATAGGGGTGAATAGGAACTATTGTGGTTTATTTTGAAGGATCTTCCAGAGAAGTAGGATTTTGTAAAGCAGTCCTGGGTGCCAGACTCGGTCAAAGGCCTGTTGTACGTCGAGAAATGCTCAAGTGCAGTACAGTCCGCTCTCTAGTGCTGATGAGACAACGTCCATCACACGATGACATTGTTGGATGGTCGAGTGGGATGAGCGAAATCGAAACTTGTGGTCTGGGATTATTTGATAAGTCTGTAGGATAGGATATAGTCGTTTAAGGATTATTCTTTCTAGGATTTTACCCATAATGGGTAAAAGAGATATAGGGCGGTAAGAGGAAGGCAGCTCCAGCGGCTTTTAGTTTTAGGAATCATTTTAACAATAGATAACTTCCAGGGTTAAAATGATTCCAATTCAGGAAAATATGTGGTCCGGAGTATGGCATTGTAAATATAGGTAAGGAATAGGATGGATTTTTTTGGAAGTTGTTTTAGGATATTGGGAGTTATTAAATCGTGTCCAAGAGCTTTGCGAGAAGGTAACCTGCGGATTATGGTTGAGATATCTGAAGGATGAAATGCTTTAGGAGGAAGGGCCGGCTGGAGTGGAATATCCAGTTCTGCTTTAACGCATTCAAGGTAGTGCTGATTAAGGATATCAGGATTGTAGGTTTTAAAGAGGTGCTGAGCAAATGTTTGGGATTTCTCCTCATCAGATCTGGTCCATGATTGAGGATTGAGATTCATTGAGGAGAGGATAATTAAAATCTTTGAACTTAAGCAGTTTCTTAGTAGTAGTCCAAAGCGATTTATTAGTAGTAGTAAGATTTTCTGTCATATTCAGTAAGTTTTGAATTTTGAACTTCCTGATATCTGCTGTAAGTTTGTTAGTCAGAATGGTATGGTTAGTTTTGTCTGATGGGTACCTAGTCCTATGCCACTCGATCTTGCTTTGCGCTTTTTTTTTTTGTTTTTTTTTGCCACTCGTTCTAATTTCTTCCAGTAATTCTCAACGGTCAACTAATTAAATCCACCATGACGAAAAATCGAAAAAGTTACGTGCATTGTATTAGTTTTAATAAAAAATAATGTAACATTTGTTCCTATTTATTAAACATAAATATTGTTTAAATAATTATTTCCTCCCTTTTGAAAAGTTTCTGATTTTGATTAATATGAAAAAACAAACATTAAAAAAAAAATGATCAAAATCGGAGCTGTTGCTGAGGACTCGAAGATTGCCTGTTTTACGGCTTCATTGACGCGACTATGTGTCGCCTAGCTATGTTATGGTCTCGGGACCACTCAGCAAAAGTAAGTTTTAACTTTTGTAGTAAAACGATGGTCAATCTTCCCGACTAGCTCATCCCGTTTAAAATACGGCTTCTTTAAATTATTTTGCTGACATTACATTAAGCCCGAGCATATGTTTATAGATGGGGATCTTGCATCCATTCCAATTATTTTGGGTGTTAAAATGATATAGATTATTTGTTTTATAATAAACTAACAATTTAGGCGCCATGAAGTGAACGATGCCACAAGACTGAGTAACGAAATTATCTCTTTACAGTTAAAATTATAATGATTACGAGAGACTGGATTTCCAATATTTTGCACGTTTTATTACCTTGGGTGTATCAGCTTCAAACTCGAACAGCTATTCGATTCATTAAATAGGAAATAACATATTACGATTTTATATTGCACGTTTTGGAGCTAAATTTCACGTTTTTAATTTGAATACACGTTTTCCACCCTTTACACAGTTTATAGAGCTGATATCCCATCCCATCCTAACACATTCCTTTCTACCTATGCTGATGACACATGTGTGTTATCAGTCAATGCTGATCCAACTATTGCCTCTCAAACTCTCCAATCCCACATCAGAGACCTTGAAGTATGGTGTCAGAACTGGAGAATTAAAATAAATGCCAACAAATCCAGCCAAATTACCTTTACCCTTCGTCGTAAACCAATGACATCCTGCCCTACTGTCTCCTTCAATAATACTCCTCTTGTCCCGGTTGAACAGATCCGATATCTAGGATTACACCTTGACAAACGCCTTACATGGAACCCTCATACAAGACTGAAACGACAAGAAACTGCACGACGTTTTCGACTACTTCAACAATTACTAGACAAACGTTCCAATCTTCCACTTAACTACAAAAGGCTCATCTACATGACTATCATACGGCCTATATGGACTTACGGAGTAGAGCTTTGGGGCTCTACTAAACCATCAAATTCTTCCCGTATCCAATCCCTACAATCCAAAATCCTTCGTAAAATCCTCAATGCTCCTTATTTTGTAACTAACAAACTTATCCACAAAGACCTTAATATTCCGTATGTTGCTGATTTGGCCCGATCTAGATACCATTCCTTTCATGAAAAACTCCATTCCCACCCTAATCCTCTAGTTTCAATCCTTTCTTCCTCTTCAATTCCCGACAATCCTCCGAGGCGTCTGAAAAGGAGATGGCCCCGAGACCTTCTAGTTTAAAATAGTTACAGGAGTGCTACCATTGGGTAGTTCCTCTACAAGTCTCTTCCATGTCATTTTTCTAATATCATATTTACTTGATGTATTTTTTTGAGTACAGTTGTAAATTTCAATAAATTATGTTTAAAAAAAAAAAAAGAATACAAGTTTTAGGGTCACCTGTGTCCAAATAACCAAATCCCGTTTGTATCTTTGTAGCCCTGATAATGACACACAATAGGGTCAAAACGTTGGCAGAAAACAAACTATTTAATTGTTTCATTTACTGATCCTCAATTGATGATACATCCTCAATAATAAACTTTTATATTTTTTTCATTGATTTTAATGTGCTTTTCTTTAATTTTTAATGTATAATATTATTTTATTGTTTAATCAGCATTTTTAAAAACATGTGGATACGTTTAATTTTGGAAACATATTGTTATTGAGTGTAGTCACCATGACCACGATTGTAATTCCTTTCATTAATTCTCAGCGGTCAACTAATACTCTTGTAATATATATATAAAATAAGAGAAAGTATTGCGATCGTGAAAATTTTCGTATTCCAGTTTTCGACGAAAATAGCACGTTTTTTGGTCTTCTGAATCCAAATGACCAAGTCCCGAAAAAAGGTCTCAGTGTCTGTGTGTGTGTCCGTATGGGTGTGCTAAGTCTAGCGTAAAAAACATAAGTCGTACGAAACCGAAATTTCATATTTAATACAACAGCAAACAACAGCCCATGCATTTATCACCTTTTTACGATTTTCTCAAAAACGGTTCTAACGATTATAATTTAACTCGCTTTATCGATGTAAAATTTAATGGGCTTTAATATCATTAACGTTTCATTTTGATTGAAAAAGTCTGACAGGGCTTAAATGCCGATATTTTCTTTATTTATTTATTTCTTCCTCTAAATTACCTTTAATTTTCTAAAGTATATAAAAATAACAATATAATTTTGTTATCAACGATAAAAAAAACAGGTAAATATTTAAGTTGAACTTGATAAACAACTAAAGGAGAAAATTGAAAAAAAAAAATAATCCAATTTTTTGTTTTCAAACATAAGATAAGTAATATATATGTATAATATACCGTTAGAAAGCTAAATATTTTAGAAAAAATATTGTCTTATACACAAGCTTGTAAAAGGTAATAAATATTGACGAAAAACCGATAATACTGATTGATTATTATTTCAGATAAAAATGTAATAGATTTTTTAATAAAAAAATTGTTTCTATAGAAATTCAATTTAATTAATTCCTTATTAGTTTCACTTATTTTCATCTCTAACCTTATTTGAAAATTTATAATCGATTTTTAACAAAGGCGGTAAGTGAAAGTCGTGTGTTGCCTCACCAGATTTTTGAGCTAAATCTACTAAGACACAGTCCGGTATCTGGGCTTTTTACTAGACAAAAGACTGACGTGGAACCCACATACAAGACTTAAAAAAAAAGAATTCAACCGCCGATTCGGCCAGTAATACAGACTATTAAACAGAAAATCTCATCTTACAGTTGACAACAAATTACTAATATACAAAACAGTACTGAAACCTATATGGACCTACGGACTTGAACTGTGGGGGGCAGCTAAATATTCTGACATCAAACGCATCCAATCCAAAGTCCTCCGAACTATAGTTAATGCTCCCTATTATGTTTCCAACTGTACCTTACACCACGACCTAAATATTCCATTTATTTTAGACCTGGTACCATCCAAATTTTCCAAATTCCATCAGAACCTTCTTCATCATCCTAATCTTTTAGCTCAATCCCTCTCCAGCTCCACCCACCCCTACAATCCTCCACGAAGATTGAAACGGCAGTGGCCCCGCGACGTTCTATAAACATTTATAGTGGAGTTCTGACACTGTTCAGATCCTCCACTCATGTACTGTATGTTTGTGGCTATTGCGCCCTGACTCAGCCTCTACTGGCTAAGACCAGTGAAGCGGCTGAGAGGCGCTGGGATCTCTTAGATACCGCTTTTTCCTCCATAAGTGGAGGGAAAAACTTGTGTATATTGTATATAGTTACCATTGTTTTCTATGATGTTTATTTATTTGCCAACTTTGTATTTATCTCAATTATAGGTCGTTGTATTTTTTTTTTATTATTATTTTATTGTATATATATATATATATATATATATATATATATATATATATATATATATATATATATATATATATATATATATATATATATATATATATAAATACTACTTACACACAACTTTTTTTCCGGCATTTGGTCATTTGGAATTATGGGACCCAGAAACGTGTTTTTCCGGTGAAAACTTAAAAATTGTTCATGATCACAATGTTATCTAAAATAAAATTTCTATTATTATATTATTTAACCTAAAATTAATATTTTTATCAGAACAATACTTTTTTTATCTTTGATCTCAAGAAGAAGGATAAGTGAAAATTGTGTGTCGAACCAGATTTTATATATGTATATATATATATTTTTTTATTTTTTTTCTTCTGGCGCGACAGGCCCTTGGCCGCGTGGTATTGACTCCTGGGAGAATATACTCACATTTCTTGATGAAGTGTTTAGGGTAGGGTCATCGCTCATTACGCCTATTTTAGTGAGTTGCCACCAGTAGGCTGACGGGTCTCACTACCCGGAGGAGAGGCTGTTAGTGAGTCCCCATTTAATTATATTCTCTGGGACTGGGACGCTAGCCACTCAGCCACCGGCTCCCCATATATATATATATATATATATATTGTTTGATCAGTTCTCAACTGTTGATAATTTAAGTTCTTGTTGTTCTCATGTTTCAGTCAATCCTGATGAATGATTATGAATTATTCCATAACGCTTGTATTTTGGTAAAATAAATTATCTCTTACATTTAAAGAAGGCTAATAGATTCGTAATTTTCACATAGGGTGAAAAGATGAGATTTCAATAAGAGAAGGGAAGAAGCATGGAAATAGAAGTAGGTAGGGAATTCCAGAGGGATATATATATATATATATATATATATATATATATATATATATATATATATATATATATATATATATATATGTTGTGTGTGTGTGTGTGTGTGTGTATGTATGTATGTATGTCTGTACATATAAACACACGTATACTAATGTGCAGAGCGGAAAAAAACTTTTTCCATTACCTGACATTAACATCAACCCACAGAGATTAAATTCAGTAAGAAACAAAAAATAAGAGGTTTTTTCCACAATGCATCAGGATTATTTATTAACGGATGAGATTAAAGGCAAAACCGAGATTTTGCAATTAATTGGATGCTTCATAAAATCAGAGGCGGAACACAAAGGTATTGGCTCTGCTTTCAATATCCGCTAAAAGGCAATGTTTTTCAAATAAGTTCCGTGGAAAAAAAGTTTTTAATCTTTAACCTTTAATATCTATTGCAGGTCAATAAAATGTGCATTCACAAAGAGTTTCGTGTAAATAATCTATTCTGTCTCTAGTTTATTGTTATTTTTGTTTATTATTTTCAATAATGAACCTTTGTGTCCGAGAAAATTATAAAATAAAACTCTTTAAAGTTTCAGATCTTACGTTTCAATATATCCAGAACTCAAATAACGAAAATGTCTTTAAAATAAAACATTACTACATGTATTAAAAAAAAATCCGTTTTACACAAAAAAACTTTAAATAATGAAAGGCACATAAAATGCAATGAAAAAAGTATAGAAATCATTCTCTCGTAATTATAATATTAATTTTCAAAACTGTGGCCATTGTTGATTTGTGTCTCTGCTATTTCCTTTTAAAATTCTTCCTTTTCGTGTAATCTCATGATGTTATTAGTTTCTGATAGCAAAACGCTTCAAATTCGATATAATTACATATTTTATTCTGAAAGTAGTTGAAACTACTAACCGAGATCCAAGAAACTTATATATTTCTTTATATAATATGATATGACATAATAGTAATTGGCTTAGTAAACCCGAAGGTTCGATGCCGATACCACCAAATTCCGTCACAGACTCGTCCAATGTTCATCGCTCAAGCCCAAGCTCCCGAGATCAGCCTTAACGCAATCCTCCCATCGACGATTCGGCCTACCTTTCGGACGCCTACCAGTCGGATCAGCGAATACCAACTTTCTCGGAATCCGCTCCTCGTCGAGCCCAACAACTTTACTCGTCCATTTGAGTCTCCGCGATGCTATCAACTCAATTATATTCACAGTAAACAAGTTCCGCGATTCCGAGTTGTGAACAACCTTCTAAATTCCCCAGTGGCCTCATCTCTCTTCGGACCAAATATTTTACGCAGTACCTTATTTTCGAAAACCTTAAGCCGTTGTTCATCCTTCAAAGTAAGCGGCCACGTTTCACATCCGTAAAGTACCGTCGGAAGAATAATAGTTTTATAAATTCTAACCTTTAAGTTTTTAGATAGAAGCCGCGAGCTAAGTAATTTGAATAATAACACGCATTTCCCACCTTTAACCGGGACTTCATTTCTTCCTGGATTTCATTTTTTCTTGTTATAATTGAACCTAAATACGTGAATTTCTCTACGTGTTCAAAAGTATGCCTCGATATATTAATATCATCAAGATCCCCACCATTTCTGCTACTAATCATATATTTCGTCTTATCGGTATTTAATTCGAGTCCTATTTCTTTACCGGTTTTTATTAATACACTTGTATTTAGTTGTATGGTTTCCGTGTCTTCACCCAGCAGTACCAGATCATCGGCATACCCCAAAACCGGAATCTTGTCACCCATATTTAAACCTTTCTCAGTACCCATCACCTTTTCTATGACATATTCTAAAGCTTTATTAAATAACACAGGTGAAAGGGAGTCACCCTGTTTCAAACCCGATCGCACCTCAAATCTCTCGGAGTAATTATGACCGATTCTAACTTTATGGAATGTTTCCGACCAACACATCTCTACTAGGTTTACTCACTTTCTAGGTATTCCCTGTTCAATCATGATGTTATACAGCTTCTGACAGTCTATTGAATCATAAGCCTTTTTAAAATCGATATAAAGTTGATGGACTACACCGTTGTATTCCATTTTGTTCTCTAATATTTGACGTAAGGAAAATATACGATCAATAGTCATGCGATTTCACCTAAAACCACATTGGTAATCTCCGATAATTCCCTCAGCGTATTCTGTGATTCGACTAGTTAGTATTGACGAGAATATTTTATAGCATACTGGAAGAAGAGAGATCCCACGATAGTTGTTATAATCCGTCCTCGGTTCTTTTTTGTGAATCGGAATAAGTATTGATTCTTATGATATGACATAAATATATAGAAAAAAACAAACATATTCGATTGGATCAAATTTATTACCACAAATAATAAAGCAAAGGTCATGCAATTTCTATGACTACGAGTGTATTTCATATATATATATATATATAGGTAAGTGAAAGTAAAAAGTGGGTAACAACACAAAAAAAAAAAAAAACAAGTGAATTACTGAATGATAGTTAATCCCGAATAATTTTTATACTCACTATATATGTTGGTTATAGTTGTATTAAATTTATATTGGAATTAATATTTCCCAGGTTTCCGCTGTTAATAGTCAATAATGGAACTGTAAAAATGGAGTGATAAGTGAAGAGGTAGATTATGAGAGAGAGATGAAGATGAACATTGATGGATAGCCTCAGCTTGCTCATTCGTTAGCAGGCGATTAATCTCCGATTAAACAAGACGAGTTTACTCCAAACGCGCAAATTCGTTCAATGCAATCACCTGTCTCATCAAGCCGTATTGATTGTTCGCTTCCCGACCACCGGGTTCGTGTTGTCTAGTGTAGCAACCTTCGAGTAAGTCTTGTTACTTTTCATATCTGGCTAATTCAAGTAAGTGTACATAAACAAAATATAATAAAATACAGTAACTAAATTATAAAAAATAAAACAATTATATCATAAATAAACATAAGAAAATATAAAAAAAAACACGATAACTGAATAGATAAAAAGAAAACAATTATTTCATACAAACAAAAAAAAAACATAAAATAACAACTAAAAAATAATATTGGGTTGTTTCACATGAAATGTCCGTTTTTATAGTTTCTGAAATACATAAAGGATTTTGCAGGTCTTTGTTGTTTTCTTCCGAATGTTTACATATTTAAAGTAAACAGTTACTAATCCTCTACCTTTGTATTATAAACATTAGCTTCTTAATCAATTACCCACTTTTTAGTATACCTCCAAATATGAACATAGATACACGCGATTTTCGAGTAATATTTTTGTACGAGTTTAAACTCGGCCATTCAGCAGCTGAGGCCGCTAGAAATATTTGCAAGGCGTTTGGGAAAGGGAGTGTTAATGAACAGACCATTCGCCGTTGGTTTGCTAAGTTTTCAGCTGGGGATACCGACTTGGGAAACTTGCCCCGAGGAAGACATCCGTCCGTAATAGACAACGATGTCCTCAAACATACAGTAGAAGGAAACCCCTACCAAACAGTTAAAGGAGTCTCAGCACAACTAAATGCAAGTGCATCTACCGTCTCCAGACATTTAAAGTGTATTAGGGAAGTAAAAGAGCTCGATACAGGGGTACCTCGTGATCTCACTGAGCGGCAGCAAGACCCCATGTTTCAAAACATACCGTGCAAAAATTGAAAGAACTGGGCTACGAAGTTCTTCCGCACCCACCATATTCTCCCGACTTTTCTCCAACAAATTACCATCTGTTCAGGAATTTAGACAACTTAGTCAAAGGAAAACTTTTTGAAAATGATGATCAAGTGAAAAGTGCGTTTTCAGATTTTGTTTTACTTCAAAGCTCAGAGTTTTTCAGTTCGGGGATAAAAAAAGTCAGTTTCACGTTGGGAAAAATGAGTAGAAAAAGAAGGTAAATACTTCGAATAAAATTATCTTGTTTTCATATCGTATTTTTAATAAAAATCCTTTACCTTTAAAACGGACATTTCATGACACAACCCAATAGAAATAATAATTAATTTGTTATTCTTGTTATAATGTGACAGTTTTGGAATCAGTAAAACGAGGTAAAGAAAAAAAGAGACAAAAAAAAAAATCTATAGTATTTTAGAATCTGTGCACCGCTATTAATCATATAGCTGACATCAGTTTATGCTTGACATGGCTCAGTAATGCCCAGATGATGGCCCACAAGTTTGAGCCGAAACGTCGGCAATATTAAAATATTTAAAAAAAAAAAAAAAGACTCCCAATTATTTCTTTTTTTCCTCTGGCGCAACAGGCCGTGTAGGCCCTTGGCCGCGTGGTATAGACTCGTGGGATAGTATACTCTCGTATCTCGATGAAATGTTTAGGGTAGGTTCATCACTCCTTACGACTATATTTGCGAGTTGCCACCAGTAGGCTGACGAGTCTCACTACCCGGGGAGGTGCTGTGAGTGTGTCCCCATTTAATTATATTCTTATAAAAGTCCCGCTGGGACAGGGACTCGAACTCACAACTCTGGCGAGGGAGACTAGCGCGCTAGCCACTCAGCCACCGGCTCCCCTCCCGATTTTTTCGACCTGCGATAATTTCAACTATATATACACCCTCAATTAAATAATAATAATATGTTAAATAAAATAAATTATGTGGTATTTTCTTAGATTTTACACTGAGTGTCAAAGAAGAATTGATCATCACAAACTTTTGTTTATCTAATTTTTGTAAAAAGGTGGTTTCTTCAAGTAGAACTACCTATTCTCTTTTCTTCCTCATATTTTCTGCATCTGAATAGGATGTGGCGAGGGAATGTTACACAATTGCCATTATTTTCTATTTTCATAAATAAAGTTGAGATATTGTTTTGTGACACCATAGTCCACAGCCTTACTAATTGCGCAATTGCTTTGCGATCGACTTGCTGGTTCTCGTAGAACCATGGTATCAGCCTCACGTTTGCATGGTTTTCATAATCATTTCGAATAATTTATATATTATATAATATTTTTTTTCAAAAATCTACATTACTACACTGATTTACAGAAAAAAAAAAATTATAAAAAAAAATCTCCTTTTCTCTCCGATAACAGATATCAAGAACTAAATGTTAAACCACAGGGACTTAATTGAATTTCCATGAAAACTTTTAAAATTATTTTTTTTTTAACGAATACTTCCCCTACTCTGCGAGAATTGAACCAAAACCCACTCCTTCCTCTCAAAACAATTACAAGAAAATTCAAGAAAAACAAAAGCACTTGGGCTTATTGACTAAATAAACATGTTGTTTTAGGAATTCTTCCCCTACCCTCCAACAAATATCTTGTCCGTTTGTTTTTATTCGATTTCTCAGATATCTTTGAGTATTCTAATTACAAAATATTAGCTGTTTGATTTTTCTTTTGTTTTAATTATAATACAATACGTAACATTGTATTTAGTAAGAAATAAATTTAGTTGAACATTTTCATGACTCCTAAAAACTCCATTGCTCATTAAAAAATCTGAGTGAGTAAAAACCTCTGAAGTTTCATGCAACAAATGAAAAAAAAATCCGAAAAGTTATATACTACTTTATCTAAGATAATATTTTTTTAAAAAATCTTCAGCTTTCCAGCGGTATATTATATATCTATTGGGTTATTTCACATGAAATGTTTGTTTTTATAGTTTCTGAAATACATAAAAGATTTTTCAGGTCTCTGTTGTTTTCTTCCGAATGTTTACATATTTAAAGTAAACAGTTACTAATCCTCTACCTTTGTATTATAAACATTAGCTTCCCAATCAATTATCCACTTTTTAGTATATCTCCAAATATGAACATGGAAACTCGCGATTTTCGAGTTATATGTTTGCACGAGTTTAAACTCGGCCATTCAGCAGCTGAGGCCGCTAGAAATATTTGCAAGGCGATTGGGAAAGGGAGTGTTACTGAACGGACCATTCGCCGTTGGTTTACTAAGTTTTCAGCTGGGGATACCGACTTGAAAAACTTGCCCCGAGGTAGACCTCCGTCCGTAATAGACAACGATGTCCTCAAACATACAGTAGAAGGAAACCCCTACCAAACAGTTAAAGGTCTCTCAGCACAACTAAATGCAAGTGCATCTACCGTTTCCAGACATTTAAAGTGTATTAGGAAAGTGAAAGAGCTCGATACATGGGTACCTCATGATCTCACTGAGCGGCAGCAAGACCCCATGTTTCAAAACATACCGAGCAAAAATTGAAAGAACTGGGCTACGAAGTTCTTCCGCACCCACCATATTCCCCCGACTTGTCTCCAACAGATTACCACCTGTTCAGGAATTTAGACAACTTCCTCAATGGAAAACATTTTGAAAATGATGATCAAGTGAAAAGTGCGTTTTCAGATTTAGTTTCATTTCAAAACTCAGAGTTTTTCAGTTCGGGGATAAAAAATTTGGTGTCACGTTGGGAAAAATGTGCAGAAAAAGAAGGTAAATACTTCGAATAAAATTATCTTGTTTTCATATCGTATTTTTAATAAAAATCCTTTACCTTGATAACGGACATTTAATGTGACACAACCCAATATCTTAGTATTCTATAAAAAAACAATTATATACAAGAATATTTTTACTATTTTCTCCTTTAATTGGTTATAAAATTCGTCCAACTTGTATATTTATCCTTCTTTTATGAAAGGTATGTTTCTTTCACTAACTACATGAAGATTGTTTTGTTTTTTTTGTTTTTTTTAATTGACAAGATACTTCAGAGAAAGAAAATTTTGGATAATGTCATATAATCCATGTCAGACAATTTTAATCAGAATGAAACCTACATAATATTTAAGCCCATTAAAGTTTACGTGGCTATAGCCACTTAAATCATTATTGTTAAAGCTATTACTAATACCTGGTTCGCCGATTGTTTTTTTAAAGTTGCTGTAACATTTCTGGGATATACGATTCTAAAATATGGAATTTCTGTTTTATACAACCTACAGTTTTTGAGCTAGACGTACCACAAATATTGACAAAGACCTTTGTGCTGAACTTTGTTATTTGGACTCAGGGTCTTCTAAAACGTGCATTTCGGGTGAAAACTCAAATTTGAAAATTTTCACCATCGTAAACCTTCCCTTAATCTATATTTCATATATAGGTAAGTAAAATAAATTTTATTTCAGATCCGGATTCCAGTATAGATTTTTTTCAGTGTTTATATATTTATATACACACACACACATATATATATATATATATATATATTGTTTGATCAGTTCTCGACTGTTGATAATTAAGGTTCTGTTGTTCTCAGGTTTCAGTCAATGAATAAACAATTTTATCTATGCGACGTTTCGAGAATTTATTGTTCTCATAATCATGCCTTAACAATGGAAAAACAAAAAAAGGAAAGTATACCAACACAAATATAGCTGTACTTCAATTAAAAAAATCCAAATAAACCTGACCAAACTGCCCTCTCTACTCATTTCAGAAAAACCGGACATTCATTCAAATTTCACTCACCCAAAATTATTCATTATGAAAAAAAAACAGCTTCAAACGAAATTTTAAAGAAATGATTACCATAGAGAAATATAAAAATCGCGCCATAAATAAAAAATCAGATGTACAAAACCTTAATGCATGTTACTCAAATTTGATAAACACATATTCAAATAAAAATAAAATAAAATAAACGTCTTAATAATAATACAAAATAAAATTAAAACAACTCAACAATAGGAGAATATCCCAAACTCCTGACGTCATCATAAATTCCTGGAAAATTTTCCATACTTGAACTATTCCTTTTTTATTTTTTCAATGTTCTTTCAAAGTTTGTAGACTACACATGTCTAATTAAGACACTATTTTGTCCAAAATTGTAAGTAATTTTATAATAATATCTTTAATGTAAATCCTAATTTAAAATATCTATGTACCTACTGTATGAGTATTCATTGTTCAATGTATTCTTTTCTATATCTCTAACAATAACATCATATATTAATTGTTGTATAATAATATTAATGTCCTGTTTTTCTGATTTTCCATTGTTAAGGCATGATTATGAGAACAATAAATTCGTCGCATAGATAAAATTGTATATATATATATATATATATATATATATATATATATATATATATATATATATATATATAGTAAAATATATGTTCTTAATAATAATGCAAAAATAACCAAATAAAATGGTTCAATAATAAATTGATAAGAGTTTATTGTGCTTCCTATAAAATTTTCTAAAATGGATATAGTACCATTTGAAAACCAACGTAAAATTTGCCGCAAACGTATTATAATCTACTCTTTATGTGATCTATTGTAACAACATTCAAGTTATCCCCTGCGAACATATCAGCTAGCAGTACGTTAGCTCAGCAAAACACTTACTGTAATCGTGTAATGTGGTGTAAGGTTGGAATTACAAGTGCATTTACACCACTTTGGTGAGGTTGGTTTGTACTTACAGAGTCAAGCCTTTGGTTCAACGAGTACGTAGAAACGTTCAAAAAGAAAAGAAATAGGGAATATTCAAAAATTGATTACAAGAAGAGATATATTATAGGTGGAATAATCAGGAGTCAGTCTTTTTCTAAATATTTTAATTTTACCTACGTTTAGGCTCAAGCTTGTGAGCCATCATCAGGGCATTATTGAGCCATGTCCAAGCATAAACTGAATCGGTATATCAACAGTATAACATGTATAATATACTTTTGGAAAGCTAAAGATTTTAGAAAAATATTATCTATTATAAGATAAGCCTTTATTTACACATATTTACAATTTTTGTTGATACTTAAAGTTTATATATATTTATTTTTATTTTAAAACACATTTAATAATTGATATAAGTAAAAAGAAACAATGTGACCAAATATTGTATACAACTTTTTAAATAAAATTTACTAACATCTTTTTTAATAAAATTGCAAAAAAAACTTGATTAAATAATAATTTTTATGTTTAGATAAATAAAATAAAATGATTTTCTACTAATGTGTAGGCCTGAAGGAGGAATAGTCTTGATCGACGACCAGCCGTACCTTTTGGGTTATCAGTTCGCCGCTGGTTTTTCAATTTCTTGGCATTTTAATTCCAAATATTTTCGATCTTCTGTTTTCCTGTGCCAAGATATTCCTTCTTGTTTCTTAATTTCGTCCGACCATCTCTTTAGTTGCCCTCCTTGCTTAGGTTGCTTCCCGAGAGGTGTCCATTCGGTAACTGCCTAGCTCCACCTGGGTCCTTTATTCGCATTAAATGCCCAGCCCATTCCCATTTTAGCTTCCTTATACAACCCACAGCATCCCTCACTAAAGTGGTCTCTCTCAGTGTCGTATTTTTTACTTTATGCTTTAAATTCACATTTGTCATGCTCCTCTCCATTCTTCTTTGCCAAACGTTAATTCTTCTTTCCTGAGATTTAGTGAGGGACCATGTCACAGTTGGGAGAATGCAGGTATTGAATACTAAACTTTTCCATTTAATTTCGGTGGAGCTTTTCATCATGTTATATTAAGACCCAAAATTTTTTTCCAGCAAGAGGCTATCCGTTTTTTACTTTCTTTGGAAAGGCGGTGATCGAATGAAATGGTCTGTCCTAGGTAAGTAATGTCTTTGACTAATTCTATTTTTGCGAGAGAATTTTCTATTTTGGATATATTTTCTGAATTTACCATTATTTTAGTTTTGGATAAATTCATCACAAACCAACCTGACCACACACTCTCTCCAAGTCCTTCAGCATTTCTATTAACTCGTCCTGGGTACTTGTATCTACGGAAACAAATTAAATCATCTAAATTTTGCAGACGATATAGTGTTGATATCAAGTACCCAGGACGATTATCTATTATACAAGATTGTAAAAGTCAATAAAGAGCGATGAAAAGTTGATAAAACTGATTATTTTGTATAATAATATAATTGATTTTTTAATTTTTTAAAATAAAACACATGCTTTTATAGAAATTCAATTTAATTATTTTAATATATAATAAATAATATTTTAAGTTTGAACGACTTTTTATTCGATCCATGGGATACGAATTTTATCCGAATTGACACAACCCTTACAAAAAGAGGGAAATCTTTTGAAGATCGCGTCTTTATGAAAAACTATTTTTTGGAATTGAAAGAGAAATATAATAATTTTTCTATAATATATACGGATGCATCAAAAGTAAGTGATGAAGTTGGATGTGCTGTGGTAAGTGATACAATTAATCTCAGGTTCATATTACCCGGAATGAACAGCATATTTACTGGAGAACTATTTGCAATATATAAAGCCTTGGAGCGAGTCAAGACAATGAATGACAACTACTTGCTCATAGTGACGGACTCATTAAGTTCACTTAAAGCAATCGCTGACACAAAATCAAACAATTCCCTAGTAAGGGAAATAACTAATTGTATTTGGCGTTTGCAAGAAAATTTCAACATAAAAGTTGTACTTGCATGGGTCCCGTCGCATTGCGGTATTGTGGGAAATGCTGTAGCCGACAGAGAAGCAAACAGAGCGAGGCTGAATGAACCTGCGACTGAAAATGTGAACATAACCACAGCAGAAGAGTGGAAGAGGCATTGCAGGAAGACCATTATTAACAAGTGGAAAACTGAATGGGCTACTTCCAGTACTAAACTGAAAGTGATAAAGCAAGATGTATCTCCTTGGACCACATCATGCAGAAAAAGTAAAAAGGAAGAGGTAGTGCTAGCAAGGCTGATGATAGGCCATACAGCCTTTACACACGGGTATTTAATGAGAGGCCTGGATCCGCCATTCTGTGATACATGTAACACAACACTGACCATAAAACACATTGTAACATCATGCACACTGTACACTGACAACAGAACAAGACATAACATACCTTTAAGCTTAAAAGAAGCATTAGGTAATGATGAAGACATAATTCTAAGACTTTTTGAGTTTCTTAGAGACATTGGTCTGTTAAACTCGTATAAACGTAGAGAATCAAGACCCGCTAATGACCCGAAAGGGTAGATGCGAAATAGCAAATAAATAAATTTAATTATTTCTTTAATAGTTTCACTTATTTTTATCTCTAATTGTATTTGAAAATTCTTTAAAAATGGAAGTAAGTGAAAGTCGTGTGTTGCCCGCACCAGATTTTTTTATTTTCTCTCTGAACTTTTTTGACGGGAAACGCAGCTCGGTATTTTCAAACCTTTATTACGGGCAGATGGCAAATTAAATTTTTGCAAACAATCTAAAAGTAAGGAGCCTGTTTGCGCTGAGGGATTCCTTCCAGTTGCTCGGGACTGTTCCAATCAGAGCTTCTAATAATTGATTCAAATACGAGAGGGGATGAGCGAGTATTTGCTTTGCCAAAGGGAGCAGATGAGATGGGCCAGCCCTTCGCCAATAATGACATTTGCCAAAGATATTGTTATTGTAAAGTGGGTACCGTTATTGTAGCCACAACATTCGCAGGTCCCCACCATTACGCCTTATGCTTTCCTCAAATCAACCCATAACGTTACATTTTGACTGGACCGTGCCATTGTAGCGAGAAATATGAATATTTTCCGTTTTTCTTCTCTGCGTTTCTATGCCGGCGATTTTCAAATTGTAATATCGTCCAGTGTTTTTATTCTAATCTTGTGCTTTCTTCTTATTTTAAGAAAACAAATACATTATTATTCTTATTATTATTTTTTTTAGTAAAACAAAACCATCTTTATTGAGCGATATTACAATCTTTCCTAATTAGCACCTATCTAATGGTGATCAATTACAACATTCAAACTACATTCATACAATATTTAAAAGCAATAAATTTATAAAATAATAATACAATGTATGTATATACAATGTATAAGAACAGCAAAAATCAGGCACTACAATACGGTGATAAAACCAGTAATTTTGTACGGGATGGAAACATCATGTCTCCCCAGCCTAGAAAAATTACTGAAAATAGAGAGAAGGATCCTGAGGAGAATCTATGGGTCCAAAAAAACACTGGAAGGCTATAGGTTGAGACCTAACCAGGAAATCTACAAGGGGATAAAAGACCGGAAACTGAGATAAGAATCAGAAGACTAAGATTCTTTGGGCACATGGTAAGAATGGTAAGAATGGACCAAGGGAGACTGAACAAGAGGATATTTGACCAAATCCGGGAATACAAGAGCGTAGGAGGATACATAAGGCAAATGAGAGAGGAGAAGGAAAATTAAAAATAACGGACAAGTACTGCCTGGACAGAGAGCATTATGCAAAGAAATTGAAAGAGATCAGGGTTCTTGTGGGAAATAAAGAAAAACGGAAAGGTGCTGCGTGGTCGGAGGAAAGGAAGCTAAAACACGCAGAAATGATGAGAAGTTACTGGGAGAAGAGAAAGGCGAAAATGAAGAAGAAAAAAAAAACAATGATATTCGCGTGGTCTTAAAGGCCGTTTCGTGACAACAAAAAAATAAATACAATGTATATATGTATAATAAAGAATCAATAAAATATGTACAAAGTCTAGACCTCACTCACATCTATATACAGTCCTCCTGCATGTTGAGTGGAGAATCTAGCCAGTGAACATGTTCTCCAATATACATGTTTACGAGAGGTCTCGGGGCCACTGCCGTTTTAACCTTTGAGGAGGTTGGTAAGGGCAAGTGGATAGGGATTGAGCTAGAAGATCGGGTTAATGAATAAGGTTTTGATAGAATCAGTTCTAGAATAAATGGAATATTTAGGTCGTGGTGTAAGTTGGGATTCGCGACATAATAAGGAGCATTAACTATTGTTCGGAGGACTTTGGATTGAAAATATTGGATGATTTTGTTAAAAAAATTGGCTGCACCCCACAGCTGAAGTCCATAGGTTCAGTTAGGTTCTAATGATGTCTTGTAAATTAGCACTTTGTTTTTAATAGAATGTGGAGATTTTCAGTTTAACAGTGTGCATACAAAAAAATATATCAATATTAGTATTAGTTTCTGTTTTTTCATTAAACGTCGCTTTATTCTGTTGTGGATAATCGGATAATGGCTACAGTGGGAGTCCAAAATTTTAGCTATTTAATTAAGATAGGGATCTTGAACGAGTACCTGACATCGTATACATTAGGAACCACCTATTTATCTCCCCACCAGAGGACCCCATAAACATGGATTTTTTACTCCCTTTAAAAACCGAAGGGTCTTCTGGCAGTTTTGAACCTGCTTCATAGAAAACTGTTATGCTAGCTACTACACTACACTTGACCACTATATTATTAGTAAAACATCTTTGTACACGTGATATTTCAACAAATAATATTTTATTAAGAAATGAAAAAATTAAAAAACGAAATACAAAGTAGGTAACATTAAACAAAAAAAAAACTACGAATGAATAAATGAAGTTCCGTTGCAAAATAAATTGATATTTAAAAAAAAGTAAAGCTTTTCAGGTTTACAAAATAGCCTAGAATTTTTTTTTAAATGAACAATCCTAATTAAGTGAATAATATTCCCTAGTGCTTTATATTTCATGATCTTTCAATCATGATTCAAATTAGTTTTCATTTACAATATTGTTTTAAAAAACTACATGCCAACGTTAAATATACAAATTTAATGATATCAAAGCCATGTCAGACTTTTAAATGAGGATAAAGTCTACCTAATACGTAATGACATTTAATTGGGATTAAATTTAATACTACAACTTCAATTTTAATAGAGGGGTATATACAAGCTCTGCAATTCCACTTTGTCTAGCCTTCTAAATTCACGTAAAACCTTATTCTCGAAAAACGTAAGACGTTTTTCATCCTTCAAAGTTAGCGATCACGTTTCACATTCGTACAGAACCGCCGGGAGGATAATAGTTTTGTAGATTCTATCCTCTGTTTACTGTCTACAAAAGTTTTAGACCACCTAGGGTTTACATAAATAAACCATTATTAACCTCTAATAATACCTAACTAAAATATAAGTATCTTATTATTATTTGCATATATAAACAAAGTTGCTAATTAGGTGTAAGAAAGGTTTCTGAGTATCTTAAATAACAAAAAATATTATTATTAAATCTAATTATTACTTAGAATTCTAACGTTATAAAAATAAATAATCATTTAATATAGAAGATACATTTAATTCTTTTTTTTTTTTTTTTTTTTATTTATTTATTGTAATTTACAACTGTATTAAACAACACAATAAGTAAATATGAGGAATGAAAAAAAAATGTCATGAAAATGTCTTGAGAAAGAACAACCCAGTGGTAGCACTTCACTAACTATTTTAACTCAGTAGGTCCCGAGGCCACCTTCTTTTCAGTCGCCTTGGAGGATTATCTGGGATATCTAAGGAAGATAAATTACGGACAAGTGGATTTGTATGGGCAGGGAGTTTAGAATGAAAAGAGGAGTATCTATCACGGGCTATGTCTGCAACAAAT